>OX439484.1:91046316-91721129 GCA_949320155.1 Melangyna quadrimaculata
AATGATAAAGTTTAGGTTTGTTCTTTCTTTACAAGGAATTCTATTTCACCAATTTGAGTCTGCAATAAAATTCTATATTGCGATATGAGATGAGTATCTACAACTTATTAGAACTTCTGTCAATAATAAATACAAATATGTACACATGTCAAAATTGAATATTCCTAATTGGAAGAACATGACCTAAATTAAAATTGATAGGAAAGGTATCGACGAGTAAATCAAAAGTATAGGCAATTTCAATCTCTTTACAAGGAGTTATATATCGAAACAACAAAATACGAATATCGAAGGTTACTACGTATACCTACATCCATCCATACTTGAATCACCCTAAGAATCATGTGCAGATTGGATTGGAATTTGGTTTCAAATTAGTATTTGTGCGTTACGTAGAAACGTCTCTATCTCCCCCTCTCTCCATTCTTAACGTCACAGATTAACTCCAACTCGATATGAATTTATTTATGGTTGATCTAAAAGGCACAACCAAAACGGATAACGATTTCTGTGTGTTCTATTGAACCAAATATCAGATTAAGGAAGAGAATAGACTCGCTTGTAAGACAAAGACCAAAACCTTTATCTACCGTAGCATCAGCCGTTGTCATCCAATTTGGATTTAAAGTTGTGAAAGGTAAAATAAGCCATTACCTACTGATAAATTCGGTAAATGGAGGAGTATATGCACGAACAAATAATGCCTACCTCTCCTGATAAGGTTTTTTGTAGGCATGAAGTGATGATTTTGAGTAGGCTGATTCGGGACTGGTTTTATGCATGTAGTTGGAGGAAATTACTTTCATATTTTGCTGCTTCAGCAAGTTTAATCAAAAAAGCCTTTTTCTTCTGATGATTTTTTAATATTTTGTTTTTAGTTTGCGAGATAACCGAAATGCGGATCAATTTATGGTTGGCATAGTTATATACTTTAAAGGAAGAAAGATTATTAATACTTACACTACTATGATATGGAAAGTTTTGTGCTCGCATTGGTTTAATGGACATTCCAATATTTATTGTCTTCGTTTTTCAGCAGTATAACTCGAGAATGAATGGTTCGATGGATTTGTATTACACCCAGGGAGGACACTATGGAGGAAGATTTCGGAAATTTTCAGGAAAATTGGAAATCCGGGAAGTTTTTAGTGCATTTCTTCGCATTTACGATTCGTACGAGATCTGAGATTGCTATGGTATTGGCCTCTTAGGAGATTAAGAGCCAATTTATTGACTATTGCTCAACTTGCTGAAAACTCCAAAGTTGGCCAACCTATTAGTTGACTTCAAATCTGTAGTTGAACTGAACGTTGAAAAATGCTTTTATTCACTACTTCGAATCTGAACTCCAGAGTTGAAATTCAAAAGTTGACCAACCTGCAGTTTATAAAATATCCTTGGGATATGACGCACAAGAGTCATTTTCAACTTTTGTTTTGCATTAGAATTAATTTTGCATTTTGAATAATTTTTCCGAATAATTGCAATGGATTTTTCATTCCATGTGAAGCGCAGAATCAAAAAAATACCAAAGCTAAATTGAAAGCTATACAAAACGGATAAGGTACAACTTTTATTTTAAAAGCAAATAATATACATATCTAGCATTAAGAGGTGAGTTTTCACACACTATAATTTGTTTCTATACATAGTTAATGAAATTATAAAGGAAGAAATACAAATTTTCACAGAGATGAATAATGTAGGGTCAAACAGGAAAAGCCAAACAAAGATCAACAACTCCATGAAACGTAAGAACTGTTGTTGTGAAATGGAATCATGAATGGATCGATGTTCATGAGTATGTTTTTACACTTGTCCGGCGAAATCGTCGCCCACTACTTAAACATCACAAGACCAACAAATCATTCCATATATAACATGGAACACAATACTGAATTGATCTGTTTATTGAAATTGTACACTTGTTTTATTTTTTGGTGGGGAAAGGCAACCATTTTTATAAACAAATTTCAATTATATAAAACAAAATATGAAACCAAAATAATTCATGCGGTCCTCCATCTTAGTACTAACTCAACCGACGATGCTTGATTTGGGTGATCGGTCGAGAACTAATAGCATGATTGAATAGACAGAAATGAAGAAAAGTCCCATGTTTGCTCGCTAACTTCTACTATTTCGGGGAGTTGAGAAAATCCAAAGTTGATCGACGTTAGAGTGAATAAAACCTATTTCTCAAGTTGACTGTAAAAATCCCAGATTTATGTTCAACTTTGACTGAATAAATTAGGCCTAATTCTACGTTGTAAGAAGGGGGTCGAACTATTCTGCATTGAAATTGCCATTGAATCTGCAAGTGGATGAAAAACCTACATTCAACACTTCAAAGAAGTCTGTGATGGCGAAAGTATTGCAGCAATGTAACATTACCACCTACGACAAGTGCCTAATGGTAGCTGACAAACGTGCATGGAAAGCCCCGAACCGCATGTTGAAAGATGTACGAAATGATGAAAGACACTTCAGTGGCGGAATGATTATGCTGTCAGGTTATTTTCTTCATACGCTACCTGTCATTTCAACATAAAATCCGACAGATGAGTTGAACACTTGCCCGAAAGCGTCGACCTTATGGGGATATGTGAAGAAATTGCAATTGAAAACAAACACTCCAGGCAATTGTTGGCGATGGGCAATGGCGTGATTCCAGTCGACTTAGTTACCGGCCTGATTGAATTTCCAACGAATTTTTGCCATAATTAACTGAGGGCACGAGCGATTTTGACTGCGAAAAACTAGGATTCCGATCATTTGAATTTTGTCAGTCAAGATCAAATCACCGAAGAATTACATTCATACAAATCAATCGAATCGTTTATGGATGAAAACGAAGGCAAAAACTCACGAAATTTGACGTTCGAGCGACCTGGCATTCGTATTTAAGCGTCTTCAGTTTCCCGTACGCATTTATCTTGAATTCCCATGTTTCCCACATCGTCAACTGTATGTGGCGTGCTCACGAATCGGTAAACATCCCGCTTTGTACATAGTCTACCCGGCCAAAAGTAGAACGAAAAAACGTTGTTTACCATAAAGCACTTCAGTAAAAAAAGCGGGTTGACACGTCAATCACTGCAGTTTGATTGAAACACGTCGATATTGTTATACTTCAGTTATTTCTATTGCATTTAATAGAATTTTTGATAACAGAATTTGAATTGACAGAATTAAGTACATCAAGCAGCAAATGCCAGGTTCAGAATTATTATTTTTATTACATTAACAATTTGGGCGGGACGGAGTTCGCTGGGTGAGCTAGTTAATAATAAAAGATTACTATTAGTGCGTATGTAAAGTCCTTAAAGAATTTGAAGGAGATATTTTACATGTCATCACCTAACGGTTCGCGTACACTGAAACCGATAAACCGGCCGATTTCGGATCGGAGCTATTCGGACGAATATGTCGGATGTTCGCCTGCATACACTTCTGCCGTTCCCGCCCGATGCCTATTTTTAACGATGCCGATTTTAAACGGAATGTGAAACGTAAAAAGTGAACATGGTTCTATTATAATACACAATACATCAGTTTTTGAATATTAATTTAATTTAATTTTTATTTTTAATTTCATTTCATTTTATTCTGGCAAGAAACATCCGACAAACTGACATAAAATCCAAACAAGTTCGGATATGTCCGCTGATCGGTTATTATCGGGCGACACCGGACTACGCCGGTTGTAGTGGTGTACGCGCTTTCTTCCTTTTACAAACGTTTGATCCAATCGGTCGATTTCCAGCGACGACGGCCAAGCATAATTCGGCTGATGACGCGCTATGTGTATGCGAGCCGTTAGGGTTGCCAGATCGTTTGTGTGTATCGGGTTTTTCAATAAGAGCACTACAAAACGGTTTAAGATATTAATACAATTCTTTATTTTTGTGAAAGTACGTTTGATGCCATTATGTATGAAATTTGAATTCTTTTGCATGGCTACCACGGGCACGCTTGCAGAGGTCCAGACGCTGAACCCAATTTTCGACGGTTTTCAAGCATAAATCGGCCGATACTGCTGCAATTTCACGTTCGATATTCATACGAAGTTCATCAATCGTCGCTGGCTTGTTGGCATAGACCATACATTTGACGTAGCCCCCAAGGATATAGTCTAACGGCGTCAAATCGCACGACCGAGGCGGCCAAGCGACTGGACTATTTCGTGAGATAACACGTTCTCCAAACTTGGTTTCCAATAAATTGATTGTGACATTCGCTGTGTGGCTTGTGGCGCCGTCCTGTTGGAACCACATGTCCTCCAAGTCCATATCATCCAAGTGGGGCCAAAAATATTCGGTTATCATTGAACGGTAGCGATCCCTATTACAGTAACGTGCCGGTCTTGATCATCACGGAAGGAGTACGGCCCAATGACGCCGCCGGCCCATAAACCACACCAAACCGTAATTTTTTCAGGATGCAATGATGGCTCTTGGAGTACAGGTGGATTGCTGCCTGACCAATACCGCATATTTTGTTTATTGACGAAGCCATTTTTTTTTTTTTTTTTTTTTTTTTCATAAATTGGACGTAGTGCTCTTAACGTTGAGGCCACTGGATCCGAATTTCGGTAGTAAATTTTAATAATTTCGACTCGTTGTTGGCTCGTATATCTTTCCAGCATGAACTGGCAAACCTTACTGAAGAGAAATGTTAAAAGAGTGGCAAGAAATATGGCGTCGTTTGCCGTCTCTGTTGCTCTACTTTTGTAGCGTTGCTGTTGAAAAACCATTTATGTACTTGTACATAGTTATGCAAATTAAATTTTATCGTTATAATTTAAATTGCAAATAAATACAAAAAAAAAAACAGAAGTTATTTCAAATATTTGAACTAATGTAAGCAAAACTGTGGAATTTAATCACATTAAAATAAGTAAATGATTTTCTATACATATACATATAATACTTATATAATCGCTCAAAATTAGTGTTTTAAGCATGATTATCCTTTGACGTTCACTCATGCTCAAAATTCTTGCAATATAACAAAAAAAAAACAACAATTTGATTCTATCTCTCGTACTTGATGGGAAACAAATATTTAAAATTCATTAACACACATTGCTGCGTAGATCCCCACAAATTGAGGGTGTATGCAAAACCCCACACCCATGACAATCAACATTCATGGTATTTCACCTCACCTATAACACCGACAGCTTTCCACTGCAATTTAATTAAATTGCATTTCCGGACTAAAAAAGAAAAAAAGAATCATAGATAAATTGATTTTCGATTTTGCAGTTTGCGTAAAGCTTACATTTTTCTGCTCACCGGAAGAATACCGATACAATATACATACATTTTTGAATTGGCCTGGCCCAGCAGCACCGTGATGTGCGGCTGGATTTTACATATAACTTCAACTACCATCAACTATTAAACAACAATCATTGTTTTATTTGAAGGTGGGAAATATCTCAAGTGTCATATCAGGGATATTTGAACGAAATGCTATGTTTAATGTGGTTCAACAAATTGCTATCGAAAAGCATCATAATTAAATGGATGTTTGCAGTATTTGAGTGGATGGATATATTGTTGTTTATTTAATGTCAATAAACATACCTTAACTGCGGTAAAAAAATTATACAAATAATTGCAAATTTCAAGAGTTGTATTTTGGTTTTGTTTCAGAATTCAATTGTTTTTAAATATTGTTGAGGCATTTTTAAAAACGATATTTTAAATATTTTCTCTTCTGGGAATATAAAAATATATAGATAAATGAATTGAATAACAATGCAAAACAAAATGCACGGCCGGATCACACGAACTTGCTCTTGTAGTTAACAACTCGACATTGACAGTATATACTTATGGTTTGATAATTGTTGTATGTTATACGACTTATGAAATGAAAAAATTCCTTTCCTTATGAAAATTGGTGAAAACGATACATTTACCATAAGAATCAAAAATAAAAAATAAATCGGTACACAACGGCTCATGAAGAACCAAGGCCTAGTTACTAACAACTCGCAACCATTCTTGTGTGCGCCTATCGACAGGAATGGAAGAGACCTACAATTTTATGCCGAATCCGAACGGCTAGACGAGAAGCACTTATTCGTGATAAGTGATACTCTTGGAGAAAAAAACTTTTTAGTTTTAGGTGGACGAGGCTGGGAAGCGAACCCAGACCTCCATAAGAATCAAGTCTATACAAATATCGCGTAGAGATGGGTGTTTATTTTGTTGAGGGGGAGAGGAAGAAAAGAATCTCAAAAACTCACTTCCCTATGCGACACCCTTTACATTTGTACCAAGTTTAATGAGGGAAGCATTTTTCTCATAAGTGTTATGGTATATTGCCACAGTTTTCACTTCCCCTTAAAAACACCCTTTTATCGTAGATATTTTTATGGATTCTTCTTTTATTTTTCGTTTCCATAAGAAATGGAATATTAACCAAGTTTCATAATAAGAAGATGAAGAAATTTAAATATTAAAATATTGAAATTGGCGCGGGTGGGCAATGGCACAGTGGATATAGTGTTTGACTGCTAACCTGGACGTGTGGGTTCGAGCTCCAGTCTAGGTAGCATTCTTTTCTATATTCCCTCATTTCTACTGGATGCCACGCGTGCAATTTCATGAGGTAATTAACGTCTAATTCTCAATCCACTGTGCCAACAAAAATCTTTCCTTTCCTTCTATTCCTTCTAACTAGTGCCGTGCATTGCATTTAAAAAACCTGACATGTAGTTAAAATTATTATTATTATAAGGTGTTTTCTCGTGATAACACTTGCAGTTAGGCTGCATAGCTTTCGCTCCGTCATATTTAACATTGAAGGTTTTGAATGAACAACAACCACTTGTGTTGGCTACCACCGAGTATAACATTTGGCTGGAATTATTGCAATTTCATGGCTGCCACACCAATTATCAGATTCCTTTTAGTGGTCCTTAGTCTATAGTTCCAATTTTAATATATAAATTGTTTTTGCCGTCAACTGGATTCGAACCTGGCCACTTAGGTATTCATACATTTTTTTTCTACCAGAGATGCTTTAACTTATTCAAAAATTATTTTCTTTCACATTATACATTAAAAATCAAAGTTCAATAATTTTTTTCTCTAAGAAGTCCAACAGTTATTATAATTTTGTTCAATTAATGTTTTGGCACAAATAATGTAAGATATTGCCACGAAAAAAAAGCGGTGGAATTCATTCACTTGTAGTCGTGGTATTCAAAAATGGAAATTAAGACAAAAATCAATGCACTGAACAAAAAGATGCATGTATCTTTTCTTGTGGTTGGCATACAACTTTTTTTTTATCAGTTTTCAGGACGACCATAAGGTCTGCTATGAGGCATTTCAGGGTTATCCATTCTTTACGGGGTACCCTGTACATTTGTAGTCATACTTCAAGAGGCTACAGTGAATGAGAATGGACAAAGCGGTCAACAACCTGCTCAACAGTATCCCATAATCGCTGAAAAGGTTACTGCGATTACTTTTTTTTTCTGTTATATTATAGCCGTTAAGCTGGTTGGATAGATAACTCCGTTTCAAGCTACCAATAACCTTTTGTACGAAGTATGACACATTACTGTTGAGTTGGTATACCAGTTAAAGAATTGCATCAATTTTTCTGTTAACAAAACAACGTGTTGCATGCAATAACCTCTCCAACGGTTCATTACACTACATTCATTACATGAAGCAAAAATCAAATCGTCAATTCGATATCGTTTGAACGATAGACCTTTTTGTATTCTTCTATCGATAACGATATCGAAAACGATATCGTCAGAGTTACATGATGAGAGCCCAGGATTCTTCATATTTTCTATAAGAAAGTTAGTTCCTTCATTTTTCAATGTTTTGAATAGTTATAGTTCTAGAATTATCCAGTTTTCAGTTTTTGACTATGAATTTTTAAAATGATTGAATTTTGAGGAAAAATACATAAAAGGTATTTTTTTCAAACATTGAGTCTGTCGAAAATATAAAAAAATAAGTCAATGGGAATTACTGTTAAAATAAATTGTAGTAGATCACTATAATTAAATAACAAAAAATATTCTTTTTATAAAAATCTTTAATGCCATTTTGGAATGAAGAAGACATTTTTGAAGAATTTTCTTGACGTTTTTGCAATATTTGTATAGTAGGTAAAAACAAATGTTTTTTGTTCTAGTTACATGATTTTTTTTATTATTTTATAAAGTGTTTAAAATTACCTTACACGTAGTCAATAAAATTTATCAAGTCGTTTTCAAAATATTGAGTTTTCAAAAAAAAAAAGTATAATTATAATATTATAATGGATTTATGCCAAGAAAAATCACAAAACATTAACCTGATAGGTGGCGCCGTAATAAGGAGAAAAATGATTCATATTCAAAATACACATCATTTTAATCAAGTGTCAAAACCGTTTAATAATAAATGAATTAACCCTAGAGCCTTAAGGAGCAAACATCAAATAAACCACACAATTATGAAGTTTAAATACTGCATTTTTATTACATCTAAAATGGATGGTAAATCGAGGTACACTCGGGCGTATACGTATTGTTTTTTAATATTTAACAAATTTGAATACATTTTTGACTGTTAAATTTGCTTATGTTGTGCAAATCATAAGTAGTTGACAATCAGGAGGTACTGTGGTTAATAATTTTTGGCTAAAATATAATTTGAGAACGGCCGTACCGATTAAGCTCAGGTTATGTTTACTTGATATGTACGGCAATTATTGGTTTCGTGTCAACAAAATTTGAGGTTTTATTCAAAACTTACATAACGATGATGGAGAAGTCCAATTAAGTACAAATAATTCACTAGCTCCCATACTGAGTGGATACGAAGCACGTGCTCAGAGCATACATGTAGGATTTGCCAACCTGCAAGAACTGCCTATAACATACGAACAAGACAAGACACAATGAACGGACGGACAAAACGAAACAAGTGTCCCCTTTCATTCTCTTACTCTTAAACCCTTTTATTCCACTCAATCTTTTTCCATCTGAATAGAAGAGTCAGTTCAGAATATAAAGCGCAACCAAATGGACGTAGTATAATAATCGGCTAATTTCACAACAGTTTTCTTAACTTTTATATTGATGATTTGATGATCTGTAATAATTGCCTCCCAAGTACCCTAGACAAATTAAAGTGAATTAATTACAATGATAAGTTAATCTTTCATTTCGTTCGGAACGGTACATACATATATATAAAAAATCATGTAAAAATATAAAAAAAAAAATAAATAAATAATCCGACCAGGTGCTATGAAAATCTTAGCCTTAAGGAATTTTATTCATACCAAAAAGAGCACCTGCTCCAAAAAGCTTTTTTTTTAAAAGGTACTCCGTTTTATTCATACCATTATCCCCATTAAGGAAAAAAAATGCTTTTTCGGATTTGCCATAAAATGCAAGTCCTTTCCATTGCCTCCGGCTAACAACTCTATGCACTCCACCTACAAGAATGCTTAAGAGTTGTAAGTCACTAGACTTCACATGGTGTTGTGTCACCAGTATATTTTATTAAAGTTACATTATGTAAGATATTTGTTCAGTTGTTATTTTTTGTGATGATCCCTTTGGGAATTTTATTTCATTCAAGAACAAATTTTGTTTTTGACATCGTAAGAGAACTTTAGTAGAATTTTCGAATATCAACCCCTTGAATAGGTTTTCCGTCATTTTAATTTAAAAAGTCAAATCGATTTTTTCTATATATTTTCAAAAAAGGATGTCGCAAATACAACAACAAAAAAATTGGCAAGATGTTAGATGAGAAGCGTTTAAAACAACGAAAACTTAGACGTTTTACAAATAATTGTCAATAAATGCGGACGGGGTTTGAGGTCGTTAACTTTATATTTTTGGAAAGTTAACAAAAAAAAATAATTTTCGTTTCATGCATTTTTGTGTAGAACATTTTTGAAAACACACATTTTTTCGTGATCAATTATATTGGTGCTCTTAGGTATGAACACTTGTATGTTATTTATTGAACCATGATATGGGTTTGAATTCTGCTTACTCATTTTTTCGGAATAAAGTTTTCAAATGCCTCCTTTATATCCAATTTAAAAATCGCGGTATATACAGAACTTTAATGGATCTTCATGAATTTTCATTTGAATTTGTTTAAGCTAGTAGAAAGATACTAACAAATACCCGTGTGCACATTTGTCTGTCTTTTGTAAAAAAAAAATCATTGGTCGAAATCACATTTTTGTTATTTTTTAAATGTATTCAATAAGCAATTATCACAATTTAAAATAATTATTTTCATTTTTTTTTCTCAGTTCAAATGCCCATATGAACGGAAACATCGATATCATGATATGAAATTATCCAATTGCACAAAAGTTCTCAATGAGTCAGTTTATGTTAATTCGAAAGTCATCTTATTGTTTTGCAATTATTGCTGATTCATTTTAATGAAAGAAATAGAGAAATTTATTTATTCAACTGTAAACAAAAAAAAAATTAAATCAAATGCAGGCAAATTTCGGAATTTTGTTTGCAATAAAATAATTTCATCAGATATGAGGACAAAGAAGTAAACAAATTCTATTGTAATCGAAATTAAGAGAAATCGATATTGTTTAAGATAGAAAAATATGCAATTTATTGCTTAACTTGAACCCATTTCAGGCTACAGGATCTGTTATTTATGAACATTCGCAAATAATGTAAAAAGTATTGGTTAGAATTTCATCGTTAATATGAACAATACTAGTATGTACAGGGTGTCCAGTAAATAATGGATAACCTTGCAACCGGTTATAGCTGGCCTTAAGACCTTTTAGAGGAAAAATATAAAAAAAATATTTTCCTTGTAGTTTTTAGGTAATAATTTTTTTCAAAAAAAAAAAAAATAAAAAAGTACGACATGCCTCAAATACTTGAACATAACCACCACGGTTGAATGATATTATTGTTTTTTTATTTTTATAATATTCTTGAATAATTATACTAATAATAGATGTTATACCAAATTTAACACTTGCTGTTGCAGTTTTTTTAATTTATTTTTTGATACAAAAATCAGTTTTTTTGTATTTTCACAAAAGTTTGACTATCTCTAAGATAAAAAAAATTTATGAAAGCATAAGTGGCCAACTATTTTAAAAAGTTGTCTGTGTAATTTTTTTTTTCTAAAATGGTACAAAACATGCGTGTATCTTTCAAAATAAGCCATCAAATTTGATATTAATCTACTAAAGGAGCTTTTCTCAAATGTAAAAAAGATACAGTGAATAGCCAATTTTAATTAGTTTCTTAAAAGTAAATAATAGGTGGAATGGTAAAAAGTATGACGCTTGGTGTAAGGCGACCCTAGTTTGAGTCTGTGCGTACCACGGCTTCTTCGCTTGTGTTCATGAGGGATATACCTGTAAGAAAAATTGCACTAAAAGTGAAATGAGAAACGCTGTTAATAAAACAAACAGTAATACAATTAGGTATGTACACATTTATTTATTATCATTAAAATTAATTCACAATAATTGTAGTTCATTGACCCTGATACATGCTCTACATCAGGCGCGAACGCAGGGGGGGGGGGGGGTGAACCCCAAATATATGAATTTAACTTCCTTGACATACAATTTCACTCTTAATTTTGAGTTTTCAGTTTAAAACCCCCCCCCCCCGAAATTTTTTCCTGCGTTCGCGCCGGCTCTACATCTCTTAAAAGAAGATCTTTACACGCTATCAGTACTGCTTATTGCAAGCATTTGTAACATTACATATTTCATTAAAGAAAACGCGCATATTGGCGGTCTTTAATTTTAAAAACAGCTTCCTGAACATTGCGACGTAGTTCCGCAATGGATACTATTGGTTTATTGTAGACCATTTCCATGCCATCTTTTTGAAGACCAGAAATCCTGTTTTCATTTCGCTTTTAGTGCAATTTTCCTTACAGGTATATTCCTCATGAACACAAGCGAAGGGGCCGTGGTACGCACAGACTCAAACTAGGGTCGACTTACACCAAGCGTCATACTTTTTACCATTCCACCTATTATTTACTAAGAAACTAATTAAAATTGGCTATTGGCTCCTTTAGTAGATTAATATCAAATTTGATGGCTTATTTTGAAAGATACACGCATGTTTTGTACCATTTTAGAAAATACATTAATCGGACAACTTTTTAAAATAGTTGGCCACTTATGCTTTCATAAATTTTTTTTTTATTTTAGAGATAGTCAAACTTTTGTGAAAATACAAAAAAACAGATTTTTGTATCAAAAAATAAATAAAAAAAAAAATATTATAAAAAAACTGCAACAGCAAGTGTTAAATTTGGTATTATTAGTATTAGTACAATTATTCAAGAATATTATAAAAAAAACAATAATAATCATTCAACTGTGGTGGTTATGTTCAAGTATTTGAGGCATGTCGTACTTTTTTATTTTTTTTTTTTTTGAAAAAAATCATAACCTGAAAACTACAAGGAAAATATTTTTTTTTTATATTTTTTTTCTGAAAGGCCTTAAGGCCAGCTATAACCGGTTGCAAGGTTATCCATTATTTACTGGACACCCTGTATATGTAGAAATTGCATTATTAGATTCTGAAAATTAGTCCAGTCAAATATTCACCTGGAGTGCCAGTTTCAGGAAAAAAATATAAAAGTTCTTTCTCACTCGTCATTTATGTTTTAGGGGTCACTTAATCCGAAAACAGCGAAAATCATAAAAACCTCAAATTTTCAAATTGCTTAAAACCAAAAGAGTTGTTTAAAGCTGTAAAAGTAATCATTTATTATTAATAAATTAACTTATTATTCTCATTTCATTAAAAACATTTAAGTTTTGTTGTAAAAAAAAAATAAAATGGCCTACTGTGAGCGAACGTACACTCCCCGTCAACTGAATACGCACAAACATTTTTTAATATACTTTATCCATTTTTTCCAAACGGTGATGGTTATTATGCCATCTGTTGATGCTAACTATTCCCTTAAGATGTTAAGCAGATAATTCCGAAAGAATTATCCAAAAACAACCGTGAGTTTTTCTTCAACCACTTGCAAAGTGTTTTATATGCAAAGTAGGAGTTTTTTTTTTAGTCAACTGAATAGGTACAACGCCATTTAAGATGTGCATCAAATTCTTCTGATTCTGTGGCAAAAATAAAACAAAAAGTCGGCGTAAACGCAAGTTGCTCAACAGTATTAAGAGTAATCAACAACTCAAGCCATCTTAAACGAATGAAACTTAAGAAAAAACCACCACTTGACGAGAGACGGAAAATGTTGCGATTAGATTTTTCAAGGCTTCACATGAGTTGGAAAAAAGAATGGTATCACGTGGTTTTTTCAGATGAAAAAAAGTTTAATTTCGATGGCCCTGATGGGTTCAACTTCTATTTTCACGACTTAAGAAAAGAAAAAAGATTTTTAAAGCGCCATCATAGTCGTGAAGGAGGTGTTATGATATGGGGAGCAGTCAGTTATTATGGAACAGTTGAGCTCGAGGTTGTAACATCAAGAATGACAGCAGCTGGGTATAAAGTAATTTTGGAAAGAAATTTTCCTAAATTTTCTAACATCTTTGGACCCATAAACTGGACCTACCAACATGATAATGCGCCTATTCACTCAGCGCGCATAATAAAAACATGGATAGAGGAGCAACAAGTGCAGTTGCTTCAATGGCCGCCGTACTCACCCGATCTAAACATCATAGAAAATGTCTGGGGATGGTTAGTACGCAAAGTTTATGAGGGTGGTCGTCAGTTCGAAGACAAAGAAACCTTAATTTCTGCAATCAAATTAGCGTGGAGCGAAATTTCGTTAAATTACATTAAAAAGCTATACGATTCCATGCCGGATCGAATTTACGAAGTAATTAAAAATAAAGGTGGAAGTACCCACTACTAAACTTAAACAAAAACTTGTTTCATTCCATTCCAATACCAATTTTAATTTTTGTACCTATTCAGTTGACTCAAAAAAAAAACTTCTACTTTGCATAAGTTACACTTTGGAAGTGGTTGAAGGAAAAACTCACGGTTGTTTTTGGATAAAACTTTGAAATTCTGTTATTTATATGTTACGAAAATTTTTACCATCAACAGATGGCATAATAACCATCACTGTTTGGAAAAAATGGATAAAATATATTCAAAAATGTTTGTGCGTATTCAGTTGACGAGGAGTGTATCTTGGTTGATTTTTTGTTAAAAACAGATATTAAATGAAGGTTTTAATCATAGTTTTCCTTAAAATGTAATCTCAAATTCAAAATTACTTTAGAATATTATAAAATTTTTCAGTTGTAAGATATATAGCCCTATTCTTTTAAAAGGGGGATCAAACGTTCGATTCACTTCATCGATTCACGTTCGCTCGTCGTCTATATTCTGCTCAACGTCGGGGAAACTACTTTACCTACTCTTATTTCGAATTTTTCGAAATACTCTGAGAGAATTAATTTTATGAAATAATTTTTTATCTGTCATAGTTTGTTAATTATTTTCTGAAATCTAACTAAATATTTAAATCATTTGTGGTGATAAATGCATATTTTGCATTGTAAATACATTTTTCGTGTCATAGTAAAGCGCAAAAGCCTGAATAGTTAAAAAAAAAACATTTTGTACCTATTTTTTTTTTAAATCTTTTTGTTCTCTCTCTCTTTGTGCAAAACTGTGTTACTTTATAAGTGAAAATAACACGAAAGTGTTAAGTAAATTTGTTGCTAAACTTGTTAAAAAAATTATTAAAATAAAAACGAAAAATACCCAGATGGGCTTCAACAAAACCAGATTCTCCTCTAAAAGAATCATATTAAATGCTTTACCAAATTTGAAGCAAATCGATCTGCCCGTTTAGTCTCTAAATTGTTGTAGAGTGGACGTACTGCCACACATAACAATATCGATGGACTTCTCCATCTTCGTACAGCATTTTTTATTAATAATCGTCTCTACAATACGCCAAACGCAACAAATTAATTGCGGGTGTCACAGTGAATGTTTTGTATAGGGGTGATCGATTCACTGGTTTATGGGAATGTCGAACTGTACAGCCGACGGGGAATGTTTCCCTTCGATAGTATAGTAGAATACAAATTGATGATTTTCGAATCATCATTGCCCCCGACGTTTAGCAGAATAGGGCTGATAGTTCAAATATCAAATCTCTGAGGAAGCTGCGTACTATAAAAACAAAATCAAAAATTTGTGAAAGCATTTATCTATGAAAATAAAATATCTATCTATATTTTTTAAAAACACTTTTTAAAATAGGTGACTTTAAAGAAAATTCCATTCTGTTTTTTTTTTTATGTGGACTAATTCCTATACCTATCTCTGCTGAAAAAAAGAGTTATAGGCAATTAACTAAAAAAAAAACAAAAAATCGATTTTGAATATTTTTACTTTAACACATTAAAAATGTCTTTAAAAGTTTTTGAATAGGCAAATTCTATAAATTCTCTATAAAAAAGGTTTCGGAATTTTCTCGACATTTATCTTGGTTTTCAAGTTATATGCAAGAAAACAAAAGGGTTGCAGTTACTCCCCCTCCCCAAAATTGCATCCTCTCATTTAATATCGCTCCGTGGTTTTCTCATCTTCAATGATTCATTGAAAGATTTTTATAATAAAAACCCTTGAAGGTCTTAGTTCCATTCTATGACATAATCAACAGCCTATTAGTGGCTTCCTGTAATATGACATATAATTTCATCCCCAATTCAAGTGATGAAGGTGACAAACTTGTAGAAAATTTAATGTTGTTTTCAATTACATGCATGGTTTTTGAGTTACAAGCAAAAATCTAACGAGACAACTCGCTGGTTCAATACTTAAATGTTCTATGTTAGGTTTTCATTATTCTGAGATAATCGCTTGTAAAGTTTTAAGAAGCTGATTTTGTGTCAAAATATCATGATATATTAACAAAAATACTAAAATATTATTCTTCACTAAATTAAGGAACAACTTTGTTTTTTCTGTATTCAATATCGATTTAATTAACACTTTTGAATTTTAACATAGAACATTTTTCTAACTTTTTTGAGTTTTTTGTGAGTTTTTTGTTCTATGTTAGACATAGAACATTATAGCACTGAGGGAGATATATGGAATGCAATGGATAATTGGAGCAAAATGGAATAAAATATGCAGTAAAATTACAAAAACTGGTTACTGCGATTGTTAGACCGTAACAAACTATTATTTATGCTCCAAAATTACATATAAACTACAAAATTCTAGATTAAAGTATCTCAATAGAGTTTTTCCCATTTGCAAATACTGAATGATAATTTATTTATTGATTTAATTTATTTTATGGTGTAAATGAACGTTTTGCAATTTTGCGAATCCATATCGGTAGGAAGTAGCAAAGTTAAAATTCGGATTCAGCGACCCCTAAAACATGAAAGACGAGTTAGAAAAAAATCTTCTATATTTCTTCCCGGTAAAAACACCATTTGACTGGACTATATTCACACTTTCATTAAATGAGAATGGTCAAAAAAAAAGAGTCCGCCATCTAACGTTTTTTTTCAACTAGTGCTTATTTCGTGAATGGTAACACTTAGCTCATGTCTGATCTGACAGATAATTAGTTTTATCCTTCCGCTGAACGAATATGGTTGTGCCGATTTTGCCAAAAAAATCATCTTTTCAGATGAAGCTCATTTTGATCTTGGCGAGTATTTAAACAAGCAAAATTGTCGCATTTGGGGCACAGAAAACCCGCACGCATACATTGAAAAGTCGATACACCCAAAACGAGTCACTGTTTGGTGCGGATTTGGGTCCAGAGGCATAATTGGGCCATTTTTCTTCAACTGAGCAAGGAGTGGCCGTTACAGTCAATGGCGATCGTTATCGGGCCATGTTGAACGAATTTTTGTTCACAAAAATTGAAGAGGAGGATATTGGCAACATTTGGTTTCAACAGGACGGCTCTACGTGCCACACAGCCGAAGCTACACTCGATGTTGATGATGCATTTTCAAAAAAAAATATATGGGACCTGGTCACATAGTGCCTAGAAATGAGAGCTATGAAAATGATTAGGTCCAATGGAGTGTACAAACGAACGAATATATCTTTTGTCCTAAAAAATGGGAGTTGGCTTAAATAATTGACCAACAAACTAAGAAACACACTTTGCACGATATCATTTGTGGGCAATAGGTAGACCAAAATACGCATCATTTTTCTCTGGTTAACATCTTGGCTTTAATAAAATAGCTTCAGAATTGTTAAGATTTATTTTTTTTCAAATTAATGAAAAGTTTGATGAATAGATTTTTCCAGGCAAAAAACATCGCTGTAGGCTTAGTGGAAGACCGATGAAAGCTCTCGTTTTCTCTGCGGTTATAAATATCTAAAACTGGTTGAGCGGATATTTTTCTGGTTTTTTCCGCTTTACACTTGTCCGCCGACCTATCTTAATTCGTTCTCTTTGTTTTTTTTATTAATTACTTCAACTATTTTATATATCTTTACCAATTTTTTTTTTTAATCGAGTGTGTGCCTGGGTCGACATATTTTTTAGGAAAGAACGATTTACAGGAAGAATGGCGACTTGCTCGCGAAATGTGTTCTACTTCCATCAGTGCCGGAAAGGGCTACACTACGAAATTAAAATTTGGTCGGTGGTCGGTAAATTGGTAAGTGTACTGAAATTTTGGAAATTTTAACAAGATGAAATATGGAACTTTAATTATAGGGTAACTTAGTCGTTTGTAGGTTATGTGTAGGTATAGTCGGTAAGTGGGAAACTAGGTTTGATTAATCAATTTTAAACAAAATTATATTTGCCTTCCTCTCTACAATTCATTTGAACTCGTTACAAGTTGAACAAGTGGGATGACGTGTAGTGAAAGTGCGTGCACTTGCAAGTACATCAGGCATTGCAGAAAAAAATAAAAAAATAAATAAATCGGCTAGCACAATGGCTCATGAAGGACCAGGGCCTAGAGACTAACAACTCGCTACCATTCCTGTGTGCGCCTTTCGACAGGAATGGAAGGGAATGGATCCGAACGGCTAGACGAGAAGAGTTTATTCGTGACAAGTGATACTCTTGGAGGATTTGTCAATTCCTCGCAAGAGGCAGTAGCCCTGAAAAAAAACTTTTTTGGTTTTTAGGTGGACGAGGCTGGGAAGCGATCCCAGACCTCCAGCGTGACATTCGAACGCACTAACCATTACGCTAAAGGCAAAATTACGAAAAGTGCTGTTCATTAATATCAAGCGGTAATTTGGACCCGAAAAAGCAGGCGCAAGAGGGCTGCCGCGATGACTCACAATCGTACAGAAACATATAATCGTGAGTTTGTTTCAACCGAGTGTAAAGAGAAATAAAGCCTAATTTTAACCATTGGCGAACCATAGGTCCATCATTTTACACCCGTTAAGAAGCAGTAGTAAAAACAGAGGACTAGAAAGCGTGAATCGACTCAAAAATAACTCGAATACTGTTCGATATGCAGACAAGGTTAATGTCACAATTTTTTTGTGTGGCTAGTTAAATATTTTTTTTTTAAAGAACAATAAACGCAGAATATTATGAAATTTTTTTGAATTCTGAGTGGGGAAATACAAAAAAAGAAACGGAAGGCCGCATTTGAGGAGAAAAAAAGTTTAACCCATAAGACTTCCCTTATTTCACTTTTCTTATCGTGATGACAAAAATCAATAAATTAATGTTTAAATTGTAGCAACCAGATTATAAGCTCCATCAGATTATTTTTTGTTAAAAATCTTAAAAAACAAAAATAGATCGTTCGTTAGAGATTCGTCAAGAATGAAGATTTTGAATCTGCAATATTGATCGCTATTATAAGAGTTTAAGGCTTCTTCCTGTAAATATGGCATCGAAGCTTTTGCACAAGGGTGAGAAAAATGCATTGACCTAAAAGATGACTAAGTGGAGGAATAAAGAATAGTTTTCCAAAAATATTAATGTTTTATTTGTTAGGTCGGGTACTTCTGGGAACACTCTCATAGAATTATACCTTGTAGATTCGGATTCCGAATATGAACGCTTTCATTCAGTTTGTTGGATTTTGTTGCTTTAAAAAAATGCACTACGGGATGCAAGCAAGAACTTCGTCTTTTAGCTAAAACGCTTTTTAATTCTTAAGATTATTATTGTGAAGGTTTTGAATAGGTTCTTGCAAAAAAAAAATATTGCAGTAACGTCAATTCCTTCAGAAACTGAGTATTCCGCATTTATGCTCACCTACAACTTGCTGATGCACTTTCCAAGAACAGCTGCTTCTTTTGTTCGTATATAGGTAGAATCAAAATTGCAATAACACATATCAGATCTTATAATACCACACATCACAAAACAGCAAGATTAATGTGAGTAGGTATTTGTTAACTGATGGTTCTTAGGGCACACCATCTTTTATATAAAAGTATTTTTATTAAATGAAAAACAAGTTTTCACGTAAGTATGTGTAAGATGTAGGTGTAGATAGGTAGGTGCTATTTTTCCTACATGAAGCATTATCATTTTTCAAATATTTTCAAGCCCTATAGACCTTTGCTATATACCTACCATATAATATTTATACTTTTACCATAACAAGACTTGAAGAAGGTATCATTAATCCAAATATTTAATCTCTCATAATACCACACATTCTACGACTAGGTATACAATATTTTTTCTAACAACTGAAATTCATCATGGAATTGTTAGGAAAATTCCATTTTGCAACAATGATAATGGTGAGGTGATGATGATGGAGTTGACGACCGGAAAAAAGAAAAATGAATAAACTGTATGTACTAGAAATAGCAACGCAACGGGACATCGCTCCCGTTCTAAACCATCAACATGTTTGGGTGACAAAAAAGCAATTTCCTTACTGGGAATTGTAAGGAAAAAGAAAAATCTTTCCTTATCCAAAAATATAAAAAAAAGATTTAGATTAAACGCGAACGCGTGTTTAACAAGCTTGCGCTTTTTTATAAAAAATTATTCCTCTGGGAATTTTATTGTCTTTCATTACTTTCGTAAAGCGAGAGTATGAGTTGATGAATATTAATTTTTGAATTCTATTTCTGCCAAGAAATTTTTTTAGGTACAAGTAACGACGTTCAAGGAATATAAAACGAATCATTACACTGATTGTTTTGTATGTGTTTTGCACATACATTTTGTAATTTTTTAGTTTAGAAATATTTTAATTAATTATTGGCAGAGTTTTCTTTGTTTTGATTTGAATCGAATTTTTTCATGCGACCATATTTCAAAAAGATTTTGGCTACATAAATTCGGCCCAATGTAATATGCCCCCCAAAAATGTATATGGAAAACAACAAAAAGAAAAAAGTTTAAAATTTGGCTCTCCCAAACCGAAACGAAATATTTTTTGTACGATTACCAAATTTTAAAATGATTGTTCTGAGACCAAAGGAAGGACAAAGGATAATGTAGGAAACTCCCGGCAAATTTCCAGGAGAACTGGAACGGGAAGATACTGTTTTAAGTACATAATACCAGAAGCGATCGTTCGCCCAAGAAAGGAATGGCCTTTTCGTTTCGTCATTCAAATTGAATTGGACTTGTTATTGCGTGCGGACAGATCAAATAAAACTAGATCAATTTTGTTTTAATTTTCATTGTGTTCAAAGTATTTGGGATAGCGACTAGGTTGTTGTAAGGCGGACGAACAGCTAATTCTACATTCAAAATGCCATTGAACCTGCAAGTAGATGAAGAACCTATATGCTAATTTCCAAAGAACTCTGCGATGTCGAAAGTGTTGCAACACTGCACATTGGCTCAAATACGCGCGTTGTAAGCCCTCAATCACACCTTGAAAGATTTACAAAGTGATAAGGGACTAAGTTTCGGTGCTGTAATGGTTGCTGTCAGGAGGCTTTCGTCAAATGCTACCTGTCATTCTAATATCAACTCGAATGATTAGTTGAATGCTTTCCTGAAGGCATCGGCCTTTAGGGCACTACGTGAAGAAATTGTAATTAAAAACAAACATGCGAGTTGCTTAACGAAATAACCAGTTCGCTGCAGCTCTCCAGAGGACTTAGTCCAGTGGACTTACATCACTGTCCTGATTGAATTTCCACCGAATTTTTGTCACCTTACAACAACACCTGAAGAGCTCATCACGAATGCTTTCCCAAATTTCGCTCAGATTTATGCTGACCATGTTCGCTGCGTGCACGAGCGATTTATAATAGTAATATAATGGCTGCGAAATACAAGGATGCCAATCATTTGAACTTCGTCATTCAAAATTAAATCGGCGACGGTGAAATTTATTCATTGAAATCCTTCGACTCCGTGATGTATGAAAACGAAGCCACCAACTTTCCTACGGAATTACACTTATTAAGTCACAAGGACAATCGCTGGATATTTGTGGTATAAATATCGAATTGCCATGTTTCTCATCACATGGTCAACTATATGTAGCATGCTCACGTTTCGGCAAACCTACCGTATCATCATCATTTTTAGTTTATCTATTTTGGTTTATTGTGAACTGACCCATATTAATTATTATTTTTAATATTTATTTTTAAATATTAGTTACTACTATTAGTATCGCAGTAAGAAATCCATCATTTTTGATTTTTTTCCACAAAATTTGGGACCATTGTTCATTTTTTTCTTGGGGCTATTTTTTATTCGGGCCAAATTTCTTATAAATTGAGTAATTAGGTAATAAAAGAAAGCTTCCCAAGTATACTATCTCATTTTAAGACAATAATCATTAAATAACAGACTTCCCTGATAATTTAGTGGTTCTTCCATATTACTCTACTTAAAATATTTGATATTTAACATTAATAAACTTAGAACTTGGCGTACTTTCAGATCTTACTACCTTTTACGGCTGACTTGGTACGCAAAGGTTTTTGTATATAGAAGAACTTGGCTTTTTTCTTACATTTATGTTTTTGGTGTGATTTCACTACTTCTTGCAAAGATTCTTTTAATCAGGAAAAGTGGGTGGAATAAACGACCAATGGGAGCCTCATAAGGAAAAGTAATTTTTTAATGTATGCCTTTTGCATGTACTACAAGTCCTATCCCTCTACCAATTTTCATAAGTTAGAAGTGCTCCATTGAAATGATAATAATTGATAATAAGGGGGGATGAAACGCCCGCCCCTGCTAAAAAAATTGCATAATTTATACTTTTTCTTTGTATAAACCTTAAAACTAACTGCTCTACCAAATTTCATCATTCTATACGACAATCAGAAGTTCTTTACATATTTGATATTAATTCTGAGAAAATGGGCGGGTGTCACGCCCTGAATGGATAATTTAAAATTTTACAATATCTCCTTTGTATTGACCACATGATCTACCAGTCTATCAAATTTTATTATTCTGCAGCAATTCGAAGTGATCCATATAAATAATAATAATTTTGAGAAAAAGGGCGGATGCCACACCCCCAAATATTAAATATCGAATTTTTAAATTTAGCCTTTGTTTGCAGTTCAAGTCCCACTGCTCTACCAAATTTCATCGTTCTACGACAATTAGAAGTGCTCCTCATAATAAATTGATATCATTTCTTTTCAAATGGGTGGGTTCCACGCCCCTGAATGTAAGATCTCAAATTTTAATTTTTTTCCTTTGCCTGCACTTTAAGCCCTACCGCTGCGCTGTACCAAATTTCGTTATTCTGTGGCAATCAAAAGTGCTCAAAATAATTTATATCAATTTTATGAAAATGGGCGGATACCAAGCCCCTTAATGAAAAATCTCAAATTTTAAAGCTCTACCGCTTAACCAAATTTCATCATTCTACGACAATCAGAAATGCTCCAAATAATTTTTATCAATTCCATCCGGGTACCACGCCCCTTGGATGGAAAATCTTAAATTTTCGATTTTTTCCTTTGTATACACTTAAAGTGCGAAATTACAAGATTCTACGATGTCGGTAAGCGCTCCATAACTTTGATGATCTGTTAGTGAGTGAGTCAGTGAGTCAGTTACGGTTTTTGCAGTCTTATATCTCGGGAACGACTGATGCTAAGGAATTGAAATTTGGTGAGTTGGATAAGCCAGGTTAGCTTAGCAAATGCTATGAGTTTGATCGTGTAAAAGGTGTGTAGTGCCAGAACTTGGCTGGGCACTACTGTACCCTTTGATTTGTGAGTAACTATTGGTTAATTTACTAAGGCTTAGCGCCCACATGCAACTTTTAGTCTAATCGTGCACATGCAACTTTCAGTCACGAAACAGTTTGGTTGCTAAAATGAATCTCATGTTATTATATGAGAGTCCGCGCACATGCAGAAACTATTCAGTCACCGATTGAAGCAAATAAACAGTTTGTGTTTTGACACAAACTAAACGATCACCCCCAATTAGTTGCATGTGGGCGCTTAGGCTAAAAGTCCATTTTTGTAAACTATACTATATTGTAATGCGTAAGAAATACAACTTCCATGAATTCTTGAAATAATCTTCTAGATATTGATCTGCAAGATGAGATCAAGTTGAAATATCTGAAACTGCCCTTAGCAGTAGTAGCTAGTTACGAAAAGATATGGGTCATCAAAAGCAAAAGACAATATTATTTCATTCAAATTCAGAAATTAATGTTGAGTAAACAAATAAACTGTTCAAGGCATTGGTAAATTTGAAAACCTGATCTTTTTAACAGATCTCCAAACTAAAGACTTAAAAATTATATAATGCTTTTTGTTACATCCCGAAAAGACTATATTTTGTCAAGTTTTTTTTTTTATAAAATGACCAATGCGTTCAGTATATGCAGGCCTCGGTGCATACAAAAAGACAGACGGACATATAAAATTGCTGGAACAACAATTTACAAATTGTAGAATAATAAATAATCTTCAGCGCTAAAAAAAAATAGAGAACTTAAGAAAACACCAGTTATTCTGTTGAAACAATATTTTAGAATGAAAATATATTGATTATAAATTAATTGATAAGAAACATAAAACACTTTGATATGAAATTCTTAGTATATGTGTGAACGTTACAGTAAACATAAAGACATAATTCAATACCCCTCCTCGTTCATACAATATTACATTTATCTCTAAAAAATTAAGTTTTTGTGCATTCAAAGGTTTAGTAAGTTATTCTGCAATCATTTCATTAGTAGGACAATATTCGCATTCAATGATCTTCTTCTTTGCCAAACCTCGAATCATCTTGTATTTTGTATCGATGGGCTTGGTTTTATATGAGAACTTACTGTCACGCACTAACTCGATACAGCCTTGATTGTCTTCGAATAAAATAGTTGGCGAATCAATGAGCGAATTCGTAATCGTCTGACTAACTTAGATCTGCAAAGTTTGTGTTCGTAAACAAAAATTGAAATCTGACTTCAGAAGGCCTGCAAAACAAATTACGTTCGTAAACATCAAAAATACGCAGAAATCAAATCGGCGTGGGGCAGATTATGCAGAAAAAAAAAACATTCTGCTGAAAAAAAAAATTTAAATTAAAACAGGAAAACATGTAAAGGGTGGGCCATCTAGGGGTTTATTTTTGAATCATATGTTATTTTTGCACTGATAGCTGTTTCCCAATCGCAACCTTGACGGGAAGTCAGTATTATACCTCCAAGTCGCTTCACGCTTGTCAACATTGGGAAATATTGAAAACTTATTTCCACAGTGAGTGCCATGTGAAAATCGTCTTTTCTGACGAGGCACATTTTCATCTCGGCGGCATCGTTAACAAACGAAATTTCCGCATCTGGGGCTCGGAAAACCCGCACACGTAACTGTCGAGAACCCAAAGCATCCATAGAGAGTGACAGTTTGGTGGGGATTGTCGAGTGGTGCATCATTGGACCATTTTTCTTTGAAAACGAGGCTGGGAACAACGATTCGGTCAACAATGGTCGTTACAGAGCCATGTTCACCGACTTTTTTTTTTACTAACATTAAAGACATGGATTTGGACAATCTTTGGTTCCATGCAGGATGGTGCGCCATGCTACACAGCCCATACCACAATCGATCTTTTGCGCACCAAATTTCAAAACCGTGTTATCAGCCGTCTTTGCGATGTCAATTGCCCGCATAGGAGCTGCGATTTGACCCCTTTGAACTTGGGAACCGTAAAGGACCGATGTTATGGCAGCAATCCGGAATTGATTCAAGCACTTAAGGCCAATATCATCCAAGCAATCCGTGAACTACATCCCGAAACCATCAACAAGATTTTGGAAAATTGGAGTTACCGAATTCGCTGCTGCGAAGCCAGCCGAGGCAGCCACTTGAACGACGTTGGGTTCCATAATTAATGGGAATAAAGGCAGAATACATGAACAAAATTATTTTTGTTCACTTTATTGCATTTTTAAAAAGAAACTTGTGATTGACCTACCCTGTAAATGAAATGGCTTCGAAGTATATAAACCATCAGGATATTTGTCTATCTATCAACGAATGTTTCTTTCCAAATGTCACCCAAAAGCCCTAGAATCGCCTTTTTTGATAATCGGATTTTTTATAAATAATTTTCTGCGCTGCGATGTTTACAAACACAAATTTATTAAAAAACTGCCGCCTGCTTGCTTTCTGCGGGCAGAAGAAAAATAAAATCGATACGCAGAAGCTAAGCAGGCATCCTGCAGATCTGCCGCATATTTCTGTGATTACGAACTCGCCCAATCTCTTCATGCATCTCTACCAATAGTTGTCGCAGCCATTTTACTTCTTTTGCTGCTTCCGAAATTGATATGAACTCTGCTTCACAAGTTAATGATGATACCATATTTTGTTTTTGACACGTTCAGCTTATCTGGTCTTCTGTAGTTGGTTTCAATACCTTCTGAGCCAAAATGCTGGCACTTGCTGAAATATCCGCCCTCGTGTTGACCGATAAATACAACAATCGTCCAACTAATCTACGATACTTCGTGTTGTTTTTCAGCTCAGTTGACGGTACTGTTCTTCCGTATTTGACTTCTAATCGCGTTTAAGCTTCTTTTGCATCTATAAATACAAAATCTGATGCAATTTTAATTATGTAATTTGACTGCCAAAGCTCAAAATTCCCATATGAATCTTTGCTTATTTCCATTCCTAGATAGTGTTGAATTGGTCCCAAATTTTGCATTTTAAAATTTGATTTGGGAATACTCTCAATTTTCTTCATTTGATCAATTGTGAGACAAGCCACTAGGATATCATCAACATAAACACTAATGTGGCAGTAACTCTTATCAATCCATTTTGAGTACATACATGGATCATTGTAGCTCTGATTAAAGTTTCCTTCAATCAACACATCATGCAAAGCATTGTTCCACGATCTTGCTGCTTGCTTCAGTCCGTAAATGCTTTTTCTCGATAAGCAAACTTTTGATTTATTGATACTCTTGAATCCCTCCGGTTATCGCATTTTCCATTCAGAAAGCGGCCTTAGGGTCCAAGTGATAAACAAACATTTTGCTGATAGCAAGGTTCTAAATGTGGTGTGCAGCACAACAGGAGCAAAAACTTCTTCATAGTCTTCGCCATATTTTTGCGAATAACATTGGGCTACATACCTTGCTTTGTAACGCTCTTCTCCACCACTTGCATCTGTTTTTATGTTAAAAACCTATTTACCTCCAATTGCGGTTTTTTTTTTGGTAAATCGACAAGTTCCCATGTTCCGTTAGATTTATGTGACTCGAACTCCTCCTGCATTGCAATGAGACAATGCTCCTTATCATCACTTTCTATAGCTTCCGTATACGTTTTTGGCTCAATGAGTTCCTTTGACATGAATACGCTATCATTCTGTTGGTTACACTCATATTTTAAACGCTTTGGTGGAACTCAATCAGTAGTTTGTGTTCAATCAGTAGTTTTTTTTTAATTTTAACACTAGAGATTTTTTTTAGCAGCCACAAAGAGATTAGGTAAGACCGATTTCGCACAAGGAGACTGAGTTGCCAGAAACTAGCTAGTTTGTTGGAGAGAAGGGTGAGAGGAGAAATTTTTTTTCTTCCTCTTAGACCCTTCTCGCCAGCAAACTCCCAGTAACCGGCAACTCAGTATTCCTTGTGTGAAAGGGGTCTAAGCCAACGGTCGGTCATACTGATACTTTCGTTTCGTATAGGGATACCATGGCAGTTTAATCTAACCGGCCTATAAGGAGCGGTTTATCCGGCTCCCTACCCTTGGAGTTATACGAAGGGTCTGGTCCTCCGGGTCGGGGGTTGTGCGTCGGGGTAACTTCCCTTCCACGTAAAAAAAAGTTGTTCCGAAACAACAACAAGCCTCGGATATGGATGATTTTAAAGTTGACGACCTCAGCAAACGAAACAAGGACAATGAATTTCGGATCTGCACGTGGAACGTCCTGTCCTTATACAGAACACGTGCAGCCGAACAATTAGTGGAGAACCTGGACAGGCTAAAGGCTGACGTAACAGCCATCCAGGAAGTGCGATGGGATGGAGAGGGCGTACGGAGACTGAAAACGTGTGACATCTACTACGGCGGGTGCTTGAAGGAACAGGGTCAGCGGCTCTTTGGTTGTGGTTTTGTGATAAGGGGAAGACTTAGGCAAGAAGTCTTGGGCTTCCGAAGTGTAAGCGAGCGCCTGGTCACAATCCGCATCAAAGGCAAATTTAAGAACATTTCGCTGATTTGTGTTCACGCCCCCCATGAAAGGAGAGAAGACTCAACCAAAGAAGCATTCTACGATCTCTTGGAGACAACGTATGATATGTGCCCGAAGTACGACGTGAAGATCATTCTTGGTGACTTCAACTTCAACTGACTTTGGTTCGATAGTCGGAGGACACAGCCTACACGACGAAACTTGCGGCAACGGACACAGGCTGGCAGACTTTGCGGCGGGGCGAAATGTCATCATCTCAAGCACTTACTTCCCACACCTCAATATACACAAGGGGACTTGGCGGTCGCGTGATCAAGTAACCGTCAACCAAATCGACCACGTTGCGATAGACGCGAGACATGCTTCCAGTATCTTGGACGTCCGAACGTTCCGAGGGGCCAACATTGACTCGGATCACTACCTGGTGGTAGCTAGACTACGTATGCGGATATCCATGACGCGACAACGCAGAGCAGATGCTGTGAAAAGATTCGATGTCGAGAAGCTTAAATCGCAAGAGACTGCCAGAACTTTTGCAGACCACGTAACTCTTAATCTCTCAGGAGGTCCGCCACCAGCATCAAGTGCAGAGGACCAGTGGGAACACTGTCAACAAGCCATCAGAAGTGCCGCCTCTTATGTGCTGGGTTTCACTAGGCGAATACAACGAAACCCCTGGTTCGATGAAGAGTGCCGGCTAGCGCATGCAGCTAAGGACGAGGCCTACCAAGCAATGCTGCAGACTCGAACAAGAGCTGCTGAGAGAGTGGCCCGGGAGCTCTACGGGCTGAAACGCAAAGAGGAACGCCGACTTCTCAGGAGGAAAAAGAGAGAGCACGAGAAGCGGGCGGTAGAGTCTATTGAGGGTTGTAGCGGTAGGGGAGATGTTCGAAAATTTTATCAGAGGGTGAAGCGATCCACCCAAGGATTCAAGGCTAGAACGGAAGCCTGCCGAGATGAGAGTGGGAATATGGTAGTAGACACACAGTCAGTGCTGAGGATCTGGAAAGAACACTTCTCTAGACTGCTTAATGGCGAAGACAGCCAAGATGCCGCTAATAGGCAGAACGCTCCATTCAACTTGGACGATGATGGCCAAGAGTTCCGTCCACCCGACCTAACCAAAGTTCGGCTGGCGATATCCAAACTTAAGTCGTACAAGGCTGCAGGTGCGGATGGCTTACAAGCCGAACTATTTAAATCAGCGGGAGATGAATTGGCTAGGAGCATACACCAGCTCATCTGCAAAATTTGGTCGGAGGAAAGTATGCCCGATGAATGGAACCTCGGTATAGTGTGCCCCATCCATAAAAAGGGAGATGTTCTGAAATGTACCAACTACAGAGGAATTAGTCTCCTAAACGTCGCTTATAAAATCTTGTCGGCCATCCTGTGTGACCGCTTAAAACCTTTTGTCAACGATCTGATCGGCCCTTATCAGTGCGGTTTTAGGCCAGGCAAGTCAACCGTCGATCAAATGTTCACACTCCGACAGATTTTAGAAAAATCCCGGGAATTCCAGATCGATACACACCACCTTTTTATCGATTTTAAAGTCGCGTATGATAGCGTGAAAAGGGACGAATTATACAGAGCCATGTCGAGTCTCGGCATCCCTGCCAAACTCGTCCGCTTGTGCAGGATGACGATGGAGAAATCTCGCTGCTCCGTCAAAATTGGTAAGAACACCACCGATTCCTTTGATGTTGAGAAAGGATTGAGGCAAGGCGACGCGTTATCGTGCAACCTATTCAACATCGTTCTTGAAGCCATTGTACGCAACGCACATGTCAACACCAGCGGTACAATCTATCAAAAGTCCGTTCAATTGCTTGCATATGCGGATGACATAGACATTGTCGGCAGAACGAAGCGAGCTGTGGCAGGGGCATTTGCGAGCATTGAATCGGAGGCGGCTAGAATGGGATTGGCGGTTAATGAGGACAAGACGAAGTATATGCTGTCATCGAGAGAGGAATCTCAACATCGTCCACTCGGGCAAAATATCACGATGGACAGATATAACTTCGAAGTTGTCAAGGACTTTGTCTACCTTGGCTCCACTATTACATCGCAGAATGACATCAGTGCAGAGATCAAGCGAAGAATTACTCTTGCCAACCGCTGTTTCTTCGGTCTAAGAAGGCATTTAAGTAGTAAGGCCCTCTCTCAGAGAACCAAGGAGACTTTATACAAAACCCTAATCATCCCGGTCCTGCTTTATGGGTCAGAAGCATGGACACTGAAAGATTCGGATAAAAATCTGCTAGGGTGCTTTGAGAGGAAGATTCTTCGTGTGATTTTCGGTCCGGTGTGTATCGGAGGAGTATGGAGGAGAAGATTCAACGACGAGCTATACGGGCTATACAGCGACGTTGACCTGGTCAAAAAGCTGAAAATACAGCGGCTGAGATGGCTGGGGCACGTGGAGCGTATGGACAGCAACGCACCTGCCCGACGAGTCTTCGAATCCAACCCCGATGGGGTACGCAGCAGAGGAAGAACCCGTAACAGGTGGCGCAATCAAGTGAATGACGACATCAAAGCACTCGGTGTGCGCAACTGGAAGCGGCTAGCTAGGGACAGAGCTGGCTGGAGGGGCTTGTTAGTTGAGGCCGAAGCCCATCCTGGGCTGTGAGCGCCATCAAAAGGAAAGTAAGTAAGGACATGATGAATACAATTCCAGGAACTTAAAGGACAAAAACCCCAACAAAAAATTGGTTGAAAAAATTAAATAAAAGTATACCTTTATATCTGCCTTTGAGGTCAATTTTTTTTTGTCAAAGTGTGATAAATTTGCTCTTTAATTATCCATCATTTTACTTCGTTATCTTTGTCATTTCATTTCCAGAAAGACATTAATTAAATAGAATCAATCAATCAAAATTAAGTTAAAAGTGGTTTCTAGGAATAAGTATATAATCATTGTTTAAAGATAATTATAGCTGTGAACAAAACACGATTCGTTATATTTTTGAGATATATGTAAGTTCAAATTAAAGTTTAAAAAATTGATTACTTTTAATTTAGAGGAGGACATTTAATTATACCGTGCTGCGCAAAGTTGGCGCCATACAGAATTTGAAGAAGTAGAGCAACTTCTGCGATACTTTTTAAAAAGAATTTTCAAGTTGCCTCAGTTAAAACTAAATCATATTCTTTTTCTGGAAACTGGGTTATCTTTTTTTTTATACATATCAACGTTAAAAATGCAGATTTACTATGCCATAAAAACGCTTAATATGATCGACAGAAGATTGTCCAAAAAGATAAGTATGCTGGTAATAGGAAAATAAATTTCATGGTTTGCACAATGGAAGATATTGACAAAATATTGTAGCTGTTCATTAGATCTACATACATAGAAATTGAAAACAATTGTCTAAGTTGATACAATGGGGGTTAAGATACCGACAAAATATAAATGACGAGCTATTCCAGTGTTTTTCAAACTTTTTGAGTACGCGACCCCTTTGTTAGTACAAATATTCTGACGTCCCTTTGTGGGGATAAAGTTTTCCCGTATAGACAAAAAGATAAAAAAAAAAAAATCGTAGCAGTTCTTGCAGTAATTTTTATTTTTTAAAACCTTAAGCACTCCATACATAGTTCAACTTGACTTTCAATTTAATGTCAAGTTCATCTAATCAACTCGTGTTGGGGCTTGAATTTGATTTTTTTGAAGGTTGACGATTGAGTTGGAAGAAAATTAAAAGATTTTGAATTTTTTCAAGTTGATTTGAATGTTTTCAACTTAGTTGAGGTGTGTGTAGGCAAGTCATTTGATTTACTGTCAAGCCATCTTTTTCTTACTAAGAAATAAAAGTGAGATAAAAAAATAGAGACGTGAATAATCTCAATTTTCATTTTTTTTTCATTGGAATTTTTTTTTATCCATTAGCCATTCATTCATACAAATTCTTTTTCTTTTTATTTGTGCTTGTTCATCGTCATTTAGGAACTCTGCAACAATAATTAATGCCAATACATTTCTTTTTTCACACATCTTGATTCGATTAAATATAATTCTTATGAGAAAAAATTATGTTCTGACAGTTGAAGCAGAAGTCTCTCAACTAAGTTTAGGTAGTGTGTGGCGAAGTATATGGAGAGCTTTACGCAAGGCAAGGCACTGAGCTGGCAAAAAAAGATCTGTGTTTCTTTCTTTTTAGGCTCAGAAGAGCACTCAGAGTGCTCAACTTGTGTTCAATCAGAACTAGCTCGGAGCACGCTCCATTTTCTCGGAATAAAAGGACCAAGCGAATGGAGCAAAAAGCTAAGCCTTGCCAACTTCACTCTCTTTCGTATTCTAAAAACATTTTAACACATTCAACACCAAATTTAACTTCAGATTTTTTTTTTTTTTTTTCAAAAGATTTTTTTTTTGTTTTACCTAAATTTAAAAAAAAAAAATATTTAATATCCACAATAATTTTGGTCAGATTTAATAAACTACCCCTGGTGGGTGAAGTTGGAAAAATTTATTTGTATAAATAAAAAGTGTCCCTGAAAATGCACTTTATGACGACAATTTATAAGTTACCTCATATACCGGGTCCTGGCCGTGACACCTGAAAAATTCTTGGCAATACTTAAACAAAAAACAATGCAGAAGTATTTTCTATTGCTAAGATTTTTCTTTTTCTTAAAGATGGTTATACTCGTATGTCATATTTATATGTTTTCTAGTTTCTGGAAAAGAAATTTTAAAATAATCCTTAAACATAATTAAGAGACACAATTTTTTTCCTTTTGGTTAAGAGGAGCTGTATCTTTGTATAAAATGTTCAAGTAATTGCGTAATTAGGTAATAAAAGAAACCTTGTCAAAAAAACCAACTCAATTTAAGTCAGTAGTCATTAAATAACAGATTTCTCTGATAATTTTGAGCTTCTTCCTTATTACTCTACTAGATATTTAACATTAATAAACTTAGAACTTGGCGTACTTTTAAATCTCACTACATTTTACGGCTGACTTGTTAAGCAAAGGTTTTTGTATATAGAAGAACTTGCTTACTTTTTCATCATGTATGTTTTTGGTGTGATTTCACTACTTTTTGCAAAGATTCTTTTTATCAGGAAAAGAGGGTGGAATAAACGCCCAATGAGAGACTCATAGGGAAAAGTAAGTTTTTAATTTATGCCTTTTGTATGTACTACAAGTGCTACCCCTCTAATAATTTTCATAAGTTAAAAGAGTGCTCCATTGAAATGATAATAATTGATAAGAAGTGGATGGATGAAACGCCTCTGCAAATGTCATGATTTCAATTTTGTCTTTGTATACACCTGAAAACTAGGGCTGTCCACGAGACGAAACTCTGCGAGACTTTTGCGGGCCTTGTCTTGGTCTCTTTAAAATCGAAAATTTTTAGTCTGGTCTCCGAAAAATACGATTTCCGGACAACCTGGTGATTTTGGAACGAAATATTTTCGATTATAGTTTGAATAAGTAGTGCAGAAGAAATAAATATTTAACTGAAATTGGATTTTTCAATTCTCTGTTAATTTCGGTCCAAATATACAGTCTCGTCTCATCTCGTCTCGTCTCGTCTCGTCTCATCATTCGAAAACTACTGAAAACTAACCGTTTTACCAAATTTCATAATCCTGCAACAATCGGAAGTGCACTCAATATATTTAATATAAATTCTGTGAAAATTGGTGGTTACCACGCCCACCGAATGTAAAATCTCAAATTTTTAATTTTCCTTTGCTTGCATGTCAAGTCCTAACGCTCTACCTAATTTCATCATTCTACGGCAATCAGAAGTTCTCCACACAGTTCATATCAATTCTGAGAATATCTCCTTTGTATTGACCATATGATCTACCAGTCTACTAAATGTTATTATTCTGCAACAATTCGAAGTGATCCATATAATTATAATAACAATTCTGAATGTAAAATCTCAAATTTTAAAATGTTGCCATTGTTTTTACTTCAAGACCTACCGCTACCGAATTTCATCATTGTGCAATGCGCAGAAGTGCACCAAATAATTTATATCAATTCTATGCAAATGGGCGGTTACCACGCCCATGAATGTAAATTCTCAAATTTTAAAATGTAACCTTTGCCTGCACTTTAATCCCTACCGCTGTACCAAATTTCATTGATCTGCGACAATCAGAAGTGCTCCAAGTAATTTATATCAATTCTATGAAAGTGGGAGGGTACCACGCCCTCTGAATGGAAAATCTTAAATTTTCCATTTTTTCCTTTGTATACACGACAAGGCCTACCGTTGTGCGAAATTACACCTTCTATACGATGTCGCCAGGTGATCCATAATTTTGATGATCTATCAGTGAGTGAGTGAGCAATTTTTGCAGTCTTATATCTCGGGAACTACTGATGCTAAAGAATTCAAATTTGGTGAGTTGTCTAAACCTGGTCAGCTAAGCAAATGCAATTTTGAAGTTTCTGACTTTATTGGTACTGAAGATAGAGGTGAGTCGAAATCGCCTGAGTTTGGTCCTGTAAAAAGGGTGTAGTGCCAAAACTTGTCACTTTATTGATTGTGAGGTCTTATGACAAGTGGAAGATTCGAAGCGGAAAGCTGAACAATTATGTCGTATTTTTTATTTTACAACCAAAAAGACAGAGATACTTGTATAATTTCTGTATACAAGCTTAAACCTATTCCGCCCTGACCTTTAATTTATTTGTGTTCTGATTTTGTACCTTGCCATGGCTTCTACCCATTGAAAATAAATATTGTTACAAGACCAAAATATAAAACAGTATCAGAGGTGAACATGAATGTTTTCAACCAAAAAAGGGTAGATACGATAAACTTAAACTCGTTTATAGTGTTAAAGAAATAAAATACAATTTTCAGTTTATATTGTTATAATTTTTTTTTTTTGCAATACCTATTGTTTGTATGTATTCGTATTGTACACCTTCATTGTTTGCATTTATTGGCCGGTTCATTAGACTTTTGGGTTTAAGGAATTTTTTTAAATTTCTTTTGAATCATTTTGTTTGGTTTATTTTCCACGTCCACATCCATTTCGAATCGAAAGGTGTGTGTTTGAAATCAAGTGGTTATTTGGGTTAGAGTGGAAAAAAAGGCTATCGACCTTCTGTTAAATAAAATAAAAACCTTATAAAAAGAAAACACCTTTTTAACTGGCGTATAAATATACAACAAAATACTAATAAAATCAAAAGTCTTTGAACCAAAGTTCAGTTGTTCAACATCGAAGTAAACGTCCATTTTGTCAAAAAAAATAAAATAAAATAAAATAAAATAAAATAAAATGCTGCTCTAAATCGCAAGAACTTGCTCTTGTGGCTGAGCTTTTTATAGCTTTCTCGCTTAACATTGTAAACAAAATACGAGTTTCTGTTTTAAGAAATCACACAATAATGCTATGTACTAAAATGTTGGCAACTTTGGCAACACATTTAGCCTCTGAGTCAATGTATACATATAGGGAACGTACAGACTACAGACGCTTATACTCACGGAAGTTCTAATCATACTAAATTTGCTGTTTTAAATCAAAAAGGATTTTTGCTTTGAGGCTTTTGAGCTTTTACCCTACCCCCAAATAGTAAAGTAAAATATTTTGTACTTAACTCCTGATTGTGACATTATTTACATAGATTTAATAAACCCTTAACTTAGCAGAATCATCCTATGCAACAAAAGACAATTTTCAAGATTGGAGTTTTTAGGATTAACACATTCGTTTCAATTGGCTAAAGTGTAAGAGTAAATGAAAATTCGATAAAAATAAAATCTGAAATTTAATAAAATAATTATATATTATTTTTTTTTTTTAAAAAGGATACATCCTTAGTGAGCCGGATTTGTCGCCGATCACCAACAATCTTTGTACTGGATCAAACGCTAGGGCCGTCGGTGAATGTGGAAACCCATGTCGAAATGTCTGAAATAAAAAATAAAATGATAAAAAAATTATTAAGATGATACAAATACATATATTTAAATATTTATAATTTAAAAAAAAATTGATTAAGGATATAAAAATTGTCCCTCAGTACACAATTAAAGTGGCACTGCTGTAAGCGGTGGCTTTCAGCCACTATTTCGTACAAAAAGCGTTTTTTTTTAAATTTTTCATATACTCTTCTTTTATTATTTGCATAATTGTATGAAACAGAATTTTTAATAGTAGAATTTTGAAAGCAATATTATAAAAAAAAATATATTAAGAAAGGTTAAAGCACATCATTCATTCCTGTTTTATTTATCGGAGCCCAAATCTGGACAGAAATTCAACTTTTAACGAATTTGATGCTCTGTCCGACTCCATCCTAAGAATTGTTGCCCATTATCACACACTGAAATCGTCAGTGCGGGCGATTTAAAAGCACACAATTCTAGTTGGCTTCGCTTTTCTGGCCAGACAACACCCGAAGGAAGGTATGTGGAGCTCTTTGCTATTAGTGTATTATCACCCCTAGGCACATCAGACTATTTTGTCATAACTGCTTATTTCTCGTGCCAATAAAACTCAGTTAAAGAGAAAGTACCAACGAGAACCGTTTGGCAATACGAGAAAGCCAACTGGGACGGTCTCAACGGTTTCTTCAGTAACTTTAACTGTTCACTGTGCTTACACGATAGTTACGTAGATGCCAGTGTAAATATGATAACAAATTTAATTCTTTGTGGAATGAGAAATTTTATCCCGAATAGGGTAAAATCTATCAAACCCAAAGAAAACTCATGGTTTGATTCGAGCTGTAAAGAGGTTATTAGGGTTAGAGAAGTAAGTTTCCGAAGTTATAAGGCCAACCCTACTGAGGAAAACCGGAATAAGTTCGAACAAGCTAGAAAAACTTGTTATGTTCATATTCGACGAACCAAATATTTGCATGACCAGAAATTAAAGCCAAAAATACTACAATGTCCCACAGGTAGTAAACATTTTTGGTCATTTGCAAAGAATATACGAAATGCTACTTCGTCGTCGGTTCCAACGCTCGTCTTCAACGATAAACCTTTTGTCAGCTCGATAGATAAAGCCAATTTGCTTGCAGCACAATTTGATGTTAATTCAACGCTGCCAGAAAGTGTTATGACTCCACCTGTACTTGAGAGCGTAAACGATTTCATGGGACGAATCTTCTTTCGCACTCGTGCAGTTGCCAGAGTTCTGAAAGATCTTGATATACACAAAACTGCTGGCCCGGATAGTATCCCTCCCATTGTTCTGAAGAGGTGTTCTTCAACGCTGGCAAAACCACTGCGTAAGCTTTCGCATCTGTCCTACTCTACTGGTCTCTTTCCGGGTGGATGGAAAACAGCATTTGTCCAGCCTGTCCCTAAAAAAGGCGTATCTTCTTCACCCTCAAACTATCGACCAATTGCACTTACGTCCCTTCTTTGCAAGGTCACTTACGTCCCTTCTTTGCAAGGTCATGGAAACGGTGCTGATTAATTTCCAGCTCAAGAAATATCTCGAGGAACGAAAGCTTCTTAATGGCCGGCAGTACGGCTTTCGTAGCAATAGGTCCACTGGTGACCTGATGGTGTATCTCATCGAACAGTGGAACAAATCTTTACATCGTTTTGGAGAAAATAAGTTTATTGCGCTTGATATTTGTAAAGCGTTTGCTAGAGTGCGGCATCAAGCTCTCTTATCGAAAATGTGTGCATTTGGTATTGATGAATCTCTTATTCGTTGGATTAGAAATTACCTTTCGACCGTTGAATTCAAGTTGTATTGGACGGTTTCAAGTCTGAAATCCACAAAATAAATGCTGCTGTGCCCCAGGGCTCCGTTTTGTCTCCGACTCTCTTCCTTATATTCATAAATGATCTTCTGTCTGAAACGTCTAGTCCAATAAACTGTTTCGCTGACGACAGCACCCTCAGCTTCTCATATTCGTTTTCAGATTCACATCCATGTCATTCGGATGTGGAACTTGAACGGCAGCGTATGATTAGCTCATTAAATTCTGATCTTGATAGCATTGTCCAATGAGGAATTAAAAACCGCGTCGAATTTAATGCTTCTAAAACTCAATGCTGTCTTCTGTCTTCCAAACGAAACCCACCCTCATGCCACTATCCATGAGTGGCACTTGCATTGAAGAAACCGAAAAGCTTTCAGTCCTCGGTACGTGTATCACAGACCACCTTCTATGCAATGATCACATACTCGACGTCTGCTAATTGCTTAGGTTTCTTCGGCGATGCAAGAAATTTGTCTCCCCTTCTGATCTGGCTGTAAACAATGAAGCCATTATTCGTCCAAAACTCAAGTACAACTCTCATGTTTGGGCAGGTGCTCCAATAACCCATTTGAGTCTATTGAATAGAATTCAAAGAAGAGCTATAAAAATGATAGGCGATAGAAATATAACCGATACATTTGCTTCTCTGGAACACCACCGAAATGTTTCTTGTATTTCATTATTTTATCGTTATTTTCATAAACAGTGCTCTACTGAAACAGCCAGTTGCAGTCCTCCCCTTAAACAATTCAACCATAATACTCGTGCCTCTAGGAATGCCCATCAGTTTACCCTTGAGCCCAACTTCGGACGTACTGTCATGTTCAGGTATTCTTTCTTTTCCCGCACCACGCGAATGTGGAATGCTTAACCCAACTCTATCTTTCCCTCCCATTTTAATATTCAGAACTTCAAAACCAATGTGCATCGGTTCCTCTTCTTAAATCCTTTCCTATTTTCCCAAAGCTCGTACTGTGTTCAATCATATTAAGGGTAATCACAACCCCTTTAGTGCGCGCACATAATAAAAAAATAAAAAAAAAAAAACTTTGGACACAGAATTTTGGAAAATGAATTTAAGCCAAACCAGAATCTACCACTTTTTTTGAAATATTGCATAAAGCAATGCTTGTTAGTTTCCTAGTTAAAATTGGATACATATGGGAATCACTGGAGTGGAATTATTAACAAATTCTATATTTACGCACAAAATGACAGTATGTGTTGGATAGTTGTCATAAAAGTAACACAATGAACTGATTCACCACCTTAGAGGAACCAATAAAATTATGCGTGAAAATGCGTAAAAAAGAGATAAACAGCAAAACAACAAACATAATATATAAAAGATAAACGTGGTTCGCTCTGGCGTATACGCACTTTTTTATGTTGAACAAAATTTAATACATTTCCGTTTGGTCACGTTAAATTGTTTTATGTAGTGTAAACCATCAATTAACCAACAGGAGGCACTGTGGTTAATTTATTATTAAGTTTTTTATCTGGGTAATATACTCTAAGGCCCAGTTTTTCAGTGTTGGGTTAAGCCCGAGTTAGTTAACTCTGGATATAGATCTGTCTAAAGTTACATCAGGAAAGCGTTTTTTAATTGATGATGAATGCAGAATGCCTTGAAAAGTACGGAAGATGAAATAACATAAGCATTTCGTTGAGTTAACTCGGGTTTAACTTTAACCTCGCACTGAAAAACTGACCCTAAGCACAAAGTTCACATGCTTGCAAGTAATTTTAGAGATTTGACTGGTCCAAAATTGTGTTTTGGTTTTTTTTTCAAAACTCACTGGATAACATAATTCCATTTTAACAAAATTCTCAAAAAAAAACTAAAATAATGAAAAAAATTTAAATTAAGTCCACAGCTTAATTCTGTTTATTGTGTTATAAGCCTCGACGAGTATAATCTTTTAAAATGTTCCCAAAGCACAATGAAGTGCGAAAATTAAAAGTTCGTACAATTGAAGATCATTTAGGGAGGTGAAAATAAAAATTAGGCACACATTTTGATTCTTCACATGCCACTATGCTGCTGCTATGATTTTTCTTAAAGGGTTTTCAAAATTTGTATGGTATATTCCCGTATTTTTTTTTCAAGGAACATGATTTTTTCAAGAATTCTAGAAAATATTAAGAAAACACTTTAAATCAATTTTCAACTAAATTGACCCAGTCTATTCAGCTGATGTTAGCTGTGTTTTTTGAGAGAGTGTATTGCAACTAAGCAAACATTTTACACACAAAACAATAACACAACTCTCTAAAAAAATTTTTGTTTGCATGTACAAATTTTATTGATTTGCATATACACTGTCTCTAAAAAAAACACGTTCATTGAGTTTCCAAGATTTTTTTTTTTAATTTTTAAAATAGTTCTTCAAAAATTTTAGCGCAGAGTAGGCACTATTTATACTTTTTATAAGCTTCTCCTTAGATAAATTTAAAAAAAGTAACTTATTAGTTTTCGGGAATAGTAGATATTTTTCAAAAAAAGAAAAAAATCAAAAGGTAGCCGTTATCTATTGTAATTAACTAAATATTTATAATATAAATCTTTGAGAAAATAATATTTTCCTTAATGGACAAAAATGTCGACATTTATTTACCGTTATTAATGTTCCTAAAAAAAATTAAAAAAAAAAATGTGGACATACACTGCTCGTCAGGCAGGCATTTGTGAAAAGATTATCTGAAGTATCTCCTTTTGTTATCAAAACGGCGCATTACAGCGTTAATTGGGTCATCGAGCAAGGATGCCTATGACCGCCATCTCTACCTATCTCCTTTTGTTTGCGAAAGGGATCTAAATTTGGTATGACACAAGAAAGACTGTTAAATTTACCATAGAACAACTTATGTTTGTGCTTCGAGAAAAAAAGCTAACGGCAGATAAGAGTATAAATGTTAGCCGACTCACTTTTTTAAGTAAAAATTGAAGAAAAACGATGGTTTTAATGTTTTTTTTTTTTTAATTTTCTTAGTCTAATTTGTATGCTTGTAATGTGGGCAGCTGGCAGCTTTCAAAATAAATTCAAAAATTCAATCTTTAATAGAGTTATGCAGTGATTCCAAATAGTCAAGTGAAATTTTCACTCAAGGCCAACTTAATGGCGTGCAGCAGTCATCGTATTGCTTCCCTTCTTTGTATACATTTCGTGTGACCCATTCCCTAACAGTTCATTTTATCTTCATGTCCGGTGCCTAGGGGTTTAAGGGAGCAATAGAGCATTTTGGCTTATATTTGATGATTTTAACACTCCAGCTGCATGAATATCGGCGCTGTTTGTATGAAAATCCGTGAAGTTCGTCTAAAAAGATCTTTGGTTTGCGGAAACAGTACTTATAGCGACGCTTTGTAGTACCACGATGACTAGAAACCATTCATCTTGGTACTTCCAACAACCAAGTTTTTCGTCATTTTTTGTATGTGGTTCTAACCTTATGAAACGATTAAATTACTTAAAAAAGTGAGATACTTAGAGTGATAACTTACAAAAAGAGATACTTCAGATTAACTTTTCACAAATGCCTGCTTCTAACCTTATGACAAGCAGTGTATTACCCAAAAAACATATAATTAATAGTTACAAACAAAGTGCTTAAATGGCACAGCTTCAATGGAGTTCTGCCACAGCAATGAAGCCAATATTAGTTAATATCATGTTTAATGCCAAAACTATTAGGACGGCTTGGGTTGGATTTAGATTTATTTTTTATTGTAGTAACCAAATGTTATTTGATTTCAAATTTGTAAAAGAATTTTTGAAGTGTTTTTTCTTGCAGACAATTGTTTTCAAAACAAATTTGTAGTGGATGTTTTTTTTCTTGATTGTATATTTTTAAAGTTTTACATGGGAAAACAATGGTGATTTTAGCGTTTTTTCACTGATGCGTTTTTCTTTTCCTTAGCCACAGGCTACTATAACATGCCCTATCAACACATAAGAAAAAAAAAAAACAAAATAAAACTACATAACGCTTTGCGATTTTATTGCCAAATTTGACTGTCGTAACTTTAATATTTAAATGTTAAGTTTTAACAAAATCCATTGTAGCCTCAAGAACAGACAGAATTCCTAGACCCACTTTTTTCAACTTCCCTTTTACAGAACGGAATAGTTAGTGTTTTTTTTACAAAGCTAATTTTTTTTTTGAAATATAAAAGCTCTATTTTGTGAAATATAAAAAGTATTTTAAGGCCTTAAAAACTTGATGAACATAAGCTTGAAAAAAAAATCCGTCATCGTGCTCCGAAAAATTAAAGAAAAAGGTTTCCATAAGAAGAAGACACACAATAACTATAGAAATATTGTTTTCGTCTTTTGTTACTGGAAATTACATAATTTGCAGCACATCAGTTCAGCTTATTTTATGTATATGTCGGTAGTAGGGCTGGCCACGAGACGAGAATCGGTCTCGTTAAAATCAAAAATTTTCAGTTTGGTCTGGTGTCAGTCTCGTATAATTGAGTCTGGTCTAGGTCTCAGTCTCGCCTTTTTCACGAGAATTTGCAGTTTCGTCTCGCCTCGTCTCGGTATCGTCATACGAGACCGAGACCAAGACTTTTCTCGTCTCGTTGCCAGCCCTAGTCGGTAGCCATCGACTAAGAACATGTGTCTAAGAAAGGCAGCAACAATTCTTATTGAAGAGCTTAATTGTTGTTGTCAGAGCGAAACACATCTGCACTATTATAGGTCGCCAAAATCACCCAAATTGAAAAATATTTGAGCGAATTCGTAATCGTCTGACTGACTTAGATCTGCAAAGTTTGTGTTCGTAAACAAAAATTGAAATCTGACTTCAGTAGGCCTGCAAAACAAATTACGTTCGTAAAAAAAAGTACGCAGAAATCAAGTCGGCGCGGCGTCGGGCAGTTTGTGCAGAAAAAAAAAAAACATTCTGCTGAAAAAAAGTAATTTCAGCTGAAATAAATTAAAACAGGAAAACTTGTAGGTAGAGGGTGTGCCATCTAGTGGTTTATTTTTGAATTATAAGAATTGACACTGACAGCTGTTTGCCAATCGATTCTGGAGTGCTGGCATCATTTTTCTTCGAAAATGAGGCTGGGAACAACGTTTCGGTCAACAATGGTCGTTAAAGCGCCATGTTAACCGACTTTTTTTGTACTGAAACTAAAGACACGGATTTGGACAACCTCTAGTTCATGCAGGATGGTGTGCCATGCCACATTGCCCATACCACAATCGATCTTTTGCGCACCAAATTCCAAAATCGTGTTAACAGCCGTCTTTGCGATGTCAATTGGCCGCCTGAGAGCTGCGATTTGACCCCTTTTAACATTTTTTTTTGTTGGGAACCCTAAAGGACCGACCGTAAAGGCCAACAACAATTTTATTGCATTTTTAAAAACAAAACTTGTATTTAGCCCAACCTGTATGTAAAAAAAAACAAATGCCATAAAATCACCTTTTACCGCACGAAAATTTAATCTCCAAAAAATTTTTTTTTTTTTAATCGCGATTTTTTACAAATAATTTTCTGCGCTGCGATGTTTACGAATACAAATTTATTCAAAAACTGCCGCCTGCTTACTTTCTGCTGGCAGAAAAAAAAATCGATACGCAGAAGCTAAGCAGACATGCGGAAGATCTGTCGCAGATTTCTGCGATTACGAAGTCGCCCTTTCTCTTATGCCTAAAAATTGAGCTGGCTTAACTAATGATATTGGTTGAGTGTAGCTTAATAAAGTATTGATAATAAAAGTGTATAAATGATTTCAAAACCTTTTAAAAAAAAACATTAAAAAAACCTTCCATAGAATACTTTTAATACATAAAGGGCCAGTTTCACAGTGAACACTTACCGCAAAAAGTTGCTCTTAAGTTTAGCATAATGGTACTTTTTGGTAATTTTTGTAGTCTGAGTAAGTGACTCTTAAGATATCAACACGAGATACTTAAGTGTAACTTTTTCAGGTAAGTGTGCAAAAATTGGCATTTTGTATCCTCTATTTCGCACTTAAGTGGCACCACTGTAACTGTAAAACTGGCTCTAAGATTTCCTTATCTGTAGGGGTGTTCAATACTGAGGCAGAAACTTAGTTAGTTCAATCATTATTTCAATTAATCTATTCTATCACCTTTTGAATGGCGAAATCAATCACCAACTTGAATAGTTATATTATTGTTGAGCATATCCATCAATAATGCTTATATATTATTTATCAAAATCTCTATAGAAAAGATGAGCACGTGATAAATCTATCTGATGATAGATTCATCATGCAACCAAGCATAATATTATTTACAAATGAGTGTTAATACACACAGCCATGATCAATATAACCGATAACCCCCATCATAATGACTAGCACCTTGCTCTAATTTAAGGTTTATGTTGATTGTACTCCTGCTTCTTACATTACACATCCTTGAAATTTGTTAAGACTATTATTTTTTTTTGCTCCTAATTATTAAATAAATTTTGTATTTTCTTATCTCTCACATAAACAGCTAACAGAAAAATATCGTATGCACAAAATTTAAAATAAACTTTTCAAGGACAAACCTGAATGAGTATTCCTTTAAATAATGGAATGAGTTTCACTGTGAATTCTTCTTAAGCTATAATTTTAGATCAACATTTAGGCACTAAGCCAATTAAAATAAAATTGCTAGTGCAGGGGCAGGATATTTTAACATACATACTTCTTCCATCCCTTTGAAGTATTAAGCTAAAACATGCAAATTAAAAGAAATCACCCGCAATTTTATTTCTACTTTGTAATATATAGCTTATGGTGAGGCACACCTTCGCGAAGTACCTAATAAACGGATTTATATTTACATAGAGGAACGGAATATGCATATGAATGACCTGAATAATCCCTTGGCGATTACTTTCTTTAAGAGTCCTTGGAAAGTTTGAATTTTATTTTTATCCAAAAATTTGTTGCTATTCACCATGGTGTTTGCAAAATATTCTACATTTTATGAGTTGCCTTATTTTAATTATGAACATTATTTAATTCCGACATGAATGTCTCATTATAAGCGTTTAAGTTTTCAGATAATCATAAAAAGGCTTCTAGAATATTTGTTCGTGTATAAATTTTTATATTTTATGAACAAACAAAAGTCTTATAACTTTCTGTTATGATTGAGAAGAAGATAGAATTCAAGAAACTTGTAAGTTTTGAAATATTTTAAAATCTTTGTTTCAAATTTTCTTCCTTCAAATAGTTTAATTTTCAATTTAAGTTTTTTACATAAGGTACTATATATCGGGTTTTTCAATAAGAGCGCTACAAAAGTAAAAAATAAAAAAAAAATATAAGCACTTGACTTTTTTATAAACATTAGTTTGTGTTATTTTTTTTGGCATGACCCCCCCCCCCCAAGAAGTAAAGCTGTATACGCCCCTGGCGTCTACTATTAAAGTTATGGTCAATATTATAATAAAAGGTTTTTCAACAGAGACGCTACAAAAGTAGAGCAACAGGGACAGCAAACGACGTAATATTTCTTGCCGCTCTTTTGACATTTCTTTTAAGTAAGGTTTGCCATTTCATGATGGAAAGATATACGAGCCAAAAACGAGTCGAAATTATCAAAATTTACTACCAAAATTCGGAGTCAGTGGCCTCAACGTTAAGAGCGCTACGTCCAATTTATGGTCGCCATAATCGTCTTACCAGATCAACAATTGAGCGTCTAGTGGGAAAATTTGAATCCACAAGCACAGTACAAAATGTTCCCGTGCCAGTGAGACAAAGAAGTGCCCGTAGTGTCGAGAATATTGCTGCCGCTGAGGCTTCAGTTGCAGAAGGCCCAAATGTGTCTCTCACACGTCGTTCTCAAGCGTTGGGCATCTCTATGACGTCGATGTGGCGAATTTTGCGAAAAGATCTTGGCCTACATCCTTACAAGATTAAATTGACGCAAGAACTGAAGCCGCTTGACCACAAGAAGCGTCGTATGTTCGTGAATTGGGCTGAGCAAGAACTTGAAAAATGATTCGGATTTTCATCGAAAAATCATCTTCAGCGATGAGGCTCATTTCTGGCTGCATGGCTTCGTCAATAAACAAAATATGCAGTATTGGTCAGGCACCAATCCACACGTACTCCCAGAGTCATTATTGCATCCCGAAAAAATTACGGTTTGGTGTGGTTTATGGGCCGGCGGCGTCACTGGGACGTACTTCTTCCGTGATGATCAAGACCGGCACGTTACTGTGAATGGGGATCGCTACCGTTCAATGATAACAGAATATTTTTGGCCCCAATCGGATGATATGGACTTGGAAGACATGTGGTTCCAACAGGACGGCGCCACAAGCCACACAGCGAATGTCTCAATCAATTTATTGGAAACCAAGTTTGGAAAACGTGTTATCTCACGAACTGGTCCAGTCGCTTGGCCGCCTCGGTCGTGTGATTTGACGCCGTTAGACTATATCCTTGGGGGCTACGTCAAGTCTATGGTCTATGCCAACAAGCCAGCGACGATTGATGAACTTCGTACGAATATCGAACGTGAAACTGCAGCAGCATCGGCCGATTTATGCTTGAAAACCGTCGAAAATTGGTTTCAGCGTCTGGACTTCTGCAAGCGTGCCCGTGGTGGCCATGTAAAAGAAATCGAGTTCCATATATAATGGCATCGAACGTACTTTGACAGGAATAAAAAATTTCATTGATATCCAGCGCTCTTATTGAAAAACCCGATATAAAATAAAATAAAGTAATATAGAATTTACCAATAACGGTTGTTAACGGTACCTGTCATAGAACCGATTTTTTAGTTTTCAAACTTATCGTTATCGGCTACACCGAATTCGACCAACATTTTTATACAAAAGCTCCTTTACAATTCAAACAATTTTGCATAAACAAATGTTCGAAAAAATATTTTTTGGGTTAAAATCCAATATCTTGAAAAGCTCGAAAAGGTCGATATCGCAAAACAAAAGAAGAGCCTGTTCTGCGTTTTTGAGGTGGAAGCAAATATGAGTTTTCAGCCCAAAATTTTATTTTTGTGTAATCGATGTACCCATACACAATATGATACAGGAACATTGTTTTGGGGTATTATTGAGCGCTCAAACCATAATACACATCAAAATTAAGACGGTACACTATACACACCCTAAAAAAAATAATCTTTTTTGTTTTACGTGGCCAACCGCCACGATGCAGAACAGCCAATTCTTATGTTTTGTGATATCGACCGTTTTGTGAAACCGACGACTTATTTTGTTGTATTTTATTGAAATATCGTTTTGTTTAATTAATGCCTGAAATAAAATCATCTACAATACGCTGTCTTAACGCAACACCAAATTTATTTGGTGCCATTATTAACTATTTATGTCTTATCAGCGGAGATCTGATTTGTGTACAATTATTTATTCAACTGAGATTTCAGAGCACGACCTTCATACACATACCCAATGGATGTGTGCAAAACAACATCCATATAACGGTTAATATCCTGTTAGAAGTTGGTGTTGCAATTATTGTTCTTTCTCATGGAAATTTGAAGTTACTTAAAACAATCCAACGTTGATTACTAAAAGTTAATGTAAGTTTTGAAAATAATATATTTTTATTAACTTTGAATGCACAGCTTTCAGGCTGACCATCCACAACCAAGCTGAACGGCTCGGAGCCAATTGGTTTTGAACATTTTGTACTGGGCTCGGTGCCGAACCATTAAGATATTCAACCAAATTGGCTCCGAGCCATTCGGATCGGTTGTGTATGGCCGGCTTTATGCTCTATTAAGATTTTTCGATTTTTGAGGAAAATTTGTATTAATTTGAAGAATTTGCTTTGATTCACTTCTAGTTGCAAATGTTTTAAGTCCAATACTGTCCGTACATATATGTACATATATCACAAGTAAAAATTATGTCAGTACGCATATAAATAAAGATTTAATATTGAAATTGTGTCATTTCCACTTCTAAGAAATCTCATTATTACAAACATTCCATCAGCAGCTGACATTTGTTATGCGAATGTCCTTATTGCAAAAGCAAACAAATTAAAGTAAAACAATTTGATCAAACGTGTAAACTTTTAATTTCACGTAAGGTAGACGACACTCTGGACACACTTCCCTTGATGAATATTAAATTTCATCAAGCACCAAATGTAATTAAAAATAAGTCTTCGAAAGCAGCCATATAAACTAAATCAATTTATTTTATTGCATTTGTTTGGTCACTCAAAACAAAAACAAACACAGTCACAGAAAAGTTTAATTAAAAAAAAATGTATGTAACTTCGTCAACTATAGTATAAGGAAATGAAGATATAAGGTTCACGAAGTAAAGTTGTAGTTTAAATGAGAAATTCCATAAGAAAGTTCAAGTTGAAATTAATGAAAAATATTATCTTTAACTATGTTTTTAATTTTATTTGGCAAACTATGTACCTAAATACATAGACAGAGAGCCGACAGCAATTTTTGGGTGTGAACGATAGCAAAAATTCCTTTTATGTTAATATAGGTCCTTATTATTTATATGCAAATATGAAAGTCTGGCATTTCGGGGTTGGGGCCTATATGAGCTGATTGAAATCATTCAAAATGTATTCCGTTTAATTTACCACAAATAAGAGAAGTAAAAACTGCCTACCTACTCAATAAAACTTATTTTAATTAAACGTTAGAAAATGTTGACACTTTTGAAAAACCGAGAATTATTACAAATAGTTGTTGTAGGAATTCGAGTTAAATTGAGTTAAGATTCTGCTTGGAAAAAATTTTTAACAATTTTCAGCAGACTTGAAAAACTGAATATTAAAAATAAAGTGTTGTCCAATAAATTCATTTCCTTATTTGACTGTGTCTACCTGCAATTTTTACTCATACGATTCAGAGATAGTATGTGTCACACCATCACTTATTCTTTCTCAATGTAAGGAGTGTAGAGATGTTCTTTATCTTTTATGTTCAGAACAGAAGTAAATAAAAAACAAAAAACTTTGTTTAAGGTTTCTAAATCCTGAAATGAAAAAACTTCACAAATTAATGCAAACTCACACTTTTGGTAGATATACAATACATACATATGTATGTACACATATGTACCAAAAAAAAGGGGTTTTGGTTTTAAAACTCTATGTGGTAAATCTCCTTATACAAATTGGATTTAATAACGGTGAAATAATATTTACCCAAGAAGGAAGAACTGAGCAACCTGCCAGCTTTTTTACGAGCACGTTAATGATATGCACATGTGATGGTTGAATATTTATGCTGCATGAACCGTATACCTTACCTACATTAAAGTGTATGAAATTCCACAAAATTACATCGAAGACTTCAGCCGCTTTAAGTGGGTAAATATTTAAAAAGAAAAATGTTTAATTTCATCAGGATGCACCTATCTGTTTAGTGCTTTTACTTGTGATATATGAACTGTACATAGGTACTACCAGGTTATTGAATACCTTTTAGTAAGGAAAAATTGCGTTCATGGGTTTTTATTACCGAATATGTCTGTCTGTCTGTCTGTCTGTACCTCGATCTGCAGCCTAAGCCACTGAAGCGATTTTCATCAAACTTTGGATTTAAGATATTTGGGCATTCTCTAGAGGGGAAATTGAAGTTTTTTTTAGCTCAATAAAACAACGGTACCTGCCATACAACCAATATACAAAAATTGATTTATTTCAAAAACGGGGCTCTGCGAAATTAGGCCCCAGGAAATAAGGCCCCAAAAGAATCTATGAAATAAGGCCCCGAATTGGGGTATTTTTTCATACTGAAATTATGCTCCAATGAAATAAGGCCCCACTGAAAAGAAAAAACAGCCCAAAAATAAATGAAATAAGGCCCCAACTTGTTTTGACTTTGTTTTTGGAAAAATGAAATAAAACCCCAAATTTTCTTTTCCATATTAAACTTTATTTTAGCAAAAAATGAAATAACACCCCAAACTAGGTCTGCCAGATTAAATTTGGTTTATATCGGGACGCCAGGGCCCAAAACTCGGCACAAATCGGGACATTACAAAAAATCTATTTATAGAAATCTTAAATGCAATGGCGCTAAATTTTAGTCGATTAAGTACGACGTTAAACCATTTTTAATAAGTAAATATAAAACGTAAATAACACTTTACTTAAATTAAATTCTTTTTTTGTGTTTTTTTTTAGTATCGTAATGAATCCATGACGACTCTTAACATTTCTTAATGTTAAAATGAGGTATGTTTGTGAATTTCTTACACGAGCGGCACTTTTTGCATGTGTTCTACAAGTTACAAAATATTTAAAAGTTAGAAAAGGAGAACCGGACAAAACGGTCCACATAACCAATAACAATGACATACGTCATTGAAAAGGTATTTTTGTGTACATGAATACTTACTATGGCAGATCATTCCAAATCGCTGTGTGAAAAAAGTTATTGGCCAACAAACATTGCAATTTGGTACATATAATATAAACATATAATGTAAGTATGTATTATAGGCAACAATGTGCTCGCCTTACGAACAACAACAAGACATATGTTTCTAAAAAGGTCTTTTTATGTACTACAATAGCTACCTTGATAGCTTACTTCCAGTCCCTGTGTGAAAAAAGTTATTCCCAAATAAAAATTGTGATGTGGTGAATTTTGGTATAGAAATTGTAAATTTTGTAGGTATGTATTTAGTATAGTCAAAAATGTGTTGGTCCAACCAATAAGGACGCGACGCACGTCGTTAGAAAGGTTTTTTCATTTATTACATTAGTTACCTAGACCGCACATTTCAAATCGTTGTGTGAAAAAAGTTATTCGATAATTAAGGTTGTGATTAGGTTCATTTTAGTATAAAATAAAAGACTTTGCCTATGCTGTATACATTTTCTATACTAAAATTCATTACATCGCATCATTAATTAGCGAATAACTTTTTTCACACAATGATTTGAAGTAAGCTGTCAAGATAGCTATTGTAGTACATAAAAAGAACTTTTCAGAAACTTATGTCTTGTTGTTATTAGTAAGGCCAGCACATTTATATGTTTAAAATATATGCACCGAATTCCAATCCTTGTTGGCCAATAACTTTTTTCACACAGCGATTTGGAATCTGCTGCCAAGTAAGTATTCATGTACACAAAAATACCTTTTCAACGAGAAATGTTTCGTTGTTATTGGTCCCTAGACCAGCTTCCATACATTTTTGCCGGTTCTCCTTTTACAAATTTGTTTTAAGATTAGAAAAATAATAATACTATCATGCCATGCTTAACCCTTAATATTAAAATGTTTAAAATGTTGGCCAATATTTTTTGATTAACTTATAAGTACCTACCGAATTGCAAAATTTTGACGGGATCAAAAAAACTAATAACGAGATATTTGGGAATATCTGAAAATAAGTAAGAAATCGGTAATTTGGTCAAAAAGACAAAACATTTATTTCAGTTTTTCGATTTTGTAGGGAAAAAACTTATGCAGTGTTCAGATAAGCTAAAACAAAAATTAAACTCATTCCTAGGGACAGGCGCGAACGCGGGGGGGGGGGTTTGGGTGTTCAACTCCCCGAAATTTATGAATTTAAACTCCTCGCCATACAATTTCACTCTTAATTTTGAGTTTTCAGTTTAAACCCCCCCCCCGAAATTTGTTCAACCCCCCCGAAATTTTTTCCTGCGTTCGCGTCTGCCAAGGGAATTAGGTACATAGAATGTTGCACACCAAAGTTGAAACACATCCACCGATTCGCTTATGCTCTAGCTCGACATAAATCGGGATCCACAGACAATCAAACCGAAGAACGTATTTTGTCGAAAATCAGTATTTGGACTTCTACATTATCGTATCCAATGTTAGTTTTGATATAAAACTCGAATTTTGTTTTTGACACGGCACCAATAATTGCTCTATATTATAGGAAGTAAAAATGAAAAGTCGGGACATAATCAAGACATTTTGTAAATCGGAACAAATATCGGGACAAGGTTCAAATATTGGGACTGTCCCGCCAAAATCGGGACGTCCGGCAGCCCTACCCCAAACTGTTAAGCAAATACTTGAATTGTATCGCTCAATTTTTTGCAGCTATTCTGTTACTTACAAATGCTTTTCTTTCAATGTTAAGACCGTGCTCAAATCATCAGGGAGTAACAGAATAGCTGCAAAAACATCGCGCACGATCTTTACATTGAAAAGCATAAGTAAGTAACAGAATAGCTGTAAAAAATTGCGCGATACAATTCAAGTATTTGTTTAACAGTTTACGCTACCTTACCAGCTCTGGGTCCCCGATTAGCGGAAAAATGAAAATATGCCCCAAAAAATGAAATAACACCCCAAAATTTGAGAATATTTCGTTGTTGTTGTTTTGTGTGCTTTTTTTTGGGCCTTATTTCATTTTTTTCGGGGGGCCTTATTTCCTGGAGCCTAATTTTGCAGAGTCCAAAAACGGTTCTAACGATTTTGAAAAAAAAATTCGAAATACTATAATTAAAATAATAAATATTCTGGTAGAAAAAAAAATATTTATAACGGTTATTAACGGTACCTGTCATAGAACCGATTTTTTGGTTTTCAAATTTCTCGTTAACGGCTAAACCGATTTCATCCAAAACTTTTATACAATAGGACCTTTACAATTTTAAGAAGTTTGCATATCCAAATTTTTGAAAAATATAATTTTTGGATTTTTGAAAAAATATGCACCCATATTCTGAAACTCGTATTTATGACTCGTATTCGACTACAGTCGTATGTTGGTATTCCAAAAGTCGTATATCCGCCTTAACTTCTACAAATATTGAGAAACGGACAATATCGCATACGACTGTTCATATTTTATCATTATTCCGGTTCTAGTATTAATTTGAATTAGAGTCGCATTTGTGTTGATTATTCGTCGTGTGAATCTTTTAAACGAATTATATATTTTTTCAGATAAAAAAGGACAAAAAATAAGTGCATGCAATATGCATATAATTTAGATAATTTTTTCAATATTCCTGCTATTTGTATTATCAAGCTGCGAGGGCCACCGCAGCTCTAAGACCATTGAAATGCACTTTTAAAATGCAAACAAAAAATTAAAGATGTAAAAGATCTATTCTCTGTGGAAACTGCACTCAACCTGGCAATGATAGCGCGACTCTAAGACCACTTAAATGCAATTTTAAAATGCAACACAAAACTGGTAGATGCAAAATAGCTTTTTACCGCTCCAAATTTCGTTTACTGAAACTTTTATATACCTATATCCGTGTAAACTACAGGAGCTTTGAATCTTTTACATCTAATTATTTTGGGTTGGCTACGAAATCTCGCAAATTAAAATCTCGCAATCGAAATCTCGCAATACGAAATCTCGCGATAACAGAAACCCGCTTTTCATAATCTGGCATTTACAAAAACACGCAAACTAAAATCTCGATATCTAAAATCTCGCATTAAAAACATATAGGTCTTATATAAGTTACGTTATACTATGTTTTTCGTTTGTGTATGTTGTCAGTTGGTGTGCTTTCCGTTTATGTGCAATAAACAGTACATTAGGTGGCCCGATGAGTACATTGTTTTATGTAAAAACATTCCGCTTTTAAGGTCTGCACATACAAAATAAAGACTGGTTACACGTTGCATTGTTTTCAACACATAACGAAATACATTCGTATTGAGTGGATACACGTTGCTTAGACTCATCCCATAGCTCGTGTGATGAGTACATTGTTTTATGCAGATACCTTCCGAGTTTAAGATATTCACACATAAAATATAGACTGGTTATACGTTGCATTGTACTCAACACATAACTTTATGTGATGAATAAATGCAGCTACAACAGTATTGAATGAACGCACGTTGCTTGCTCTCGGATTTTTGAAGTTATTTAGTCAGTACATATGCCACTGTAGCTGGTCAATAGCTATGTGTTGAGTCAATAGTGCCTGTATTCATTGCAAGTTAAATATTTTTTATAGACTGACTACATAAATTCTGCTAACTGAGGGCGGGTTTCATTTGGTACATAAACTCAAATGTAACCAGCGCACGTTAACTTTACTCAGGAAATAGAGCTTTCATGGCAATCCTATGCAAACTTCAGTACATAGATTTTACATAAATATCTCTGTACTGAGCCAATCCATTTTTCCCTCAGTGTGTGCTTTCAGTTTATTTCTAATAAACAGTACCTTGGGTGGCCGGCGTATCGGGTTCTAGGATTTTATCTTCCTTTTTAGACATCTGATTTTTCTTTTTCCATTTGCAGGATTTTATTTTTCGGGAGCGCTACGATATCTCGCAAACTAAAATCTCGAATAACGAAATCTTGCATTTTTTTATAAATCTCGAAATACGAAATCTCGCAAACTCATAAACCCGCTTTTCATAAACTCGCAATAACAAAATCTCGCTTTTAACAATCTCGCATTTAAATTTCACAGCCTAAAATCTCGCAAACTAAAATCTCGCATTAACACGTGAAGTTGGAAAATTCCGAACTGAAAAATAAAATCCTGCGAATCAGAGGCCTAAAAAGGGATATAAAATCCTTGAACCCGATACGCCGGCCACCCAAAGTACTTTTTATTACAAATAAACTGAAAACACACCAACTGACAACATAGGCGCCTGCCTGGCGACTGAGCATGCCCTAAGCGGAGCGACGGAGTCGCGTGAGCGGGACAGAGGACCCGAAAAGGGAGTTAAAATTCTTCAACCCACGAAGCGGGCCACCCAATGTACTGTTTATTGCACATAAACAGAAAGCACACCAACTGACAACATACACAAACGAAAACCCTAGTATAACGTAATTTATACAAGTCCTTTCTGTTTTTAATGCGAGATTTTAGTTTTCGAGATTTTAGTTTGCGGGTTTTTGTAATTGCGAGATTATAAAAAGCGGGTTTTTGTAATTCCGAGATTATGAAGAGCGGGTTTCTGTAATTGCGAGATTTCGTATTGCGAGATTTCGGGTGCGAGGTTTTAGTTTGCGAGATTTCGTAGCCAACCCAGGCGTATCGGGTTCTAGGATTTTATTTTCCTTTTTAGACATCTGATTTTTCATTTTCCATTTGCAGGATTTTATTTTTCAGTGCGGAATTTTCTAACGTGATGTGTTAATGCGAGATTTTAGTTTGCGAGATGTTAGTTGAAATTTGCGAGATTTTTGGTTGTGAAATAAAAATGCGAGATTGTTAAAAGCGAGATTTTGTTATTGCGAGCTTATGAAAAGTGGGTTTATTAGTTTGCGAGATTTCGTATTTCGAGATTTATAAAAAAATGCGAGATTTCGTTCGAGATTTTTGTTTGCGAGATATCGTAGCTCTCCCAATTATTTTTGTATTGCATTTTAGTGGTCTTAGGTCCACGTTATCGCTCTCAGTTTAATGGCGTGTGTTTTGTTCAGATGTGTGTTATATCTCATAAATACCATCAAGATAGAATAAATACATACATACAATACAATAACAAACATCAATTTTTGTATTGCATTTTGACAGTGCATTTTAGTATGGTCTTATACGACATGGTATTGCTTAAATTTTGAGCTGTATAAAACACTCATTTCTTTCCTCCTTTTCTGTGCATTTCGAAAATGCATTTTGGTGGTCTTAGCTCCTCGATATCGCTGCCAGGCTTATGCAATCCTGTTTGCATTGATACAAGTAGCATATCCACCAAATATAAAGCAGTATAAAACACTTTTAGAAAATCGTTGAACAAATCTCGTACGATTTTGACAAATATTCTACAGGCAAGGATATACGTTGATTTTTTTAGAATCTCGTATACAACGACTTGAAGAATAACGATTTTCATACGATACGTGTTCAAGTTCGAATACGAGTACGAGTACGAGACAAAATACGACTTGCGGAATATGGGTGATTTATTTTTTTTTTTTGAAAATTCAGTATTCTGAAAACGAGTTAATGATTTTTTGTTTTTCCTTTTGGCCAAAGTTTTATTTTATGAAATTCTAAAAGTTGGCATACCAATTTTTATGTTTAAAAATGTTCAAGAATTTGTTTATATAAGAAATTATAAAGAAAAAAAACCGCTCTAGAGATTTTTGATTTTTTTGTTCGTAAATTCATATTTATCAAACAAATCAAATGGCAAACTTTTTGTTAACTCTAGCTGTTTAAGCTATTAAAATAACACATTTATATGAATTTATAGTAGGTAATAATTTGTACTTTAAATTGTTTGTTTAAACTTTTTATAATGATATAATATTGTTATGGAACCAATACATAAATGTATTTTTGCCATTTTCTAGCTACGTTAAAGTTGTTATCTACGAGAGCAAGTTTGTGCGATCCAGTCGTACCAATTTTTTCTGAACTGCAACTATTTTTCTTTTTAACTACAATTAAAAGTTGTCCCATAACTGAATATTCAATTTTAACCATTTTAATAATTCCATTAGGAAAAGTAATAATAGAATTCATTTTGATAATAAAATGTTAAAGTTCCACCGCTTCAGTATTTCTAACAGCTGACGAACTAGGTTCGAATTTTGTTTAAAGTTCGTAATATTTGTACAAAAACTATCGATGATGATATAAAGGTATACCTACAATCTACATTATGTATGAATATAGAATTTAAATAATGTTTAGTTCTCCTTTTGTTTTCTACTTATTCTAATAAAAGAACCGAAGTCATTATTTTAATACGGCTCTTGTTTTGAAAAGCCCATCATTAAGGGTTGTTATTATTTCTCCACCATGCAAGCTGAACTTGTCGGAACTTAAATCAAAGAAAATCACGCATCTATGAATACGAAATTTTAGAACTTTACGAGGTTATATTTATGTACACAGCCACACATATACAAACATACATACTTTTGTATTCACATTCATAGAATACGTGGCTGTTCTGCTGAATGTTTTTCTTAATATTTTTTTGTTTTCAGTCGCATATTAAATTTTCTGGAGTTTTTGTTTTATTGCACCCTTATGGATGGCACAATACAACAATATTTTAGTGACATGCCGTCACCAATAAATTTTGCTCTTCAACGTTGTTGCTTGAATGCAAACATTTTCAAATTTAAACATCTTGAAGAAACACTTAAAATATGAGGATAAACTCGCCTTATTTATTTTTTGTCATGTCACAGAGGCAAATAAATGACGAATCACGTCTAGCCACAAGCAATATTGTGTAAAGTTGTTAAACATTTTTGCATTAAATGACTGGTTTAATAATGTATTTTACTTTATATTTATGAAAAAATATGTAAATGTACATTGTAAAATATTTGATGTTTTTTGGTTTGTAGGCTGGGAAAATATTCAACTTTTTATAACTGTTTTATTACTTATCTTAACACGATTTAGAAAATAATAATTATGTTTTTGGATACACAAGTACAATTTAATAGCTTGACACGATTGAGAAATTTATCCAAAATAAGTGTTAAAAATCATTAAAATGCTGTCAGCTTTCCAAGAAGACCTATAAGGCTATTCAATATACCTGAATATGAAAGGAAGAAAGGAAGTTTGCAACTTAAGCTTGCTTAAAACACAAAATTCAGCCAAATATTGACCCATGCAATTCTGAGAGAATGGTCATCCAACTAGCAATTTTACTTCTATACTCATCCATAGAAGCTATTTATAATCGTTTATTGCACTCATTTAATCTCTCTTTAGTACTCCATAGAGTTATAAAGGAGAACTTTTTGACTACTATAGCATCTTATTGAAGGAAATTGAGTTGCTATGAAGAACATTCTAAGAGAGCTCAAAAGAAGTGCTAAAGGAGTAAAGTATAGAGTGTGAAGAAAAATAAAAATAAATCATTTAGGTAAGCCTAGGGATCGAAATCTGGATGCCTCGCTAACCGCTCGGCCAATCTCTTATAGGAAATAATTAGCATTCAAATCGATTGACTTTCTCCTTCAAAGAATTTTTAAAGTCATAATTTATCTAAAAAAAAATTGAAAGCGTTTCCGCCTGCCGCACGTGAATTAATATAAGAGCCAAATATTTTAATGAACATAATTATTTATGCAAATAATAAAGATGCTCAGATTTTCGCAAAACTAAAAAGCATGGGCTCATTCGCATTATTACAAATTAATTATTACAATCACATAGCACGTTTTACTTGAATTGCAAATGGTGGAAAAATGGAGTCATGGCGTTTGCAATATAAGACTTTTCATATTTGCTTATATAAAAATTATAGCGACCCGAGCAAGATACTAACTTTAAGGACTGCATTAATATTTCTTTGGATCACTATTGGGTATGATCAAAGAAACATCAGTTCATCGCATTGTGACGCTGATGTAATTGCTATTTGAAAGTTAATGGATCAGTTATATCACCTTTGACTCCTATACCGATTTTGCATCCCGCCAGGAGGATTTCTGGGTCACTAAAGAGACGAAGTACACTTTAATGTCTGAAATCGGAAGCAATTTTGTTAGTTGGGACACTGGTCATTTTGTAATATTTTTGGTTTTTTTATTTTGTATATTTTTTGTTTTTGCTAAACTGGTTTTTTGTTGGAAATAAGATTTTCTAAATGAATGGTTTAGAAAATTTATAAAAAAAATCATCCAGAAAAAAATAATAAAAACTTAACTAAAAAAAATTAAAAAAATCATTGATTTTAATTTTTTTCCTAAACTATTCATACATTTTTTTTTGTGCAAAGATAGACGCAAGAAATATTCAAATGAAAAATAAAAATTTGAATTTACCCCTTATTATATCTTGGATAAAATCACATAAAAAGGCTTCACACCGAACTTGAAATAAATTCGTTAAGCCGTTTAGGCTCTACCATTTCTAAATGTTTAGGCTCTAGCTCGATGTACATCAGGAGCCAGGACGAACAGACTTTTGTGAAAGTTTTAATAAAAACCTCATTTTTATCTAACACGCATCCAATACTTGCCTTTTAGAACTTGTTAAAAGAGAAACAATAAAATGGGAAGGAATTGAACATGTTTGTTTATACTTTAGTGTCACGCGTTTGGTAAGACCTGTTTTGACGAACTTAAGGAATTTTCCGAAATGAAGAATCAAAGATTTGATTTCTTTCCTCAAGGCGACGCAATGACTTCGGTTGCTTTTGCACCATTTTCTTCCTTGAACTTCTATGACTGTAAGCTAGTGGACTACTGGTTTTTGAAGGACCGACTCTGATTCAATGCTCGCAAATGCACCAAGAATTTGCGAGCATTGAATTGGAGTCGGCTGAAATGGGATTGGCGGTTAATAAGAACAAGACGAAGTATATGCAGTCATCGAGAAAGGAATCTCAACATCGTCGACTCGGGCAAAATATCACGATGGAAAGATATAACTTCTAAATTGTCAAGGACTTTGTCTACCTGGGCTCCACTATTACCTCGCAAAATGACATCAGTGCAGAGATCAAACGAACAATTACTCTTGCCAACCGCTGTTTCTTCGGTCTAAGAAGGGATTTAAGTAGTAAGGCCCTCTCTCAGAACACCAAAAGGAGACTTTATCTGAGATCCTTATCATCATCGTCCTGCTCTATGGGGCAGAAGCATGGACATTGAAAAATCGGATGAAAATCTGCTAGGGTGCTTTGAAAGCAAGATTATTCGTATGATTTTCGTTTCAGTGTGTATCGAAGCAGGAGAAGATTCAACGACGAGCTATACGGGCTATACAGCGACGTTCACTGGTCAAGAAGCTGAAAATACAGCGGCTGAGATGGCTGGGGCACGTGGAGCGATGGACAGCAACGCACCTGCCCGACAAGTCTTCGAATCTAACCCTGATGGTGTACGTAGCAGAGGAAGAACCCTTAACAGGTGGCGCGAACAGGTGGAGAACGACGTCAACCAACTCGCAACTGGAAGCTGCTAGCTAGGGACAGAGCTGACTGGAGGGGATTGTAAGTTGAGGCGGATGCCAATCCTGGGCTGTGAGCGCCATCTAAAGTAAATTAAAGTAATCCAGATCCATATATACAATCCAATACAATCTTTTGGTAAGACCTTTTTTGACGACCTTAACGAACTTTCCGAAATGAAGATAAAAGATTTGATTTCTTTCCTCAAGGCGACGAAATGACTTCGGTTACCTTTCGCACCATATTCTTCCTCGAACTGCTATGACTGTAAGCTAGTGGACTATTGGTTTTTGAAGGAGGCTCACGGTGCACGAGGACCGAACGATTACACGGTTGGATCGATTTTCGCTCCAATTACAGTCAACAAGCTGCGAACTTCGATCCTATCGAGTGTTTTTCCTATGTCCAAAATGTCTGTTCCTGCGAGCAGGTGGTATTTGCTCTGATGACCACAAGTTATGCTGAGTAAGCAGACGGATGTAACAGGGATTACCATATCCGAACGTGAGACTAGCCGGTCACTCTATGGGATCAGATCGTTTTGGGCAAATCAGCAAATTGCTTAGCTTAGCATACTGCAGCCGAACTCAGGGCGTAGACGATGATCCATTGGCAGGTATATCACCAATGGTATCCTTATTGGGTCATCGAGCGTTGATGCTTGTGGCCACCATCTCTTTACTTAGATCCATATAAATGTTTATGGCGCTGTTTTTTAGCGGGAGCGTTCCTTGCCGCAACCTGTTCGATACGATAAAATTTGTTGAATAAAAGGAGACGATCCAGAGCTTATCTGTATCGATTGTGTGAATATACTCATTGTTTCTTGTATAAGAATGTCGTATCGTGTGAGGCTGATATCGGTATCGGTATCGAAACTATAGTATTAATCTGTCTTTAAGCTATAGTAAATAATATTCAAAATATTTAAGTAAAACAGAAAGGTCCAGTGTGGGCAACATCGTGGGAAATATCGGGTGTTATTTTTCAAAAGAAAGAACGTATGTATGCTATGCAGGTAAATTCGCATGATTGAAGATTTTCCTTAATTTTTTCAATACAATTTCCGCTCATCATTGTAAACGTAGGTATGTTCATTCCACACTGTATATATAGTAGGTACACCCATTGAAACTGTCTTGCAAATAAAATGTATGCCATCGTATTTGTAAAGCATGCCTTATATCTTATGTGAGATGCGGTGAATTCATGTTGGGAAGTATCATAACCTCCAACATGCAAATAAAACCGTGGCTGCAATCACTCAAGAGCAGGTATGACACCATGAATGATGGGCAAGCACGAGTTTCCGCATGTCAGGCTGACAGGACGAATTGCTTGTACGTAAACATATATACAAAGAACGTGTCTCTGTTTTCTAGTCCCCTCTGATGATGATTCTGGGATGTTCATATGTGTGATGTATAAAACCACACCTGAATTTTTATTTTTACATACATCAAACGAGCAACGAATACAAGAAAGCTATATCCTGTCCACGCGTCTTGACTAATGTAGTAGTGTCAGATATGATGGCTACTTTGACATGAGGCAAATTATTGTAGATGCGACACCATCACGATCGTATTTAACGCTAGAGAAATTAATACAAAAATATATGTATATTAAAGAATAATTTGCTTTAATATATGTATGTATCAGGAGATATATTTTTATGCTGCTCAAGGCATGTGGAAATAAAAAGTGGTCATGATAGAAACTGGACTTAGGACATTGTTTGTCAAGACATTGAAGCTTCAAGTTGACTATATACTGCAAATACCTGACCACCGTCTGCAAAAAAAAAAAACTATGTTGAATTTTTGAACAACATTAACAACTTAAAGGCGCTACCACCAATTGTCTGGCTGGAGATGTAGCTATTTCGTGCAATGCCACTTTTGCACTAATCAGTCTCATTTTTGATGTGCTGAGCTTTAATTCAATTTTATTTGAAAAACTTTTTATGCACACCAAGTGGCAAAGCACGAAATAGCTATATCTCCAGCCAAACAATTGGTGGTAGCGCCTTTAAGTTGTTGTTGTTGTTCAAAAATTCAATGGAATTGACGGAATAACGAATGGTCAAGCCTAATAAGCTGACATTCTAGTACGAGTAGTACAATAATAACAATAATAAAAAAACTATGGTTCAAGTTGTACAAAGTCAAAAAGGATGGTTTAAGGAATGGTAAGATCAGGCTGGAGACTGTGGAATGGTTTTACGTATTGATCTAAACGAGCCAGATGCCTGGAAGCCTACGTTGTATGAACTTATCAAGCGGGTGGATGACCATTAGAGGCTGAAATGTGAAGAAAACGCTTTGAGTTCCCTGTGCAGGTTAGTTTATAACCGTTTGGACTGTTCTCTTAATCGAAAAAAACTACTAGATGAATGCAAAATTGAGGAAATTTCAATGATGTTTCGACTTCGAGGTGTACTGCTGGAATTGTACTTCATACCAAACAGAGACGACCTACCGATACTATGCGGTTTGTGCAATCGTTGGGAACGAGAAAACATATTCCATTTTATGGGAAGCTGTCCAATTTTGGAAGAAATAAGGAGAAAAGTATTTCGAAAGCATCTTTTAATACTCAACCAAATGGATGTTATTTTAATTATTTTTCAATTATTTTAAAATAAATGTGATAAGACTTTAAAAAAAAGATTAAAAAATTAAGATATCAAACTACAGTACGATCTCTCTTAACGCAACTCTCGATTCACGCAACTCCTCGATTTTCACAACAGCTGAATTTATATCATTGTTGACGCAGTAATCGCAAGTCTTCAAACAAATTGACTCGATAAGTGCAACTTTGCATATCTTTATTTACTCAGGTTCTTGGTTATGTTTATTTTTGTCCGTTGTGTTACATTTTGTCTCGGCAGTTATTATACCGAGTAACAGTGAAATTTTAGACAAAATTCATAAAGAAACTTCAAGTAAAGCACTATGCCGTGAGAAAATGTTCATATAAATCTACATTCAGCCAAATAAAACGAAAAGAGGGTGCAATAAGAAATTTTGTTTTTAATGTTTATGTATTTATTGTTTATGTTTTTATTATTTATGTATTATTGAATAAAAATTTGTTGCATTAATTATTATTATTTAAGTGCTGGTTTTCTGATTTTCGCTTTGCATATACAAAAATATTTACTCGGTTATTGCAACAACCTCGGTCATTGCAACCACCCTTGTTTAAATTAGTTGCGATAATCGAAAATGCACTGTACTTGTATTAGAATTTTTAATTTGCATTGTAAATCAGGCAGACGGCAAAGCCACGCTTTAATGATTTTTTTTTAAATTGTTTGTAAATGCTTAACTTTAAATGATTATATGAATAAAAATCCTATCTAATCTAATCTAAATTGTTGAAATGGCGTTGGAGTTTGGCCCCTTAAGGAGCCAAATGGCCCCTTTTTCCGTTCAATCCACTTGTCCCCGATTTTTTTTTTATTTTTATTCGGCCCTTTTTACGATTTTTTTTCTTAATAAAATAATTTTCATTTAGATGTTCTAAAAATTTTCAATTTTTGTAAAAAAAAAAATTATCACAAGGTTTTTTTTCACAAAACGCTGTCGGTTTCATCCGAAATTCGAATTAGAAACGCAAAATCATAGCTGAAAGGGAAAACACTACAATTTATTTTCGAATTATTTGGAAACTTAACTTAACGTAGTTTTGTTTTGTGGCAAGAAGTTCCTTTAGTTTTGCGCTAGCAAAATCGTATTAAAAAAAAATTGGGCACGACTGGATCGCACAAACTTGCTCTCGTAGCTAACAACTTGAACGTAGCTAAAAATTGTCAATGTGCATAAGTGGTTCTTTAACATTAAGATAGCATTAAAAAAGTTTTAAAAACAATTTAAAATATGCATTATTATACTATAATTTACTTCAAATTTGTTTTTTTTTTAATAGCTTAAGTAGATAGAGCTAAAAAAAGAATGCCATCGTATATGTTTGATAAATGTGAATTTACGAAAAAAAAATTTTAAAAATCGTTAGAGCGGTGTTTTTGAAAATTAATATTTTATATATAAAAATTCTTGAACATTTTCAAAAATTAAATTTGGTATGACAACTCTTAGAAATAAATAATATACAATTTTACACAAAATTTAAAATATGTTCATTGACCCGTTTTCAAGATATTGAATTTTCAAAAAAAAAAAAATTAATATTTTTTTAAAAATCCAAAAATTATTTTTCCAAAAAATTTTATATGCAAAATTGTTAAAATTGTAAAGTACCACTTACATACAAAATTTGGTTGAAATCGGTGTAGCCGTTAACGACAAAATTTGAAAATTAAAAAATCGTTTCTATGACAGGTACCGTTAATGACCGTTACAAAGTTTTTTTTTCTACCAAAATGTTTATTTTAGTAATAATAGTAGCTCGTATTTTTTTTTTTCAAAATCGTTAAGAGCCGTTTTTGAAATAAATCAATTTTTGTATATTGGTTGTATGGCAGGTACCGTTATTTTTTGAGATAAAGAAAAAATTTTAATTTGCCCTCTAGGGAAATAAGAACTTTAACTCCAAAGTTTGAAGAAAATCGCTTCAGCCGCTTAGGCTGTAGGTTGGGTTCATACAGACAGACGGACAGACAGACAGAAAGAATTGCGTGACCCACTTTTTTCGCGTTCTCTATCATCGTAATGTTAGGGAAAATTATTATCTCGAATTTTTTTTTTTGCACGAATCCTAAACTTGCCCTATACTACGTATATCGCAAGAAAAAACATGAAACGGTATTTTATTTTTTTAATTTTTGTGAAAATAATCATAAAAATAAACAATTTTTGTTTTACTCCTGTATACTGTTTAGTTTTTTGTGAACCTACGTATTGTCGATTTTTTTGAATATTGGCCCTTTTTTGTCTCGGGCCCCTTTTTTGGACCATTTTTAATTTTTTTAGCGGCAAAAATGCCTTAAATTAATCCTGTAGTAACTAAAATCGAAGATTATTTTTTCACTAAAATCATAAAGATGTTTTAAAAAATAAACATTTTCAAAAGAGCGTTTTAAGTGGAAGTCACTAGAGGCTTCTGGTTTTCAAGACATTTGTCCACACAAAATTAATTTATTTTTTAATAATAATTTCCTTTCAAACGATAAAATTAATAAGTTTTCTGTGTGACATAACATGACTTTTTTGAAACGTTATTTCTAATACTTATCCGTGATCGACTCCAAACAAAAATAAAAAGGACCCCAAAATGGTGGCCTTTTATATCAATAACGAAAAATAATAAAAACATGTTATAAAACAATATAGACTTTTTTTTTAAATTAAAGGGGTTTTTGGTACCATTAAAATGTTTAATTAAATAAACAAATTTGGACATAAAGTTAAAAATAAAAAAAATAATTGATTTTTTCATTTGGACGATTCCGCTATAGACGATTTTCGATATCAATTTCTAAATTACAAAATTTTTTATTTTTTTTTTTGATAACAATGCAAAGTAGAAGAAATATATTTATTGAATAAAAAATACTACGAAAAATGAAAAATGGCTCCAAATTTGGGTCTTTTATCATAATAAAAATGTCTCCATTATCTAAATGAAAAAAATGACCCAAACTAACAAAAAACTATGAAAAACTGCCCCAAAATTAATATAAGAAGAAACAACAACCGAAAAATGTTTCATGTCTTTCTTTATTTTACCGTTATTTTCAAAAACGGTGTTCTACTGAAATAGTCAGTTAGCCAGTTGCATTCCTAGCCCCCTGAAGCAATTCAACCGTGACAGTCGTACTTCGAGGAATGCACATCAGTTTAACCTTGAGCCCAACTTCGGACGTACTGTTAAGTATAGAGATTATTTCTTTAGCCGCACAACAAGAATGTGGAATGCTTTAACCGGCACTAATTTTCCCTAACGTTTTGATATTCAGAGGTTCAAAACCAATGTACTTCGGTATCTCCTCTTCCTTTCCTTCCTTTTTTCCTACAACTCGCACTGTTTTTAAACATTTTAATACTAGGCCGACAACTGTCGCACCACACGATTTTAGAAACGTGTCATGCCGTTCTCCGCATATTGATACTCGTGTCTCGTGTCATAATACATTTTATTTGAAGGAAAAATCGTCTGATCTATCGAAATAAACTAAAAAAAAAACAAGTAGTTTCTAAAAAAGCAAACGATATTTTATTTTCAGTTTATTATATTATTTTTTGACAGAAAAAAAAAACGTGCCGGTCTCACACGAAAAACTGTCTTTCAATCACTGTGTCACGCGATTTTCGGAAAACGCGCCGTCAGTTCATGTCGCGTCGCTCTATTAATATGCGTTGTTCTATTGATTTATATTCTTTACAAAAACTCGTTCTGTGCTGTGTCGCGTCACTCGCGTCGAACGCGTCTCAATATGAGCTTTGCCTAAGGGAATAAAAAATCCCTTAGAGCGCACTTTATTAAAAAAAAACTTTTTTGTGTGTAGTTCCATCGTCTTAATTTTAATTTTATTATGTTTCCATTAAAAAATGCCTCAAAATCATGTGCCATATGCCAAGATTGTATAAAAGTGTTTTTTTTTCCATTTAATGTACAACATCCTTCCTTTCTGCCCCCAACAAACAAGCTTCTCCGTAAGATATTTTTATAAGACCTTTTGATTCTTCATATTTTTTTTTTAAATATACGATTTCACCATGATTTTGTGTACTATTTACCTGTAAGGTATTTCAAAGCACGAGCCGTTAAGGTGTTCGTTAGGTTTAAAGTAATGGTTAAAAATTATTTTAATTAAATGTACCTACTTCGCCGGCTGAATACTTATATATATACTTATATATATATACAAAAAAATTATTCCTCAGAAAACGAATTTTAAGGTTTGAAAAATAATTCCGTTATTTTTTACTTGACAATTTCGACTATTGAATATTAATATATATTAATTGAAAAATCCTTTTTTGTATTTTGAAGTCCTGATGTCAAAAAACGTTTCGCTTATTTAAAAAAAATAAAGTTTGAAAAAAGTCAAAAATGGATATAGAACCCTCTTTCATGCGAATACGAAATCTATGAAAACCTAACTTCAATTTTTCTATGGATATAGGACTTTTATGCACTGGACATTCGAAAATCAACGAAATCAATAATAATAAAAAAATTCAAAATTTCTAGCATTATTTATTTTCATAATTTTACTTTAAGCGATAAAAACATAAATCAAAAAGTTATATTAATTTAGTGGCTGTGCCTTCCTCTATACCAGATTGGATTATTTTTAAGTCAATAAGAAACGTACGAAAATGATAGAGCATTTTAACACTTAATTATGAAAAATACTGAAAATGAACTTTGGTCCATAAAATTTCTTAAAAAAACACATTCAATTTTATTCGGAATTGGTTTTAAAAATACTTCAACATTCGTAGGAGTAAGTTTTGGTATTTTTGTCACCCTTTTTTTTAAATTAAATTTCTTTTTCACCTTTTTTGTTTTTATCCATTTTATTAAAAAAAAAAAAAAGAATGTTTAATTATCATCGATACAAACTTTATTTAGAATACATTAAACGCAGGTATTTAGTTTGTCAACCTGAAGATGTATAAATATTCTTATTTAAAATATTTTTTTTCCTCATTTTAACCTCTTTTATTATTTTTTTCACAATATTTAAAAAAAACTCGATATTACTTATTCAGCTCTAAAAAAGATCTAAACCAGAATTGAAACGTTAGTAAATAACCAATAAATATTGAATTAAAACAAAGACAGTATTTTTGGGTTTAAATTAAGGATCTTACATTATTAATTTACTCGGCGAAAATGTTACTTCTTCTTTATACTTTTCCATCTGCCTACACTTCTGTCCATGGATATAGAGCACATAAGCACCAAAAATCTGACTTTTTTTTAATATATTTTGAGTCTTAAATGCTCTACATCCCATCTCCCGCGGTTATGGGGCAATTAAGCATTAAGCGTTTGTATTTCAAACTTTCCTAAAAAAAATTGTACCACCTAGTACAAATTTTGGATAAGCATCAACATAACCCAACAATTTGTGGTTTATAGATCGAAAGTACTTTCTGTAACTTCGTTTATAATTGAGATAGAGCAACGGGGATAGCGCCAAACGATAGAGAATATTCGAATTAGTATAACTGCATCTTTAACTCAGTTTCCTGAAAAAGTGGTCTATGGGGCATATAAGTATTCGGCCGGCGACATACCTACATTATCTTCAAATAATTGCGACAAGAAAACAAAAAAAAAAAAAAAACAATTTCACCTAAATCATTCCACTTTCCTTTTTTTTATTGTTTCTGTATTAATTCTACATCCGTAATTTGATTTTTTCCTTGTCTTTTAAAATATTTATTTTGTTTGTTTTGTGCCTTAAACCTCCCATCAGCCCTTAATTTTAAACCAGATGAAAATATTTTACGAAAATCCTGAACTGTACCACCTACTCATCCATATAATACAACATTGTCTAGCATAAAATTGTTAAATTTTTGAGTTTCTTTAAATTTCATGTCTCTTTTGATTTGTTTGTTTCCAATTTAAAATCTTTGTTTATTTCAGTGCGTATATAGAGAGGCGTAGGTGGAAAACAATAAAATAAAGTGTTCTTTTGTAAGTAGGTACTAAGGACATTGTGCTTTGGCGAAACATACAAATGCTCCGGCAAGAATAAGTACCTACTCTTCATCTTATTATATATACAATTTGCGACGAGCATTATCTTCGGAAAAGAACCCAATTCGTCAGTGAAAATAAAAAATAAAATTGAAGGCAATAAAACGCATGCTTATAAAACATTGGATGAATGAAGAAGATTACCATAAAGATTGAATTCTTCGGCGAGTGTTGGTTTGCACAGTTTTATGTTTTACAATAAACATTTAATATATTATTATTTTTATTGATTTTTATCCTTTGTTTGTATGCATGAAAGTACACAAAAATGTTTTAAACCTGTTGTGGAGAATTGAAACCAATCGATAAATTGGGTTTTGCTTATAGCATTTGCAACAAACATGTACGGGTACGGTGACCAAAATTAGTTTATGGATTTGCTTGAATCTTTCCATAAATCGATACCTGAATTATTCTGAAGTTTTAAAACCTGATTCCCTACTCTGCCGAGGCATACTGGAAAATATTTGTAACTCCAACCAAGTCAAACTCTGCTGGGTTCCTGGACATAGCAATATAGAAGATATAGCAGATGAACTGGCAAGGAAAGGGTCAGTTTCAAATAGAAACAGTAGTAGTCAATTATTTACGGGACCGGAAATCCCGATTGGCGTTATTAAAAGGAAAATTGACCTAATAACGAAAGAGCAAATCAATAACTCCTGGATGTCCAGGAACAACTGTGTTATCTCTAGAAGTTTAAGGCCTAGAATAAATAGAAAGGAAACTCAGTATATTTTATCGCTGAGTAGAAAGAAAATTAGAATCTTGATAGGTGTACCAACGGGTAATTTCGCCATTGGCACAATGACCACAAGACGGGCGCATTCGCACCCGATTTCTGTAGGAGCTGTCAGGATGCTGAGTAAAATGAAACCATTAAGCATTTGCTCAGCGATTGTCCAAACCTCCAAACAAATCGCCTCCGTTACTTCGGACGCAGGTTTGTTGGAGAACTGGACGGCAATGGCAAATATGAGAAAATTCATAGAAGGAACAGGCTGGTTCACAAATGAACCAGTCTATGTGAACCATTTGTTTAGGAACATCTATGTTTTATTTTTATTTAAGGGGATCACAACGGACCAATAGGCCCCCGTGTATGCAACATCATGGGTTAGGCACACCCCTACTTACCTAACCTAACCCTACTCTGTATCTCGTTTTGAAAGACACAAGGCAGTTGCAAATTTGGAAACGAATCAAACAAAAAATTTGAATTTGATTGACTTTTGGAACAAAATACAGAGTAGAGCACTTGGCCTTGCAAAACATTAACAAATTTTGGATTTGAAAAAATATACTACCGATCAATATTTTTTTTTGGAGAAAACAATCAGAGTATTTATTTTTGTATCGTTGACAAGAAAATAATAGAAACAAGTTTCAATTGCAATTTAATATTTTTTTTTTAATTTAGCACAAGCAATTCTGAAAATAGAAAATAAAATAAAAAACATTTTTTTTTCTTTTGCAAAAAATATAAGGATACACATTTTAAATGCAATTTTTTTTGATGAACTAAGAAGTATTTAATTGACAAAATGTACTAAGTGAATAGTGAGATATTAGGGAATATCCCAAAACAAGTAAAAGAGGTATATGTTGCCCAGAAAATCCCAAAACTAAATTTCCGTTATTTGAATTTGTTGGCATAGAACTTGGTGCATAGAATTATTTATACTGTTTTTAGGATAAATTGCCTGAAGTTTAAACAAAATCGTTAGAGGTATTTTTCAGAAAAATTGATAAAACCGAAATCGTTGTACGGCAGCTACCCGTTTTCGTTGAGCTTCACAAACTCAATGTACGGCAGAATTCAGAATTCAGGACACACGAACAAACTGAAGACGAACGTCTTGCCAAAAACCCATTTTTTTGAGCGGTTGGCAATGGCACAGTCATGCATATAAAGGGTCCGCCAAATAACTTCTTTTTTTTTTTGAAAATGCATCATCAACATCGAGTGTAGCTTCGGCTGTATGGCACGTAGCGCCGTCCTGTTGAAACCAAATGTTGCCAATATCCTCCTATTCAATTCTTGTGAACAAAAATTCGTTGCCTCTGGACCAAAATCCGCACCAAACAGTGACTCGTTTTGCGTGTATCGGCTTTTCAATGTATGCGTGCGGGTTTTCTGTGCCCCTAATGCGACAATTTTGCTTGTTTACATACCCGCCAAGATCAAAATGAGCTTCATCTGAAAAGATGACTTTTTTGGCAAAATCGGCAAAGTAATGTCGCAATATTTCCCAGCGTTGGTCAAGCGTATACACAACCATATTCGTTTAGCGGAAGGATAAAACTAATTATCTATCAAATTAGACATGAGCTAAGTGTTACCATTCACGAAATAAGCACTAGTTGAAAAAAAAAAACGTTATATGGTGGACCCTTTAGTATTTGACTGCTAACCTGGACGTGTGGGTTCAAAGCCCAGTCTAGATGGCATTTTTTTCTATATTCCCCAGTTTCAATTAGATGTCACCAATGAAATTTCATGAGATAATTAAAATCTAATTCTCAATCGACTGTGCTAATACAAATATTTCCTTTCCCTATAACTAGTGCCGTGCATTGCATTTAAAAGACCTGAGGAAAGAAATAACTAATTTTTCCACAACAAGATGGCTGTAGGAATTTTTCCACGATATGAGAATAGAGGAACGATTTGTGAACCGTCATCACAACAGGCATAGAGGCGTAATGATCTGTGTCGTAATATCCTATTAGGGAACAATTAACTTGGCAGTTGAAAGTACTAAGATGCTTGATTTCCAGTCATCTTGGTACTACAAAACATTGCCAGAAGCATTATTTCCGCGAACCAATGATCTTTTCGGACAAACCGCATTTGTTTTCAACAAAATAATGCTCCTTTTCATGCAGCTCGAGTGTTTTAATCATTATTTTAAGGAAAAATGTTCCATTGCTGCCTTGTTTCCTACTCACCGGACTTCAAAATAAAAGAAAATTTATTGGGATGGCTCACATGAAAAGTATACAAAAAATCGAAGCAATGCGATGACTGATTCACATCGTTAATTTGGCCTTGATTAAAATTTCACTTGACTATCTTAAATCACTGTATAACTGTCTTAATCATCAAATTTTGGAATTTTTGTTTTAAGCTGGCAACAGCACACACTGTTAAGTAAATAAATTTGTCGAAAAAAAAATTTAAATCATCGTTTTTCTTCATTTTTGTATGTGCTTCTAACCTTATGACGCGATAAAATTACTTAAAAAAGTGACTCAGCTAACATTTATTCTCTTGGCTGCCATTAATTTTTGTCCTTGAAGTGGAAGCATAGGTTTTGCTATGGCACATTAAATAGTCTCTCTTGTGTCATACAAAATGTCGATCTCTTTGGCGTATAACACGAGACAAATCAAATTCATTTCTCAAAAATGACTGCTTCTAACCTTATGACGCGCAGTGTATATGTCTGAGAGTCCGGGTGCTTTTAAAAATTTAAATAACTTTATCCCCCATCATCGATTTTTGTCGTGACTTCGAGTAGTTGCCGCATTTAATGTCCCCCACCCTCAGTTCACGCTAAAACGGCTAAACACGGTCACGTTAAGTATTTTTGGAACTTACCCGGTCCGTGGGATCGGGTGTCACCGATTATGTAAGTCAAATAGTCCATAGTTGAATTACATATAAATATTATATATATTTCGAAAATGTCAGTTTTTTTTATATTTTATGAAAGTTCCTAGTGTCAAAAGACTAACAGTACTGATTTTATGACATGAATTTAAAAAAAAAACATGTTTTCAAAACTTTTTTTTGTAATGCTCTACGCCATAATTTGTATTGAATATTAATAGTGAAATAAATGAGCTAAGATTGGTGAATTATATTTGTTTAACTGTCAAAGAGCATATATTAAAAACAAAAACTTAACTAAAGGGTTTTTCAACAGGGACGCTACAAAAGTAGAGCAACATATTTCTTGCCGCTATTTTGACATTTCTCTTCAGTAAGGTTTGCCATTTCATGAGGAAAAGATATACGAGCCAACAACTAGTCGAAATTATTAAAATTTACTACCGAAATTCGGAGTCAGTGGCCTCAACGTTATGAGTGCTACGTCCAATTTATGGTCGTCATAATCGTCCTAGCAGATCAACAATTGAGCGTCTAGTGGAAAAATTTGAATCCACAGGCACAGTACAAAATGTTCCCGTGCCAGTGAGACAAAGAAGTGCCCGTAGTGTCGAGAATATTGGTGCCGCTGAGGCTTAGGTTGTAGAAAGCCCAAATGTGTCTGTCACACGTCGTTCTCAAGCGTTGGGCATCTCTGTGACGTCGTTGTGGCGAATTTTGCGAAAAGATCTTGGCCTTCATCCTTACAAGATTAAATTGACGCAAGATATGGACGTGGAGGACATGTGGTTCCAACAGGATGGCGTCACAAGCCACAAAGCGAATGTCACAATCAATTTATTGGAAACCAAGTTTGGAGAACGTGTTATCTCACGAAATGGTCCAGTCGCTTGGCCGCCTCGGTCGTGCAATTTGACGCCGTTAGACTATTTCCTGTGGGCTACGTCAAGTCTATGGTCTATGCCAACAAGCCAGCGACGATTGATGAACTTCGTACGAATATCGAACGTGAAATTGCAGCAGTATCGGCCGATTTATGCTTAAAAACCGTCGAAAATTGGGTTCAGCGTCTGGACTTCTGCAAGCGTGCCCGTGGTGGCCATGCAAAAGAAATCGAGTTCCATACATAATGGCATCGAACGTACTTTCACAGGAATAAAGAATTTTATTGATATACAAAAACTTTTGTAGCGCTCTTATTGAAAACCCGGATATTAATAACACGATTTAAAAAATCTTAAGTTGAAAACCCCGTTGTGTGAGACCGGCGTCACCAATGATGTAACGTCACCGGTGGCGGGTTAATACAAAATACGGTGTGAAAGATAATGTCATCAGGTGGTTCTTACTAAAAAAAATAAGTTCAATTTGGATGGTCCCAGCGGGTAAACCTTCTATTAACATGACATGAGAAAAGAAAAAATAGGCTTGGGTAGTAGACACAAGAAGGGAGGCCATTTAATGGTTTAAATCAACTTTAAAAGCCCACGAATCAGATCCGTACCAGCCTGATTCCGGTGGATCTTTTTATGTTTTGAGAGAGTTGAAATGTGTGGCTACCCGGACAATCTGATAAAAAGCATTGTTGGTGGCTTTAACTATACGGTTTTACCATTGATTTTCTTTCCTAACTGATAATGTTGAATTTAAGACTTTTCGGAGTCTGCATTGTCTTTCTTGAGCTGATGTAGCTGATGAAGCTGCATACTTAGTCCAATGTTGTGACCTTCACATCGACTGCTACGACCATTATCCTTATAGTCCGAATTTGAGCATTTTTCTCTTCGATTAGACTACTTCCTTTTGGCAAAATTGTTAAATTCGTGAGAAAATGTCTTTATCTGTTGATTATTTGACTTTTTGCATCCTGTTTTTAACGATTTTCTAAGCTACTAGGTTCTTTTTCAAGGTTTATTTAAACGAATGACTTAAAAAATAAGGTCGATTTTCTAACTATAATTGTTCAAAGAGCCATAACTGTTCAAAGAGCCATAACTGTTCAAAGAGCCATAACAATTTTTTAGGAGGATTCAAAATTCTTCCTGGATCTTAATCCTCGTAGTACACTTAATAAATTCTATGAGAAATCGTTAAAAGTTTATTAAAAAAAATCTGTATTTAAACGAGTGAATTGGAGAGAATGTATGAGCCGTTACTCTGGGTTCTGCGAACATAATTTTTTTAAAAACTTAGCAAATGTTAAGAAATCAGTTTGTTCCAAGTTTGAACAAAATTGACCAAGAAATATATTGAATTTTTAAATAAATCAATGATTTTTTTACAATTAAAAAAAAAAAAACTGTAGAAAAGTGCATGAAAATTTTCGTCAATTTTTGTTTCGACATTTAAAAAAAAGACTGATAGTTTTCAAGAAATTGACAATAAACACGTTTCTTCCCGTTTTACCCCACAAAATCAAAGACCCTTCGGATAGAAATGCTTGAGATGTCAGAATAAACATTTCCACAAAAATTCAGCTTTTGCAGAGTTTTTTAAAGTGAAAATTCAATTTTACCGAAATATCTACATATGTATTTTAACAAAGATGTTTTATTTTTATTTGATTAAGCACCCTATTTGATTTGTACATTACCATATAACTTTCCATTTAAGGGCAAAGTTAATTAATGAGCAAAAACTTTTGAATGTATAATTTGCTGTTTTCATTTGATGCCGCAAAAAACTTTTGAATGGATAAAGTGAACAAATAATGTCTTAACCTTGCAATGTTCCGAACTGAGTTAATAAAGTGTTTACTCGTATTTGCAAACTAATTAAAATATTTTTCACACAATATCAAATTCAATGCTGGCTGCTTTGATGAAACGAAAATAAAACTACCTCACTTGGCGTTTTAGCTTTGGCACTTTGGGTAGTTTAGAAATACAGTTCTTGAAATTGCGCAATTTCAGTCTCAGTGGGAACATACTCTTATGTTGAGTGGTAACTGCATAAATAACAATTTAACTTGTATAAGGTCCAATTTTTAGAATTGGATAGGCTATTGCTGACATAGAATAATTTTAACGATTCATTTATTTTAAAATAGCTTGTTTAGTGCCTTTAAGTTTGTTTCTATATGAGAATTCATGTAATGAGTTCTACGGAGACTTTTTCAAGGCCTGCCGAAATTGGTTGCCTTAGCTAGAAAAATTATAGCTTTTATAGAACATTCAGTTGAAAGTCATTTCAGACAACTCCTTTACGGCTTGTTTAAGAAAGTAATCGCGCATCATGAAAATGTCAGATAGATGTTTAAATAGTTTGATTTTAGTCAGTGTTGTTATATCGTTTTGAAGAACGGAATTTTCATAAATTTATAAAGCATATTATAAATGTTTGAACATACGCTTACATAAATTTGTTAGCATGAAACAAATAAAAAGTATAAGATCTGCTTCTGCAATTTTGTGCATGAAAATATCTTAGTTTGAGTTCCTCAAGTGAAGTACGTAAGAGAACATTATAGCTTTTGCATTTTGTTAATAGCAAACTTAAGGAAATCAAAAATTAGTTTAATATAGAGCGGGAATTTTGCTTTGGTTGTGACCTCTATATTGGACTTCCGTAATGTAATTATAGCTTTAGCATTTTGTTAATAGCAAACTTATACATATCAAGAATTTATATTTGTGACAGATATTGCCATCCCTTTGAAATGTATAGCTTTTGCATTTTGTTAATAGCGTGCGTATATAAGAACTTTTTTCAAACATATGGTACGATAAAAAAGGTCATACATACCTTTTTTTAATGTGAGTTTAAAATATAATACTTAACTTATGGTATATAATTTTCAAATACTTAAAGAATTTCATGATTGATACTTTAAATTCAATCTTCTAAAACCCTGTTTGGGTACCAATGTTTAATGAAAATTTAGTTTGATTTTTTTGGGCTTGAAGTATCAACTCATTAAAATTTTTACACGCGTATGGTATATTGCCAATTGGCCTGGTGTGTTGCGTGGTGGCGTACTAATAGAGAGGAGCTGAGTTCGATCCCTGGATTCTGAAATTTAATGTGAGTAAAAGCTGAATTTTTTCAAATATAATAAATTTCTATACATTTCAGAATAAATAGAAAAGCGGTTCTAACACCCTAAAGTCATGGTAAAATGGAAGGAAAAATAAAAACAATAACCATAATAAAATTTAAAGCAACGATTTTTTTTAAATAACACACTGCTTTACTTGGCCTTTGCAATGCATTACAATGTGAGTCATTTCATTTATGAGACCTGAAAGTGAATGTCTTATAAAAGTCAGACAACTTATTAAGTGGAGCAATAACACTGTTTTGCTTTGTTTATTTTATCAATAAGACTTTCCATGGAAAACTGTTTAATTATATACATAGAACTTCTGGTCAAAGGTCTTAAAGGAAATGAAATAGCTTGTATAATGTGCGCCAAACTGATTTGCATAAGGTCTTTATTAGTTACTATACAAACTAGAAAATAGCTTGTCTAGACACTTAAACAAGTTAAATTGTTAGTTGGGTGTTTCATGTATGTATGTTTGTAGGTACAGTTCATTTTATATACGTCCAAGTTCCATATAATTTTGCCCGACCTCCTTTTATTAAATGTCTCTAACTTTGTTCAATACCAACTTGTGTCGAATTTTCAAAAATATTATATACAAAATATGGCTGGCAAATCAATTTAAATTGAAACACGCGAAAAAAATGTTTCCAAAAATACAACTATAGTAGGTGCCATTAAAACAAACCAGAAAAGAAAATACCACCATAAAGTCGCAAAATTGTCGTCAGCGTATATTTTCTCAAAAACAAAAAATATCACGATAATTTACCCCAAGAAACACATAAACACACGTTGTCGGCAGATATAAATATGTACAAACCAACAGATAACAAGAGAAAATGATGGCATTAATCAATACTCAACTTTCCGCATTAAACAATGACAGAATAACAAAATGCATCATTAGTATAAGATCCAACTTGATCTGGAGTCCGGACGCAGGAAGTTTTATTCATTTTTTATATTTTATTTTTTAAATTTTGATTTTTGTTTTGTATAATGTGTTCGATACATCAACCTAAATTTATAAGGATCAAACTTGTGCACTTGTTTGCATCAAGTATGTTCAACTCCTTTAACTTTTTCTCCTTTTTTTCCCTTCAAACTGTGAAAATAAATAGCTGGTGATTTATTCTCATTCTTGCAGGATATTATTTGTATGACTTTTGCCCTACTTGCGGTAAGTCACTTTAAAAATTGTGCTGACTCTAACAGAATGGTGGAGTAAGGATACAAACTCGTACAGTGGCACACTCGTATGCACCTATATGTGTACAGATATATATACATGCTATACATATGGATAGCTTATATGGGTAGAAAGTTTATGATGCTTTTTCCAGAGATAGCCTTACTACCTTGTGTGAAGGTGATACTATCAATTTTGTTCATCAGAAAAGTTTTGCGAACTCATGCATCCTTGAGTGTGTGATAATGCTTGTAAATCGACAAAACTAAACCCAATTTAGGTCACTTTTAAATTCTTTGTCGATTTGATTTGTAAAGTTTGTGGAAAATAAAGAGAAAAGGTGTGAATGTTTAAACAAAAAAAAAAGAAAATGTTTAGAAGTACATAAAGTTTAACAAAATGTAGCCTCACAAGTAAGAGCTCAAAGAACTTTCATGTTAAATCCTACTACATTCTTACTAGATCACACAAAAAGAACTAAATAATCACTTTTTCAATTACTTTTTTAGCTATATCCTCTTATTACTTTTTCTCAATAATCCAATGTATGATTGAACTACCGGTGGCTGATAGGATAACGTGTTAAGTTAAAGTATGTATGTGTTGAAAAAACAAACTTTCACAAAAAAGACAAGAGACCAAGCGGATGGAATTTTTTTTTCTTGTATTAGTTTTGACAGCACAAACTTACAAAAAATTGCTGAGGAGTTCTTTTCAAGTAACTGAAATTGGTGACAATTACGATATCTCAGTTTTCTGAACGTTGGTTATATAGGAGATTGTTTTCTCATAAATTATGTATTTAGTTTTGTATGTATATAATAGTCCAGGAAAATTAGATAAAAAAATATCCTTACTTTCAAAAAAATTTCGACAAAGCTCAATTTTGGTAGAGAGTTTCATTTATTCGTCCTAAACATTTCCTGAAAAGTATCCTAAATTTGAGGTGGAGCTAAAAATTTGATGGGGTGAAGGGGGAAAATGCACTTTTTTCTGAATTACTCGAAAACTGTAGGTTTTTTTTTGAACAAAGTTGTATGCACACATTGTAGCTCATAAAATTCTACGAAAAAACAGAATTAGTTAGTAGTTAAAGCGTTAAATAATTAAATTTTACTTACAGTTTTCCAATAACGGTCCATGTTTTAACAGGCAAATTGCAATATTTTGGTTTGTGGGCCTTTTTTTTCAGATTTGGAGTTGGCGCCATTTTGCCCCGAACAGTCCAATGCTTCTTAAAGTACGAAAAACCGTCGAATATGAAACAATTAACCCCATTTCGTCACGAATTTCCCGCAAAAAATGCACCGAATTAGATGCAACATTGTTTGTTCGGCTCTTATCGCGACATGTCAGCATCTGCGGACCCCCGGGTATTATTTTCGTTCCATAAGATTCTGGATCTTGTATGAAATTACAGAAAAATGACCTGATCTTGAAATTTTCCTTCGAATAGTCCTAAATCTAAGGCCACCTGACCGAAATTCTTGAATTGCCTTTTTCGTATCGCTTAAATGTGTACCACGCGGCTTCGTTGTTTGTCATCTCGAAATCGCATAATTGAATGAAGCTTAAACGAGATTTGCATGGTCCGTTTAGACTTCTGCAATACGAAAAAATCTGTTTTAAATTTCTAAACAACGCATGGGAAAATAACAGGACTTTTTTTTATCGATTCACTTGTTTAATTATACCATTCATTAAAAAAATAGTAAGGTGTCGCTTCCAAATCCAGTTTTATATAAATTTCGTTTTTACAGGTGCGTTTATATCTATGCAAGGCACTGTATATTGAAAGGTAATGGTTTAAAAGAATCTTTAAATACTGTATATGTAACGAGTTTTATAGACAAAATGTTAAATGGATATGAAAACAAATTTTGACGCCTATTACTTAAGAATGAATAGGCGTACATATAATGGCCGTTAATATGTATTTTTTTAGATAAGTGTGCTGCCTACAAGTTGTTTATAGATCATTTTGTGAAAAAAAAACTTATCGGTATTTTTTAAGCAAAATAAAATTTTTCAAGATGGCAGCATTTTCCTTCCGGTACAACCCTTAAAAACTTGGATCCTCAATAGAAAATAAGTTTCTAAACATAACCCACAAAAAAAAATCCCCATCCAAAAATATAATATAAATGTAAAATGTTTTCGACCATTTTTCTCCAAATCTATCACTTATGCGAAAAAAAGTGTTATAATATTTTTTGTGTAGAATTTTATGAGCTACAATGTGTACCTACGACTTTTTTTTTTCGTTTTTGAGTAATATAAAAAAGTGAATTTTTCCCACTTTACCATCCCTAAAATTTTAATCTCCACCCCAAATTTAGGGTACTTTTCAGGAAATGTTAAGGACAAAAAAAAATGAAGCTCCAACGACTTGGTCAATTTTCTTGAAACTTGATATGGAGTAATTTTTTAAAGATTTTCTTATAAGATACTCACAAAAACCTAGTTCTTTGATACCTATAGTGTAATATCTGCTTTTAACCTACAGCAGCTACTATATAAGGTATGTAGACAAATGGAGGCAAAACAAGACAGCATACTAAACAGCGCTTATAAAAATGCTGATGCTCCAAATGCATTTGATAAACAAATAACACATCTCAACCTGTGACGTCAGTGGTCTTAAGCGGTGGAGTGCGTAGTGCACACGACTGCTAAGACTGAGCAAATCTGATATGCGTGGGTTCGAATCCTATGGTGTTCATACAAAGTTTTTCAAATAAAATTGGATTACAGCTCAGCACCACAGAAAGGAGACTGATGAGTGCAAAAGTGGCAAAGCACGAAATAGCTATATCTCCAGTCAAACAATTGGTGGTAGCGCCTTTAAGTTGTTGTTTTTGTTCAAAAATTCAATGAAATTGACGGAATAAAAAATGGTCAAGCCTAATAAGCTGACATTCTAGTATGAATAGATCAATAATAACAATAGTAGCTACTTTCGTTATAGTATAAGAGCTGACAGCAAGTTTTGGGATTGGATGTATAACCAAGATGTGAGTATTAGGGCTTAAAAAGTCCTATTTTGTGGGCTCCTAACCTTTAGCACCTCATCTCATATTTGTATTAGATATTCGCAAAAAAAAGTATGCCATCTAAAAGGTCAGTAAGTGGTCAAAATACGTTAACTAGTTTCAGAAATTCGTCAGGCATAGAAAACTTTTAATCAAGAGTTACATTTTTTCAAGGTCGCCAACTATTTTTGGCACCTCATTTATGGAATATTCGCAAAACAAGTATACCGTTCGAAAGGCCACCGGCTCGTGATAAAAGGTCAGCCATAGGTTTTTTTAAATGAATTTTTAAAGTTTGGTACAAGGTCATAGTATAAGACTTTTAGCACCTCATTTATAGAATTTATAAAAAATGAGTATACCATCTTAAAGGTCAGTAATTGGTCAAAAAAGGTCAACTAATTTCACTATTTGGTCAGCCATAGTTTTTGTTTAATCGAATTTGTAAAATTTATTTGTTCAAGGTCGTACAAGACTTTTAGCACCTAATTTGTGGGATATTTGCAAAACAAGTATACCATTTGAAAGGCCAACGACTCGAGATAAAAGGTCAGGTAGTTTCAGTAATTGGTCAGCCATATGTTATTTTATATGCGTTTTTGAAATTTTTTGTTTTTCAAGGCCGTATAAGACTTTTAGTACCTCATTTACCGAATTTTTCAAAAGAAAAGACACCATTTGAAAGGTTATTAAATCCTCATAAAGGGTCAACATGTTTCAGAAATTGGTAAGCCATAGGTTTTTTTTTAATGAAATTTTAAACATTGTTTCAAGGTAACAGTATAAGAGTCTTCATTAAAAAAAACCTATGCCTGACCAATAACTGAAACTAGCTGACCTTTTATCATGAGTCAGTGGCCTTTCAAATGGTATACATCTCTTGCGAATATCCCACAAATGAGGTGCCAAAAATAGTTGGTGACCTTGAAAAACTGTAACCCTTGATTAAAAGTTTTCTATGCCTGACCAATTTCTGAAACTAGTTGACCTTTTTTGACCACTTACTGACCTTTAAGATGGCATACTTTTTTTGCGAATATCTAATATATGAGGTGCTAAAGGTTAGGAGCCTATTTTGTAATATCGAAATCAAAAGTCTGGCAGGTTTTTATCTCAGCCTTTGTCGGGCGGGGTGTTGAAAATAGAGATTTTCTAAATTTTTTACCAGGGGTATTAGTACTTCAACAATTTTTTTGAAAATGAATCATGATGTTTCGCAATTTTATCTAGGCCCAAATACTGTAATCTTGGTGATCCGACAAATAGAACTCAAGATATAAGCTTTTAAAGCGAATATTATTGTTTTGTTGTTTTTTTTTATAAATCTCCAAGAAGAACCGATAAGGTTCTCTTAAGAAGCTTATATCTTGAGTCGAATCACCAGGATTAAGTTGTTTGGGAAAATGACATAGCATTTAGAATTTATGTATTTTACATACAATGCATCCACTCCCAAAATTTTCTGTCGGCTCTTAGACTAATAGAACTTTTATTAACAGTACTTCCACGTATTTTTTTTTGATTTCATTTCATATCTGTTGAATATTCGGATTTTCAAAAACAGGGCGGTGAAATTTTTTAAATAAATATTTCATCCGCTAAAAATTGGCGGTGCAAATTTTGTCTAAATAATTTTTTAAAAATATACATACATACGTACATGCACAATATTATTGTTTTAGAAAACAGCTCCAATGATTTAATTTTATTTACTTGAGTTCATATTTGTTCAAGAAATAAAATGGCACCTTTTTTTCTTTGGCTCAAACTACTTTAACTATAGATTAGCAATTTAGAAATTTAAAAAAAATAATTACATGCTTTACAAAGTGTTTGTAATACATGTTCATATTTCTTAGTAATTCTTGTACATATGTACATACAATTATATTTATATGTACTTTGCGATCAAGTCCTACATTCAATTTGTGATTCACAGCTTTAAATAATTGTAGGTTATTCATCTTAACTGATTCTCTTATCTGTTTTTATTGTTTGTAAAGGGAATTTTATCAAAATTTAAAAATCTATGCTTGTATGAAGTAGTGTGATTAAGTTTTTTCAATTTCATCATAACTAAACTACACCTTGATATGAAATCCTAATGTGGGCTTCAGGTCAGTGTTTAAAAATTATTATTTTATTTTTATAACAGTAAAAATAAAGTTAGAGTTTTCAAACACTGACCTGAAGCCCACATTAGGATTTTATTTACTGTTACAGAAAGGTCACGAAAAAAGGAATATTTAAGTACAACTTGTATCAATTTCATTGAAATCGGTCAAAACACCTTTTTTTTGCACCTCCCTAATTTGAAAATATTTTTTTCAGTGTTTGAACCCCGTCTTATTTTTTGTTATCCTCTGTTCGACGTTTACTTTAGAGCCACTTATGTTCCACTTATTCCGTATGTGAAACTGTGCCTGACCCCTTAATAATTTAAGGGATTCAATATTTTCGGGCCGATTTAGGGCCAGTTTTTAGGGACATGTAATTTCGGTCCGAGTTTAGTGCCAGAAATATTTTCGTGCCGGTTTCGCACTATTTAGTGATAGTTTCGGGTACCTTTAAGGGTCAGTTTGGGGCCAGACAATTTCGGTCAGAGTTTAGGGCCGAAAATATTTTCGTGCCAGTTTCGCACTATTTAGTGATAGTTTCGGGCACCGTTAAGGGCCAGTCTGGGGCCTGACAATTTTGGACCGAGATAAGTGACGGAAATAAGTTTAGTGCCGGTTTTGCACCAGTTTCGGGTCAACCCAAAACTATTTGAAAAGGACCAAACAGTTCCATTTAATACCGGGTCACATCCCGGTGTCTCAACCCTCCTTTATTATTTTTGTTTATATTTTCATGGAAAGCATATTACATCATTTCATAACATTTTTTCGTTTAATTCATCTTTTAGTTTTCTAACCCCTTTTAAAGCCGTGAGCATTAAAAACAATTAATTTTAACACAGCTGTGTCCTGTGCATTTCATTTTATTTCTCTAGTTTGCCTGCAGAAGTTTCTCTTCGTTAATGTTCTTCTTTTTTCTATGGATTGCATTATCTCTGTCGTTATCTTTCTCTTTTTGTTAATGTTACTCAAATGAAAATTTCCCAACCTTAAATTTATAGTATTTATTTTTGTTGTTGTTACTACTACATGATATGGCTTAAGGATAACATTAGAGGATAGAACATTACACGGATCGTTGGCACCAGTAGTTCGCAGCTATATTTTTATGCACCGATTGGCAGTTTGTTAACGAGCCATTAAATTTAATGGTTTGTAAAAACAAAAACAAATGCATTATACATATACATATGTATGTAAGTATAATCACTTTTAAGTTTGTATTGTCTTCTTTTTATTTTTAATGACTGAAAAGTGGATTCGAGTTCTGTTATATAAACAAAAATAAAAAAAATGTATTTAAGGACATAAAGTTACTGAGGCCAGATTCAGCATTTAGGTCTTTTAAATCTCAGGCTTAAATTGCCTTCTGGATTAAGCCGTGATGTATTTATATCGCAGTATGGGAATATATGTACGAATAGGTACTGTTTATTGGTTGATAGCAGACTTATTCCAATTTTAAACAAAAATATTTTTGAAATAATATATTTCAATAAAATAGGAATAGGAATAAAATAGGAATAGTACGCATACGCCCCAGTGAACCATCAGTGGTTTGACTTTTTGTAAGGTACTGTACCTCTTGCAACAGTTGAAGCGATGATGAAATAAGGTCAGACTATTGTTATACTAATTAGATGAAGGATTTCTGTGCGCTTGGTATACCCTTTCTTATGGTGGCAGTTTTTAGAATTATCTCACTCTTTGTCAAACCTTTACAAAATTATAGTCTTAGAATATTTGAGTCCCATCGAAAACTTATGGGGATTTTTTTTTTAATTTTAACGATAGATTGTAGAACCAAAACAGATGTTGGTATACACCTGTGGGGTTTCATCACACACTAAAAATAGATTTTTGTTGATTTTCTGAGAAACCTTTTTTCAAGAATGTTTTATCAACAAATGTTGTGAATAAAGATTTAAGATAAAACAAAAATATTTCCAACTTTTAAAGTGCAGGCATCTGATGGACTTCCAATGGAAATTTAATGAAATTCATTGGAAAGAAAATTACTAAAATGGATTAGGTAGAGAAACGGAAAACGACACTCTTAAACTAAATTCTCATCAAATGGTTCATCCTTTTGGATATACAAACAACAAAAAGGAAAAACTAAGCGAATAAGCAATTATTTTACGTCATTTCCACACACAAGCTCGAGGTCATTTTCATTTGGTGAATAAAAGCTGCTAAAAGGTTTTCTTTGTAAGCATCAGCAACTCAGCTCTTCTACATCCTCTTCAAAACTCCCTCGAAGAGTACGGTACCTACCTTTTGGGTGATTCTGTAGGTATACGAAGTTTTGTACGAAATGGAATTAATTCAACTTAAAACGGTGCTCGTTCACAACGCATCACCTGCAGTAAGAACACATCATAATGATAGGAGAATTTCTTCGTGACATTATTAATTTCATTAAAAAATATAAATTCTAGCTAGAACTTTTTGGTAAAAACCAGGTATGCAGTAGTGCTTATCATTTTAGAAATTACATAGTCTAAGAGCCGACATCAAATTTTGGGAGTGGATGGATAAACAAAATATGAGCACGAGGGTTTGCAGGTGCATATATTGTGGTATCGAAAACAAAAGTCTGGCAGATTGTTTTTCAACCTTTGGTGGGGTTTCATAATAGCGATCTTCCTATTTTTTTCTTAGAAGTATTATCACTTCAATAAATTAAAAAAATATTATTATTATGCTCTGTCATTTTTCTTAATAGTCTAAACATCTTAATCTTGGCAATCCGACCAATATAGCTCAAGATCAAGGTATAACCTTTTAAAGAGGATCTTATCGGCTATTTATTATAGATTTTGAAACGCAAAAATCAACAAAGGAGAATGGGCATTTTGGTCTACCTATTGCCCACGAATGAGATATATATCGTTGGAAAGCTTAGCCCTAGTACATCATTTTTGTGTATGGACACGAAGCTGTAATTCATGGGGTTTAGGGCAAAAATTAATTGCAATAGTGTTCCATTGAAATGATTGTATTGGCCACTTTTGATGAACTGGATAGACCCTAAAATAAAGGAACTTTTATATCAATGGCAAATAATAGCGAATAATATCATGGTTGCCCAATGATTTGCTTAACAGTGTGAAAATTCTACTTTTTTTATTCCATTTGACGAATTTAATAAATGGAAATAATTGTGCGTCTAGTGCATCATTTTTGAATACGGGCACACAACTGTAAACCATGGGGTTTAGGCAAAATATAACAAAATATAAAACAATTCGTCTATGTTTATTCAAATTTGCAAAGTGTGTTTCTTATTTTTGTTGTCGCTTATTTTAGCCAACTCCCATTGTTTAGGACAAACAAAAAAATACTCGTACGTTGGTAAACTCCATAGTAACTAATCATTTTCATTGGTCCCTTTTTTGGGCACTAGGTAGATCAGGACCCATATATTTTTGCCCATTTTCCTTTAAGTCTCCAAAAAAAAATCGATTAAAGTTCGCTTAGAAAGTTAACATCTTGATGTGTGTCATGTTAGCACTACATTTGTGGAAATTCAAAAAAAGTAAATTTGCGGTTAATTGTATCTTTTTTGTAGTGAATAAGTTCTGGAAAAAAAAAAAATTGTAGCTCTACTATTTAAAAAAAAAAAATGGTATGCAGTGCTTACTTAATATCCACTTGGCACTGCACTTTCTGGAATTCAAAAAAACTAAGTTAGCAGTTGGTTGAAGCTTTTTAATAATAAATTAATTCTGGAAAGAAAAAAAAAATCTAAAAAATATTTTCCTATACTATTTTTGATATTAAAAAAAATGGTATGTAGTGCTAACTTGATATCAATTTGGCACTACACTTTCTGGAATTCTAAAAACTAAGAACGCTGTTCGTTGAAGCTTTTTAGTAGTAAATTAGTTGTGGAGAAAAAAAAAATTCCAAACAAAATTTTTTCCTGTCCTTTTTTTTTATTAAGGGTAGGTTGTGCTTACTTGGGGAACTCAGCCATTTTAAAATGAAATTCGAAAATGTAAACATGCCATTATTTGCAGCTTTTTAGTTGTGGAGAGAAAAAAATTCTAAACAAAATTTTCCCGTACTTTTTTATTTTTTAAATAAGGGTGCTAACTTCACACTGGTGAACTCAGTCATTAAAAAATGGAATTCGAAATTATTCTCTCCACAACTAAATAACTACTAAAAAGCTTCAACGAACTGCGTACTAAGTTCTTAGAATTCCAGAAAGTGTAGTGCCAAGTTGATATCAAGTTAGAACTACAAACCATTTTTTTTTTTAATAGTACAGTTATCAATTTTTTTTTTTCACAATCAATTTACTACAAAAAAGCTACAATTACATTACTGCATTACTTTTTTGAATTTCCACAAATTTAATGTAATGCTAACTTGACATACATAGCATCTTGAGTTATATTATTCGGACTTTCAAGATTATGATGAAAATAACAGAGCATCATAACATATATATTTTTAAAATTTATTAAAGTGGTAATACCTTTGACAAAAAATTGGAAACTTGCTATTTCAAACCCCCACACCCGCCAAAAGCTGAAAAAAAACCTGACCTGATATCACGATATATGCACCGATTAACCCTCATACTCATATTTTGGTTATACATCCACGCAGGAACGCGATAAGATCCCAACTTGCGGCTGCCCCGGTAGGTGAGAGATTTAACATCGAGTCTCAGTACCGTAGGAAAACGAAAGAAGTGCAGCGTAGTGTCAGACGTGACAAAAGGAGGCGCATAAATGTCCTCGCATAACAGGCAGATGAAACAGCATCTAGGTGCGACAGTGGTACCGTCTACAAGATAACCAAGGAATTGGTTGGAAACAACAACTCCCGAAAACAACACCTCGTCAAGGATGTAGACGGCACTCTGCTAGTTACGGATGAGGATCAGCTCAGGAGATGGAAGGAACATTTTGCTAGCGTGCTCAACCACATAGGCGATAGCGGAGGTATTCCAGCCCCTTACCCAAATGAGCAATTCGTAGAAACTAGTTCCCGTATTCGCACCTGCCCTCCCAGTTTTGCCGAGATAACATTAGCAATCAAATCCCTCAACAACAACAAAGCGGTAGGTTTGGACGGCATTCCCGCTGAGCTCTACCAAGCAGATCCACAAACATCAGCGAAGTTGCTACACCGCTTAATAGCACAGGCATGGGAGAACGAAAGTTTCCCCATTGAATGGAAAAAAGGGATGATCGTCAAATTACCAAAAAAGGGAAATCTTACGGATTGCGGAAACTGGAGAGGGATCTGTGTCCTCCCCGCGGTGGCAAAGATAATGGCGAAAATAATCTTGGAACGAATCAAAGAACATCTCGATTCTACTCTCGACAAAGAGCAAGCGGGATTTCGTGCAGGCTCATCCTGCATTGATCACATCAACACCTTGAGGATCATAATAGAACAATGCGTTGAGTTCCGCTCCCCTCTTCATTTGCTCTTCATCGACTTCGAAAAGGCTAACGATAGTTTGAATCGAGATTTCATTTGGTCAGCTTTACGTGGGAGAGGAGTACCCGAGAAGATTATCGCCATTATAAAGGCTACCTACGATGGTGCATCGTGTCAAGTGCAAGTCTTACACAACGGAAAGGTATTGGAGGACTTCGATATCCATAGCGGAGTTCGTCAAGGATGTTTGCTATCTCCACAACTTTTCCTGGTGGTTATAGGGGATGTCCATCATGCAGCTCTAGCCGAGCAAGCGCGTGGAATTCGATGGACGGTGTTTTTGTTCCTGCAACATCTTGACTACGCTGACGATATTTGTTTGCTCTCGCACAACATTATGGATCTTCATCATATGGTGACAAAGTCAGTTTGAGGATCAACGCCAGGAAAACAAAAATCCTCAACATTTCTGAATCTTCTTCTCAAAATGTCGTTGCGGGACAGCAGGCTGAAGCGGTGGACAACTTCCTGTACCTCGGTAGTGTTGTCTCAAAAGACGGCGGTGGTACGGATAAAGATGTTAACTGCCGAATCGGCAAAGCTAAAGCTGCTTTCGGCATGCTGTCTAAAGTATGGAGGAGCAACGTCTACAGTACGAAGACCAAGCTGCGACTGTTCCGGTCGATCGTAGAGTCAGTACTACTATATGGGTGTAGTACATGGAAAGTGACCGCCTCTGTCACAAGGAAGCTACAAACTTTCGAAAATAGATGTCTTCAAAACATCCTAAGGATTTTTTGGCCGAACACCATTTCCAACCAAGAAAAGAAAAGGAAAAGAAAGTGGCAGTGGATTGGTCACACACTACGTCGTGGTGCAGACTCTATTGCAAGACATGTAATGGAGTGGGATCCACTCATCCAAGATGGCAGAAGACCTGGAGGCCAGAGAAAATCTTGGCGCAAAACAGTCGACAAGGAATCACAAGAGCTCGGTAAAAGTTGGGGAGAGCTAAAATACATTTCCAGAAACCGAAGGAGATGGCGTGTAGCGGTAGTTGACGCCCTGTGCCCCTAAGAGGGGTCAAGGATCTTAGTAAAGTAAGTAAGTATACATCCACGTCTAAAATTTGCTGTCGGCTCTTGGTCTTATACGAAGTTTAATCAAAACGTTTTCGAGAAAACTGTATAAAATCGAAATCGGTGTATGGCAGATACACGTTCTTGATTTGAAATTTCTATCTAGGGAATCACATATAGCCCAGTCAATAATTACAAAAAAAGGGCTAAATTCACAAAGCGCGATGTAGTTCTGCATTTTTGATATGTTGTTGGGGCATCTTAGAGTAGTCTGTAGCTAAGTTTGCAACTAAACAAAAACGTGTGCTCGCTGCAGGAAAAATGCAACAATGAAAAAAAAGCTTAAATCACCCCATTTTTTCCGACATTTTCCTTTATAACTTTGGAAATATGCAACTTAGGAAAAAACCATCCTCTATATTCTTGTTTGTTATAAAATTTTCTACAAGACCACATAAGTTTAAAATTCATGAATGTTATATTTGAGTTGCTATCTAATCATGAGTAAAAACTAAAATTCTGAAAAACTAAGTAATTTTGAAGTGCTCAAAAAATTGGTCAAAAATTGTCCAATTGTGCTTAAAATTTGCAATCAAATAGCCTAGGGTATTATAAGACAAAATTTGAAAACTCGAATGAATTTAAAAGTGTCGAAAATGTTCACGAAATTACATATTAACATGTCAAGTGAACAATTTTCGCAACTTTTAAAATCGCTACTCAAGTTGCTTAAAAAAAGATATAAATATATTAATAATATTTTATCATAGTTAAGGATTCCAAGTACGTGTAAAAAAATAAGTGCCAATTTAAGTGTCCTACTTTGACCACAGCAATGATGCAAACATTGCTTCTTGCACTTAGTTAACATCATGTTTCTTGCCAAAACTATTTGACCGATTGGGATCGAATTTTCAAATTTTGTGTTATAATATCCTAGGCTATTTGATTGCAAATTTTAAGCACAATTGGACAATTTTTGACCAATTTTTTTAACACTTCAAAATTACTTAGTTTTTCAGAATTTTAGTTTTTACTCATGATTAGATAGCAACTCAAATATAACATTCATGAATTTTAAACTTATGTGGTCTTGTAGAAAATTTTATAACAAACAAGAATATAGTGGATGGTTTTTTCCTAAGTTGCATATTTCCAAAGTTATAAAGGAAAATGTCGGAAAAAATGGAGTGATTTTAGCTTTTTTTTCACTGTTGCATTTTTCCTGCAGCGAGCACACGTTTTTCGAAGTTGCAAACTTAGCTACAGACAACTCTAACATGCCCCAACAACATATCTAAAATGCAGAACTACATCGCGCTTTGCGAATTTATTTTCGAATTTGACTGGGCTAATAATGTAGAATGAAAAATTAACTCTAAATATACAGGGTGATTCATCTCAGATGTGACCGTGTAGGTTTAGTCTATAGACAAGGAAAAATCGAATGGAAGGGGGGTGTGTGTGTTCTAATACCCCTCATTTAGGACAATTTTCTAAAAAAAATACTTACAACATAAAACAAATTATATAAAAACAACGGCAACACTAACAACACCCTAATATATCTTTTTAAAAAGCCAGAAATAGCTTATTTCTTTTTTTTTTTGAATTAATTTGTTTTAATGAACAGTTTTTAAAAAATTAATTTTCAAACTCGAAATTTAAAAAAATTAAAAAAAAATGTTCAAACTATTTCTTATCAAAATTTTACGTTATTAAGTACTATTTTTGTTTATTATTAATTTTTAATTAAATCTGAAAACCGTATGGTTGTAGGATTTTTATTTTTCAAGATATTCAAAAATAAAGAAACCAACTTCTTAATAAAAACAAGAAAAAACGAGGTTGATGATAAATCAGTTGGTTGCTGAAATGATCATATATCCTGACTCTTTTTAGTTTTGTGAAAAAGTTGTCTCATTTATTTTTCAATATATTGAAAATTAAAAGTCTAAGATCAATCCGGTTTTTAGTGTTTAATGTTTTAGTGTAAAACTTTGATCAAAAATAGTTTGATAAAATAGATTTTTTTTCAGAATTTTAAGTTTAAAAATAATTTTTTTAAAAACTGTTGATTTAAACAAATTAATTAAAAAAAAAATAAAATAAAGGAATGGACTATTGGCTATGCAAAAAGTTATACCAAATTATTTTAAGTGTCGAATAAATAGAAAATTGAGGCCCCACCTTGAGCTGGATGAGGCCTGCTCACCTTACAGCTCTTCCTCTTGATGTATTCCGCTCAAGAATTGGAGTTTTTGGAGTATTTTAAGAGATGGTATGTCGCTCTCTTCTACCTGGCAGCATCCCAGGTATTTGTTTTTTCTATTCATTCATTGTAAGTGTTGCCGTTGTTTTTTTAATAATTTGATTTCTGTTTTAAGTCAATATTCTATAAAATTGCCCCTTCCACCTAAACGAGGGGGAATAGATCCCTCCGTTTGATTTTTGTTCTTGTCTCAACTGAACCTACACTCTCAATTTTTGGGGCACTCCTTAGGTATTTCACCCTGTATAATAGTATATAAAATGTTTTCCTAAAAAGATATATTTCTGATTTATAGGAAATTTCTTATTAGGCCCAGTTTGTCATTGCCAGATAATTCTAGTTTCGATATTTAATTCCAGTATACCCTTGGAGTTTTGTGACTAAATTCAAGTTTTAGTTTAACTCCGTCACTTAAAACGTCTAAAACGTCGTTTTTTTAACTCTAATTGTGAGTAAATTCAAGTTCAAATTTAACTTCGTCACTGAAAAACTGGGCTTACCTAAACAAATTAATTAAATAGAAACAGAATATACAATAAACAGCGGCAACACTTACAAAAATCTGTAGCATCTGTTTTTAGAGCCTAATACTCATTCTTTTAATTTTCTGCAAAATCAAGTTGTTTAAAAGAAGAATGAACAAGTAATTTTCAAACTCAAAACTTTTACAACAAAATTAAAAAATATTTTATCATGACTTTTTCTCAAAATTGTGTGTTTTTAAGTTGTATCAATTTTGGTTCTAGTATTTAATGTTTTTAAACATTTATACAAGATTTATGTATCTCCCTGATTAAGAAAATTGGAAATCAAGCGAAGCAACGCAAGTGCGGGTCTACTTGTTTTGAAATTAAATTTTCTGTACTTGTTTGTATAGGTATCTTTCAGACCTAGCGGATGAACTTGGTCAGATAATATTAAATAAACCAAAAAAATCACCTTTATGGCAGGCAAGAACCAAACCATGTCTTGCACATACATATTTCACTAAGTAACTTATCCAAAAAGTTTTCAATATCAAAAATCACCCAACATTTGTCTAAGAACTCAAAAAGCCTTGATAACTTTCAATTTCACAAAAATACCTTAAAATGTAAAATAAACAACAATTTTTTGATTTTTTATTTTCATTTTTTTTTTAACGAGCGATAATAAATATATGGTCACCATTTTATTTGATACGGCTTTTTATTTTCCACTTGTCCTTAATATAAACCTTTTAATTTTCTACTTGGTGAAATTCTACTTGATGTGACGACGAAGACTCTATGCCAAACAAAAACAAGGGCATAGTATACAAAAGTAAGGCTCCATTGCGGCGTGCGGCAAAAGGTGGCGTCCGTCGCGTCGGCGTCGTCAACCGTCGAGTATGTGAATAGCATCGATTAAAATATTCAGCCTGCAACAAGCAAACATAAATATTTGTATACCAAAGGATATACGATGTTGAGCATAAGGATTAAATGACGACGACAACGAACAGCAAAACCAAAGAAAGATATCATCGGACGAACCGAGCTAAATTAAAATCGCTTTTCTCCTGAACTTTCTGTTTCAGGCGAGAAGATCGACAAGAGGACGGTTCTATTGTTCTTTAGATAACGTAGTTTCCTAACGTTCGTTGCTTTGCTGTTCGCAGTCTACGAACTTTCAGCATCAAATATAATCCTAGTTGGGATGTTCTCGTTTCACAAAACAAAAACACACACACACAAAAAAAACTAAGCGGTTCTTTTGTATAAATTCAACGATATCCTTGCCCGTCCTTAGAGTGAAAATTATTCCTCCTTTATGGTATGGCGTATGCGGCTCCCTCTAGATGTCGGTGATGGAGCAAGCGATAAATTAATCTACACCCACCTGTACACAACCTAATTAGTGGGTATTCATGGTGTGCACTGCGTGCATGTCGCTGCCAAGGGCATGTACCTACCTTAAACATCCCACTCCTTTGCCTTTTTTTTAATTCCATACCTAACCTATATCCAACTTTAACCTACTACAGAGCTGGCCTTAGAATGATGTTGACGGATGAATGAAGCTAGAAGCCCTTGTGCCAGCCGAGAGTAGGAAATTGTTTGCCAGAAAGAATCTTGAAATCTTAATTACTTTTACATTGAGAGCTGGTGGAGGGTATTCTTGTGGAATGAAATCACTAATAAAGGACACTTGGGTAATTATATGAGGTTAACTATGGTGATGGCGGTGCGGTGAGGTGGCATGCGCTTTTGGTCCTTTGTGTTCTGCGAATGTATGATGGTAAAAAATATATAGAAAAAAAGAAAAATGACACTCCAGCGATGATTTAAAAAAAATGCTATAGCCGCGTGTGTCTTATGATAGATTCAATGATTAACTACCAAATAAGACAGACGCTGGCTATGACACTTTCCTTGTGATTGATTGTTTGGTTTCTTTGATTTGTATAGCAGCTACAGCAGCAGTCGTGGTGGATTATTGTTGTTTGTATTATAGCATTGATATTGGTATATTATATCCTTGATAAATATGCTTGGTGTGGTGGATTGATGACCTAGATTGGATTTAATTGGATTTTATTGTGATAAGCCAAATGCTTATACGTGATGCATTTACAGTTTATACACATACTTGGTCGGAATATACAGTTTCTCTCAATGGTGTGGTTTTGAAATAATCACTATCTACATTTATATTGGAAACAGATAAAGTCTATGACATGAACAGGAAGTGATTAATGGTTATCGAATGATTCCTTTATATTTTGCTATGTGATTGTGCTGATGATAGTGTAGGTTTTGATTTGAGTTTTTTTTTGCAAGTAGGTACAAAATATTTGCTATATCGATGTAACAAAATTTATACTTACCATCCCCAGCACATTATATCTACTTAAAATTAACAGTCAGAAATAAAATTCAAAAGTCACCTGTATGATTTAAATGATATTTAAACTTGATTTGGATCATTAAGGTTATTTTCAATGTAACGAGTCTAGACAATCTTATAATTATAACTTGTTCACAAAATAAAAAAAAAATTAAAAAACAAAATGAAATGAAACAAAATGAAATCTCTAAGAATGATTTAAAACATCAGTACATATCTTGTACATCTTTTTTTCACCAAAGTTATACATACACAAACCTTTTGGAACCGGACGGTTTGAGCGAGTTGCAATGTGTCAACGTCATGTTCCGAAACTCTGTGCACCATCATAACAACATCCAGTGCCAGAAGAGGCTACAAGCGATCAAGCCAGAAGCATTCAAGAACATTAATAAAATCGTTGGAAAACAGGCCCTACTTCCGGAAATCCTCAGTCACAACGATATTGAAGTATCATCAACAGTAGCGGATCTGGGATTTGACTGTGGGGGGGGGGCTTGGAGTTTGGAAATCCACTTTGTACATATGAAGTTATATAACAGAAAACGAATTTTGACATCAATTTTCCTTTAATAATTTAATAATAAAGCACAATAACAAGAATTTGGTATTGATGTGTTATGCATGGAAATTATTTTTAAAAGTCAATATTAAGGGTCAGCAAAACATGGTAGTATAACTAATTGTATAACTTTAAGTTCTAGCCACGTTACAGTCTCAAACCACACGAACAAATTCGTTTATTTATAGGTATATTGCTTAATAATTGATTAGGTATCAAGTGCCCACCTATCTACACTATGTAAGTGTTTGTTTAAATTAGCTGAATGTATGCTTTGAACTTTACCTTTTTAACAAAATTTAAAAGCTGTTTGTAATGCTAGTTCAGAAAAATGATATTAAAGTGGTCTTACTGGCAAAAGCTCATATGTGTTTTGACAGTATCAGTCCTCTGAGATCTCATTTAACTAGCCAAATCATTGAACCTATCTGTTTTATTAAAATTATCACTGGAAAGCACGAAAATAATATTTTGTGGATCGAAAAATAAAATATCAAAACTTCAAGACTTTTAGCTGCTCTAAAAAATAAGCTGCACGGCCCAATTTTGCAAGTACACTTTCTATTCCTGAAGATTTTTCTGAGTTCCTCGACTACAGAATTTGTATAGAATTGCTTGGCCCAAAAATGTTTTTTATGTTTAGCGTTGGACCTTTGAAATTTTAAAAATTAAGCCCCAAAATGCTCTAAGCCCAGTCAAGGCCGTAAGAAACAAGTCCTGTTGTATTAAACATTTACACTTAGCTTTACCCCCCGGTGTTCTCTTATTGTTTTAGCCTTAATTGCGTTTCTTTCGTGAAATTAGCAAAGTTTTTAGTGTAAACAGTTGTTACTTTTAACATGTAAATGTTAAGCCCCGACCACGTTTTTTTAAAATTATATCTTCAAGTTTTAGCCCCAACTTCGGACTTTGAAAATCCTTAGACTTATGCCCCAAAAGCTCTCTGGAATAATGTTAGTTTTTAGGGAGTTAGTTGTTTAACCCTGACTATGTTTTTGGTCCAATATTCTCAGACCTTATTAGTCCCAAGTTGTTGTTTTTCTAATTTTGTGGGTTTTGTTTTAAGGGAAAATAGTCGTTGCATGAAATATGTCCATTATTCATAGCCCTCAATCGTTTTTTTTCAGTTCACTTAAGGCTTTAGCCCCAAGCATGTTATTTTGTCCATCAAAATTCTCATCTTAACAATATTTTAGACGAATATAAAACCTTACACGTTGTAATGTATTGCTTTCTATATTTCAAATTATTTTAGCAACCGGCTGTGGGGGGGGGGCTTTAGCCCCTATAGCCACCCCCTGGATCCGCCACTGATCATCAACACAGGACAAAGTGGAAATGTTCGCCAAATACTTCGAGGGAAACTTCACACCAAACCAGAATCGTTTTTAGTGACACCAACCCAGCAAGTGACCCAACCGATAGTACACATCTCTGCAATCTGGAGGAGGTAGCAATAATCATTGGAAAACCAAAGCCAAAAAAAGTCAGCCGAACCAGACGGAGTTTCAAACTACACCCTGAAAAGATTGCCACATGCAGTGATGATTCTTTTAAGGATCATCATGAACAACTGCATCAATAACAGCTACGAGTACTTCCCCCAAAGGTGGAAAACATAAGATCGTAGCCATTTCCAAGAAAGGCACTTACAATTTTGTGTCCAATTACAGGCCAATTTCACTTCTGAACAACATAAGTAAAATACTGGAAGAAGTATTACTTCGGCGACTAAAGCGTTTTTGCAGCGAAAACGTCATCATCCCGGACATGCAGTTTGGATTTAGGGAAAAACACCCCACTTTGCATCCGCTCCTGAAGTTCCAGCATGACATCACCATAGCGCTCAACAACCATCGTGTCACCGTTGGATGCTTTCTGGATGTCGAGAAAGCGTTCGACAGCGTATGGATTGAAGCCCTTATCCTTATTATATTATATATCTTATTATAAGCTTCGCGTATTACAATTACCCCCGTCTCTAATAAAAATTCTTTTTTTTCTTTGCTTTCTTCCAGAAAATTCTACGTACAAATGGACAACTGCAAATCTCAAGTGAAGAACATCAAAGCCGGAGTTGCCCAAAAGCCTCGAAGCTAGGCCCCTTCCTCTATAGCTTGATGACATCTCACCAGCCTGTGCGATCTGGATGCGAAAATCTCCTATATGCTGATGACTCCCTTACGTATGCCACCTCGATGTCTCCTCTGGTAGCTTTACGCAAAGTTGAGCATATTGCATAATGTCAACAGACTCTACGCCTTCTACAGGAAATGGGGCATCCGGATAAACACCTCCAAATCGGAGCTTGTGTGCTTCAGGGGACCCAGCTGCAGCGCAGCCAACTGCAGAAGTCTGGTTTTGAAACTTCCGGATGGATCTACAATAGCAGCCAAAAAGAACGGGAAGTACCTAGGCATCCACTTAAACGAGTTGTTAAGGTTCAACCCACACTCACGAAACGTGCTCAAAAAAGCCAACTGGGCCTTCCACCGACTCCACTCATTGATGAGACGCAGAAACGGACTAAGCCAGAAGACGAAGCTTCTTGTGTACAAGCAACTCCTGTGGCCCGTAATGAGCTATTCCTTCCCAGTCTGGTTCTCCATCCCGAAGACGGCCATGAAGGAATTTCAAATGTTCGAAAGAAAGCTACTAAGGATTTGTACCGGACTACATTTCGACCGGCAGCGAATGAGACATCACCAGCAACGAGCGTCTTAACACAGAGGCGAACATCATCCCCCTGGCCAGGTACCTACTGCTTCGAGGAAAAGAAGCTAGTAGGACTCACCAACAGTCACCCAAATCAACTGATGAGAAGAATGGCCACTCAGCAACGACACCTTGAGCCGAGATATCTCAGTTGTCCGTGATGATGTTGTCGTCCAGGATGTCCATCGAAAATCCTGGACGACACCATCATCACAGACCACGAGCCATCAGTTCCATTCTACGCTGACACAGGTTTAGCATATCACCGCGGCTAAATGTCAACTTTTCCCCCCACCAAAACCACAACTTGACAACCGGGACGAAACACCCCGAGCACAATAAAGTTAGCCGACTTTTAGATTTAATTTTTTGACATGTATTTTATATTTTATAATCCTTTAAATTTTAGACAAAGTATAAGATTAGGCCCCTATGTTCTAATAAATGCATAATATCATCGTATCTAACTAGTTATAAGTCAAATTGTAAATATTATTTTGTTCAATAAATGTCTCTTTATATATATCAAACCTTTTGGACAATTTTTTTTTTTGTATTTTGAAGTGTAAAAGACTGTATACAAATGAGAGCGACCAACGAACGACGAATGAATGAACAAATGGGATTTAAAACATTAATAAACCTAAATTATTTACAAATTCTAGACAAAATGCAAGAAGTTTTTTTTTTTTAATTTACAAATTATTTTTAATTGCAATATAGGTAGGTTCTATATATAAAAATGACAAGTTTTGGATTCGTAAAAAATTGAACTCGAGAAATTGATTTTACCTTACATCACGACAGACGAAAGAAAACGCAAACATAATGGGTCTGCAATTCTATCTGTCTGTACTTTAATCCTAAAAAATATTTCCTTTTTTCGTGACATTTCTTGACAATAAATGAAATCCTAATGTGGGCTTCAGGTCGGTGTTTGAAAATTCTTATTCTATTTTTATTGTTTTAACGTTTCGGGAACGACGATTTACTTAAAACGTCTTTTTCAAGGCTTTTAAATAAATAACAAAAAAGTATTACATAATATACAAAAAGATAAGATATAAGAATTATTTTTTTTATATACATTCCTGTTTTGTTTTCAGTAAGTATTGTCATTTTGTTTTATTTATATAAAATAATCTATAACTTCAATATTTTTAAAAATAGGTCTGAAGAAGGGTGTTAACTGTAAGCACACCCAAAACGTTACAACAATAAATAATAGAATAAGAATTTTCAAACACTGACCTGAAACCCACATTAGGATTTCATTTATTTTTAATCCTAAAATTTTAAGGGGTTCCTTAGAGTAAAATGGAAGTTTTTGTCTTATCTCCAAAAATAACGGTACCTCTGCCGTCATACAACCATCATGAAAAACGTTATTTATCTCAAAAACTGCCATACAGATTTTGAAACAGATCAGCCCTTTGTGAGTTTCACCGGGAAAACATTTCGCCGGAAAATGTTTTGTTCCCCCGGATTTTTAAAAGTTATTGCTAGTTTCACCCTCCATTTTACAACAAGTGTGGCCTCGCTCGCCACCAAGAATTAATTGGAAATCTTACTGTAATGACATGACATATTTCACTCGAAAAAAATGCTGTCAATAGTGCCAATAAGGGAATTTTTACGAACAGGGAACATTTTTCGACAAAAACTCACAATAAGGGAAGAGTGAAATGTAATTTTTCCGGGCGGATTTTCTTTCACGCGGAACTCACAATAGGGCTGAATAAATAAAAATCACATTTTGGTTTAAGAAATTTACGAATAAAGGTTATGAACGGTACCTGTCACAAAAAAAAATTTTTTTTGTTTATTTCTCCTAAACAACTTTAAGTATTTCAATACAAAAAATCTATACAGGAGGTCCTTGAAAATACAAACAAGCTTGGAGATAGTTAACAATTTTCAAAAGAAAAATATAAGGGGTTTTAAAAAACAAAAATTTATTTATTTTTGAAACTATTCAATTTCATGAAAATGAGTGCATGAATTTTTGTTCAACTATTAATTTATTTTAATTGTATTAATTTATTTTAATTGTTCTAATGTTATTGTTTGTCATTCAAATAAAAAGTTCAAGTGACCTTAACTCCATAAATTTCTAATAACTAAATAAATTTCGCCCCAGGTATAACAGTGGGCTCTTCAGTCAGTCTGTTATACCCTACTAAGACACAAATTTTGGTCGATGTTTACCGACTCTTATAAAAATCACAGCAAGAAGATACTGTGAATTTTATTATTCTAGGTGAATTTGTTTAAATTCGTGCACCTAGAAAATAAATACCCGTGGTCAGGTTTCTTATAATAAGAAGATGAAGAAATTTAAATATTAAAATATTGAAATTACTTCTGTTTTAAGTGGAGTGAATGAATAAAATTCAATTAAAAAGTACAAGTGACCTCAACTCCAGAAATTATTGTGTTTCGCCCAAGGTATAACAGTGGGCTCTTCAGTCAGTCTGTTCCCCTAGAATAATAAAATTCACAGTATCTTTTTGCTGTGATTTTTATAAGAGTCGGTAAACATCGACCAAAATTTGTGTATTAGTAGGGTATAACAGACTGACTGAAGACCCCACTGTTATACCTGGGGCGAAACACAATAATTTATGGAGTTGAGGTCACTTGTACTTTTTACTTGAGTTAAAATTGTTATGCATATGAGAGCAAGTTCATGCAATCCAGTCATGGATTTTTTGTAGTTATTCTTTATTTTGTTATAATTTTTTTTATAAGCTTTGTCACCGCACATTTTACAAACAGAGATTTGATGTATATTATATTTCTACTGATACATTGTCTTAATATTAATTAAGTATGTAGCTATTTTTTTTAAATATAAATACACATTTGAAGGAAATACGAAAACAAATAATAATATAAAGGCGAACAAAAAAAAATATTGAGTAAATAAGTAAATACAATAATAAGTGAATAATTAAATAATTAAATAAATAAATATTTTTTTGCACCTTTCCTTAAGTCCGTAATATACTTGTTTTTAAATTAAAACAAATCTTAACACTAAAAAGTTGACTAGATGCTTGTTTGTTATGTTAAAAAGGAATATTAATAAATAAATGAATACAAAATAAATACATATATACATAAATAAATGAGTGAATAAGTAAATAAATAAATAAAATAAATAATCATGCATTTTATATATAAGAAAATGTTTTTTTTTTTTTTTTTCAGAAATGCATTTTTTTTCTGGCATACAGGGGAATACAGAGCAGTAACGCTCATGCCATCGCTATATACAATGGGAGCACTACGATATCTCGAAAACTAAAATCTCGAATAACGAAATCTCGCATTTTTGTATAAATCTCGAAGTACGAAATCTCGCAAACTAATAAACTCGCTTTTCATAAACTCGCAATAACAAAATCGCGCTTTTAACAATCTCGCATTTATATTTCACGACAAAAAATCTCGCAAATTTCAACTAAAATCTCGCAAACTAAAATCTCGCATTAACACACCACGTTGGAAAATTCCACAGTGAAAAATAAGATCCTGCAGATGGAAAATGATTGATCGGAGGCCTAAAAAAGGGAGATAAAGCCCTTAATCCCGATACGCCGGCGCCACCGGCCACCCAAGGTACTGTTTATTACAAATAGTAAAGTAAAAATAAATAGGCGCCTGCCTGGCGACTGAGCATACCATAAGCGGGAGCGCTACGATATCTCGCAAACTAAAATCTCGAATAACGAAATCTCGCATTTTTTTATAAATCTCGAAATACGAAATCTCGCAAACTCATAAACCCGCTTTTCATAAACTCGCAATATCAAAATCTCGCATTTACATTTCACACGTGAAGTTGGAAAATTCCGAACTGAAAAATAAAATCCTGCGAATAGAAAATGAAAAATCAGAGGCCTAAAAAGGGATATAAAATCCTTGAACCCGATACGCCGGCCACCCAAAGTACTTTTTATTACAAATAAACTGAAAACACACCAACTCACAACATAGGCGCCTGCCTGGCGACTGAGCATACCCTAAGCGGAGCGACGGAGTCGCGTGAGCGGGACAGAGGACCCGAAAAGGGAGTTAAAATCCTTGAACCCGCAAAGCGGGCCACCCAATGTACTGTTTATTGCACATAAACAGAAAGCACACCAACTGACAACATACACAAACGAAAACCCTAGTATAACGTAATTTATACAAGTCCTTTCTGGTTTTTAATGCGAGATTTTAGTTTTCGAGTTTTTAGTTTGCGGGTTTTTGTAATTGCGAGATTAAAAAAGCGGGTTTTTGTAATTGCGAGATTATGAAGAGGGGGTTTCTGTAATTGCGAGATTTCGTATTGCGAGATTTCGGGTGCGAGATTTTAGTTTGCGAGATTTCGTAGCCAACCCACCCTAAGCGGAGCGACGGAGTCGCGTGAGCGGGACAGAGGACCCGAAAAGGGAGTTAAAATCGTTGAACCCGCGAAGTGGGCCACCCAAAGTACTGTATATTGCAAATAAACTGAAAGGACACCAACTGACAACATACACAAACGAAAAACCTTGAATAACGTAATTTATAAAAGTCCTTTATGTTTGTTAATGTGAGATTTTAGTTTTCGAGATTTTAGTTTGCGGGTTTTTGTAATTGCGAGATTATAAAAAGCGGGTTTTTGATATTGCGAGATTATGAACAGCGGGTTTCTGTAATTGCGAGATTTCGTATGCGAGATTTAAGTTTTCGAGATTTCGTAGCCAACCCATATAAATATACACGGCGGTTGTATACCACCAAATCAAAAGGGTTTCAGAAGAGGAGTAGGAATGATAGACAACGTATATGTGCTGAACTGTGTGGTGAACAGAGAGGTTGCCGAGGAGAGGGGCAAGCTAGTGGCACTGTTTATAGATTTAAAAGCGGCGTTTGATTCAGTAGACAGGAAAATAATCATGGAAGCGTTGGAGGAAAGAGGAGTTAGAGAAGGCTAAGGGAAAGAGTGGGGGAAGTCTACGTAAAAACGATGAGTAGAGTAAAAGCGGCAGGAGTGACGGGGGAAACATTTTAGACAGGAAAGGGAGTAAGGAAGGGGTGCCCGATGAGCCCAATTCTGTTCAACTTATTAACAGCGGATATAGAAGATGAACTGATAAAAGGGAACAGGGGAGGTGTAAAAGTGAAGGGAAGAAAGATTTGCTCACTGGCTTACGCAGATGATGTGGTGGTAATGGCGAAAAATGAAGAAGAGATGGAAAGAATGATAAGAAGACTGGAGAAGTACTTCGAGAGGAAAAAACTGGAAGCGAACGTTGGAAAGACGAAAGTGATGACGATGAGGTTCAGAAAAGAAGGAGGGAGGAACACAACAGTAGACTGGAGATCGAGAGGAAAGAAGATAGAAGAAGTAAAAGAATCTAAAATCTTAGGGTATGTGTTCAAAAAGAATGGTGGGCAGGAGACACATATAATGGACAGGATAAAGAAGGCAGCAGCGGTCATGAAGGAAGCATGGGGAATTGGAAGAAGTAAATTTGAGAAGATATGGGAGAGAAAAATGTGGCTTTTCGACACCCTGGTGTGGACGGTGATGGGAAATGGTGTGGAAGTATGGGGATGGGAGGAGAGACAAGAAATGGAAAAGATGCAAGAAAGGTACCTTAAATGGACGCTAGGGGTAGAATGGCAAACTCCAGGATACATGGTGAGAGAGGAAACGAAAAGAGATAAAATTATGATGAGAGCAGGGAAAAGGGAATGGAATTATGAAGAGAAATTAGCAGGTGGAAAAGGAAGTGAAATAGCAACGGACTGTTTAAAGGAGATGAAAGAAAGACAGAGAGATGGACATGGGAGAAGATCACGATGGGAAGAAGAGAGAAAAATTGAAGGGAAGGGAGAGAAGAGAACAGAGTATGAATGAATATGAGGGACTGGAAACAGAAATCAGAAAAGAGCAGGAGAAGCAAAGACGGGAACTAATCAAAGAATCAAGGTATAACAGGTGGTATAAAGAAGTGATTACGGAGGGGATACCCCAATATTTAAAAGAGGGATGGAAAACAGAAAGGACAAGGAGAATTGCAAGAGTCAGACTAGGAAATGAGGTGAGAGAAAGGTGGTACTAGAGGAGAGAAGGGAGAGTGTGCAGAGTATGTGAGGGTGAACAAGAGACGTGGGAACATTTAATAGAACGATGCAGGTCAGGCGGTGATGAAGGGAAAGCAATAGGCAACAAAGTGAGGGAAATAATGGACGAGACAGGGAGGGGCGAAGAGTGGATAAAGGACCTAGAGGAGGTGAGAAAAGATAAGTCTAGAGAGAGCGGAGAAAAGAAGGGCAAGTAAGGAGAGTAAGAAGAAGGACAACTTGTAACCCTTAGGGGAATGAATACAATTTAATACAATAATAATACATATTTTTCTGGCAATCAAATGGTATCGTTTGATTTAACCTTAAATTATTAAACCTGAGCAATTTTATGTCATCAAAATAATGAATTTCATTCTTTTAAAATTTGTTTGTCAATTACATAAGAAAACCAAGTGCATTATAAAAGTGCAAGTCATTTATAAAAAGTCTTAGAAAATATCAAAAAAATAATTTTCGAAAAATCCCAAATTTTAAAAACTTGATTTAAACGAAATGGATCGTTATCGACCAAAGCGTAAATTCAAGAAAATTGTTCCATGATAGGTACTAATTTACGAACCATACATATTTTTGAAAAAAAAAAATAAAACTGGATTTGAAAAAGGTAGCCTACTGAAACAATGAAATTTTGTAAAACACCTTTTGAGAAAAAATAAAATTTATCTTAGGGGCCGAAAAATTATATTTTTGTCCTAAAAAAATACAAAAACCATATAAATGCATCAAGTTTAGACTAAATCGATCAATAAGTTTAGGTTCTAGTTGAATAAACAGACAGACAGACATGTAGACCGTTACTATTTGATTCACTTCTTTGATTTCCCTTTCATCGCAATGTACATTTTGATCAACATTTCGACTCCGATTTATATACCAATGCATACTACTTACGTATCTATGAATACTGGAGTCTGATGTAATTAACTAAATCTGATGTAAAAACTAAAATTGAATAAGTGCTGTGGTAAAAGTCAGGAATATAAATTATGAGATCCAAACATTTTGGACTTTTACCAAAGTCTTACAAAAATTCTATGTTTTACCAGTAAATTGTAGAATTTTCACTTTTCGGGGTGTGACTGCTGTAGGCAAATTATGTGTCGTAAGTAAAATTTATATAACATTAACATTTTCTAAATAGGATAACCCACCCTCTTTCCGTTTGAAGAAAAATACCCCATGAAAAATCGTGAAAACAAAATGAATATTAGAAAAATCTGCAAAAAAAAAAAATAAATAAAATTTGAGTTTACGAAATAAAAATATATTTTTTTTTTTAACTCCTCCCTAGAACGATTGTACTAGAAACAATACTTCTCATGATAACTTCATCAACCCAAGATAGTCCTATCGTCACAATCAACTGAAGAAATTCTGAGATCCACATTTAGGATAAAAACTATTTCCCCTTGGTTGAATTTACCGATTTGCTTGCATTGTCAACGGAATTCTAAAGATCTGAGCAGCTATACAACAGAGGAATGAATCAAAAATAAAAGAATACAAAAAGTCGGAATAAATCTGGAAACAAATATAAAAAAAATGGGACGAGTTTGGTTGGGTAGGTTGATTGTGAGTGAGGTTTAAGAAAAAACAAAATAAAAAAAAAAAAATAAAAATGGCAAAACTAATCACATCTAGGAAGCATCAGAATGTTTCCTGTGTGGGCAAAGTTTGCCCAATGGAATGCGGAGGAGCACAAGTTGTATATACGCAAGCAAACCCACACAACTTTGCATCAGTGCCATCACACGGACTTCTTTTAGTAAAAGAATTTAAACATCAAAAGTGGTAACACAACAAGGAAGTGCTGGAAGTTGACGACTGGACGGAAAAGAGGTTTTTGAAAATAACTTCATGATGTATCCTGGATACCTACGTACCGGATCCTGCTGTGCTTTTTGATGTATGCATAATGAAATGGGATTTTTTTACTTGTGTAGCGGATAATGGCCTCGTGTGTGGAGGAGTCCCGTGTCAAAAACAGGTGGTGTCGTCAGTGTGCTCAAGGAAAATGAAATACCACATTTTGGTGCTCATCATATGTAAGTATATTTATATTTTATTTTTTCCAAGTGGGATAGTTATTTTCTCTTTTTTTCTTGGTTAAAAAGTGAAAAATGAATGGCAATTTTCAGTTGTTTAGCATCATAATGGCAATGGGCTCATAAAAATATGAAAATCTACATATCTTAAGGCTACAGCAGATGACACACCGAAAAGTATCAGCGACATTACCGAAAATTAGAGTAAGCATATGGTGGTTATGTGTTAAATTATTTAAAGTGTAATTTGCAGGTTGAGAGAGAAGAACGTTAAATGGATGGAAATTTGAGCGATAATTATATTTGATTAACTTGAATTCTAATGATTGGAAAACTTGTTTGGTAGTTAAAGATTGAAATTTAAATTCATTCAATTATTTTGGGATGAAATATACGGTAGATTTGTTCTAAAACAGGGTTATTTTTAAGGTTTTTGGGACTTCACACGCATGGAGAAATGCGTCATTTTGGAAAACGCCTATTGATCTATACCTCCAAAAGTATTGGTCTTAGTTGAAAAAATGATAAAATCGAAGTTGTCGCAAAATTAATTTTTTTTTCACTTTTAAACAATTTTTTTTTACTGCTTGGGCAATATTATTGACATTCTGTCTTTTGACTTTTTGTTTAGTTTCGTATTTTCCTCCTTTCTAAGACGGTGTTCACATTGGACTTACTCTTGCGACTATTTTTGACTTCTCTGAAATTTATCTCCCTCCCACTTTATGGTTTGAAAGAGCGAAAAGTAGTAAATTTTTAAAAAATTTAAAAATTTGTGGGTTTTTTTTGACGTTTTCTTTTGAAAATTCGGAGGAGTCAGTCCAACGTGAAAACCGTCTAAAGAATTTAACGTTTATTTAATTTAATTAATTTTTAAAATACAAATTAAAGAGCACAAGTTTTCTAACATTTTGATATTATTCGATACTAATTTTTATAGCTCTGCTGGTTAATTAGGTAAGAATTTTTTTAAATATCGGCCACAAAACCAAGGACTATGATTTAGGTGTTTCTGGAGAGCTGACGGTAGCTAACTAATATTAAATCAATTTTGACTTTAACAATAAATCATAAAATACTCAGTCCCGTCAAAAGTTTCCGGTCATTTTCTAAAGAGAACCAAACTGTGCTACTAACAAGTTTTTTTTTCGAAAAACAGTCATCACTTTAGTAAAAACTTTTTTTCCCGTTGAGATAATTCGCTGAAATTTTGCTTTAAGGCTTAACTTATTTAATTGGTACTTAAAATATAATCAAAAATGTTCTTATGTTCAAATTAGGTATACAACAATTATTACTTCTGTTTTAATTTTATTAAATTTTTTTTTTTTTTAATATATCTCTTATAAATTCAAGTAAGAATACAAATATACCCATGTATTTACATGTTGAGAATAAATTTCATCAATTTAATAACATATTAAACAAAATTAACTCCTTGTCAAAATTTCATAACAGAAACTTATTAGCTATACTTTTTCGAAAGTTATGATGAAAAAATGCAAAACAACACCACTGAATTCGAAATAATCTGTCATTTAATGAAATAAAATGCAATCCGATAGCTTTTATGTGACATTATTGTATTGTGTTGCATACTGTTCAAAGTAGGTCCCAAAATGCCGAGGGTCCTTGGCAAATTAGATTAAGCCTAGGACAGTAAAAATCCACTCTACGCCCGCCATCCACTGAGTCAAATGATGTCTTTTTGTTAATAGAAAGTTTTAATTTCTTTCTTTTTTTTTTTCCAAAAGACTGACGTATTTCCACGAAAAACAAAACTAAAAGAAAAACAAAATTTTAAGACAAACAAAGTTAAAAGACTGCTTTCGAAGTCCCTGTAATTTGATTTTAATTAATTAAATAAAAAAAAAGGAAAACAGACAAAACCCAAAACTAACACAAAGGAAAATACCGTAAACTCGAAAGTTGACACTTCCTCCTTTCGTCCTACAAAAAATATAAGAACAGAACTACTAGGTATACAAAAAAAAAAAAAAGGTGTCGAACTACATGATGCCCCACAGAAAGAAAACCAACGACTCTCTTTTGACTTGAAAGAGGAGCAAATCGAATTACAAAATGCCTCTAATTCAATTCGGACATTTTGAACATAGTTCTTCCAGAGAAAAAAAAAATACTCACACAATGGAAACTTTATTGGCCAAACGGTCTCTATATATATAAATCGGGTGGCACAACGCCTCATGAAGAACCAGGGCCTAGTGACTAACAACTCGCAACCATTCCTGTGTGCGCCTTTCGACAGGAATGGAAGGGACCTACAATTTTTTTGCCGAATCCAAACGGCTAGACGAGAAGCACATATTCGTGACAAGTGATACTCTTGGAGGATTTGTCAATTCCTCGCAAGAGGCAGTAGCCCTGAAAAAAACTTTTTAGTTTTTAGGTGAACGAGGCTGGGTGAACGAGGCTGGGTGAACGAGGCGTGACAGTCGAACGCACTAACCATTACGCTACGGGCTACTACAACGGTCTCTATAGTACTTCAAAAAATATAAATTTCGAAAAAACAAAACAAAACAACCACAATTCTTAATTTTCTGGCAGACCTCAATTTACAAAGTATGTGTAGTTACTTGTAAACTTATTCCACTCCTTCGGAGAAAATTTTGAAAGAAAATGTACCATTCTGCAGGAAATAAGGCGCAAAAAATATAATCATTCTATACGTGCAATGTTCACGTATACACATAAACACAAACACATTCATGAAAAATATCGGAAAATGCCCAGGAAAACTTTTCTTCTTCTGACACATTTAAAAGAGTTTTATTTTCCAAGAAAATTGTTAAAATTTTTACTTCCAGTTCAGTGAGCCAAGTCAGAAGCATGAGCATGAGATGCATATACAAAGACATAAAACCAAGCCATAAGCATAAGAAAGCAGAAATGCAGTGCACATGTTTCCAAACGATGGAACTGTGAATTCAAGGAAAACCAAACATTCAAGATTGTTTTTCCTTTTAGATTTTTTTTCTTGTTTCTGCTACAATGTTTTCTTTTCCCAACTGATTTTGGTTTTAAAATCAAATCAAGGATACTTTTTGGTTATTTTGTTGTTTAGTTTTTTTTTGCACGAATTTTTCGTCAATTGATGATTTATTGGTCATAAATTTCGTGATATTTCAAGAAAAAAAAAAAAATGAGTTATCACCATCAATGGGGGACATGCTTTGGGAAAAGGTCTAAGAATGGTTATTTGTTAGGGAATCCTTTTCCGTCATCGAAAATTTGAAATACCTTTTCTTCCCCAAGATTTCATAAACAATAATTATTGTCAATTTTATGTGAAAAGTATGGATATGTAAATATGTACTATACCTAGGAGAAAAAGGATTGGGATTACGTTTTTGTATACTCATCACGCATACCTTTGCTGGTCTCTTTCGCATAAGTATGAATAATTTTCAAATAAAAGTATTTACATAAGAAAATATTTTATACATAATGTACCGTATATTGTTATATACAAAAAAGGTCGTTAAAGATATTCACAACAGGAAGGTGCGGAGGTGTTATTTTTTTTTTTATAGAGGTATGATGTATTAAAGCAAAGCCTAGGGTTAAAAATTCTCCAAAAAAATATGAGTTGATTTATTAGTTTGTATCGAAAATGCTTAAAAGCCACAAAGGTACTCATGAAAGGTGGGTACTTTTACTTTCGTATTATAGATTATAATAAACTTTATATAAAGGAAGTTGTATGTAATAAATATTGATACAAACACACCTGACATATAAATTTGAATTATGAGAAATTATAAAAGAACTCGATTTTTTATCTAACATAATTTTACTATAAAATATAATGGTATCAAAAAATATGGAAAATATGAATATGGGAGAAAATCGAAAAACAGTTTAAAAATTATTTTAATACTTTGATTTTGCAGTGGCATCTATACGAAAATTAAATAAACTTTAAATTTATGTGAAATTCTCTTTTCATAACATATTTTGCGTATAGTGTTTCAATCTTTAGGAGTTTTTTTAGTTTTAACAACTTCTGAAGATAAGTTGTTCAGCGCCATCTTTCGGAAAACTTGGAAACTTGTAATTTACGAGCACTTCTAATATCTCATATAGTATACATTCATTTATTGCATACGTTGCTTCTCAATCAGATAATTAGTTTTCAATTATTGTTAAGCGAATTCTAGAATTTAATATTCACTGACATTCTATTGGAAAACTGGAATGACAATTTTCTAAAAAAAATACGTATAGTAAACAAATATTCTTAAAAAAACAACAAAAACATTCTAGGCGCTTAGTCTAGGCAAGATAGAAAATTTTATATTGGCAAGTGGGAACAAATTAGTTCATGAAATTTTATTGCTGGTACCTATCGACGCAGAATTTTAACATCAACAACATAGCCAGAGTTCCCCAAAATTCACGAATTGGTTTTTTGTATAGACGCATTTTAAGAGGTGGAGAGGGAGTTTATCAAACTGAACAAATTTGTTATAATACAATCTAATCATGTGACACATGTTCTTAGGGTGCATTTCAATGTTGATTCTGAAGATACCAAAACTGAAAGATACATGTATCCAGGGTTGTCAGGTTTTAAAAAGTGAAATCGCCAAAAGTAAAATTTAAGTCGCCAAAAAATCGCAAAATTTCAAAATTGTCCACCCTAAAATTTAGCAATCGTATTTAAAAAGAAAAATTAACAAAACAAAAAAAATTACAAAGCTATCTATAAGATAACAATAAAACAAAACCTAAAAATAAGAAAAAAAAATCCTTTGTACTTAGGGCCAGTTTGTTCACAGCCAATCATCTTTATTCCATGATTAGTGGAGCTGGGAAATCCTCAAATGTGTTCGCTGATCAATTTTTTTTTTTTTAAATTCAAAGTATGAGTTGCTTATCATGGATTTCACTAATCAGCCAATTTTGGTTGATTTGCGTTGTTTAATTAAAGCCTATGAAAGTCACATATTAAATTTAACCCACTGTGAACAAACTGTCCCTAAGTCCTCTTTAATGTATTCGATTAATGTATATGTATATTTGCAATATTTTATCATTATCAATGGGATCCTTTTCATTTCGATAGCCTTTGCAGCATGGCTATAGATCTAACAGCATGCCGTTCTTAGGGCCAGTTTGTTCACAGTGGGTTAAATTTAGTATGTAACTTTTATAGGCTTTAATTAAACAACGCTTATCAACCAAAATTGGCTGATTAGTGAAATCCATGATGAGCAACTCATAGTTTGGATTTAAAAAAAAATTTGATCAACGAACACATTTGGGGATTTCCCAGCTCCACCAATCATGGGTTAAAGATGATTAGCTGTGAACAAACTGGCCCTTAGTCAGCTTTGAGCGAACGTAATCCATTTTTCTTCGATTTGGTTAACCAACAAAGTTGTTTGTTTTGACATACGTCGCATTTATTTAAGGGATAGGAGTGAAATAGAATTTCAGTTTTGGGGTGCATTCAGCGCAAATAGCGATGAAAAAGATGTAAGGTTAAGTGAACATTTGTGAAAAGAATATTTGAATTTCCATTAAAAAAAAATTTAAATCGCCAAAAACTAAAAATATCGCCTTTTTTGGGGCACATCGCCAAACCGATTTTTGTGTCGCCAAATAAAATTTCAAATCGCACATAATTGGCGATAATTTAAGTCAGTAATCAGTTTTAAGGGGGTGTAATATTTGACCTGCTTAACGGAAAAAAACAGTAATTTTTGCTTCAAAATTAATCTAACTTTTCTTAGGGTGCTTGTATCATATTGGTTTAACTTTTATTAGATTCGGCGTTAAAAAATACCTTTAAATTATATATCATATGTCATATTTACTATCTCAACTACACGAAAATACAATTTATCGTAAGACCTAAAATTTTGCTCCGTATAGGGCAGGTCAAACATAAACTCTCTAAAAAAAACTCTTCGGATCAAGTTATTTCAATGGACTCTTTTGATACTTGGAAATCATGACATTTTTAATATTTTTAGCAAATTTCATTAGTGTCAAAACTTATACATAGATGTTATGGTAATAATGACGCATTAACATCTCGCCCTCAAACAAAAACACCCTTTCACCACAGATATTTTTGGGGACTCTTTTGATTCTTGGTAAACATGACAAATGGAACATTTCTACTAAATTTCATTAATATCCCATAATCTTGAAATGGTTTTGGGCAATATTTCACTTGTTGTACTTAAAAAAATGTAATCATTCCATAAAAATGACTTTAACTTATACAGGATACATGTATCTTTTCAGTTTTGGTCTTTTCAGAATCAGCGTTTTAAAGCACCCTAAAAAAATGTATCATATGATTATATTATATTAAATCAAAATTTTCAGCTTGATAAACTCCGGCCACCTCCTATCCCTCTCCAACTCTTTAAATGCGTCTATACAAAAAGCCGATGCGGGGATTTTGGGGGCCTTTGTACATGTTGCTGAGGATAAAATTCTGAGTTCGCGGTCAGATCCTATCTTTCTTCCCGTATAGGCACTTGAATGTCACCTTAGTTTGAGGTTGTTTTCGGGGGTGGGGAATCCGAATTTTGTGTTAGTTTTTGCAAAATCTGGTGCGAAGTCATTGTTATTAACAAATTTTGATGCATTTTTTTTTTTAAGAATCGGCTCTACAATAAAAAAAATTTTGTGTTCCTTATTTTCTATCGAAGAAATCTGTTTTAATTTATGTAAATCGGTTAATAATTGCCCTAGACATTTCCAATTGTTTTTTATTAGGGAGCGCGCACGCTCAATTGAGGCAACGCGAGCCGGAAGAACGTGTTTTTTAGGTAAATGGTCAGATCTATCGTGAAAATTGTCATAGTAAAAATTATTTTCATTCTAACAAAAATGTTTGTTTGTATTTCGTCTATTTCGTCTCAATTGAGTAACTAGATTCGGAGATATACTCAGAAACGTAGACTTAGAATATGATTTTTCACATTCACATGTTTAAAGAAGACCAATTTACTCAAATTTCCGAACGATATAGCATGATCAAGGATTTTTAACTGATTTTAACGATTAAAAGCGTTTTTTAATTTTTTATTTATAACGTCTTTTTTATTTATTACGTTTTTAAGGCGTGATAGATTTATTCCACAAGACAACTACGAGTACAAACGAGCAAATTTTTGTTCCTCCATTTATCCTTTATTATATTTATACATTGTTGAATAAAGTATAGTTCGAGTTGCTAATCACTTTTTACATAGATCACCTTTCAATAGATTAATAACATGATAAACACAGTTTCCGATCTTATCAGCTAATTGATACAGCTTATATTGAATTGAGTTTTAGCCCAGTAGACTAAATAATGATAGAAATGTCATATCAATTATGGGCTGAATGATTGAATTTCAAAAAAGGCCTTAATAAATTTACTTAGACTTGCCTTGTTGTTAAAGTGCACAATATGGGTCATTGTCAATAAAATTTTATCATTGAATCAAGTGACTCCTTAGTAAGTAAAGAATTCCGTCGGCTAGTACTTTACTGTAACAAACAACGAATTATTTATTTGGTACCATTTCAACACTTCAGGAGCCCAATCAGCAACGAAAGACTCCTAACGCAATTAACGTAAACTATAGCTTATTCAATTAGAAAGTACAAGTGACCTCAACTCCAGAATTATATTCAATGAATGAACATGTACCTAAAACAGAAGTTATTTTAATTTCTTAATTTCTATAGCTAAATCTTTTGCAAAAGACGGTGTTCACATTCGACTGACTTCTCCAATTTTTGATTTGTAAACATCTTAGCTCTCGATGTGGGTAAAACTGAAAGTAGGATAGTCACGGATACATCATTACATATCCGGTCCGCACCGTTTTGTTTACCGAACATTTTTGACTCATGGAAGCCAATGTTTTGTGCATTGAATAGATTAAATTGAGGTAATGTGGTATAGGCATTTTTTTTTTTGAAAACAAAGCAACCAACAGTAAGTTTGGTATGCCTTGTTTACACATCCTCCCCTTGAGTCCCGGAACTCATACATTTTTTTTTGTTTGATATTTTACAAAGCAAAGCGTCAACAAAAATCCATAAACGATTTTCACATTGGACTGACTCCTCCGAATTAAAAAAATTAGAAAACGACAAAAAAATCCACAAATTAAAAAAAAAATATTTTTTTGAAGTTTTCTCTTGTGAGCCAGTCGAATGTCAACACCGTCAAATCTCTAACTTCATTAGCGAACGGACAAAGACAAGCTCCTCTGATTGGCGACCAATTGACAATGAATACAGATTTCCAAACACTTTTTACTCATCATAATCAGCTTATCAGTTTATTTGGTGCAGGGAAATAATTCCCTGGGAATCTGCTCCATATGAGCATTTATATCACTCTTAGTGGGAATCTGCTCCACTTTTCAAAGTGGAATTGATTCCTACTGAGAGAGAGAATTTATTACACTTTTTACTGAGAATGAATTTCACTTTGGAAGGTGGAGTTTCTACCCACTTAGTGTGAGAATTAATTACACTTCTTTTCCTATGACTTTTGAATAGTGTTTTTGTTCTCAAAAACTAAGAACTGCACACCTAGTATTTAATATTTTTAAATCAGTTACAAGGTTTGAGATTTTGAAAATTGGAGCATAACGCCTAAAATGTTTTTAAAAACGCTTCGCGGGTTCAAGGATTTTAACTCCCTTTTCGGGTCCCCTGTCCCGCTCACGCGACTCCGTCGCTCCGCTTAGGGTATGCTCAGTCGCCAGGCAGGCGTCTATGATATCAGTTGGTCTGCTTTCAACTGAAGCACATCAACTGACAACATAGGCGCCTGCCAAGCGACTGAGCATACCCTATGCGGAGCGACGGAGTCGCGTGAGCGGGACAGAGGACCCAAAAAGGGAATTAAAATCCTTGAACCCGCGAAGCGGGCCACCCAAGGTACTGTTTAATCCAAATAAACCGAAAGCACACTAACTGACAACATGCTGCCTGCCTGACAACTGACCATACCCTAAGAGGAGCAACGTTGTATTATGCAAAATATATTAAAAATTCGCGCGGTTTTAGGTGAAAAACAATTCCACAAAATTTAAGGTGAAATATATTCTCACTCTCGGTGGGAATTAATTCCACTTTGAAAAGTGGAGCAGATTTTAGTCATAATAAAGTGTATATGTGATACGAATTTTATTACAATCTTTTGTAATTATTATACGTATTATTATCTTGTTTGTATATATGTATGTATGAATATTGTATATAATTGATTTGTCAGTAACATACTGAATACAAAACTATAGTACACTTTAAAATTAATCGATCATTCAAAATATAGTGTAGTGTTTATTTAACCTTTAATAAAATATATCCAACAATATGTAAACTTATTTCATTTTCATATATGTACGTACGGTAATGGCGGCCTAATTAAGAACTATATTTTTATAAAATTTTAAAATGCATAACTTTTGTTTGGAAAATCAGTTGAGGTTGAGAAGTGGTTTTAGTAATAGCCCATGATCAACGGTACAGTTTGTGTAATGTTTAAAAAATATAAGCATGAGAATATTGATAGGAAAAAATAAACATTAATTTAACTCTTATTTCGTCTGGCAATATAATTAAGAACAGAAACAAAATCTTTGAAATTTCAATATGTTAATGTGAATATATTGTAGAAAACCTTAATTCTTTATAATTTCAGACAAAATTCCTTGCATGTTTTCGCGTACAGTGGTGCGATAAAGCGATGCGACAAGCGATACGAGATGCGACATAGTGCACACAGTAAAAACGATTTAGTGCGGCTGTGTTGCTCGTTTGTTAAGTGTCAATAATATGTACATATTCATCATCAGAAGATACATTTTTAATTAAAAATTTATATTTATTATAAAAGCACTGAAATGTTAATATTTTACTCCTTTTATTTGTTTTCTTTAAACGTCAAAACAAACAATATGAGCCTACTCACACGAAGTCGCTTGAAAAAGTGGTCAGAAGAGTTTGTGAGCGAGACGCTTGCGATAGGTATGCGAAAAACTCGCATCGAATATCGCTTCACTGTGCGCACACATATAAGAATAAATGTAAATATTTTTCTCGCACGCAAACGTTCCTCGCATCGCATCGCTTTGTTGCACCACTGTACGCGCAAACTAGGCATGGAATCTTGATAGTGGTGTTCTCTATCAGATTTCCTCAATATTTTGAGCATTCTGGTCAAAATGTTTTTATTTTTTCTTTAACCATCCCTCTATGTATCCCCACAAGTTCTCGATATAATTTAGGCCCCAGCTTTTGACGGTCTAATCTAAAAAATGACTTCTTGAATACGCAAACACCTTTCTTAGCAATCCGCTGAGGACTTTTTGCACCATTATCGTCCTTTAAAAAAAAAATGTATAAACATGATTTCAAATGAATAAAACTCCATAACATGTTCCTCAATGTCTTTATAAACATTATGGTCAATTCGAGAATTTTTTTCTAATGTATCGACCATACTTTGCCAAGTCAATGCACCCCACATTAAATTAAGCTTTATCCTGTACTCTGTACTGTCTTAAGAGTGTATTTTCGATTCAATTTCTTGTTTTAAAGGCTCCTAACATCAAATTTACTTTCTGACCTGACCTACAAAGAAATCCTCAGAACAAGAAATTTGACGCACTTCTCAACCTTAACAGATTTCCCAAACAAAAGTTATGCATTTTAAAATTTTATAAAAATATCGTTCTTAATTAGGCGGCCACCACTGTATATAAATAATTTGGAAGGTTATAATCCTATAGGGAGAGTCAAAACAATTTACTAAGTTAACTTTTCAAAAATGCAGGGTTGACTTTTAAATTATGTATAGAATAGTTTAACAAGTAATGATTTTTTTATTGGAATACATTTGTGAACTGTAAACTAATTATTATATCCCCTCCTTCATTCTATGTATACCTACCCTACATACATTCATGTTCGTATACAAAAAGTTTATTCTTGAGAGTTAAAAAAAGTTAGATAAAGTTTACTTCTGTCTAAAAAAGCTCTATAAAATACGAGAGTTTATAGAAGTTATACATTGACCCTTCAGCAAAAAAAAAAAAAAAAATAATAAGGCCTCCAAAATGCTTCATCAATTTATTGTGTTAATGGTCAATTTGGATAAAAATTGAAAACTATGTAAATTTTAATTTTTTATACGAAACAGACTATATCCTCTCCCTCTGTGATAATTCTTTGCCTGAAGACTATAAAGAGTACGATGACAGAGAAATATATAAGATCAAATGCTTATTTAGCTCTAAAATATTTACGAGTACTTATGTAAAACCTCGAACTTTAAAAGTGCTGCTCTGATAAATTACACAAAACCTATTTGATTTAAATTTAAAATTGCAATTTTCAACTTTAACATAAATGAATTTTTGAAGTGTTATTGTGTTCATAAAGAAATACATCCTGATGATGTTTATAATCATAAACCAAAAGTACGTGCGTCGTTTTAAGATTTAACCTACGTTCAGTATTTTTTATATTTGGGAATGAACTGAAAAAGAAAAAAACTCAGGACATACATATACAAAGATAAAAAAGTACAGATGCAGTTCTGACAGCAGCTTGCCTTATCACTTCAATACTGTAGGTAATAAAATTTTACACTCACAACTAGAAAATATAGGGTGTCCCAACAACAGCACCGGATTTAATTTTGCCGCCATTTTGTTAATACGAGTTGTACGGTGACCATGAATGAAAGAATACAAGATTACGACACTTTGGATTTTTCGCTTTGTTATTGTAATTTTCAACACGCTTCGTGACTCAAGTGGAGACAAAAAAGACTAAACTTTGGTATAATTTGTATGAGATATAGGGGTGCGAAAACTTAAAGTTACTTGAACTTGTTATTAAAGTGATTTTTCACCATTATTTTTATTTAATTTTGTGGGCTATATTTTAGAATGAAAATCTATATTAAACATATAATAATTCGGGAACAAAAAATCATCTCTATACAAATTTTCTTGGCTGTCACATCTGTTGTTACGTTTTGTCTCCAAAAACGTAGGAAGTGTCGTAATCTTGTATTCTTTCATTCATGTACGGTGACCAGAGCACGCGATTTAAGAATATGGAGAATATTTAAACCAACAACGTTAAGCTATTGTTAAAACACATAATTTATAAAATGGTGAAAGTTTTGGAATACAGTTCGCCAATTACGTCAAAGAAAAACGGCCCAATAACTCCGCCAGCCCAAAATGCACACCAACCAGTTACTCACGTCAGGATTTTCAGCGCCTCAAATCCAACAGTTTTGTTTATTTACGTATCCTCCGTCGAGTTAAAAATGTGCCTCATCTGAAAAATGACTTTCTTCATAAAATCCGCAATAATTTGATCATGCTTCAACACCCAATTAACAAATTCACGGCGCTGCGCATGGTCCTCTGGCTTGATTTCTTGCACCAATTGAACCTTGTACGTTTTTAAATGCAGATCTTTCGCCAAAATTCGTTGCATAGTGCTTCTGAAAATGTTTAATTGATGACCACGAAGCCGAATGGAAGGTTCTGGATTCTCGGCCACAGATTCTCTTACTGTGGCTATATTTTCGAGTGACCGACAGGGACGTCGACAAACAATGCTCTTCTGATCCATCAGCGTAAATTTGGTCTAAATTTTGTAATTAAACGCCTCACTGTCGATTCATTTGGCGCATTATTGCAACCAAAAACTTTACGTAATTGGCGAACTGTTTTCGCAAAACTTTCACCAGTTTTGTTATGTATTTTTACAATAATTAAAAGTTGTTGGTTTAAATACTTCTCCATGTTCTTAAATCGTGTGGTCTGTACGTGACAACTATCAAAAAAAATCACCGTACAACTCGTATTAAAAAAATGGCGGCAGATTTAAATCTGGCACTCTTGTTGGGACACCCTATATAAGAAATTGTTTCAATCAAAAAATAAGCCATATGGCCTTACTGCGAGAGTCTGTTCCGAAAAGGTCTAGTCATCAAAAGTCGATAGAGTTCTTGTAGAACTCTTAACGTTAAAATGTACCTTTATCGACCATGGTGATCTTCAGTAAAATATTTACCTGAAAAGAGAAAAAAAAAGACATTTTTAGTAATTTTATAGCGAAACTAAAAACATTAAAAGTATTCAATATATTATAACAAGTTTGCATCAGGGTGGTCCTTCAATAAGGCATACATAACATATGTAGCTTTTGGAAAGACTCTATCCGGTTAGAAATGTTGAAATGAATTCTCCGAGTTTTTCAGATTTTATGGTTTCCCTTTTTTCACTTAAGTAATTTAAAGGATTCACAGGGCAGCACATATTTTGCGGCTAAACGGTAAAATTATACTTTTCAGAATTTCTGGATTGGCTCAGAATTGCTGGAAACTTATAAATTTTAATTTATATGGTTTATCGAAGAGGAGTTAAAGTTTTGGCAGGATTAAAATTTATTTCTTAAACGGGAAGGTTCGGAGATAAGTCGTTTTAGATGTACCTAGTTGATAGTGCAACTTAACCTCAAAACTAACGAAGAACACCATTTACGGTGTAAATTACTGAATCCTTCGCAAGAACTATGTATGTATATGTTTATGTATATCTTCGATACTCAAGCTTCTTTTCGCTTACCATTTTTCTTGAAGCGTTTGGGCTCTCAAAAACGTCCAGAGGTAACCCTGTATCTCGCAAACGAAACAAAAGTTCGTTACAAATTAGCAACAAATTATTTTTAAATATTCATCCACTCTCAGCCAGGTCGTTTATCTGCATTTTTGGGAAAGTTGTCACTTGACGTCAAGTTAGCAGGTAACGCAATAACGTTTCCTTTAAAAATTGGCAATAAATTAGCAACTCAGGACAATATATTATTTTTTTTATGAATTTTCGGAGTTGCCCTGAAAGCTTGATACACATAAGAAAGTTCAAAATTAGCACAAAAAAGCAATTGTATTTGAATTTTTATGGAATAGTGTTAATGAAGTCAAAATTATCAACAAATTATTTCTTCTCTTATTTAGCTTTTTTTTTATAAAAAATGTATTTTTTGTAAAATATTTGAAATTAAATATGATAAATACATTTGTGTACCTACTTCTTAGACGATCATACGTGATAGATATGCAGGAATAACCCAAAAATTCAATACAAAACAAAATGTTAAAACTATGTTTTCATTCTGTTTGAGTAAATTTCAATGCAGATTAATTAAATTAGATTATTCATTTCAGACACGAAGGTTTTTTTCAAAATCTGTCGTTTTCAAAAAAGTTCGTTGTATGGCAGCTAACCGCTTTAGATGAGATAAAGCAAACATTTGAATATATCATTTAGTTTTAAGTACCTAATTTGAATCAAATTAGTCCATGCCATGGACTTTAGCAAAAACACCAGGATAAAATTGATTTTTGAATATTTTTTTCTAGTGTGGTTTTAGCCCAATAAACGTATCTAGTAAGCATCAGTAGCGTACGCAAGATTTTGTTTTGGGGGGTTACAGTTTTTTAAGGTATCACAAGAAAGCAAACAAAATTAAAACATTTCGTATTAACAACCACCAGAAGTTAAATTTCAATAGAAAAATAAAAACAAAGGGAAATACACACAAAATACTCCCTAATAGTTTTGAAATGAATTTTACCTTTCTTTCTTTGTAAACAAATATTTTTTGTAAAAATCCACTTTGACAATAATCCACTTTATGGTCTCGATTTAAACAACGTCAGCGGTTATAGGGGTAGGTGAAAAGTGTATTCACATTTTAATAAATAAAATGTCCGTTTTTTCTTAAAATAGGCTCATAGCTATGTTATATAGCCGTATTTTTTGAGAGAGTGGATAGCAACTCAGCAAAATATTTACACGCAAAACAATAACAAAACAAATTATTATAGAGAATTTTGTTTGTGTGTTTCCGTGCAAAACTTTTACTGAGTTGCTAGTCACTCTCTCAAAAAACACGGCTAATAACATTTATAAGGTCTGTTCCTTTTACTTTGAGTTACTGTGATTTTCTGTGATTTTTTGTCCAAAGCTCTGTCAATTTAAAAGAAATTAAATTGACAGAACTTGGGAACAAAATGCACAGAAAATCACAGACATTCAGAGTAAAGGAACAGACATTATTATAGTTTAAAGTAGCAGAAGCAGTTGCTAATGAAAAAAATTTTAACATTTTTCAAGGGAATTCTCAAAATACAAATTATTATTGGGGCGTTTTCATAGTGGTTTCGCTAAACTCATGTTTTATTTAAGATTACCTGTGGCATGAACTAATGATTTCAATACGACATCCATGTCTATAGTTTTTTTTTTTTTTTAATTAAAATTGAAAATACTGCTAAAGTTTAAAATTAACAAAAATAAAATTTGAACTAAAAAATAATAAAAAAAACTTTCTTCGATGATATATGTTATCTTAGCACAGTATAACATATTGCTTGGGGGGAGGGGGCTCAAGCCCTTTAGCTCCCCCCTGCGTAAGCCACTCCCAACTAACAATTTAACTTCTGTAAGGGTCTTTAGAAGTTATTTCCTAATCAGCAAATTGGACTCTATAAGGCCTTAGAGAAACACATTTGGCCCACATTGAGAAGCTCAAAAGGCTTTCAAGCAACCATTTACAGGTTTATTGGAAGTACTCAATTTATTTCGCTAAGGCTTTATAGAACCAAATAACACTCGAACATTGTAAATGTAGTAGTGTAGTTTTGTCCAAGTGTTTCGATAGACACATCTGAAAACCCTTATAAAAGGTTTGTCGAGGCCTAGGGGAAGCCTTATCGAAGCACAGTGCAAAACAAAATAAAAATAAATTCTTTACTTTTATTTCTATATTTTCTCCTTTATTTTCATGCAAGTAATGATTTTCTTCTGGAAATTAATGCACAATAATTATTTATATCTGAAAAAAATACATTACTTACTTGATGGATTTTGCGAGATTTGAACCGAGGATGGTTGGGTTGAGAGTCGGGCACCTTAGGTATTGAGCTAGCCTGGCATATGAAAAATAAGTGCCAAATTGGAACCACTTGAAACCGAAACTAGCTTCCTAAAAACTTCCTTGGGGCTTCCTGATGAATTAAACTAATTTAAAAAATACAGGTGACCATTCGTCTCTTGCTGGCAATGGAGTTTTTTTTTTATTTAATGTTATTTTTTTTTAATTATTAATATTTCCATGATTACTTTACTAGAAAAAACATGAAAGTGGTCACACAAACATACTTTTTGTGAGACAACAAATAAAATATAAGTTCGTTTTTCGTTGAAATCAATTGTTTTTTAAAAACGAAATGCTTTGATTTGAGAAAAAATATAAAAACTCTTATATGCCTCATCAAATATGTACTTTTAATTACGTACACAAACCGTTTACTGACAATTTTAATTTGTATCTTTTTTAAAAGCACTAATTTGCTTAAATTAAAAACATAAACAATAACGACCATCATTAAGTTTTTTTCAACTGAAAGTGGCTATGTATGTAGTATAGATATTAAAAACTTTTAAAATGTAATAAGAAAACTACTGAGAAATGAAAGCTTCATACTAGGATAATTTTTGAAAACATTCGAACTTCTTAATGTGACAATATTTTTTAACGATGAAACAGGAACTATACCATGGTCACCTCGTTTGTGAATAATTCAGCCAGCAGTACCTTATTTTCACATCAATACTACTTTCCATGAGAAGTACCAGCTTTTAATGCTTTCATGTTGAGTGTACAACCCTACGCTAAGACCAAATAATCGGAATTATTACTTCCCGCGCATGCGCCTGAGAGGATGATTCAAATTAAGTTTGCATAACCACCTCTTCACAGGTCTTATAGAAACAAATTAGGCTGACATCACTTCGCTGAGGCAAATTCATCGAAATAAATGCTTCTCGCGCATGCGTCTGACACAGTTCACACAATTATTATGCTTGTGTCGGGCTTGTGTTTGATGGGTGATAGGACTAAAATTGTATGTCATGCGATCAAATTTAATTCTGAGGGAATCATTTTTATTGGTGGGATCCGGGCTATTATTCTTTTTATAGAAATTAAAAAACAAAAAATAAGACAAACCATGAATATTAAGAAAGTTTATCTGTTTTTCATTGAATTTTTGAACAACAACAAAAAAGGAGACTGATGATTGCAAAAGTGGCAAAGCACGAAATAGCTTTATCTCCAGCCAAACAATTGGTGGTAGCGCCTTTAAGTTGTTGTTGTTGTTCAAAAATTCAATGAAATTGACGGAATAAAGAATGGTCAAGCCTAATAAGCTGACATTCTAGTACCAATAGTACAATAATAACAATTATTATCTGTTTTTGTTAAATCATTTATAATAAAAAATAAATAAATAATGTGTATTTGTAGTGCAATTCTGAATATACATAACTATAGTTTCATGTAAAAAATAAATATATTTTTTTTTCGTTTTTTTTTTATCAAGTGAGTTTAAATTGATTTCTTTTCCCATATACCACACAGTAGAAATTAAATGTTAGTTCCGTTTTTGTTTTGCAAAATATAAACGATTTAATATTAGACCATACCTACTCAATGAATCAGTTTAATTTAAATTTTCAAAATGATACAATTTTTCCTATTTTTATTTTCATAAATAATTTTACCTGTGCAGTAGAAACATAGATGCACCGACCAGTACACAAAATAATTCTTGTATCGGGCTTTTGCGCAGGGGGCTTACACAAACAAAATAAACTGACATAATTCCACTGACAATTATGCTTCGATTAGACTTTCGTACACATAATAGCTTGTTTCAGGCGTTTGTAAGCAGGCCCTTCAAAAGCTCTTGGCAGTGCTTCCTTGTGAAAGCTTTTTCTTTGCTTTTATTTCACATGCCTGTCAAAACTATACTTACTTAAACTTACTTAAACTATAACCAAATTGTTAATATTCAGGCTAGCAGAAAATTATAGATTCTGCCTGTAATAGGTTTGTAGGAAGTTGTTTTAAAAAATATAGTTTCGAAAATTTGCAACTTCGATGTCCAAACTAAATACAAGCCTTGTAGAAATAATAACTTATAGAAATTCAAAAAATGGACCTTATAGAGGAAAAATTGTTATTTGGGACTGGTAAGCATCAATTTAATGGTTTATTTAGACCGTTGCTTTTCTGGATGCCTCATAAAATCTTACATTATAAGTACCTGAATACTGAATTTACAAACTAAAGATTTCTAACTAATTCACTTTCAAGAAAATTTGTATGTAACTTTATATTGGTTAAGTTTTTTTTTTCTCACTGATGCTTCAGGGAGAGGTTTCAACCCCCAAAACCCTCCTGCGTTCGCGGCTGACTTATTTATGTCAAGTAAAAAAACGAGAGTAAATGGGGTGAACCAAAAATCTGCAAAAAAAAAGGAAAATAAATAAATACTTTCATGGTAAAAGCAAAATGATGCCTTTACCCAAAGTGTAATTAAGAAAAATATAAGCATTTTTTTACAAAGGGTTTTTCTATTTACAAATCCATTAAATGTTTACGTAACAATTTTAAATATCATTATCATTGCACATAACGTAAAACCAATATTTACTCAGATAATTAAATTCAGCTCTAAATGTATCATATTAAAAGTAGAGGCCACCTCTTTCCCAATGGGAAGGACAATTTTCTGGTTATATACTATACATATATGTATCTCTGCCCTCCAATATTATATATAAGTATTGAACTCCAGACCTCCATATATACATAGTTACCACGCCTACTATTTGACTACACAACTATTTCTGGAATGGGAAATTGAGTGCATGTAATCAGAATTCTTACATATTTTAAATTTCTTAGCTTAAATATCAATTTCAATCAAATTCCATGTTTACCAACACATGTACAAAATTAAATCTTTTCGATTTTTTTTCAACCCACACATAACACAAATCAGTTGCATAAACGAAAACGTTTTATCGCTCATAAACCACATTAAATGTGTTATGTGTAAAAGCTGAATTCCATTATGCCATACATGATAAACATCAGTCAAGTATGTGCGTGGTAAAGAAAAAAAGCCCTGATGCGAATTATTGAATTCAAAGAATTCATATTGAATAAAAATATATGCAAACAAATCGTTTTCAAAACCCACGTTTAATTTAAAATAAGTCCAAAGGCCTTTTACCTACGTTAAAGATTGTAACAATAGACATGACTCATGACTGACTATCTCGACCTTTCTGATTGAAAATTCACAACATTTTCACCATTGGTAATCTCGAATTTTGTCTGTCTAAAAAAGAAAAAGAAACGTGCTTCATTTTACAAATAATGAAAAAAATTATGCTTTTTTTTACATTTCAGTCAAATCATGGTGGTATGTATTCGTGTATGGATATTTAAGCCTTTTTCATGATATATCCCATACTCATCGTCATCACTCACATTGGAAATATCCTAGTGCTATAGAATATCTATACCTTTATTGATTCTGAAAACAATTCTTGATGAATATTTTGAATAACTTCTGTCAATATAATTTTACAAATAGGGTACCTTCATACTTCCTCCACAAAGCAAGGATGCGTATGCCAAGATACGTACTTGTAGAATGTGTTTCAATTTCCATAGCATAACAATACCGATAAACAACCTACAAAGCTATATACGTGCTCAGTGCACTTGAATGGGATGCCATAGGACTATACCTACTCGCATGACAGTTTTAATTAACAGAATATTTTCATTAATTAATGAAAGTAACACACCCCATGCACTATGCAGGCTACACTATCTGTGTCTACGAGTATATGGTATCGAGAATCCAGCGAAACATAAGTCAAGCGGAAAATAGGAAATATTACAAGGGCCAAATAACGCACTGCTGGAGCTTGATTGTAATTTTAATAAAATTTCGATGTTAAATACCAGTTTTAATAATGTATGTGTGTTTTTAAATCTGTGTAATTGTATGTACATATATGTTATCAGAATTCAGCATCCTTCAGTTATTATTCAGCACTCAGAGAAAAACATACAACATGCTGAATTTCAATACTTCAAACAACGCTTTATTTAACCCACATTCTAACCCTCCCTGGTTCGTTGGAGAAAAAAACAAAATACAGTATGACAAAATTTGTAGGAAATTTTACCAGATTTCATTTTTAATACATGAATTCTGATAGTTCCGAGTAATAAACAATAAAAAAAAAAACACACACAAAAAAAAATTATTTCATATAAGTTTTTTCCTGTTTTAAGGAGACAATTGTTATCTAAATTTTTTGAATATCTTATTTTTCAAAATTTTGAGTTGTTTTTAAAAACTTTGTCTAAATTTACACGGCCATCGTACCCCAAAAAGTTATAAATAAAAATTGTTCTTTTATTAAATTGAAAAAAGCATATCTTCATACAATTTACCGCCTATGAAATCAAATACGGGGGTAATTATTTAAAAACTATACAGATAATAACAACTTGATTTAAAAATAAACTATATCAATGAAATTCTACCTTCAATAATATTGTTAGTGTTGCCTTTAATTTTTTTTTTTAATTTTTAATCAGTTTCTTACAAAATTTAAATTAATTTTCTTTTTACAAAACCTTTGTTTTTGAAAGTATTAATTATTAAAAAATGCCTTAAAATAGAAAAAAAAAATATTTAAAAACAACTGTAAGCCTTGCAACGCCCTACCATACCTTTTTGGAAAGTCATCTCTTCTTTAATTTCCTTTTTAAATTAAGTTGCGTTTTTAAATAATTTTTAAAAAATTAATTCTGAAAATCGAAATTTTGAAAAAAAAAAAATTAAAAAATAAAAAACTAATTTTTTTTCAAAATTTTATGTAATTAGGCATAATTTTTGTTTTCAAAACTTAATGCTCTTGTCTATTTTGAGGAACCATCGTTTGAATTTTTTTTTAATTTATTTTTTTTCAGAGTTTTGAGTTTGGAAATTATGTTTTCAAAAACTGTTCACTAAACGAACTTTATTGAAAAAAGGAAATAAAAGAAGGGGTTTTCTAGGTTTGCAAAAACGTATAACACGGCATTGTTAGGCTCGTTTCACACACATTCGGTTTCATTCGGTTCGGTCTCTATTCGGTTTGTATTCGGCTGTGCCTGATATGTGTGAAACGATAAAACGGTGCTCTACGGTTCCTACTAGGTTTTTATTTTTGCCGTTTTATCGTTTCACACATATCAGGCACAGCCTCATACAAACAGAATAGAAACCGAACCGAATGTGTGTGAAACAAACCTAAGTGTTGCCGTTGTTTTTTAATATTTTTTTTCTGTTTTAAGTAAATATTGTTAGAAAACTGACCCTCCTACCTAAACGAGGGGGTGTAGATCCCCCCTTCCACACGAGTTTTGTCTTTACTCGAATAGACCTACATGTTCAAGCTTTTTGTCACACCTTAGTTGAATCACTCTGTATAGTGGCTGGAATTCTAAATAAAGAATACAAAAAACTGTGAAATTAACCATGAATTCCGCTTTGACTTTAAATAACTTTGGAAGGAGTACATTTATTAGATATAAAAAGTGATGACCTTTTTGTAGAGCGTTCAATTTTCAATACTTGCTATTATAAAGTTATAAATTTCCAAGTAAAAAAATTGTTTTGCCACATACAAATCGTATGGAAAATAGAAAATAGCGATGAGCGACCTCTAAAAATTAATTTAAAAATATGAGCTTTTAACAGGCTTATTATTTTGCTCAACTCTAAGTAATAAGCTGGTGGCATTGGAAATCGGAGATTTTTTTTTTTGAAACAGTCTAATGTACATACTTACGATAGATGTAGGTAAGGTAGGTACTATATAGGGCAAGTTATAATAATTTTCCCTAACATTACGATGAGTAGTAGCCCGTAGCGTAATGGTTAGTGCGTTCAACTGTCACGCTGGAGGTCTGGGTGCGCTTCCCAGCCTCGTCCACCTAAAAACTAAAAAGTTTTTTTCGGGTCTACTGCCTCTTGCGAGGAATTGACAAATCCTCCAAGAGTATCACTTGTAACGAATAAGTGCTTCTCGTCTAGCCGTTCGGATTCGGCATAAAATTGTAGGTCCCTTCCATTACTGTCGATAGGCGCACACAGAAATGGTTGCGAGTTGTTAGTCACTAGGCCCTGGTTCTTCATGAGCCGTTGTGCCATCCGATTTATTTTTTTTTTTAAATTACGATGATAGAGAATGCGATAAAAGTGGGTCCCGCAATTGTGCCTGTCCCTTCTCTAATAGTCTGTCTGTACCTCGACCTGCAGCCTAAGCCACTCTCTTCAAACTTTGGACTAAATGTTCCTATGTGATTCTCTAGAGGAAAAATTGATTTTTTCTTAGCTCAAAAATAACGATACCTGCCATACAACTATTATGAAGAGAGTAATTTATCTCAAAAACAGCTCTAACGATTTTAATAAAAAAATTAAGAACAACTAATGAAGAGTATGGTCAATATTTTGACAAAAAAAAAAATGTTACTTATAACGGTTATTTACGGTATCTGTCATACTAATAATACTAAGACCTTTTTTCCATATGATATGTTTACAAAAAAACATGTCCATACTAAAATTCACCACATCAAAATCTTAATCAGCGAATATCTATTTTCACACGGATGTGATGTAAGTTGTCAAGGTAGCTATTGTAATACATAAAAATACCTTTTCAGAAACATATGTCTCGTTGTTATTGTACTTACATTATATGTTTAAATAATATGCACCGAATTCCAATATTTGTTGACCAATAACATTTTCACACAGCAATTTGGAATAAGCTGCCATACTTACTTACTTTCCCTTACGGGACATAGGGCCTCCACTACACCTACGCGCCATCGTGTACGAATTCTTGAAATATATTTCAGCTCTCTCCAACTTTTCCCCAGTCGTGCCGATTCCTGTTCGACCGTTCTTCCACTTGTCTTCCCTCCTGTGTGAGCGGGTTCCACTGCATTGCTTGAGATGCAATGCACCGATCGCCTTTTCGAAGCGTATGGCCAATCCACTGCCACTTTCTTCTTCGTATAATGGAGTCTATGGGCTCCTTACCCGTTTTCGCATGAAGTTCGGCATTGGAGATACGGTTGGGCCAGAAAATCCTCAAGATGTTTCGTAGTTATCTATTAACGAAGGTTTGCAGCATTCTAGTGACAGTGTCAGTGACTTTCCAAGTGCTGCAGCCATAAAGCAGAACGGATTCAACAGAGTTGTTTCTCCATATTTTGGACAGCATTCCGAACGCAGCATTTGCTTTTCTGATTCGGCTGTTTACGTCCAGTTCAGTTCCGCCACCCGTAGAGACAATACTCCCAAGATATTGGAAATCCTCTACCATCTCTACCGGTTATCCAGAAATATTTACTTGGATTGATGAGGAAGTTCCAAGGTTGATCCTTTTAGTTTTTGCCGAGTTGATCTTAAGCCCTACGATTTCTGCTTCTCTCTCCACCCTTGTTGCCATTTGATGGAGATCCATGATCCTATGAGAGAGTAAGCATACGTCGTCCGCGTAGTCCAGATGTTTGAGGTGAGATTGTAGAGTCCACTGAATTCCTCCATTTCCATTTGACAAAGCTGCGTGCAGTACATCACTTATCACCAACAGGAACAGTATTGGTGACAGTATACAGCCTTGCCTAACTCCACTTTGGATTTCAAACTCCTTTGACAGCCTACCTTTGTGCAAAACGTGACACTTGGATCCATCATATGTAGCCTTGAATAAGCTGCCATAGGAAGTATTCAATTCATGTACACAAAAATGCATTTCAACGACATAAATGTCTCGTTGTTATTGGTTCCTAGACCAGCTTCCATACATTTTTCCCGATTCTCCTTTATAGTAATTTATAGTTAGATAATTTATATTTAAACTCGTTATTTTTTAACTATTTTTCTTGATACCCATATCATTATGAAAGCAATACCTACATCTGTCTATTGTCATTTTCTAGCTTCGTTAAAATTGTTAGGTACGAGCGCAAGTTTGTGCGACCCAGTCGTGCCCTGCCCTTTTGTTTGTGTTTGGCCTAGGTACCAAAGGCCTGTAACTATGCCATGAAACCGAAAATTTAAAACACTTAAATGAAGAACTATTGGTTAGTACTGTAATTTTATAGTACTGTAATTTTATAAAATTGCAGTTAGGTCACTATTGCACTCGGCGCAGGGGCATAACGCCCAATTTTTATTTTTGGGCCTTATAGGACTCACTTGAGTGGGACATAATACCCAAATTGAATTTAGGGATTAAGTCTCACCCAAGTGAGACCCAAGGCCCAAATAAAAATGTTAAATAAGAATCATCAAATGATAAAACCTATGGAACATTTCAAAGCCAAACAAAAACTGTTTTTACTTATTAATTAGGGTGCAGTGCATTAACGCCCACGGAACTTTCCCTGTGGGTGTTAGCAAGGAAGCAGAAAAAGGAATTAACCCCTGTGGGTGTTGGTATCTGTTCTATGTTATTATTATCAACCTCTGCTTTGAAAATTTTTGTACTAAACAGTACTCTGGGTGTTCCGATTCGCGCGTTAAAGGATTTTAACTCCCTTTTTGGATCCTCTATCACGATCACGCGACTCTTCTGTCGCTCCGCTAAGGGTATGCTCAGTCGCCAGGCAGGCGCCTTTGTTATATTTGGGTAAAAGCATTTATGAATCAATCAAAAGGAATTAACTCCCGGGATGTTATTTCCTTTTTTTTTTGATGTGGAAAAATATGTATCAAAATCGTTAAAGCACTTTCGTATAAATACATATGATTCATTTTAGCAACAAAACAGTTTCGTGAGTTAAAGTTGCATGTGGGCGCCAGCCCTTAAGTTCAAACTTTCTTTATATAGTACCTACTCTAGAACTATACCGCAAGCAAAAATGAAATAAGTCCTCAAAAAAGGAAATATCACAGAAAAATTGAGAAATTACAAAATGGTTTCGTGAGCTAGTTTTGTGTGTGTTTTTATTTTTTTTTTGTGTCCTTATCCTTCTCTCAATCATCATATTTAGTTACTTCGATATAAATAATCAAAAATTATCTGTTTATTCTAAATTTCTTCATCTTCGCTATTAGCTATTATAGTGATCAAAATTTATGTGAATGCTTCTTTGGCTGAGATATACATTAAATTACTCTTCTGCATTTCAACATTTCTAATTTTTTTTATAGAATTGATATTTTTTTTTTCAAATGCATTTATAAAAAAAATTCCGTTTACGGTGTACCGAAGAGAAGAATATCTCCGTCAGATGGTTTATTTTCAAATCGAAATTTGTAAAGATATTCAAAACGGATATTCAACGGACATATATTTTTGTTCCTGGTCTTATTAACCAATATTTTTTCTCTGAGTGTACTTTGGTACAAGTCAGGCGCGAACGCAGGAAATAATTTCAGGGGGGGGGGTTTGAAAAATGTTAAATGTTAATAAATATTATATTTTGTCACGAAAAGTCGACATCTTGACTTGAAAGACAATAATGTTTCAAATCCGATTAAAATGAAAACAAATATTTTTAAAATTCAAGTTATTAGGTGTGTTTTTTTGGCAAAGTTGTCCCCAGTGCAGTAGGATTTTACACGTATTACAAATACGTACTGCCGATAAAAGAAGAAGTAAAATCCTACTGCGGATAGAATTTTGACTTTTATTCGAGTCTCGAATTGGAAAGTGTTTGTTTTGTTTTAGAAATTGGTACGATTGGTAGTTAAATTGAGCCTCGATGGATGTGTTCATGGAGTAGTTATAATTCTAAATTTCCATTGGACAAACAAATCGATCTATTTTTTTAGTTGGCCAGTTTATATTAATAAGATCTCAGAGAACTTCCTATTTTTATAAATATAAAAGCTATTCCTCTTGAAAGTTTCTTTCATTTTCTATTAAAAAGTGGGAATGAGTTTTTTGAACTCTTTGATCAGTCATTTTCTGACGCACGTTTAAAATCCCACCTATCTTTGCAGTTTTGTATACACCTTTTACTCCTTTCACCCTTTGCAGCACTTTTTGAGATTTCATGTTCTACATGCAACCAAACTAACAGGAAACGAAAACGCAACGAGATTTAAAACACTGTCGACAGTATTTTTATAAGAAAAAAGCTGCATTTTTGTCGCTTCGGTGTCATAGAAAGCTGTGTAATGTCTTCCACACATACCCGTTTTTGTAACAGCGACATAAGGTCTTTTAGATGTCTTATTTTAGTTACCCAGCGTTTTATGAGTGGTGCATACTAACGCGACAAGAAAATAAAGCGTTTTTCTTAAAAAGGGCTTTCTGAACAGGGTTCTTATAAGAAAAACGCATCACTTTTTGTTTTCGCAGCGAATATTTCACGTAAATCTTAATTCAATTCATCGTGTACAAATCGCTTAATTATCCCGTTTACATGCAGGTCTGAACTAGACTTCAACCCGACCAATCGATTTTTCATGTAAACGTAAATTCAAAAGTGATCAAAGTCTGCCCCGGTCTACATTGAACGATTTTTCCAGTGCCGATCTTTTTTTCGTTGGTGAAGGGACGTGAAGGATAGGGATCAAATCGTTTGTACCACAAAACTCGAACGATTTTTCCAGTCTGTTTGTGTTCTCTTTCACCTTCTTTCCAGTTTTTTGTGTGTGTTCAGTGTCAGTGTGCCGTTCATTTGATGGTGTGAGTGAATATCAATGGAAAACCAAGAGCACAGCAATAAAAACATAAAGAAGACAAGGAAAAAATCTTATGGAAAAAATCGTTCTGTGTGTACATTTCACACGATTTCTGGAAAAATCGGGCAATGTAGATCGGGACTCTGCGAACACATCCCTTGACTTTTGTTTTGATCTTAACAGAAGAAAAGCAAAACTCAAAAGAAATTTCAAACAAATGGCAGCTAATCAAATGGAAACTAAAAAAGGTAAATAATAATTGATTTAAAATCGTAAAAACAATAATAAAACCAACATATATTTATAGAAACAAAATGTTTATCGAATTAAAAATTTTGATATCCTCACGATCCGCCAAAATAAGTTTTTGGTTATTTTTGTTTTGTTATTCAATTAGGTATTTGACAACTAACCAAGAATACCAATCTAAGAAAAAAAAAAACGCACAACTGCGGATAGTGCGAAACGTTTTTTTGGTAAATCGTACTGTTCCAAAAAAAATCTCTGAATTAAAACATTACCTGCCAGCCTGAGCAGCACAAGTTTTTTTTTTTTTAAGTCGACACAAAAAAAGATTTATTATTATTTCACAATCATTTTTATAAAATTCTCAATCAGTTTATAATTAAGAAAGTCAAAAATAAAAAAAAGTTCCATTTTAGGTAGGTACTGTTAGAAGGTTCCTGATTTCAATTAAATTGTTTCCTGACGAGAATTAGGCTGATAGTTTTTGAGAAATAAATTATTTTGTTCATATTTTTATATTTATTGTGGTCCTTTTATGAACAAATTTCTATTAGCATTTATTGACTGGTTTGTATTCAAAGACTGCTAGATTCCAATTCTTAAGAACTTGGGGCGAGTTCGTGTTGCTGTTGTTAAAGGATTTTATTTGTGTTCTGCCAGCTAAGCAAGCAGGCGGGAAGGTTCCTAAACATGGCAGCGTAGAAAATCCATTTTTTTTTAGAATGATTATCAAAAAACCGACATTTTTTTAATTAAATTTTCACGCTGGAAAAGTCGATTTTAGGGCTTCTGGCTGATATTTGGAACGAAATATTCTGTGTACGCCAACATTTTGTTTCTTACGGGATCATGACGTTATCTAGAATGACTAAAATCTCGAATGGAAAAAATCTTGAAAAAACCAAAAAAAATCTCGTATGCAAAAATCCCGAATGTATAAAAAATCACGAAAGACTGTATCTAGAAAAAAATCTCGAAAAAAAACGAGATCTTTTTGTTTTACGTTTTTCAATACTTTAAACGAAAATAAAACGCATAATAAATTCAATTTATGAAAAAAATCTCTGGTCAAAAAAGAATAACAAATGAAAACGTTTTTAACAAATATTAAATATTATATAGGATATGTATGCTCGTACCACAACATAACAAATATCAAAAAAGTACAATAATTATTCAATACGAGTGAAAAGTGTCAGAATATAAGAAAATAAACAAATAACTCTAAAGCAAGCACAGCGGGAACGTTGTTATCACGACATTCACGTTCTTCTTCTTGCAACTTAATGAAAATACCCCAAAAGAATGGTAGCTAGTTCTTCATATGTCCTTTTGTTGGTATGGAAAGGTAAGGCGGTGTAGTATTTCTCAATGATGACTTTAGCCGCCTTCTAAAAATAAATGACTTCTATAAACTGGAGTTATATGCAAGACTCTTAAGGTATCTTACATGTCTTTTTTTTTCTTTTTCGTCCAGTATTTTTAAGATTTGCTTTTCTGTTTTTAAATACTCCCTTTTTACCTTAATTTCTTGACCAATTTGAATTTTTTGAACCACACAACTAACCTGAATTGACTCACTAGCAGAAACTTCAATTAATTTATAAAGTCAAACATGTGGCCTTCCAACTAAAACCTTGAGCCTCCTATGCGATGACTCAACTCTGTTTTGTGTTCTGGGTAAGCTCTGTTTTATTTGGTCAGCACATGACGAGAAAACTTATGTTGTTATAAGAGACCGTCCCTAGCAACACTATAAGTTTAGTCACCTACTTGTATAGTTGGATGGGTACATGTGCATGTGCAGTGTACTAATTCTCTTAAGGAGACTTTTCTAATCTAGAATTAATATTAATTGTCTCAACAATAAACATTTATGCTAGATTTTTTTTTTCTAGCTTTTGGCAGTTCGAGATTATGTTTTCCAGATTTTTGTTTTCGAGATTTTTTCACTTCTAGATTTATTTTTTCAAGATTTTTACTTTCGGGATTTTTGCTTTCTGGATTATTGGTTTCTAGATATCGTGGTAAACCCGTTTCTTACTTATCTGTTAAGATAAAAACTGTCAACTTCCATTGAAGGATGGCTACAATGATTATAGGTTAAAGAACCGCCAAAAACTCGTTTTTTTATAATTATTATTGGAAAAAGAAAACAAAATTTTTGAGATTAATTTTTCGCGCAGGAAAAGCCGATTTTAGGGCTTTATTTTTTATCCTGATAATATACATATGTATTTCGAAGCCCTTAATTTACTTATACATATGTACATACATATCTCCCACATGTTTTTAATTTTCCACCCCCAAAACCCCCCCTTGCGTTCGCGTCTGGTACATGTTGTATTTTACTGCTGCACTTACACAGAGGATATTCTGAAATGTTATTGAAAATATGAAGACTCATCATTTTCTTTGCCATAACTCATTTCATTGCCATAGCAGAAAAAAAAAAGAGAACGAAATCAGAAACAAAAACTGTTCACTAGAGACCGGGCTGGGCTAGTAGGGTAGAAGTAATAGAACTATACTGATATAAAAGTGCATGAGAAGAAATTATTAAAAGGCCTTGTCATCTTTGTTGAAAGGATTACTTCTTAAGTTAAGTGCACCAACAGAAACTCGATGAGAATTAATGAAGAAGTCATTACACAACCAACTTTTCTTCAGATATGTCGATGTCAATGTGTATGTGTGTGTGTGTATGTATGTATATGTAACGTCGTGTGTTCTATTATTTAATTTCTTTTTGCATCTTCCATTTAACAGATGAAAGGAAATGAAATAATCTCCTATCTGTGTCTTTTTTTTTTATTCATCATCGTTTCATATTATAGCCGAGGATATTGCATTAACTTGAAACGGGAAACGTGATATACTTAGGTGGCGTTTTAAGAAGAAAGTGAATGTCGGTATTACTTGCAGCGAACAACAAATTCACCAAAATAATATTTGTATATGCGTCCTTTTAAGCTAGGCTATAAATTAGCCTTATAAAAGATTAACAATAATATTATTTATTACACTTCGCCTTTCTAGGACTTCCGCAAAAAAGAAGAAATATCATAGGAAATATGTGCAAAGAAGAAAATGAGTTTTGTAAGTCTGATTTGTAGCGGGAAGTTAGTCAATAGGTACTGAACCTATAAACGTTGATGAATTCGGGACCGTTCGTTGTACGGTAAATCGTAATGTAGTAAGCAAAGTTTGGTCCACTATACTACCTTCTTGTTAAATTCAATATGAACATTAAGCTTGTGGCTTTACGGCAAATTAATTTATATGTATTAAATGTTTTTCAATAAATACGCTTAAAGTTTCCATGAATTTAATTTGTTTTCTAGAAAATAACCAAAAATATATACATAGATCCTTGTAAAATTCAACAAAACCATTTGTAAGTTACGAGGCACAGATGTATACAAACTATAATGTATCCTGCCACAAAACAAGGATTCTGGTTTGGAACACGAAACCAGTATAACTTCGCACCCTCGCCCTCCCCATGGGACAAGTAAAGGCTCCTTAAGTATTATTTAAGTAATATAACTTGACCTATGGATCATTTGTAGAAAATATTTTATGACAAAACATTATGATGCCAAAGGGAATTCTGATTGATTATTATTAAACTTAGAAGACGTGAGTATAGTAATGGTAGTCCGCTGTGTTAGGTAGTGCTTGAGTGGCTAAATTAGAAGTGTCCAGTTGAAGTCTCAATATTGATACCTATCTATGTATCATGCTTTTCTATATTATAATGTTTATCCCAAAAGAGGGAAGTTGAAATTTCCAGAGTAGACAAGATTAAGATATATTGATTAAAATATTTTTAGAAAAATTAGGGCTGACTGATGTTTGAATATTCAGTATTTTAGGTGTATTTTTGTTTGTGATTATAACCAGGATATAGGTTTTTTTTGTTGATTTGGGTCTTCCTTCAAAAGGTCATTGGGTATTTGTAACTATTCGACTCCTTAACCAAATACTTCCAAATGAATCTGCACAATGATTCTATATAATGGGTGATTTTTTAAGAGGTTTAGAACTTTAAAAAAAAAAAACACAAAAAATTCGAAAAAATGAATGAAATATTTATTTGAATCGATAGTTTGAACTTTGCAATTTAATGTTTAAAGATAATTTCATGCAAATGTTGACCGCGGCTGCGTCTCAGGTAGCCCATCCGCTGAGTCCAATTTTGGCATACTCTTTCACACATATCGGCCGGTATCTCACGAATGAATGCATGGATGTTGGCTTCCAGTGCGTCAATCGAAGCGGGCTTGTCCCTATAGACATTAGCCTTGACATACCCCCACAAAAAATAGTCTAATGGTGTCAAATCGCACGATCTAGGCGGCCAATTGACCGGCCCGAAACGTGAAATTAACTGTTCACCAAACTCGCCTCGCAATTGCGCCATTGGGCTTTCCAAGAGCCCATTCACCAAAAATTCGGCGTTGTGGTAGGTCGGCTGGCTTTAGTTCTTGCACCAGCTGTATCTTAAAAGGCTTTACGCCCAAATCCTTCCGCAAAATTTTCCACGTAGTGCTATAACAAAGGCCTAACTGCTGGGAACGGCGCCGAATCGACATTTCGCGGTCTTCTGTCACACTAGCTGATACGGCCGCAATATTTTCTTCACTACGCACAGTACGTAAACGTGTTGGTGGTTTAATGTCCAACAAAGTAAATTTGGTGCGAAATTTGGTCACAATCTTCCGAATAGACTGCTCAGAAGGTCGAGAATGCCGACCATAAAATGGAAGCAGCGCGCGATGAACATTTCGAACCGAGCACGAATTTTGATAGTAAAATTCAATAATTTGCAAGCGTTGTTCATTTGTAAGACGATCCATGGTTAAATTGCAAACCAAACTAAAGCTGTTTGACAGTGACAGAAGGTACTAAACACACGTCAGCTGTCAAAACAAGTGTTGCCAAAACAAACCAGCTAAAAAATCACCCGTTATAACTTTGTTGCGTTTAATATTAATTGTTATTAGTAATACCCGAACATTTGGTCGACATAAGGTTTAAATGGAAAAAGGCAATGCATGAGGGTGATGTGTTATGCTCTGAAGACTCTCAGCCGTATTTAATAGAATTCTCTAAACAGCTCTAAGCGGGTGAATAGTTATGCAGTGTATAAGGATTTATGTAGCCTATATACAACGTTGCATAAATAGTGATTTATAAGACATTTTCCCACCCAGTATAGTTAAACTGGCTTTGTGTCAAATAAAGTACCAAAAAGTAGAAATCTATTACGTTTTGTGAAAAATCAAAAAAACAAATTGTGGACGATAGGATTTTTTTTCAATGTTTTGGTAATTTCTTTTGTTGTTATAGGTAGTTATCGAGTCGATTGTTTCTTTTCTTTGTGCTTACAAATATAATAAAATGTATTCAAAAGAAAAGAATTTGTATTAGTTGATTTTTGTTTTTATGAATTATTCCATCCACTCACAGCGTGATACTTTTGTTGAAAAAATGTAAGGGTGGCTCTTATTTGGCAATGCTTAAATCTAATTTGTATTTGTCAGTAAAGTGATCAACGTGATTATGTGTACAATTTTATTGAAACTGGTAAACATTAACATATAAGCCATAGTAGATGAAGAGTTGTAAAATTTTGATAGAAGTTCTTCAAATTTTGCACGTATTTTATGCAGAATCTATAAAATAAAGAGTGTACAAAGAATATTCCTTGTCTTTTTGAAACAATCTCCCAACAAAATTAACAATAAATATAAAAAAACATACTTATCTATTGTTATTTTGATTTATATTAAAATTATGTAAGTGAGATTTCAACAAAAAAACATTGCACAAATAAGTACCCCCCTAATATCTTTCTACATTATTGATGGTTGTGTGTAAGTCAAAGTGACATTTCGATACTAAAGAGCCTTTATGTAGGCTCTAAGCAACCTCCAAACGCGTTTAGCTTATATTGCCTCTATACAACGTTGCATAAGTTTTATAAATCACGTTTTTGCGTTCAGAGGCATTTTAAAGCGTTCAACTGTGTTTAAAAATAACACTGTCTCAGTCTAAGTCCAATATACCCAGTGATGGCGAGAAAACTCAACATATTCATTTCTTCAACTCAACATATATATTTCTTTCCTTCCATCCCAAAAATTGCAAATAAAAATTTTCCTGTAGCTCGCAGTGTTTAATTTACACATGTTAAGGTTGGTAAAAAACCCCTTTAGTGCGCGCGTGATGGGTTCCAATTCAAGCTATAACTGAAACCTAAAACTGCTAAAATTGTCTTATATAGATTAAATTTTAAGTCACTAAAAAGTAGCTGCTACTCAAGTTTGTGACTTGGAAAAAGATAGGAAGGTAATTTTAAACTTGGCACAATCACTTTGAGTGTGAAAGAAAATTGTTTATTTTTTCTATGAAATGCCGTCGTTTACCTATACATCATAATAAAGTGACTTCCAAGGTTATAAAAATGCACAAAGTTAAGCTAAAAAACATGTGTCTTGAAGATTTTGATGAAATGACAACAACTTGAGCATGAGCACACTGCCACCAACCTCTTTTATACCAAATATAATGCAATTATTTGCAATTCAAATTCACACCCTTTCCGTTTAAAACTTTTGCTTTTTTATTTTAATAGAAATTCTAGTCCTACAAATCAAAAACAAACCAACAAACAGTTCTTTAGCTTACCCGCTTCGCAGGTTTAAGGATTTTAATTCCCTTTTTTGGGCCTCTCTCCCGCTCACACGACTTCGTCGCTCCGCTTAGGGTATGATTAGTCGCCTGGCAGGTGCTTATGTTGTCAGTCGGTCCGCTTTCAAAGTGTTTGTACTATGCAGTATGGCTTGGGCAAAAACATTTATGAAGCAATCATATACATGAAGTAACAGCCATATTATTGATATATTTCAAAACTAGTTTTACAGCAAAACTAGTTTTATAGGGGTTTCTAGTTTCAAGTTTTGAATAAATCGGTATTATTGAACAACAATTTGACGTCTAATACTCGAAATCTTAAAACTAGTTTTGCATAAAACTAGAAATTCATAAAACTGGAAATATCTAGTTTTAAGGACTTCAAAACTAGTTTTGACGCTTTTTCGTAATTTTCATCAGAAAATAAAAACAAGAAATCGATGACGGAAAATCATGAAATATGATACAAGCACATTTAATAACATTGAAGGCAAAATGCAATACCGTATACAGTGAAGGCGTGAGGATTTCTTGACGCTGCGACATCATATTATCAGGGTATTAAATATATTAGGAATTATTGTTCTTTGCGATGGTTTTGCCAATTGATTTTTTTCATAGAAGTGCAATTTTAGGATGCATCACAAAAATTATCTTTTTTCCAAGGCTCAAATAATGCATTTAAATGGGTCTATGCAGAAACATAACCTATAGGTATGTTCGTTCAACGAATGTTCCAATTGTCAATCCACTTACAAGACGTTCTAATAGCATATTTGGTACAAAGGAGCTCAGCATTAAATTATTAAATGATTTTTTAGGTTGTAATACCAATTATTAGGGCTTTGAGAAAAGTGCATTTTAAGATGCATCACAAAAATGCACTATTTCCAAAGGCCATATAATTGGTATAACAACCCTAGAATTTTATTTCATAGTTTAATTTTTTAGTTTTTTTGTAGAAAATATGACATTGCAGCGTCTTCTAAGTGGATTGACAGTTCCAAATGTCTCGGACGCACGTACGAAAAGTACATCTGTATGCACTGTTCCCAAACCCATAATAATTAGTAAAACAATCTAAGGAAATATTTCTTAATTGAATATTTAGCACTTTGGTAACATAGATGTTTAACGCCCCAATGTACACATGTAATGAATACATATTGAAATGTTATAGGTATTGACCAATTTTGGGAATAGTGGATTCGAAAAGATGCACCATATTGCACACCCAAAAGGGCCTACAAGACGCTGAAACCAAATAATAAAAATTGTCCATGAGCTATTCCATGCATGTAAATTTTCACCAAACACGCTAGAAAGTTTACTTTGTCCTCGTACAATATCCCTCTCTTCCATTTTTTTCAGCACAACTACGCAGTCCATCTAGGTGACATAACACATTCCCCTTATCAATGGGTAGGTCCAGAGAACTTAGGGGACTTGCAAGTAAGGCAAAATTATAGACTGTGATTGGCCAGCTGCCGAAAGTTCCTTCATTTGAAACAGTTTTTCGACAGCTGACCAGTCTAGAAATTTGTCTTACTTGCAAGTCCCCTAAGTTCTCTGAACCTACCCAATAACTAACAACACAGCTATTTCGTCAAACAAAAAGTTGGAAATTATAGAGATAATAATTTATTTGACTTTTAAATATTAATTTCTGACAAATAAAAACAAACTTCAATGACAAAACTAGTTTTATGATCAAAACTAGAAAATGGTTTTTAAACTTAAACTAGCAGCCTTATTCTGGCAACCTCACTGATGCCTCATAAGTCACAATAACCTCATAACTCGTGGTGAACTCGCCTCATAAAATCTTAAAAGTTATGATCTGCTCCTTGGCAGGTCACAACTCACGCTGTTCTTATGTGGTTTCTTATGAGGGCTTACACAGAATACAAAATTGTAACCGCCTTATACAAAAACAAACTCACAAAAAATTGTGACCTGTGAGCCTCACAACGGCAGAATAGGGCTGTAGTTTTACCTCTCAAAATGAATAATACCGATTTTTTTTCAAAACTAGTTTTGATACATTTTTCTAAAACTCGAAACAAAACTAGTTTTGACAAAAACTAGTTTTGTTTCGAGTTTTAAGAAAATTCAATAATATGGATGTAAGGGTCTTTATGCCATTTCTAAAAAGCAAAAACAACCGTGGGTTTTAGTTCTTTTTTTAACCCACGCTGCTATTATTTCCTTTTTTTTGTGAAATAACATCCGCGGGGCTTAGTTCCGTGGGCGTGAATGCGTTTCACCTTGATTTTTAATCAGTAGATAAATCATAACTGAATCCGACAACTTCGAACTATGGAAATACCACAAAAAACATACTAGTTGGTTTGAGTGATGTATCGTGATTTACACAAATCAAAAAAAAAAAAAAAAAATGCCTATAGTTTAGTCCAAATAGGAAAGATGAACTGTAAGACTGTAACCTCTTGCCAGATTTACGGTATCTTGAATTAAAGTTGAGTTCGTTTTTCGCGAATAGCATCAAACGTATTTTTGATATTATCAATAAGACCAGTCTTAAACCATTCATGGCATAATCACCCCTGTTCTGATTTCCGTTTCGTATTGAATCCGTATAATAAATTAATTTCCGTACCGATTCAAAACAGTGTTCTAAATTTCACTTTCGTAGTAGCCAGGATCCAAACCTATCTTTCTTTCAAAATCTGAAACAAAATATTAAAAATATCGAAACATAAGTGGAACCGCGGATTTTTAGTTGCTTTCACTGAATATATAAGCTTTCGCAGTTTCAATTCCAATTCCTACTTAAAAACTCAAATAAATTACAAGGCAATAGGTGTGTTTTGTTTGTCCTAAAGTCAAGATTATATAGTCTTAAAAAATATTCTAATGTTACCTACAAAACAACAACAATCACCCCTGTTTCCCTGTTTTCGTACGGATTCAAAAAAGTGTTCTGAATTTCAATTTCATAGTAGCCGATATCCAAACCTTTTTTTCCCTCGAAATTTGAAAAACAATTATTAAAAACAACGAAATATAAGTGGCACCGCGGATTTTAAGTTGCTATCATTCACAAGGTATAGGGACTTTAATTATTTAATTTTCACATTCACAAATCAGACTAAAAAACTCAAATTAATTACAAATGTCAATTTTATTTTCAATCTGATCGAAAATGAAAGCTCACTTGTTCCGCAAGTTTTGAAAACGCAAAGTACTTCCAAACATCTTGAGTTTGAAAACGAAAGGATTTTATGAACGATCGGAAAACAGAACAGGGGTGAATTTATTCAAATTACAAAATATTCGATTCAATCTAATGAAAAATAAAACAAAATGCTATAGCAACGAGACTATCGCAAGCCTGGTTGAATATCGAATCTTACGATAGCCTCGTTGCTATAGCATTTTATTTTTCAATAAAATATTTTGTATACACACTAAGCTGTTGTTGTTTTGTAGCAAGATACATTTGAAGCGCTTAGAAGATGAAGGTGTTAAGTGACATTTTTTTGAAATTTGGCTTTTTACCTACAGATGAAAGTGTTATATGAAAACTTAAATTTCTGACTCGTCTGTACTCTTCTATAGCCTCTAGATTCATATTTAGCCAAAGATGAAGGTGTTATGTGCAATCACTTTAATAAAAAACTTTGTGGATGAATGTGTTAAATGCGCTTTAGTCCTTTATACAAAAATAATTTTATCTGAACTTTTCATTCCGTGCATAATGGTGTTAAGTGGGGACTTTAAGATAAGACATTATAGGTGAACACCGCAAGAATCAGTGCATGTGCAGGCAAAAGACACTAGCCAACACACACTACTTCAAATTTGAATATCCCGACGCAGGTGGCTTAACATGATGGCTAAATTTTGTACAGTCTTACGCACAATTTGAAAGCTTTATTTTTCACACATATCTATTAGCCTAAGAGCCAACGACATAAAAAGTCAAGTCATTTGCGTAATGTTGTAACCCATACCAAAACATAGCCGATACCCTTGACGAATGGGTGTTTAATTGACCTTATAGGTGTGTTAAAAATAACAGAAGTCAAGTAATTTTCTTAACATTTGCTCCAATGCTATTTGCTTTAGGACACTCTCACAGGCTTAAATTCAAAAGTGCAGACCGAAATTCCGTGAAGAACACCGTCTGACTGGGGCGGGTATATTTGGGCCAAGAACCAAACTATCTGTACCGATGGGATAGTCCACAAGCCTTTTCTAGGCTGAAGTAAACGCCATTGGTAAAGGTGCAGAACGTAACCTTGAAAGAAACTGCCGAAATCGTAACATTGCCATCATGTCAGATAGCCAAGCCTTGCTTAAAGCGTTAAGCTCTTATGCCATTAGCTCAAAGCTGGTATGGGAATGCTTGCGGAGATTAAATGAACTGGGCAAAAATAACCGGGTCACGCGGGTATCGATGGTAAAGAGGAGGCAGACACCCTAGCCAAAATAGGAGCAACAACCTCCCTAACAGGGCCTGATCCCTCATGCGGATTAGGTGAAAATGTGATTAAAAACAAGATTGAATTAGACGAGGAGGCAAAAAGATCCAAAAGAATAATAACGGGCAATTCGAAGTTTTTGAATGAAATCTAGGTCTTGGTGTAACGTTTTTGCTTCAAAACCTGACCGGTAGTGAATCTGCAAAAAAGCAGACGAAAATTCCTTCACGAATACCCCAGCAGACTAATTTTATTTTTAATTTATTGCAAGGTTCAATTTAGGGACTCAATAAAATGGAATCGCAGGGAGTATGGTTCTTACCTTTACAAAGAAAGCTTTGATGAATATGTTCCTTATAGTAAGGTTATTATAGCCAAAAGTAACAAACGTCCTGATTATAATCAAGATTTTATGCCAGGAGAGAACAAATTGAAACAACTTTCTGCAGAAAAAATTAGAAATTTAAAAGAACAGATGAATTTCGTCCGTTTAGAATATCAATGGTTTTATTTAATTACAATTTCAGCAGATCCTGGAGAAGGGAAACAGAAAAAAAAAACAAAAAATAAGTAAATTACAACATATCAAAAAGTCACTTAACACCTTTATAAAAACAAAATTAAATTAAATACAAACAAGTTCCTAGATAAAGGTGTTAAATGCACAAAAGTGTAAATATCTCAACAACTATTTGCGTTAAATAAAAAAAATCCTAAAATCAAATTCACCTGAGTTTTATTGACTTTAAATTATCCATACAGTATTTTTATTATTTTCATAAAAAAAGTTATAGCCAATAAACTTTAAATGCTTATAACTTAAATGTTTAAAAATGTCGCTTACGTCCTTCATCTTCTAAGCGCTTCATTTATTACAGGTAATATCATTAGCATGTTCATTTTTGTTCAGTTCTGCGCATGTTGTCAAAATCAATAGTAAAAAAAATTGAATTTCAAACAATCACAAAAAATTTGTTTTTGTTTACTGTGTACTTACACAAAGGGCAGCCATCTTGAAATTTGGAAAGGTGCGCCTGATAATACCATATATGTATATGTGTACTGTGGTTTTGTAGTATATATTAAAATATTTTTTAAGACTGTATAGTCTTGGCTGTAAGTTGAAACAAAACACGCCTAATTTCAATTTAATTTTCAATACGATCGAAAATGAAAGCAACTGAAACAACTAGATTTGTAAAACGAAAGGATTTTACAAACGATTAGAATTCAGAACAGGAGTAAATTTGAAATTTCTGATGCAAAAAATGGCAATCCTTAATTTTTTATTTTTTTTCAAAAAAAAAAGTCAAATTTTTAAAACATTTTATGTGAATGTAAGGGGCACGGAGTGGAAAGGCGACCAAGTAAAATAAAAGACTAACGATGTTTCGATGTTAAAGGTTTATTTGCAACTGACTAACTCATATACAGGCTGTCCAGGAAATAATGGATAACCTTGCAACCTGGTTGGCCTTAAGACCTTTCAGAAAGAGTATATAGAATTTGTATTATAAACACACTCATATGTAAACAATGCCAGGCCACGGGTAGGAAAATTTCCAACAATTCTTGATTAGAAATTCTAATTGGGTTGGATATAGTTCACAATTGATTTTCGCAGTAAAATTGATGTAAGCTGGACTGAACTTAATAAAAATTGCGTCTTGATAAGGCCCTCACTGTCAACTGAAGAGTCCAAGTGAGAACGCTGAGACGAAACGCCAATTTGTATGGACTAAAGGCCGTCAAAAGCTATATTGAACCTTTCAGAAAAATATAAAAAATATATTTTCTTTGTAGTTTTTAGGTTATGATTAAAAAACAAAGTACGACATGCCTCAAATACTTGAACATTACTACCACGGTTGAATGATTATTATTGTTTTTTTATTTTTAAAATATTCTTGAATAATTGTACTAATAGATGTTATACCAAATTTAACACTTGCTGTTGCAGTTTTTTTATAATATGTTTTTAAATTTATTTTTGTGTACAAAAATCAAACTTGTAAAAATAAAAAAAAAATTGTTTGTATAAAATTAAATTTATTTGTTCAAATTTTTAACTACATTGGTGTTCTAGCTGTATTAGTTTTAGTTAAACCATTTCAGGTGTGAGAAATTCCGAAGCGATTATTCTAACTATTTATTTGATTAATAATTATAATTATTTGTTAACTCTACATTACTCAATATAAAGGTACAAGGACTAAATGAAAGCAAAATCATAAGTAAAAAAACCACTACTGCAGAAAACATTTACATTTCTTCATGAAAATTTAAACCACAAATTTGTAACCCTGAAGGAATATATTTTTTTTGTTTAACTACATACCTTTTAATTTAAAATAAGGACATAAGAACTACAAACAAAATATTAGCAGTAGGAAAACAATTACTGTTTAACAAAAAAAAAATCCTCTGGGGTTTCCAATGTTCCTACCTACTTTGAAGCTTAAATTATGTATCCCTATACAACTTATGCTAATATATCCTTCGTCTATATTTTTTTTTTTGTTAAACTGGGTGACATCTAATTTTTTTTGTGTAGCAGCTATATACATGTAGATTGTCGGATTAATTTAATATACAAAACAAAGCAAAACAAAAATGTTTTTATTTTGTTTTTGTTCTAAGAGGTATGCGAATGTGCCATATCTATTCCATATAACTCCCAAGGAAATCAAAAATTTAAAAAGGAAGCATAAATCTCGCTAGGGAATTTTTTTTTGTATTTTGGCCAAAAATATTGGTTCAGGTTCGTTTGTGTACTATGGGACCAAATTAAATTATTCAAATACATAAATCAACAGGATGACGCGGAAATGAGCCTATGCGGCCACGACTCCACTCCTGTCGGTGGGGGTTATATGGTTGTGTATTTTGTTGTAGGAAGCTAGATCTAGTTCCGATTGTTATTATTTTTTTTTTTTTGAATATTATACACACAATGCTACGTTGGCGGTTTTTGTTGGTTTATGGTTGTTTATTTTAGGGGAATCACTAAACTCATATTTGAAAGTTGAAATGTGGGTGCACCTTAATGTCTAGGAATAAAAATGAGGTGTATCAGTTTTTTCTTCTTTAATTTATACATATTTATGTGCAAATAGGATTTATTTATTTTGGAACTAAAAGACAATCTGGGAAAAAATTATAAATTGACAATTTGAGATTAAATTGATATTAAATAGATTTTTGAAAAGAGGGCTTCAAACTGTGGAAGTGATTATTCAAATTTTTATTTGGAGGCCGGCTAAAAAAAGAATCCCTATACTTGACAGTACGTCCGAAATTGGGCTCAAGGGTAAACTGATGGGCATTACTAGAAGCGCGAGTATTGCGGTTAAATTTTTTAAGGGGAGGAATGCAACTAGCTATTTCACTGGAACACTGTTTGTTAAAGTAGCGATAAAAAAAGACAAGACATGAAACATTACGTCGCGTCGGTGCTCTAGAGATGTAAATGTTTCCGTTATGGTTTTGTCACCTATCATTTTTAAAGCTTTTTTCTGTATACTGTCCAAGAGACTCAAGTATGTTAAAGGAGCACCTGCCCAGATATGCGAATTGTACTCAAGCTTTGGACGGATGAACGCCTTTTACATAGATCGTAGCCAGATCAGAAGAGGAAAAACATTTCTTGCATCGCCTGAGGAACCCCAAACATTTCGCAGCGTTTTTAGCGACGTCGACGTCTGTGACGCACATACCGAGAACCGAAAGCTGTTCAGTTTCCTCAATGCAAGTGCCACTCATGGATAGCGGCAAGGGGGGTGGGTTTTGCTTAAACGACGGGAGACAGCATTGCGTTTTATAAGCATTAAATTCTACGCGGTTTTTTATTCCCCAATGGACAATGCGGTGGAGATCCGAATTTAATAAGCTTATCATACGCTTCCGTTCAAGTTCCACGTCCAAAGGACATGGATGTGAATCTGTTAACGAATATGAGAAGCTGAGGGTACTGTCGTCAGCGAAACAGTTTAATGGATTAGAGGTTTCAGACAAAAGATCATTTATAAAAATAAGGAAGAGAATGGGAGATGAAACGGAGCCCTGGGGCACACCAGCATTTATTTTCTGAACTTCTGACTTGAAACCGTCCAAAACAACTTGTATTGAACGGTCCGAAAGGTAATTTCTAATCCAACGAAGAAGAGATTCATCAATACCAAATGCACGCATTTTCGATAAAAGAGCTTGATGCCAAACTCTATCAAATACTTTTGAAATATCAAGCGCAATAATCTTACTTTCTCCAAAACGATGTAAAGATTTGTGCCACTGTTCGGTGAGATATACCATCAGATCACCAGTGGACCTATTGCTACGAAAGCCGTACTGCCGGTCATTAAGAAGCTTTCGATCTTCTAGATATTTCTTGAGCTGAAAACTAATCAGCGTTTCCATGACCTTGGAAAGAAGGGACGTAAGCGCGATTGGTCGGTAGTTAAAGGGTGAAGAAGATACGCCTTTTTTTGGGACAGGCTGGACAAATGCTGTTTTCCATCCACTCGGAAAGAGTCCAGTAGAATAGGAATGATGGAAAAGCTTACGCAGTGGTTTTGCCAGCGTTGAAGAACACCTCTTCAGAACAACGGGAGGGATACTATCCGGGCCAGCAGATTTGTGAATGTCGAGATCTTTCAGAACTCTAGCAACTGCACGAGTGCGAAAGAAGATTTGTCCCATAAAATCATTTACGTTCTCAAGTACAGGTGGAGTCAGAACACTCTCTGGCTGCGTCAAATTAACAGCAAATTGCGCTACAAGCAAATTGGCTTTATCTTGCGAGCTGACAAAAGGAGTATCATTAAAGACGAGCGTTGGAACCCAGGACGAGGTGGTATTTCGTATGTTTTTTACAAATGACCAACAATTTTTACTACCTTTGGGACATTGTAGTAGTTATTGCTGTAATTTTTGATCATGTACAAATTTGGTTCCTCGAATATGAACATTACAGGTCTTCCTAGCTTGTCGGAACTTTTTCCGGTTTTCCTCAGTAGGGTTGGCTTTATAACAACGAAATCTTACTTCTCTTACCCTAATAACCTCCTTACAGCTCGAATCAAGCCATGAGTTTTCTTTGGGTTTGATAGATTTCACCCTATTCGGGATAAATTTCTCATTCCACAAAGAATTAAGTTTGTAATCATATCTGCGCTGGAATCAACGTCACTATCGAGGAAGCATAGTGACCAGTTAAGGTTCCTGAAGAATACATTGAGACCGTCCCAGTTGGATTTCTCGTACTGCCAAACGGTTCTCTTAGGAGTTTTTTCTTTAACTGAGTTTTGTTGGTAATAGAGTAGAAAAATAATCAGCCTAAAAGAATAACTATGTAAAATAGTTCGAGAGAAAAATAAAGCGAAATGTCCATAAATTTGTATTGGAAAAGTAAGGTTTGAAGTGCCATTCAAATGAAGCCACGACCTGCGTCTGCGAATTGCAAATGGACGCAGAAGTTGACATTTCATTCATGTGAGTGCTCGCAGAGAGCTGCGAGTTGTCATACAAAAAGTGAAGTTTGAAATTATAAACAAATTTATTGTCTGTTTTTAGAAAACAATAAACAAAGATAATTAATTATTTGCAAATAATTCTACCCTTTTTTCTGCGGAGTCACTCATTTTTTTAGCAACCAAACCAAACAACACGAGTACCACCAGACATTTTATTTTTGACGTTTTCGAGCGATTTATTTGTTCGCAGTTTTGTGGAATGCGTTTTGTATTTGTGGACTGTGAATTTTCATTTGACAGTTCGCAGGTCTCTGTTGTTGGTCGCGTAGAAAATATTAAAATGTGTTTTTTTTTAAGTTTAACTTATTTAACGAAATTGTTTCTATTTAAATATTTAAATATGATCATTTATTTCATTTATTTCATTTCTTAAACAACTAAAACAAGAATAAGTTGAAATTTGCTTCAGAAATAGCTTTAAGAGTTTAATTCGCAGAGGCAGTACACAGCTCATATGAATGGCACTTTAGAGTTTGGGAGGGACAAATTTTTGTTTTATGCAGAACTTTTTTCTGTGAGCTATCAAACTATCGATTTAGGGGGTTTCCAATTCGAAAAAAATGAGTTTGTGAAATAACGGACTTCCTAGGGCGTATACGTACTTTTTTTGCTTACTTTTTTACTTGTAATATACCTGACAGACCTGACACTATCCCGCAAATAAATTTTAAATGTTTAAATGTTTTATCTCAAAAACCTTTAAAGATGATTTATTTATGAGCTTTAACTCCAATTCAACTATATGTCTGGCCACGAGATGAGACTAGGCGAGACTTTTGTAAGCCTCCTCTCGGTCTCGTTAAAATCGAAAATTTTCCGTCTCGTCTCGGTCTCGTATAATTAAGTCTCGTCTCGGTCTCGTCTCCGAAAAATACGATTTCCAGACAACCTGTTGAGTTTGGAACGAAATATTTTCGATTATAGTTTGAATACGTGCAAAAGAAAATAAATATTTAACTGAAATTGGTTTTTTTTTTTAATTTATTAGACTCTCTGTTAATTTCTGTCCAAATATACAGTCTCGTCTCGGTCTCATCATGCGAGACCGAGGTCGAGACCGAGACTTTTCTTGTCTCGTGGCCAGCCCTAATTGAAATTGACCAATACTTTCATTTCAATGGAAAACTATTGCAATTCAATGTTAAAATGATGGAGCGAAAGCTATGCAGCCTAACTGCAAGTCTTATCACGAGAAAACACCTTTGACTATTGCAATTAATTTTTGCTCTAGTTGCAATCTTTGTTGCCATATACTCCCTTAACCCCATGGTTTACTTCTTTGTGTCCATACAAACAAATTATGTACGATATAGGTATCAAGTTCGTATGGAAAATAGGTAGACCAAAATGTCCATTCTCCTTTTCTCTTAGAATATGCGAATCCTAAGGCCTAACTGGCACACTACCGTACCTCTGTTTGATAAGTCTCATGTTTGTATTTGTATAATAATAATCTTTACTTATTATTTTTGTACATTTTACCTTTTTTGAAATTAACATGATAATAATTTCCGCCCTCTCAACATTATACTTCCTCTTTTTTTATTTTTCTTCCACACCAACCGTTATCATTAATGTTTTCGTATTTTGTTCTCACAGAAGATTTAGTTTTGTTGAAAAAAAAAAACAAGGACATGTACACTTCCTTATCTATAAATATAGGATATGTTTCACAATTTAAATTCTATATAGCTGAACTGATGCTAAGAACTACCTTCAACCTATATGTAGACTACCATGGTGCATCAATTTAAAATATTCCCTTAACTTTAATGTAGGTACCTACTATCGTTAACATAATCCCTGAACTAGGTAAACAAATTAAATGAAGTCCGAACTTTCAGTATCACGTCTCTTTATCGTCTTTGGTCGTTCATATGTATATTCTTGCTAAGTTGAAAGTATGGTAAAAAGACATGTGAGTGAAAACCACCCGAGTGGATGAATGAATATTTGGCCTGCTCGTTCTGAGTTCCCATACCACATACAACTCCACCGGTTTAAAGACTCGGTCTTCTAAGGAATAAAGCTATACAGTCATTTATTTCTTGTGGGCAGCGTCTTATTTTATTTTTTTTTTTCTGTTGCCAAGAAAGTTCTTTATCGATTTCAAATGGGCGGAAAAGGCCCAACCCCAAACAATAGCATCCATATACCCTTCATACTTCTTCTATAAGCGTACAGTTTCTAATGGTTTTTAAGTTGGAGCAGAAAACAATATCTATCTTCGTTCCTGAGGCTTGGGTACTTTTTGTCTTTTATCTCTTCTTGTTCATTGACATTTATTCGTTTTTTTTTGTTTGTCCTATGCGGTCGTTGTTCATATAGGTACGTAATTTCTTTTGGACTTGACAGATGACTTTGGGTCTCTGAGATCTTGTGTGAAAAATGAAACCGACTTTTTATCTTTCCTTTTTACTGTAAAAGATTTTAAAATATAACGTCATGCAGAGGAAAACAGCACACAAGTGCCCGACCGACAGGACACGCGACACGGACGTCATAAATACAATGAGTACACAAAAGCAAAGTGGAACTTAAGAGCATTAAAAATGTCAACACTACTCATTGTTTTTAACAAGTTTTGTGAGAAGAGTTTTTTTTTTTAAGCTGAAGTTAAATCATAATAAAACGACAGGCACTATTGTTTGTTAATTGGTGTTGAGAGGGCTATTTTTAAAGTGTAAATATTGCCTGCTCTATTTGATATTTTTGTTAAGAATTTAAAAATGAGTCAGCCGAGATATTTTGAGTTCAAAGGAAAATGTTTTAAATATAGGTTCTCGTGTGTAATAAAAATCCAAAATTCAACCAATATGTTTTGAAGATGTAAATATTTGAAATCATGCAAATTTGGTTGCTTCCTGCCTGGAAAAGTAATTTCGACGAGGCACTAGGGAGTTTTACATCGATTCTAACAAGGGACTGACAAAAGTTAGTTCTGGCCAGAACATTGCCCTTCGTGATAGCGAACACTTTTGCCTTGTCAGGCAGAAAAAGTTGGCTCTCTATCACAGGAGAATTTATACAAGACTCTATTCATCAAGGTCCTGCTCTATGGTACAGAAGCATGGACATTGAAAAAGTCGGATGAAATTCTGCTAGGGTGCTTTTAGAGGAAGATACTTCGTGTGATTTTCGGTGTGTATCGAACGAGTGTGGAGGAGAAGATTCAACAACGAGCGTACGGGCTATAGAACGACGTTGACCTGGCCAAACAGTTGAAAATACAGCGGCTGAGATGTTTGGGGCACGTGGAGCGTATGGAGAGTAACGCACCTCCCCGACGAGTCTTCGAATCCAACACCGATGGTGTACGCAGCAGAGGAAGAACCCATAACAGGTGCCCGCACAAGTGGAGTACGACCTCAACCAACTTGGTGTGCGCAACTGGAAGCGGCTAGCTAGGGACAAAGCTGGCTGAAGGGCTTGTTGGTTGAGGGCGTTGTCAATCCTGGGCTGTGAGCGCTATCTAAAGTAAAGTAAGTCTCTATCAAAAAATATGTCTTTCAAAATGTCACCAAAAAGCCCTAAAATCCCCTTTTTCCGCGCGAAAATTTAATCTCAAAGATGTTGCTGTTTTTAATAATAATTCTAAAAAAAATAGAAGCCCGTAGCGTAGTGGTTATAGTGCGATGGACTGTCATGCTGGAGGTCTAGGTTCACTTCCCAACCTTGTTCACTTAAAAAAGTAAAAAGATTTTTTTTTCGGGGCTACTGCCTCTTGCGAGGAAATAACAAATCCTCCGAGAGTATCACTTGTCATGAATAAGTGCTTCTCGTCTAGCCATTCGGATTCAGCATACAATTGTAGGTCCCTTACATTCCTGTCAACACGCGCACACAGTAATGGTTGTGAGTTGTAAGCCACTAGGCTCTGGTTCTTCATGACCCGTTGCGCTACCCAATTTATATTTATATTCTAATAAAATCGGATTTTTTAGAAGTTTCTTAATCAATCATCATCGTAACCATCCTTCAATGGAATAAGACAGTTTATACCATGAAAGGTAGGTAAGAAACTATATTTTAGCGTAAAAGAAATATTTCTTTACAAATGCCACCCAAAAGCTCTAAAATCGCCTTTTCCGGCGAGAGATTTTAATCTCATTTTTTTTAACAATAAATTCTAACAAAATTGAAAGAAAAAAATGTCTGTGGTGCGATGTTTACCAACACAAATTAATTAAAAAAAAACTGCCTCCTGCTTGCTTTCTGCGGACAGAAGAAAAATAAAATCGATCTGCCGCAGATTTCTGCGATTACGAATTCGCCGTAAGTTTCATACCATATTTACACAACAAATTCAAATCATTATACAGATATCTCACATCTAAAGAAAAAAGTGTCATGAGAAAAAGAGGAGGAAATACAGAAAAATGTGTCTTATGAAACTGAATTTGCAAACAAATTTTGTGTACGAGAGGAATTCTTGATGGGGTATCGAAACATGTCCAACAAGGTTTTACTAGGGTGGGCCTAACGAGTGTTTAAAAAGTTTCCCTAGTACAAATTTTTGGTACTGAAATCCAGCAAGGACTTGCCATGTGTTTGACAAGTTTTCCTCGTTAAGTTTTTCCGTACTGAAAACTTACTAGTGCCTTGACAAAACTAGACAGAGAACCGGTTTCCAGTCCGGTATACTCAAAAAACAATCACCCCTATTACGATTGTCGTTTTACTAAAACGACAGTAAAACGACAAGGCTGTAGAGGCGACAGTTTGCGTTTAAATATACCCAAATCTGCGACGTTCTCTCCAACCTCCACGCATCTCATCATTATGAAGAAATTCGTTTGAATTAAACATCAATTGACGCCTCCAGGGACGTGTCGTTTTACTGTAGTTTTAGTGAAACGACAACCGTAATAAGGGTGAATATTTGCGTCACCCACGCAGAAAAACTATCTAGAGTCTTACATAGATCCTCGCTAGGGAGGGCCTCACGAGTGTCTTAAAAGTAGTCTTCATTGTTGTTACTGAATTCTTGCAAGTGCTTGCCAAGTTTCTGACAAGTTTTCCTCGTCTCGATTTTCCCTACTGAAAACTTACTAAGGCCTTGCCCAAACTAGAGAGAAACTTGGCATTTTTCCAGCCGAGTATTTTATTATTTTTTTTTTTTAATAACTGTACTTTCTTAATTATTCGTCGAAGGAAAAATACGTGTAAATATTTGTTGTAGAGAATTTTGTGATCTTCAAACTGTAACTGTACGCAGATTACTTTTCGATAGCATTTAAAATGTCTATTTTGACTGGTGTAGTATTGTTGAAACTTTTATAGAGATAACTTGTACATAGTTTAATCAAAATCTTAGTAGCTGTTTTTGAGAAAACTTGATAAACCAAAATCGATGCACAGAAGCTACCCGTATAGATGATTTTAAACAAAATATTGAATTTTTCCTCAAGGGAATCACATAAAAATGTTTCACATCGAACTTGAAGCAAATCCAAGCAACTGTTTCACATCAAATTTAAAGCAAATTCAACCAACCTTTTAGGCTTCAGCTCATAAAAAAATATTTTTTTTGGACTTCTTTATTATAGTCATGTTAGTTTTAATTAAAACTTCTAATTTGTTTTAATATCAAACCAATATTGGCAAATACCAAAGTGTGGCCGAAACCTTAAGTTTATAGCTGAGTATTTTTTAAACGCAAGCGCTGCAGTTTTGAGTAAAATAAGATTTGGCTTGAACCTTAAATGAGTTATTTTTTGATTTTAAATTAAATCGACACAACATTCTTTTTGACTGGACTCAAGTCACTGGAGTCAAACAAATAGACAAACAGACAATTTTGATAAAAACATCGAACTATTTTTTTTTTCAAATGCATTAATTGCAATTAGTTACTCGTACCTACCTTCTTTGCATACATACAGTTTATAAAACAGTTTTGTTTAATTATTATTGGTAACAACTTTCAAAATAAATACAAACTCTGCAAAAATAAACATTTAAGTTTAAAAATGTTCATACGAACTTATTTGTATTTTAAAGTTTTCCCTTTTATCCTGCCACAAAAAAAAAGCCAACAAAATCAGTGAGAAGAGAAATTAATTAAATTATTAAAGGAAACAACCGATTTCAATTTGGTTTTGTTGTTGTAATCTATAGGGTGGTGTCGGTGAGTAATTAAGTTACTCCTTGACGATAACATCACCGACGAACGATGCCACTAAACCTACACAAATGAAACAGAACAAGTGCCTCGCAAAAAGGATACTAATATAGCAACACTATAGTACATTATACTCGTATACTCATACAGTTCCAAGGACAATGTTGAAATACTATAACATTCTAATCGATTGCAGCACGCGGTAGCCTTAGCAAAAGAAAGAATCGTATTAAAAAAAAAAAAAAAACGCCTTGGAGGAATTTCACTTAGCACCGGGTCGTTGCGTTCTAGAGAGAAGATGCGAGTGACTCGAAGCTTATGGGATAGAGATGCTAATTTTTTTTTTTCACTTTAAACTTCCTAATTTATGCATGAAAATTCAACTAACTTAATTGATTTTATTAAAAACTTACAAAAGCTCAGTTGGTCTTAACATTAAGTTAGAGTGAGATATTCTTTAAATGTTTTAAACTTTGTTTAAGGTTAAGGATTAGAAAAGAGCATAATAGAAGTGTTAAGTTCTTTTTTTATACGAAGATGGCTTTTGTTTAAGAGACACTTTATTATTTTGATATTTGGTTGATCATAGGTATAGAGGATTTGAAAATGATATAGGAGAGAGATAATTCACAAAAATAAATAGATAAAATCATTGTAAAATGAGGAAAGCCGCATCAAGTACTTGTTGATTTACAAAACCAGTACACTCGCATAAAAAGTAGCTTTGTAACAAATAAATGATAAACTTTTCACAAGGGCTAAGCTGGGATGTAGAAGAAAATGATAAAATGCAATTACATACATAGTTGAATATGTTTAGAAATGATACTTTAATCAGAATATTTATATCCTTAAAACTAAAGTACTTATAGATAATACGACTTAATAATATACAGTTTTGCTGATTTCTGTAAAATTGTATGTAGCCTATAAAAATCGTTAATAAAAATTTATTGTAACTCTTTTTTTTTTTTCTTAAGAGAGATTTTGAGAAATACGTGTTCAAATGCAAACACAGTAAGTATACTGTACGCCAACGCGACAATTGTTTTTTGACTATCGTGCTTCAAATTTTTTTGACGCCCGGGCGTGTCAATATTTTTCTGACGCCTGTGCGTCAATTTTTTTTTAAGCCCAGGCGTCAATATTTTTCTGACGCCTTTTTTTTTTGACGCCCGGGCTTCAATTTTTTTTTGACACCAGGGCGTCAATGTTTTTCTGACACCCGGGTGTCAATATTTTTTTGACTCCTGGGCGCCAATATTTGTCTTACGCCGAGCGTCAAATGTTTTTTAACGCCCTGGCGTCAATGTTTTTTGACGCCCGGGTGTCAATTTTCTTTTGACGGCCGGACGTCAAAATATTTTTGACGCCCGGGCGTCAATTTTTTTTTGACGACCGGCGTCAATATTTTTTTGTCGCCCGGGCGACAATTTATTTTTGACGCCGGGGTGTCTTCTTATTTTGTACGCCCGGTGTCAATATTTTTTGACGCCCTGGCGTGAATATACATATTTTTGACGCCCGGGCGTCAATATATTTATAAAGCGTGGCAAAACTTTAACGATGCATAACAAAACAAAACAGATAATATTGGCAGATTGGTGCTGGTGAATATCAAGGACGCCCGTACAACTTGTGCTTAAGTGTAAATATAAGGCTGATCCACGAGAACAAACAGACAAAACTACGAGACTTCCTTTTTTTTTTCTTTCCTCATTCGAATCCCAATTTTACTATACTACTTGAAGCAACAAAAAAAAAAATAGCACAAGGTTTTTTAACTGTTCTTGTCATAATTTTTTTTTTGATTTTCAAATTTCATGTAAACGTCTTTACAGAATTCGATTAAAATTTAAATACAACATCTCCTTTAAAGTTAAAAAAAAAAAAACTTTTTATTAGATTTTTTACGTAAATAGGCGCACAATTTTAGTCGATTTAGTAGATGTTAAATCATTTTCAATATGCAACTAGGTTAAAAATTGTATTTAGCTAAATATAAACAAGTTTAGCGTCGTACTATCTCCTTACATTTTACTTAAGTAAAACTCAAATCACCAAATGCCTATTTTATCTTTTACTGTATACAATCTATGTATGTACATTTTCCATATATGAGAAATGACACATGGAGTATGTGTGTTAGTTTTGTGCACGACACGAGCTGTCACTTTCTTGGTTGTGTACAGCTGAAGTTAAGAAAACAAAATTGGTTTATTATGATACTTTACATAAAAAGTATAAAATTAAGAAAATTGTAGTAAACTGTTTTAAAAATAAAATAAAATTAATAGAAAAATGTTAAATTTATTTAAAAGGAATTATTAATTAAAAGGATGATGGGCAAATTGGTCGTTGATTCAACAGAATTAAAATATATCTCAAATTAAAGGTCTTTTTCAGTACTTTATTTTATTATACGGCGAAGAGAACCAAAACCAACCGAGAACAGTGAAATTACCACTTGAATATGAGTATTTCAAACACCATATTTCAGTCTTTTTCAAAATAACTGTTCATAACTTTTTATATATAAGACGAAGGGAAATGATTTTGCTGCCAAATAGAAGTTAGTTTTCTAATCTTTTAAATAATGGCAAAATTATTATGCTACGTTTTATGTACCTTGAGCTATTAAGTTTTAAACTTTTTTAGTATTGCTTTTGCACACCAATATTATAAAAACTTCAGTGGTGACATATAGTTTTTTTAGCCCCATCAAAAAGTCATTCTACCTAACTACCTTAATTAAATATATAATAAAGTGTCCTTTACTCAATAAATGCCTGCTTATAAACAAAAGTTGTTCAAAAGACACCTTATTGGCTCTGAACCTTTAGCACCTTATATATGGGATATTCATAAAAAAAATATGCCATCTAAGGCCTAGTTCACACGAGATTACACCGTACGTTTTTTAGCTGTTAACATCCGAACAAATGAGCAGTGGCGCATGCATTTACATAGAACTATTCACACGATGATTTTTCTGCAAGAGACGTGTTTACCTGTAAAGTTCGGATGTGTACAGCTTAAAAACGTGCGGTGTAATCTCGTTTGAACTAGACCTAAAAGGTCAATAAATCGTCAAGAAAGGTCAACTTGTTTCAGAAATTGGTCAGCAATAGGAAATTTTTAATCAATAGTTAAGGGTTTTCGAGCTCACCAATTATTTTTCGCACCTCATTTATGGTATATTCGTAAAAAAAAGTTTACCAATCGAAAGGCCACCAGCTCGTGATAAGAGGTCAGCTAGTTTCAGTAATTGTTCAGCAAAAGGTTTATTTTCATGAATTTTTAAAATTTTGTTCAAGATCAAAACTATTTTTAGCACCTCATTTATGGGATATTCGAAAAAAAAACCCACACTTTTTAAAAGTTAACGAAATCCAAATAAAAATTCAACTAATTTCAGTTATTGGTCAGTCATAGTTTTTTTTATGAATTTCGTCGTATAAGGATTTAAGCATATTAGTTATGGGATATTTGCAAAAAAAGTGCTCCATTTGAAAGACCACCGACTCGTGATAAAAGGTCAGCTAATTTCAATAATTGGTAAGCCATACGTTTTTTTAAATCAATTTTTAAAGGTTGTTTCAAGCTACAGTATAAGAGTCTACGCAACTTGAACAATTCATTAAAAAAAACTATGGCTGACCAATTACTAAAATTAGTTGACCTTTTTTGTGGATTTGGTTAATTTTTAAATGGTGTGGGTTTTTTGCGAATATTCCATTAATGAGGTTCTAAAAATAGTTTTATTAAAAAGTATACTTTTTTGCGAATATCCCATAAATGAGATGCTAGGAGTCTTATACGACCTTGAACAAAAACTGAAATATGGTGTTTGAAATCACCAGATTCAAGGTTAAATATCTCGCATTTCTCATGTACGATTTTAAAAATAATGCACTTATGTAAGAAAATCAACATCATCTTTCATTTAATACCAATTTCATTAGTACCTAACGACCATATTTCATACAGATTTGCACATCATCCTTTTGCGCCATAATTGTTTTATTAAATTTAACGCCTGGCAAATCGAGTAAATACTTACTGATTGTAAGTCATTGAATTAACCACTTCTTATTCGCTAAAGTCACTTTTTAATTCACTGGTCAGATCTGTGTTGGAATACTCTTCTACAGTTTGGAATCCTTCTTAACAAACTCCTCTAATAGAATCGAAAAAGTTCGGAAAAGATTTACTAGATATTTAATCTTCAAGTTGTAGTAGCCCGTAGCGTAATGGTTAGTGCGTTCGACTGTCACACTGGAGGTCTGAGATCGCTTCCCAGCCTCGTCCATCTAAAAACTAAAAAAGTTTTTTTTCACGGCTACTGCCTCTTTCGAGGAATTGACAAATCCTCCAAGAGTATCACTTGTCACGAATAAGTGCTTCTCGTCTAGCCGTTCGGATTCGGCATAAAATTGTAGGTCCCTTCCATTCCTGTCGAAAGGCGCACACAGGAATGGTTGCGAGTTGTTAGTCACTAGGGCCTGATTCTTCATGAGCCGTTGTGCCACGCGATTTATTTTTTTTTTAATCTTCAAATTAAATTGGCGTATGGACATGGCAACTCACAAATCTAGGTGTTTACTGTTTGGTATTAAAACTTTGGAAGATCGGCGTACTTGCTTTTCTATTATGTTCATCAGAGATATTCTATCGTATCACATACAATGACCTCAGTTACTTAAATTTGTAAGCCTACGCGTTCCTCAAAGAGGATTTCGTGAGTCAAATATATTACTTGAATATTTTCATCGGACAAATTATGGTTTAAATGAGCCAATTTCACGTTGCATCAGGGAAACTAACATTGTTTTGATCCAGAATAGATATTTTTAGTAATTGTATAAGAAATACTTTCAAAATGCATGTATTAAATATTATAGTCATACAAACCGTTTAATGTTAATAATTAATAATAATTTATTGTATTTCTATATAATTCCTTAAAGTTAGACCTTTGTATCGATACTTTATGTAGTCTAAAAAGAGAATCTTCTCTCAGCTTGATGAATAAACAAATAATAAAAAAAAAGGTTTTGGTCACTGAGGTCTATGCAGAATTGCAGACTGCAGTTGGTTGCCCAGCTACCAGTTATTGTCAAACAAAAACAGACATTTGAATTTCTATTCTGGAAAATCCAACAAAAAATGCTGTTTAGGGAACTTGTAGTAAGCTCAATGCACCCAATACCAAATCAAACCAATACTTGCCCCCTTTACAAAAGCTATTTTATACCATCAAACTATTTAATCATTTCAAACTTATACATTTTCCAATTAACAAGGTCCTTACAATTTAAATATCTTATATTAGTGAATGTAGTTTCTATTCAAGATATCTATTTGTAAGACACCACAAAAATATTTCTAAAACTATTTTCCAATTACAACAAGAACTGCTTATGATTCAATGACAAATGAAAATACACTTGTCATAATGCCTCTTGATGTAGAGACTCTTGACAGTTCACAACTTAACTCAATTCAAAACTATAGAACAACAAGTCCTTTATTTTTGTTTTCTATATTTATGAACTTCTCTGAATATACTTGAATACAAGTTTTGCACAAATCTAAATTTCACAAGAAATTCTTTTTGTTGATCTCTGACAAAAATATCCTCATGGTAAAACTTAAAAACTTATTTTGACAGGTAAAAGAAAACAAACAAGCACATTGCATTTTAAGCCGAATAAAAGTCAATCAAATGTAACAACAAGCGAGGGAGACAGAGAGACAGTGAGGGAGAAAAGCTAATCAGATTTTGAGACTTCATTTTAGACGTAAGCCAACAGAGTTGTCAAGGGATTCACGGTGTGACATTATTCTTATGTACCAATGCACTATATGAGAAACCATCATGTTCCGTAACAAACCGAAAATCCTTTACGCATTTAAATGGATTTTATGTTATGTGACATCAAAGTAATGCCGGCGCAATACAATGACTTCTGTAGGGGGAGGTAGGACTTGAGTTTTTCTTCTCCTACCCCCACCCCTTCATATTGTATGCAATGCATCCACTTTGTTTGTGACACATGGCTCGTTTGTTAAAAAAAAAATTTCAAGCGAGTGCATTGTACAGAAAAAGTGCACATGTTTTATACAAGTGTGTGTTCCTACTTTACGACTGCAGCAGCAGCAAAGTAGTGTTTTCCCAGTCCAAATATAGAGGGAGACTTGCAGAAATATCAGTAGTAGACTAGTAGCGCAAGCAAAGAAAAGCAAAGGGAAACCTTCACTTCTCACACTGACTGGAGAATTCTTGGCTATATGGTGCTGGGTGCTGGGGCTGTGGTTGGGGCTTTGGGCTGGGGCTGCTGTGCTAAATCAAACGATAGTGTAGCGATAGAGCAACCTGAATACAGGGAGTCCTGTTTATATCTGTGGCCTACTTATTCCACATGGCTGCCAACTTCCTTTTCTTATTTGTTTTTTTTTGTATCATCTTTTTAGTTGTTGTCTGTAGAAAATTATCTGCACATACATATACTCGTATACATAAGTATATGTAGGGGTATGTACATGTGTATATTTTAATGGCTGGCAACTATAGAAGGTTATAGGTGAACGTGGTTTGGTCTGGTTTCCATTAAGACGGGGTGTTACTCACCAAGCCAGAACAATTATTATTATACATTATATTATATATGTATATGTACATATATACATACAAACGATATAATAAATAATATCATTATGCATCGGCACTATTTCTAGCAAACTCCATCCTACATAACTATACCACCTATCCAGTTTCAGCACAATTTATGGCAGAAAAAAAGCGGTTGCAGAGTTATGTTTGTTAATAAATTTATAGAAATGTATAGACATGATTCATTTCTTTGCCTCTAATCAAAAAAGTTGCTCAGAGAGTGAAATAAGAACTTTGGATGCAAATTGGTCACGTATAGGTATACAAATTTTTTCTATACAAAATAATTCTCCTATAGATAAGTCGGTGTGTGTGTGTGTGTGTGATCGATAAAAGATGAAAACCTTTTTTTTTGCATTCACGATGTCCGTTATTATGGGGATAGGGATAACTATTAGGACTCATAACGGGTTCATGATTTCGAAGAAATTTATTTAAATTCTTTTAGGTACTTGGTTTACATTTCTGGGTCATGTAAAAAATGGAGGTTTTCTTCAACGATTATGCAAACGTCCAAGAAAGTGGTTTTAAAAATATAATGTCTGTCGGTATGGTTGCATCTGAGCATCTGCTCGTCCGTTCAGATGTCCTTTGAGCGACAGGTTTAGCTTCGCTTGTTTGAAACAGAGAACTTTAATTTGTGATTAGTTTGAAAGAAAATCATTTGTAGCCCAGTCAAATTAGGCATTGACCTGGACAAAATTCTGTACAGGTACTTATATTTTTTAGTGGAAATGTTCAGAACAGTGTCCTTATTCAGCTGTGAAAAGTTCCAAGCAATCCGCGTTGGGGTTCGACCACAATATTGAAAAAATGCAGCCATCTTGCACTCTTCGTTTGTTGCTATATCTCTGGAACTTTTTGCCCTAGAAAGACCATTCAAGTGACAAATTGACGGGCTTATAGCCAAAATCAGGAATGTAAATAAAAATTAATTACAGGTATTGCATGGCTACTATTTTAAATTAAATGAATTTAACAGACTAAATTGGAGTGCAAATTCGAAAAAAATTAACCATGTCCAATAAATATTTATTATGAAGCTGAAATTTTGTGGACATGTTCAGAACAGTACCAACAATCATATGTGTAAGCTACCAAAAAATCCCTGTTGGAGTTAGACCCCCATTAAAAAAAAAAATAATTCTCCTATAAGCATGATGGAACCAGGTTGTCTGGGAAACCATGGTTAAAAGTCAGAGTTGCTGCACTTAAATATGTCTTTTTTTTTTAGTATAATAAATATTTCTCTTTGCGTTAGAGAAATCGGGTACTACTTTTTGCCATACAGAATCAGATGCTCCCTGACTATAAAATAAAATTCAAAACGAAACAGTTGAAACAGAATTTTGAAAAAAAAAAAAAAACTAAATAACTCACTAAAATAAGCAAATTTTTTGTTGCATTTCTATGAATTTTATGTTCATATATTACACATGCTGACGAGTTTGTTTTTAGTTTTTAAAAAATCTTGCACTTCACTATTTTTCCTATCACTGTTAAATTAAAAACAAAAGTTATTTTTTTTTAAATGTCAAAAGAAAAAAAAAAACGAAATAAAGCCCCGTCCAACTATGACTGCTTTTGAATGGTTGAATTAGTTTATGAAACTATGTAGAATCTTATAGCAGCTTTATCCTGAATATACGTTACATTTTTCATTTGAAGCTGAATAATTTCGAAGAATCTTAGTTTTTTGTCCAAAAATGCATACCTGTAACAAGAAAGAGAAATATATTAATATAATTTTTTTAAACAAGATATTAAATTTTTGAAGTAAAAATTAATTAATCGAAATATTGTAAATCATTCCTTTAAATCTGAACATTTTTCAAAGGCATTACGTATAATTAAACCATACATGCATATAAACATAATACATATACATAATATTCCCCAACATACATATTTTTCCAGGAAAAAAAGAAAGAATTGAGCAAAATCAAAAGAATAACTCTCTTTCTGCATCACAGGTTTTAATTAAATGAATTTACTTTTAAACAAAATATACCCTATACTTTGTTCTAAGTCATCCCTGATGAGTTAACATGAGTTTCATTTTCCCCCGACTCTCAGTATGTCTAAAGTTCAAATGGAAAACCATAAAGATAAGCACTCTCGCTGCTTACCCAAATACAAAAATGAAAATATTACGATCAATCTAAAGCATGTTACGGTACCACTACCTAACCTACATTCAAACATAACGAGATGATGAAGCAGACACATTTTACTCGAGGGTACCGGGGGCGTATACGTAATTTTTTTTTTATTTTATATTTTTTTTTCTTTCTTCCAAATGTATCGTGCATATATTTTTGTTTTAATATTTTCTATACGATTTTTCTTGTGTAGCATTTTTTTTATTTCCCCGTAAATTAAAAGAAAATTGAATTCAATTCCTTCTCAATGGTTTTTTATTTTTTTTATTTTCAAATCCATGGGTCGTCAATTAGGAAATGAAATGAAAAAACAAAATTGAAATGGAAAACTCGCAAATGGTAAAAAAGAAGGAAAAAATAATAAAGTGAAATGTTGGACAGGAATCGACAAGTGGAACAGAAATGTTTCTTTAGAGAAAGGAACCATAGTATAATAATTTAGTGTGAATTCCTTTTGGAAAAATAAATAATTTTTCTACTGAACTGTGAAGCACTAAGTTGAGTAGACCACCATGTCTGTTATCCGTTTTGTTGTTTTTGAAATTTGATTCTGTAGAATTATATACTCTCAGACAAAAAATTTAAAAAAAAAACTATAGTTGATATAATGACAGACGGATGGTTGAATTACTTGTAGAATTTCACATTAAATGGACTTTTAACACGAAAGGAAAAGATTTAAAACGACATTTAGATGATTGCTACAAAAATGTATTATTTATTTATTTATCACTTCTATCAAAAACTGTTTTCCAGATAAATACATCTCTTAATCATCAAATGGAAGGAAAAATTAATAAATTATCTAATGAAAATTATTCTAAAAGATCTTGATATAAGATTTGAAGACAATTTGTTAAGGCACTCTTTAAGGTATTTTTAAAGCCATTAGGAACACTTTGTAGAACATCATGAAGAGATTTGTTCAATTTTAATAAATGAAAAAAAATGTTGTTAAAATGTACGCTTGGTGGCATGAATTTGTGCAAGAAGTTTTATAATATTCTAGATTACTAGTAAAAGAAGAAGTAACTGCATTTAAAAAAAAATATATATTTTCTTGTAGACAAATTTGAAAAAAATGCTTAAATTAAGATGGTAAGAAGTAAATATGTTTTTTCATACAAAGTTGGCAAATTTTTTGAGACAAAAAATGGAAGCAGATAATTTGACAAAAAAGCATCAAGAACATAATATGAGAGCCACATGTTCTAGGTAAACAAAAATAAAGATTTCAACATTTTCTATTTTTGTATATGGAAATTTGGGCAAATCATTTCGTCGAAACAGTTTTGAAATTTGAATGGCCACCCAACTATACTGCCGTCCTAAGTAAAAAGGGCACATCTCCATTTTTGTAGTTTTGTGATAAATGCGTTTAAATGTTTTTGGTTTCTTTGAAAACCATACGAAAATGGATTTATGCCCATTTTCAATCGTAATTTTGAGCCATTTGCAGTTGGAATTATGATTTTTTTTCACCCAAAAATAAGATACTATTTAACGATTCCAAATATACCTCAAACTTGATTTTTTGCGCTTAGGCTCTTTACTTAGGACGGCAGTATAGCTTTCATTCTAAACTTTTCACCAAATAGATCGATTGTTTCAAAAGCTGTGTTGCATGTGATATTTAATACAGCCGTCACGCCCTTCTACAAACAAACGTCGCCCACGTCCATCAAATTCGGGCAAGCAAATTTTAAAAAAATCCGAATTTCAAGTTCTGATAAAACACTATTTTTGCGCAAAAAAAGCGTTTCGGAAACAAAAAAAAGCTCCAAAAATATTACGGGAAGTCTTCCCCATCTATTGGAACAATCCACAATTGGTTTACCATTTTCGCTGCGGACGCTCCAGCACAAATGACGCAGAATGCTCTGGTCACCCAATTGAAGTCACCACACCAGAAATGTTCGACAATATCCACGGTCTAATATTGTATGATTGGTGAGTGAAGATGATGGAAACTTGAGAATGCTACGGGCTTACTACACGGCTCAGTAATTTAAATTTTACAGAAATATTTGGATATAAAAATGGTTTCCGCAAGATGGGTGCCACGCTTGCTTTCGATCGACATCAAACGGAAACGTTTGAACGTTTTCAAGGAGTGTATGGCCATCTACAACCGTAATCCAATCAAGTTCTTGCACCGATTTGTGACTGTGGGTGAAACATGGATTCATTACCATAGACAAGAGATCAAAGAGTAGTCTAAACAGTGAACTTATCAAGGTGAATCCAAGCCAAAGAAAGCCAAAGTGAGTTTATCGGCGAACAAGGTTTTTGGAATGCACGAGATGTCATCCATAGCGCTAAGCTAATTATGCTGACCTATTGGAGCTATTCGACGCTGATTCATAAAGACAGAGCTCTCCTAGCTCTCCTGCGCCCAAGTCCGCAGTCGCAATGGGAAAATTGCATGAATTAAGGTACGAGTTACTCCCCCATCCAGCCTATTTTCCGGATATAAGTAAATTTGTTCTTAAAGGAGAATGGGCATTTTGGTCTACCTATTGTCCACGAGTGAGATATATATCGTTGGAAAGCTTGGCCCTAGTACATCATTTTTTTGAATGGCGCTAAGGCTGTAAACCATGGGGTTAAGGCTGTATATTGCAACAAAGATTGCAATAGTTTTCCATTTAAATTACAGTATTGGTCGCTTTTGATGAACTAGATGGATCCCAAAATAAATGAACTTTTATATCATTTGCAAATAATAGCGAATAACATCATGGTTGGCTAGTAATTTGCTTACAGTATGAAAATTCTACTTTTTTTTAATTAAATTTAGCGAATTTAATGAATGGGAATAATTGTGCGTCTAGTGCCCAGAATTGGGATATACAACGTTAGAAAGCTTAGTTCAAGAGCATCATTTTTGAATGTGGACACAGAGGTGTAAACCATGGGGCTAAGGAAGTATATAACAAACAAGTTGCTTCCTTTTAACAGTATACAATTCTACTTTGTTTATTCAATTAAGTTTAGTTTATTTCAACGATCTAAAATGTATTAAAAACAAATTGTCCATCGATCATGCACTCTGTAGTACTGACTTCTTTTCAAAGATGATTTTAGTTTTAAGTTGTGACAGATATGTTAGTTTGTACTTTCTTGATAAAAAATAAAAATCAAATCCATAGCCACCATTGCACAAGCTTTCTCGCGTTATCATTCGCTGTGAATTTGTTATTGAAGTATCCTTTCATTTCCTAAAATCTGCTCTAAATGGAAGAAAATAGACGCGAGTTTTGTGTTATCTGTGACCGTTCGGTATTGCGCCAGCGAGGACATTTAGTTACACGATGATTCATAAATGCAAGACAATTCGTTGGAGTATACATTAGTCACAACGCGTTTAATCCTCAGGAGGTAAGAGTTACATTAAGTTAGTAAAAAAAAAAAAACGTTTTAGGAAGAAAGTCACAGTGGCTACCCAATACATGTACCTATAGTTTTGCGTAAGTTAAAAACAATAATTTTTTTCGGGTCTTCACTATAATTTATCTGTTTTACAGATTACCTTCGATCAAGATGAATTGGTGTGTCATAATTGTTGGCGAAGAGTCAATAGGCAGAAAGAGATAGTATGAATGAGATGAATGAAGCGGAACACATAGGTGAGGATGAACCTGCACCACCAATTTAAGTAATTGAACTGCGACTTGCAAGAGCTTCAAATACTGCAAGTCACTGCATATTTGGGGGTTGTTTGAATGAAACAAGACTTCGAATTCCAAACAGCATTAAAGCTTATATGCTTTCTTGTTTTAACTTTTACATACCCCCAAGTGCTCGGGTTTGTAATGATCATATAATGTACCAACACTGGGAGGAGCTATTTAGTTGCAACTATTCTAATAACTTTAACCAAGAAGACATACTTGAAATTATATCCGTGTATAGATCTGTATTAGAGAATCCGTCATCAATGTTTGACTTTGAATTTAATGCTATTAATGGAGATGAGCTTAGACACTGGACAGGACTTACAATCGCTGAATTCCGCACGATACTCGAGGAAACCCCATCTCTTCTAGGGCGCTCTAATACACCAAATGTTGTTTTAGGTGGTTTTTTAATGAAACTTCGAACTGGGGAGTGCAATGAACGCTTAGTGTCGCTCTTAAAAATTTCTCTTCGGAAGTTTGAACGCCAGCTAGTGATTGCAAGAGAATGCTTGGGGACAGACTTCGTACCATTACACTTAGGTCTATTTGTAAAAACAAATAATAAAAAAAAAATACAAAACTAATTTTATCTCATCACTTAGATCTTGATCACATAAGTCGTAATGAAACATTCAGCAAGAATTTATTGTTCCCAAATACACTTTTTGGAGGACCAGACAATTCAAAACTAATTTCGATATGTGACGGGACCGACATTTATGTGCAAAAAAGTAGTAATTTCTTTTTTTATCGACAAACGTACAGTCTTCACAAATACAGAAAGCTTTTGAAGCCATTTCTTATAGTGTGTAGTAATGGTTACATTATTGACGTAACTGGTCCCTACGCTGCAACTACATCGGATGCTACAATAATGTCAAATATTTTACGGAATGACGACGGTGCGTTTCATTGGTTTTTTTCTAATAATGATGTTTTTATCTTGGACCGTGGTTTCAGAGATGCTATGGCGGATTTAGAAGCGTACGGCTATGAAGCACATATGCCACCCACTAAAGACAGAAACAGCTCCCAACTCCCAACAGAACAAGCCAATAAATCGCGTCTTATAACAATTATAAGATGGGTGGTAGAGGTAGTAAACGGGGGATTTAAACGTGATTTTAAGTTACTTCGATCTGTCAACTTCAACAAATCCGTACCATGTATGTTCGAAAACTCCCGCATTGCTGCCGCATTAATGTTTGAATTCCATCTTCCTGTCGCAAATAATGCATATGCCCAGCAGATTATCGCCATTATTAATGAAAGAATGAATTTGTAAAACCTTTTAGCACAATATGTGATTAGAAAAAATCTTAACAGGCAAAGAATAGCTTTTACTTCTATGGCAGCAAATCTACCTGAGCTTGCAGATTTCCCCCGTCTTTAAGAAGAACAATTAATTTTAATCGCTTTGGGAACCTACCATATAAAGCTTGCCCGTTCATGCAATGCAGAACATTGGAACAATGGTATCTATAACATTGAATTATGTAGATAGAGATCACCATCTGATGGATTTAAATGAATACGGCTTAGACCCAGGAGAAGCGTCGTTTCTTCTCAGAGGAAATATACAGTCCCGACATAGTAGGGCAAAACAATACTATACATACATACTGGTTAACACGGCAGGGGAAGGAAGAAATGCTTTCAAGCACTACTACTGTTTTTTTTTTTTATAGTACGCGCACTCAAGGGGTTTTTGATACCCTTAAAATGTTAAATTAAACATAGTGCGAGCGTTAGGAAAACAGGGAAGGATTAAAGAGGAGATGCCGATGCACATTGGTTTTGAATATCGAAATGTAAGGGGAAAATGGAGCCGGGTAAAGCATTCCACATTCGGGTAGTTCGGCTAAAAAAAGAACCTCCATACTTGACAGTACGTCCGAAGTTGGGCTCAAGGATAAACTGATGTGCATTCCTGAAAGTACGAGTATTACGGTTAAATTCTTTTAGGGAGGAATACAACTGACTATTTCAGTATTTCATATCAATACAAATGGACTTCTCCGTCATCGTAATGTCAATTTGTTAAAATGTGCTTTTTGATACGAAACCAAAACTTGTGATATAGGGCAAGTAAAAATTAGAAATCCTTCAAAAAAAATAGGTAGAAATATGCTTCTATCTTGAAAATTCTCCAACTAAATTGAGGCGAGTTTTTTTTCAGGGAAATATCATACATTTTGCCCCGGAAAATAGATTTACGATATCTACTTTTTTCCCTGGAAGTGTGTCCCCTTTTCGAAAATTGTATACCGATTGGAGAGTATCGTACGGAACGGAGGAAAATTTCCGGGGGAGATTTTATTTCCGATAAGGATTATTATGTATATGTATAATGTTTGATACTGGCAAGTTATGCATTCGGACACAAAAATCGAACCTCAAACTTCACACTACGATGAAAGGACGGAATTTTTGATAAATTCGTAATGTTATTTAGGCAACTAGATTTTCTCTTAGTTTCATAGAGTTCTTATGTCATTTTAACGGACAATTTGTTTGAATAACAGAGTAGCATCTGCCATACAAATTCTTAGCAGTTTAGAAAAAACATTTCACAGATTATGATAACAAAAAAATACAGCAACTTCTTCTTCTTCAATTTACCGGGCATTATCATGATCTCGAGGGGGGCCACAACTCTCCCACTCAACTGCTTCACCTAAGGTTCCACTTGTGGGGTTCGCCAGCAACTATGGCTTACGTAATGCTATCCTTGGTGTGTTATATTATTGATTCCTCCTGTAGAGCCATTTGTTTGATTTTCAACATTTTCGAAAACGATTTTTCTGATTTTTATTGATTTTTTGTATACAGAGTTTATAGCAGATATTATATACAAAATTTTATCATTTTTTTAAAATTTGTTATTTCGAAAACGACTTGATATACGGATATACTGGTAAATAAATATTAGCATAGAAGACTACCCACCTTGTGTACTTGTCTTATTATGTGTGTTAAAATTGAAATTGATAAAAGATTTAAGATAAAGTAGTGATTGCTCATCAAATAGAAAATATATTTCAAAATTATCCCAAAATCAGGTGTAATAGAGGCAAAGCCAATATGACGAAGTGAAAGAAAATTAAATTCCCTACAAATAAAAGATATGCTCATAGCTTTGCTGGAAGCAATAGAGATGCGAGAGTAGAAATATCGAACAAAAATTAAAAAAAAACCTTTTTCTTTCCTTAGAAATTTAATGTTTCTTAATAAGTTTACTTTTATAATACTATGAACATATCTTTTATTTGACTTAGCCTCTAATACGCTTGGTTTTCCAAATATTGAAGAAAAACTACAAAAGGGGACATTTACCCCCGTCCCAGCCTAAAGCTTGTGGCCCTGGGCTTGGGACTTTGGGATGTTGTACCTAAGGGTCAGCTCTACCGTTGAAACAGTACCGTGGGTGGCTTGCTTCGCAGGTTCAAACAATTTATTCATTCTTTAACCTCAAGCTCAAAGAAACACTACTGTCACATACTACTATAATAATAATAAAAATTATACAAAAAAAAACATCAAAAAAATTGTCGTCGCAATTTTCAATTTTCTCAAAAACTAGGAGACATAGAACCATTTAGTTTTCAATTAAGACTTATTAGGGGTAGTCAATAATAAAAGCCAATTCATGATCTTATTTCCCAATTTAAAAAGAAAAACAAAATTTTAAATTTTTTTTTAAATAATTTTGAGTTTGAAAGTTTTGTTTACAAAAACTATAGACACCATTAACTTGATTTGAAAATAAAATAAAAGAACGGAGTTCTGGCTTTCAAAAAAGGTACATTTTGTTGTTTTAAGGGTTGCCGTTGTTTTTAAATATTATTTTTAAACAAATGCCCCTCCTCTCTTTAAAGTGGGGGAGAAAGAACCCTCCTCTATGGCCAATAAATTTTGTATTGCGTTCCTTAAAAAAAAACGTTATCATTTTTTGGCGCCATATGAAAACAACTCTTGATAATTAAATTTTGCCTAATTTAGTATACATCTACTTTTTCTTATAGTTTCGGATGTGTAGAAAAAAAAAAAGAAAATTAAAACACTTTTCTTAGTCCCACGACATGATGAAATAACAGTGAATGTATGTGTATTTACCTTTTTTCCAGGTGAATTGGTCAGAAAACATTCAATATCTAAGACAATAACAGGTTTTGTTAGATTTGTGGACTTTTCTAACCCCCGCAACTCCTTTATTATTGACCCTAGAAAAAATGTGAATATATCATTTCATAGACAATTTAATTGTCTCTAATACAGTAGACTAGACTTTTAATCTAACATGTTAGGTTGTGCCTATATTCACGAAAATCTAAAGAGGGGTACCTTAACCCCCCCCCCCCCGATTCTCAGATTAGCTCGCAGCCCCGGGTTGGGGACTTTGGGTATGTTATACCTGGGGGTTACCCCTAGCATATAAAAAAATAATCCAGAGGGCCTTCTTCTTTTTTGCATTTATTTTATAATTTTGAGTCTTCGTTGACTGGGCTATAAATCGAAGAAATTTGATTCAAAAACTCAACAAAAGAACAGACGTCTAGCTTTCAAAAAATGTATCATTCTTTATTATCAGTGTTTCCGTTCTTTTTAAATATTTTTTTAAATGATTTATTTTCATTTTTAAGTATTTTTTAAAAAGTTCCGCTCACAACTATACGGAAGGACATAAACCCCTCCCTCCATGGTGAAAAATACTTGTATTTAGTCCCTCTACAAGATTCCGTTATTATTTTGCGCCATTTATTGTTGTCCCTAATTCTTAATAGGTAGGGTTTTATTTTTTTTTTTTTTTTTTAAAAAAGATCAATTTTCGATGGCTTCCCGATTTTATTTTTCCCAAGGGCGACTCAAAATAAATGATGAGGATAACTTCAGAAAACCATTAAGCATAAACTATGAGTTGCACCCAGTGGTTTGGCAAAAAATGTTGAAAACGATCCACCCTACTATACATGTTTGAAATTTTATTGAAATAATCCCGAAGTGGCGTTTCGCCATCCTGCAAAAAAATACTACAATCTTGAATTTAAATTGTAAAATTGTTAAAATATTATTCAATTGTCAAATTGAGTGAATCCGACTATAAAATAAAAAAAAAAACTACAAGAACAGCATTTTTCAGTAAAAAATTTATTCTTTCCATACTCTATTCATAGAAAATTTTAAAGAGGGGGTAGAGATATGTATCCCTCTCAAACTGCAATATCCATTTAAGAACTAACGAAGCATACCTATCATGGCACATAACCTTAAGGTATTGATGGTTATGGAATAAAGCTGGATCAGATGAAACCATCCTAAAACACATTCATTACAACCACCCCAAATACAGTTATGGAACTTTTTTATCCAAGGATGACTAAATTTTCAGTATCCCTTTCAAAATAATATCTACTATAGGGACGTTGATGGAACTTGTAACAAAAGGTTTGTTTGTCATGACTGAAAATATTATATTGTATACAATATTTATTTAGAAATTGAGGTTCAATATGATTTTTATCAAATAAAACTGTAAACACAATATGTACGAGTTTTATATGTACCTATGAACTGTAAACAAACTTTTACATAACAGTAACTAACTGTTATCGTTGAAGGTTATTTTGCCCTATACCTTACCACATTCAGCCATATGCAATAATTATGTTATTTCAGATTTAATTGATAAAGTTTTTGATAAATTTCTCTCTCTATGGACAAACAAAGGATCCATCACACATTATTTACTGTAAGACACAAATGAAGATGGAACTTTTCAATTTAACTCATCATGTGCAGGAATTTGCCGTACTTGTATATACTATAGGTAGACCTTTATTAAAAGTGTATAATATCCCTTTATGAAAACCTCACCATCTCCGCTCGTTTAAAAGCACTCTAGGTTAGGCAAAGGAAGGTAGGTTGTATAGTTGGTATAAATATCGCCATGCGTTTTTGTTGTCCTTTCCTTACCCGTCATGAACATGAACATGAACAGAACACACACACAAAACTTGCTTAGCTTTCATTTTTAAAAGCAAAGAAGAAGAATAGATTTCAAGGACTGAAAAATGAAATAACATTTTGACACAATAAAAAAGTATTTTAGAGACAAATAAAGCTGAAGGATCCTTTATTTACTTATTTTTATTTCACTCCTGCAAACGCTGTATAGGCACACTGTACCTTCATTTTCTCAACAACAAACATAACAATAAAAGCCTTTCTGCGGGTAAAGTGTCAGCAAAAAAAAAATGATGTTTCACATAAACAAAAGGAAACATTGTTGGCTTTGCTCGGGGCCATAGCAAAACCAAGGCGTTCCCATCCGTGCCATGCCCCTTGTCCATTACCCAATATGTGCGCACGATGTAAGTTGTGTGTATATGCTTGCTGCCAGCAAGACATTACACCTCAGGATGGGGACCGTGAACGCCGTCATCGTCCTTACAATAAAAGCAATAAGATTTCACATCACTATAGCATCAGCGGTGACGACGAGAACGACCGACGAGGACGCGACGCTGCTGACGCAACGTCAAATAACGAATAACGAAAGTCTTGCCCAACAATAAAAGGATGAGAAAAGGTCTTATTCTCGTTACAAAAGGCGGGAATAAAAGGTAATTTGTATATTTGGGTTCCAAAAAGGGAATAATGGTTTAGGCATCAGGAACATGCTAACAAAGCATGAGGTTGATGCTGCTGGTGAACAAATGAATACTGTTAAGCAATTTTTGATGTTTTAATACAGAATCCGAAGGATACTATACTCTAAAAGACCAAGGCAAGACGCACAAGAGAAACAAAATTAGGAATAAAGACATCGCAAAAAAAGGATGTAATCAGCAAAGGAAGACTATACGCACCGAACAATTTACTTAAAAGTCGGAATCACATTAAAATGGAAGCGTATAGCTTAGCAAAATTACAAATTCGTATTCGTTTTACGCCTGAAACACTGGTTTCGTAGATTTTTACTTGCCAAAAAGTAACATTTTTAGAAAGGCACTAGGTTAGGTTAGGTTAGTGGGCTGACAGTTGATGTTGTCACACTTAGATCAGTGTAGATCCATTGTGGTACCCTAGGGATTTGATCCCCATTGAAAGAAACCTATGATAATCCTATGACATAGCCCGTAAATGGTGTGGATAAAGTTCCTTCCTACAAGCTATAGCCGGAAAAGTCGGAGGGTGTTTTTCAAATTAATTGAAGGAGTGTCTGGTGCTACACAAACACCGGGTTTAGGAGAGGTTAACGCACCATTGCCCTCAAAGGGCATGTTCCTTTCCTTTACCGCCACTGGATAGATCATCCATCGACCAGACCCGTATGACCAGTCGCTCCATGTAACGTCTGGTGGGTAAGTTTGATAGATCAGTGGTTGGTGCAAGCGTATGCCCCGTTTGGTCAGATCATTCTTCAGGTGACTGAAGAAGTGTCCGTCGGCACAATCATCGGGCTGAAGAGAGGTCAACGCACGATTGTCCTTTTAGGGCGTGAACATTTCCTTTACCCCCACTGAGTAAATCATCCCTCCACCAGGCCCGTAGGAGCAGTGGCTGCATGCAACGTCCTGGTGGGTGAGTTTGATAGAACAGTATGTGACTGCTTGGTTTAGTCAGTCCAGCTTTCAAGATGTTGAAGAAGTGTCTGTCGGCATATAAAGGCACTAGCTAATTAAATTACAAAAAAAAAAAATGCACTAGGTCATTACCAACATTGGGAAAAAGTTGAACTAAAAATGTAGGTACCTTACAACAAATACAAAGAGACAAAATGTTTCTTGATTTTCAATAAATTATCTTTAAAAACAGAATATTATCAATAAATCGTTGATCCTTATTTTTATGTTTTGAATTAAGAATCATTGAAAAACTTGGTTAAAAAATAGAAGCAAGTTTGAGCGACCCAGTCGTTGACTTAGTTTATTTCTTAGAAGCGTCGATGTGTAAAAGATGAAATCTGAATTGGATACATTAACTTATATAAACACAAAATCAATATGCGGAGTTTTTGTTCCCTTAGGAATAATGTGAGGTTTTTTTTTTGTTAGTACATACATCATACACCTCAATGCTTTTCATAGGCCATTAAACTTTTTTCGGTAAACAAAATTGACTAAAATATAAATACAAAAGGACGAAGTGTCTGTGCCTGTATGTAGAGTTGCCATGGCAGGGATGGTGTGAGACCTTCTGCTATTTTTCATTGCTTTATTAACACGAATAGAATATTTTTCGGTATAGAAAATTTGAGCAGGTTTTATGGAGAATTACTTTGTTTAAATATTTTACCTCTAAAGCATTTTTGTTAGCAACGTAATTAGAGTTTTTTTTTATCACAATTACGAATGTGACACTGAAACGCATGATTTTTTTTAGATCAATGCACACAAATTTTAATTTTTCAGTAAGAGACTGTGAAAAATATGTAGGTACGGTACATAGAAATGCAGAAAATGGGAACTGCTCAAGTTCTTGGTAGCATGTATTAAAGTAAATTTTGATCACTTTAAGGCGCGGGACGAAAGAATTTCGAACATTTTCGAAAAAAATCCACATCATTTTAAAATCACTGATAATAATAATAAATAATCGTTGACTCATTTTAAAATAACTTAGGACTTATACCACTATTTGATTTTGAAAATTCAGGGAAGAAAGGCAAGTAATGCTCACTGGAATCTAATATTTGAATTCAAAAAAAAAAGTGACATAAAATCGATTTTTATCTTTCAATTCCGCCGAAAATTTTGTTTCAGTGTTTTTACGCGAAGTAACGAAGGAACTGTCATGTAAGACAGAGAACCCAGTTTTAAAGGCAATAGCACAAGACGTTCCAATTCCAACACTATCGCATCAGAAGAAAGGCAGGCACAATAACTCCTGGATGAAACAAATGCAACGACACCTGCATTAAGTTGGCCTCAAACATGGAACAATCCAAAACCGGGAGGCCTGTCGATGTTTTCTGAGGATAACTCGGCGAACCCCACAAGTGGAACCTTAGATGAAGAAGTTGAGTGGGAGAGTTGTGGTCCTCCTCGAGTTCATGACAATCACCGGTAAAATGAAGAAGAACGCGAAGTTAACAGAACAGTACCTACCGACAGTATTTTTCAAAATTAAATTAAACCTTTTGGAAATTGAATTCATCCGTTTTTGAAATGAAATTCAATCCTTTGCTAATTCTATTCATTCTTTTGCAAATGGAATTCACCTTTTTGCAAATCAAATTCACCTTTGGCAAAGCAAGTAGATAACCATATAAAATTAATTTGATTTCCAAAAACGTGAATTTGATTTGCAAAAGTATTGATTTTATTTGCAAAATGGTGAATTTTATTTGTAAACGTTTAAATCTATATTTTCACAAAGAATAATTTAATTTGCAGAAGGGTAAATTAAATGTGACAAGGCTATAATTAGGCTAGGCACATATTGAGACGCGTTCGACGCGTGTGAGGTGACATGAGTCGTGTCACAGGACATGATTATAGGTACACTCGCGAGCAAAAAAATGGACCCACTTAAGTTTGCCTTCTAAAAACAACAATTGCGATGGATACAATATCTATAATTAATTGTAAATAGGCTCGTTTTAAAGCTTGAACTTAAAATTTTAAATAAAGGGTAAAATCATAAAAATCTATTGTATAGTTTTTGTGCTATCCGCTATAATAAGAAAAATAACAAATTCTACTTGTTAAACTAGGCAAGACTCTTAAACATTGATACCCAAGGGATAACGAAGGGATAAGTCAAGTTTTCATACTACTGCAACAAGGAATAAGCCAGTGGCCCGTCAGCTCGGTCTAAGCCAATCTTGCATATCAAAGATCTACGGAAGGTTCAGACAAACTTGTAGGTTAGTGTATAGGCCAGGATCTCTGTGGCTTGGAAGTTATGACTGATTCATCGTTATGGCGTATCTCCGAAATCATGCTTTGACTAGCGTTGACGTCCAACAATAGCAGAGACAGGTACGATAAAGACTCGGTAGTTAATGGACATCAGTTAGGATACGACTTAAGGAAGCAGACCTTACCACAAAATGTCTCGCCGCGGGACCAAAATTGACTGCAACTCATTGACAAGCTCGAGTACGATTTTCACTATGCACTACAATTTGGAAGTTGATAAATGTAGGGGATTTACGTTCTCGGCTCGGATGAGTGCAGAATTTGTCTTCATGGAAGACAGGCCATTCTGCTTACTCTGCCTCTATACTATAGCTCCCATCCAGACACATTCTGCACTCATCCGAGAACGTAAATCGCCTACATTGCTCAAATTCCCAATTGTATTGCATAGTGAAAATCGTACTCCAGCATGTCGGTGAGTTGCAGTTAATTTTGATCCCATGGCGGAACATTTTGGGGTAAGGTCTGCTTCCTTAAGTCGTCTCCTAACTTAGCATTAACTAAAGACTCTTTATCGTACCTGTTTCTGCTATTATTGGGCGTCGATCTCAATCAAAGTACGATTTCAAAAAACGTCACCACGATGAATCATTCATAACACCGGTGACATACAGATCCTGGCTTTTATCGATTTAAAACTTTTAAATACGCGATCGTTATTCATTGTATAAAATTATTTTCTTTTCGGACTTACCGCTTTTAATTTATTCAAAAATATTTATTTCCCGATGTTTCGACAAGGTTCCATTTGTAGTGGTCCCGGCTAACCACCACCCACAAACCATCAGTTAGCCCGTGACCACGATAAGTGGAACCTTGTCGAAACGTCGGGAAATAATTCAATTATATTTTTGAATAAAATAAATTAAACGCGGTAAGTCCGAAAAGAAAATAATTTTATACAAAGATCCTGGCTTTTACACTTATTTACAAGTTTCCCTGAACCTTCCGTAAACCTTGGCTATGAAAGATTGGCTTATATGGAGCTGGCGGGCCAGGATACACCGGTTGTTTCCTTGTTGAAGTAGTGCGACAACTTGACTAAATTCTACAGGCGTGGTTTCGATTTTTTTCTAAGATTAGAAGGCCTAATAGCTCAAGATATGTTACTTCTAACAGTGCACTGAAAACCAAAGACCAATAATGGGCGCATTTATCGCGTACCAATGTTTCAAACTTTTGTCTAGTTTAACAAGTATAATTTTAGTTTTGTTAGTATGGGGGATATCGAAGGGATTTTTATAATTTTACACTTAAACTGAAGCTTTAAATTTAAGCTTTAAAATGAGCCCTTTAACAATTAATTATAGATATTGAATCCATCGCAAGTGTAGAAACGTGTCATGTCAACAAATAGATTCGCGTATTTCGTATGTCAGACTATTTGCAGGCAATTGTTTATATATTTCTTCAAAATCCGAATCTTAGCAGTCAAATTAATTTTTCTTCTGTCATTATACAGTGTAATTCACCTAAGGTGTGATAAAAAGATAGAGCGTGGTGCTGAAAGTCTTATACTGTGACCTTGAAATAAACTTTTAAATTCATTACAAAAAGCATATGGCTGACCAATTTTATATTTGATCAAATTGACGGAGTCAAATTTTCAAATTCGGCTTAGTTTGCAAGTTGTACCGAAAATACTGGAAAGTGACCAGTATGACCATTCTCTTAGAAAGGCATGGGTGAATTTTGTGTGTTTAAGGAAAAAATTTTTTTCCACACATAAACATATTTAATAATAAAAACCCTGGAATTCAATTGTTCCTGTCTTCCTTTCATATTCCGGAACCGGTATATTCAAGAGCCTATAGGCTATTTTGTATTTTACATCAGGATTATTTTGTTTACATGTTTTGCCTGCCAAATAAATAAAATATACATACTAAGTACAGTGGTGGCGGTCTAATTAAGAACGATATTTTTATAAAATTTTAAAATGCATAACTTTTGTTTGGGAAATTTGTTGTTGTTGAAAAGTGGTTTTATTAATAGTCCATGAACTACGGTACAGTTTGAGTACCTTATGTTTAAAATATTATAAGCATGAGAATATTGGTAGGGAAAAAATAAACATTAATTTAACTTTTATTCCGTCTGGAAATATAATTAAGAACAGAAACAAAAAGTTGTCATAACATTAAAAAATAAATAGGAAAACCTTAATTCTTTAAAATTTCAGACAAAATTCCTTGCAAATTTTCGCGTAAGGCATGGAATCTTGATAGTAGTGAACTCTATCAGATTTCCTCAATATTTAGAACATTCTGATCAAAATCTTTTTTTTACTTCAAAGATTCCTTGATGTCTCCCCACAAGTTCTCGGTAGAATTTAGGCCCGAGCTTTGGACGGTCTAATCTAAAAAATAACTTCTTGAATTCGCAAACACCTTAGCAATCCGTTGAAGACTTTTTGGGTCATTATCGTCCTTAAAAACAAATTTTTTGGGCATGGTTTCAAATAGATAAGACTCGATATCATGTTCCTCAATGTCTTTATAAACTCGACCATACTTTGTCAAGTCAATGCACCCCAAATTGAATTAAGTTTTATCCTGTACTCTGTACCGTCTTAAGAGTAATTTCTTGTTCTAAGGGCTTCTTACATCAAATTTACTTTTTGACCTACAATATAAGAAATCCTCAGAACAAGAAATTTGACGCACTTCTCAATCTCAATAGATTTCCCAAAAAAAAGTTATGCATTTTAAAATTTTATAAGAATATCGTTCTTAATTAGTCAGCCACCACTGTACCTGTTTTCCTATGAAAATCCTATAAAACGCAGTGACAAATTCCAACTCATAACTTTAAATTTAATTTAATGTAGTTGTTCTATGCACTATCTTTAGATTCACAGAATTTGAAATTATTCAGTGTGCTTAAAATTTACTACTCATTAAAATTAAAACTGGTGACAAGGAGGTATTAACGACTTTAGACAATTTAACGAAACTGGCAACTGCAAAGTGACAGCAGTTACGTGGTTTGATGAAACTAACAGATAAAAAGGAGACATAAAAGGTGTCGTCTTTTTGTCTTTGAAGTTTAAAAACGGTTATGCTTAGTTTTGAATTTTGAAGCATTATTTTAATTACAATGATCATGAGTGTTGTTATTACCACACTTAAACAAGAATTTGCTTCCAAAAACAGATAAATAAGAGCTAATATATCAGTTGCATCAAAGTAAGGACTTTGAAGTTTAAGAATAAATGAGACATGGAGGATTGACAATGGACATATCGCTATTTGGTAAAGATTGAGTTTACAAAAACCAATACAAAAATTTAAGAAAATTGCTGAATTAAAAAATAAGTCATCGTTCATAATAATAGGTTGTAATAAAAAAACAATCAAAAAGATTTTTATGTGTTTCAATTTTAAAATGTCAATCTCATAAAAGTGAAGAAAATAATGGAAGTAAAGTTATTTTGAAAATTATTGATGTATCACACGTTTGCAATTTGATCACATCATTAAGTCTGACATAAACATGAGATGAAAGCGAAGCAAAACAGTAGGAATGGGGGCGTGGTAATCTTTATTTTGGATAATATGCAACAAGAAGAACACACACATTCATTTATCCACACCTTCACCTCCCCCATACATCCATCGATTTGTGTCATGTCAATTTACATCGACGACATTGATAAATCTTTCAAAATATTAAGATGGCAATGATTAAGCTTGTTAGCACGAACACGAGGGATAATATGCAGTCCCCACTTATTTAGACAGCGCATCATGTTGATGTAGGTACAAGTTGAACTCTTGTGTCAAAAACGAACGGATGAGAGGTGATAATCGGGTTATACCATACCAGCGCGTAGGTAGTGTGGGAAATTATATAACACGGCGCTATTATTTTCCCCTGTGAGCGAGCAACCAAATACGGGGCTAAATTAATGACTCCCTCCGTGTTCCGTTCCGCCCCGGGTTTGTGATTTACATTGGAAATTAGGAGTTTCTAATTTAAATCAGATCCGAATCGCATCATCGTTGTCGTTTATCCAACGCACAACTTCTGGCTCAGACTCTTACTGGTGATGCTTTACCTCGCCGCGCTGCTCCAGTCCTTGTCTCTGATTGAATTACTTAAGGAGATGATGAGAGATGTACCTATGTAGAGACGTTTCAAATTGAACACGTCCTGTAGGCGATGTTATACTAATATGTAATGAGCAGGCAATTGCCTGGAATTACTCAAGGTTATCCAAAGATTATTCCCAGGATTTATATTTGCTTATTTAAAAGAAAACGCCAAGCCATCAGTTAAATTGAGAGAAAAATTATCAAAAGCAGAGCGTTTAATGTGCAAAGGGACTCGTATACTATGTATGTATATAAGAGGATATTAGAGGGGTAAATAATGATTTCAATTAAATAAATAATGATTAATTACATGACTATGAACGTTTATATTAACACGCAACCAACTCAGATTAAGTAAACTGTTATACTTAAATAGTATTAATGGGATTTTACTTTCATTAAAAAACGATTGTTTTGCAGCACATTAAGGTAGGTATTTTGTAGGGGATAGGGCGGCGCGCGGCGCGTTGGCCGGGCGACTCGACGTCAGTATACGGATGTTATGAATGATATTAAGCAGTAAGCACTGTCTTTTAATTAACTTTTTGTTTTGAAACCATTGAGGCTATAAAATATTATTTCCACTAAATAGAGAGATTATTTTTGTTTTGACAGGGATATTAAGAACAGACAAACACATTACGCGGGTTTTGGTGAGTTTTCTACTGGAACATATTCCACCAGTGGAGTGGTGTAAGTTTGGTGTTGGTTTGGTAGCATTTGCAAGTGAGAAAGTTGGCTGTTGTATGTACAAAAATATTTCTTAATGTGCACATTACTTGGGAGCTAAAAAACACGCCTTTAATGTTAATGTTAGTTAGTTGGAAACTTTATTAAGCAAAACATAATTTTAAAATTTATGTGTCGAAGACCCTACGAGAAAGTTTGAAAAATAAAGGGGTGTCTTTAATATGGTTTGGCATTGGGCAACCCTATTTGAAACCTTTTATGTGAATAACTTTTAAATTGGTTTAATTTTGTATGGTTCTGGGGCCTCAAACCCATACTTTTTATTCTTTTATAAAATTGAAAAATGGTCAAAAATTCATAGTAAAAAATTGGTTCAATTTCAAAATGGAAACATACCCCAAATCAAATAAAAAAAAAAAAAAAAAAAAACACATTTAAAAAAAGCTTCAACCAAAAATACGTACATACGTTTAATTATAGTCTTTTGTATCTTGTACCTGGATACTCGGCTTCTCTGGGTATCAGAGCTTTAGATCCCTGGCCTTCTTAAAAACTCGGGTAATCTGGTACCCCGGTTCCTCTATATAATGTTCCCACTGGCCCGTGAAATACCCGGAATTTACGGGTCCCCAGGAAGTTACTCGTGCATCCGAGTGTCAATAAAACTACAGATACGCAATTTATAACGATTGACTCTAGTAGGGTAACACTGGTGTAGGTACCCGATTTTTGTGATAACTTACCAGGTACCAATGTTCCCAAAACATGAACATGAACAGTGTGTTCTGGGCATACACAGGTAATCGGGTACTAAAAAATTATCGGGTACACCAGTTTCCGTGGGATGTTGGGTACCCGCTCAACCTTGAAATACTCGTTACCCGTGCACCTGAGTGTCAGGAGCTACAGTTTAACTTGGCTGGACTCGTTAAATGCGAAGCTGAGGTTAGGATGAATTTTCAATATACCTAACTGCTTTTAAACGATTTACCCGCTTAGCGGGTTACGCATATAGCCATTTCTGGGGTTATTATCAGCTTCCCGTGTACCCGAAAAATGACCAGTGTTGAGTAGGTACATGTTTTATTCAAATACTCAAAAATTATAGGCTCCCCCAATTCCTGTTTGCTGTTAGGTACCCATACCCAACTACTCATAAAATACCCGAAATTGACGGGTACCTTATAGGTTACCCAGCTATCGAAGTGCTAGGAGCTCTAGTTTCCTTTCCGTGTTAAACGTGAAGCTGTGCTGAGTGCGAGTTTTCATTGAACATATATATACCTACTTTGAAGCGAATTATAAAAAGTTTAATGCCCAAGGTGTTCTATTTCAGCCGACTGATAGCACTTTAGTTATTTTTTATTTATGAATTTTATGGCTTATTAAACTTCCTTTCCCTCTATCACTTCAAAAGATTCCTTTTTTAATACAAATTGGAAAATATAATCCAAAAAATATATTCAAAGGGAATTATAAATTCCAATTTCTCAAGCAGCAGCACATTTATTCACGATAAATCATATCATACCACCTATTTATTTCTTTTGGCATGTTGAAATGGTGTTCTTAAAAATTCTTATTTATGCTTAAAAATATAATGGTTCCAAGTCATTACATCTTAAATATACCATGCGATGCCATGTAACAAAAGGCCTAATAGATTCTTTTCCAGGAGGTGGTTTTATCGCTAAATTGTATGAGAAAAGGCACACTCACTGTAATTTTTGAAAGTCATTTTTAAAAGATTGCAAAAAATATTAAAACTCCCAAAATAAAACCCTGCTAAGACTATTAAGAACTTTTGTCAAGGTATAGCTGATTTTTCTGGTGTGATGATGAAGTGCCTAAAATTTGTGAGCGCACGGTGTGACTTTTTTTAGTTAGAGGAATTTTAGGTGGCCTTATTATAAATGTGTGTCTGTGTTTCTTTTTGGTTTCAAAATAATTCACGAGTGAACCGACGAGTTTTCTAAGATTCACCCCAAAGCAATAATTTAACAGAACGTAGGTAAGGTAGGTCCCTATTCAAAAATAGGTGTTTGCATATATGCGGGGCTGAGAACTTAATTAAGAAAATTGAGATTCATCGGGTAACCAAACCATGCATAGGGATGGTTATATGCTTTATGCTCAACTCAAAAAAGCATTATTTTTATAGTGAGTTGTATAGAAAGTGATTTATGGATTTAATATGTTGAGAAGATATCTTTATATTTTTTTTTGCCCAAAAGCACGAAACTCACCCACAGACAAATAAGTTATTAATATTAAGTGCTAATTTATGTATATGTGTACAATTGTACATCTAGGGAGGAATAAACAGCCCAGGATTTAAACAAACAAAAAAAGAACACAAATCTTTTTTTCGAGGTGAATACTGATGGAGATAACAATAAAATCGGTGCTTTGATGAAAATATGTGAAGTCTTCTACACCCTTAACCTCTTGTTTTTGTGAAACAAATTATCTACAAATTAATTGGTTACAAGCAGAAAGTTGAATGTGATTAATGAAGGATTGTAATTTCTTTGTTTGAATCTTTTTTTTTTTGTTTTGGGTTTGTGTGTTTTTCATACTCTTACGATTTAATTAATTTTGTATTTCCCAGAAAAAAACAAGTTTAAAATTGTGCAAGGCCATTTTGTAATTTAATGAAAAATCGTCTTAAGGTAATTAAAAGGCAAACTAACTTGAAAGAGGCTACATGAGCAAAAAGTGTAATTTTTTAAAAATATTATTAGGTTAAGCGAAAACAACCAAAATTAATCATCACCACTGAAGAAATCAACAGCTAAGCGAATCAGTACCTATGCGAAACAGCCAAACATTTTCAAACTTTAGTCATTTTTTAATGTCGATTTATTGTTAGTTTCGTGATGTAAAAAAACTTCTCCAAGGATTTTGATTAAATTTCGTATACATATAGAGGCCTAAGGCCTAACCGGCAATTGATTTACGAATCAAAAAAAAATATATGAAAGTTCAACGGGAAACACGAAAGTTGTTTTTTTTTTTGCGAAAAATTAATATAAAGGGTGGACCATCTAGTGGTTTCTTTTTAAATTATATACCTAGGTTATTTTGACACTGACAGCTGTTTCCTGCTTGGAATGTTGACAGAAAGACAGTAGGAGGTATGAAATCTCCGCGAAACGAAATAGTCGCAACCACTGAGTGACAGTTTGGGCTCCTTACCTTTAGCACCTCATATATGGGATATTTGCAAAAAAAAAGTATGCCATGTAAAGGGTCAGTAATTGGCCAAAAAAAGGTCAACTAGTTTCAGAAATTGGTCAGCCATAGGAAAGGAAATATTTAATCAATGGTTAAAGTTTTTCAAGGTCACCAACTATTTTTGGCACCTCATTTATGGGATATTCGGAAAAAAAATGTACCATTCGCAAGGCCACCGACTTGTGATAAAAGGTCAGCTAGTTTCAGTAATTGTTCAGACATAGGTTTTTTTTAATGAAGACTCTTATACTGTAACCTTGAAACAAAATCTATGGCTGACCAATTTCTGAAACATGTTGAGCTTTTATGAGGATTAAAATAACCTTTCAAATGGTATCTTTTTTTTGGAAAATTCGGTAAATGAGGTGCTAAAAGTCTTATACGGTCTTGAAAAACAAAAATTCATATAAAATAACCTATGGCTGACCAATTACTGAAACTAGTTCACCTTTTATCACGAGTCGTTGGCCTTTCAAATGGTATACTTCTTTTGCGAATATCCCACAAATGAGCTGGTAAAAGCCTTATACGACCTTGAAAATTTTAAAAATTCAATTAAACAAAAACTATGGCTAACCAATCACTGAAATAAGTTGACCTTTTATGAGGTCTAGGTAACTTTTCAGATGGGTTATATTTTCTTCGAATATCCCATAAATGAGGTGCTAAAACTAGTTTTGACCTTGAATTAAAAAAAAAAAAATTATTAAAAAAAATCTATGGCTGACCAATTACTGAAAGTAGCTGACCTTTTTTGATCAATTACTGACCTTTTAGATGGCATTTTTTTTTCTGCGAATATCCCATATATGACCCGGGGCTTAAACAAGCGAGTATAACTAGTAGCGTATATGTGTGTTAGTGTATCTGAGCACGAGAGAGTCGACTAGCAGGGCAAATAGTATGATATTTTTTCCTGCGAGTAGCCTGCCAGTTATCCTGCTAGTGTAGTATATTGTTTTCATTTATTTGTTTTGTTTCCATTATTTATACAAAAATTTGTTTGTATGAAATATTAAAAAATAATCATAATAGTTGACAAAATGCGCAGAGAGCTGCTAGTCACACATACAGTGTCGGACAAAATAATGGCACTCAATTTCACTTGGTTACATTTCGCTTAAGTAAATTTATAAACTTGAATATATTTAAATGAATTTTATTTGGTTAATGCAGAGGTATACATTAGCTCTTCAATCGCAAGGAAAAAAATATATTAGTTACACAGTAAAGAAAATACGATGATGACGTTCTTCAAAACATCATGCTGCCACACGCAGAAGTAAAAATGCCCTTCAAATGGACATTCCAATATGACATCGATCCAAAACATACCGCTAAATTAGTGCAAATTGGTTTTTGGAAAATAAAATCAACGTTTTGAAGTGGCCGGCACAGTCATCTGACCTCATCCCCATAAAAAAACCTATTGGAGATTGAAGATCGCCAGATCCTACGTGATAGCTACAAAATAAGGATTTTCCTGTTGTTCTAACAGAAATTGCTTTGAAGTATCCCCCAGGAAATCATAAAGAACTTGATTGAGTCAATGCCTGGAAGTTGTCAAGCACCAGTTATCAAAAATAGTGGCTTCATAACAAAAAATTGGAAAAAAAAACTACAGAGTTTAATTATGTGCTTTTTTAAATTTTTTGTTGTATTTCCCTTACAGTGTAACTAATATATTTGTTTTCATTGCGATTGAAGAGCTAATGCATTCCTACATTAACCAAATAAAATTAATTTAAATATATTCAAGTTTATAAATTTACTTTATCGAAATTTAACCAAGTGAAATTGAGTGCGTTTATTTTGTCCGACACTGTACATCCATAAAACTAACACTATGACACAAATGCTACTAGTTCCACTCGCTTGTCTAAGCCCCGGGTGAGGTGCTAAAGGTTAGGAGCGACAGTTTGGTGCAGATTGTGGAGTTGTGGCATTTTTCTTCGAAAATGAGGCTGGGAGCAACGCCACGTTTCGGTCAATGGTGTTAACCGACTTTTTTTTTAATAGAAATCAAGGGCACGGATTTGGACGATCTCTGGTTCATTCAGGATGGTGCGCCATGCCAAACAGCCCATGCACAATCGATCTTTTACGCAACAAATTCCAAATCGTGTTATCTGCCGTCTTTGCGATGTCAAATTGTCAATAGGCCGCCTCGGATCTGCGATTTTAATCTTTTGAACTTTTTTTTTTGTGGGGAGTCATACAGGCCCGATGTTATGCCAACAATCAAAAAACGATTCAATCAACTTAAGCCCAATATCTTCCAAGCAATTTAGTAGCTACAGCTCGAAACCATTAACAAGGTTTTGGAAAATTAGAGTGACAGAATGCGCTACTGCAAAGTCAGCCGAGGCAGCCACTTAAACAACGCACGTTGTGTTCCATAATTAATGGGAATGTTTGCTATTACTAATAAACCCATAACACATGGACAAAATCTAATTTTGTTCATTTTATTGCATTTTTAAACAGAAACTTGTATTTTGCCCACCCGTATAGGTACCATGACAAGAAATTTGAGAGTTTTTTCTGATAAATTAGGAATAATTAAAATAGTAAAGTTTCTGTAAAATTTAATTTTGTCGTTTACGACAGACATAATGTTTTAATGAAACTTCATTTTTGTTTTTTAACGAAACCAAGATTTGGCCTTTTCTATAGAGAAAATATATGGCAGAGGTATTTTGGTACATGTAACTTATCACCCAAAGGATTATCCACAAAAAAGTTTGTTTATATATAATAAATTATAACCAATCCTTTATTTTTACTCCAAAGGGGTTTATTTTATATTTTTTTTTAAATTAGAAAAACACATAAGTATAGATTTTTGGTAGGTACCGACCACCTGAATGACCAAGCCTATTTCATCAAAGCACAAAGCTGTACTTGGGGACTCTGTAGCTAACCTTAACCTTAATAGTTATTATTCCCCCTTGGTATTTTGAAGTAAAAAGTAGATACTATATGTATAAAAAGAAATTCCCTGGAATATCCCCTTAAACTCTTAAAGTGTATAACTTATTTGAAGCAATTGCATATATACCTAAATTTATTTATGTGTTTGTGTGCTTCTTTAATGACAATCGTAACTTTGTTGAGTAACGAGTAACTAAATAATCTAAATAATTGAATGCTATGTTACATTTAATGTGACTCTGACTATTAAATGAGAAATAAAACGCTTGAAGACACTAAAAGCTAATTGTCTCTTAATAAAAATCTCGTATTCAATAAATTCACGTGAAGTTTTTCCATATCGTATATAAAATGAGTAAAATTGGAAGGATCTTGGTCTGAACATAGTAGACATATTATACATTATGTAGGTATGCATACGGTATGCATTAGGGTGCGCCTCATTTTGAAACTTTTGAAATTACGTTCTCCCAACCCTTCAACTGGTTCTTTCTCATGAAACAAAAAATTGACAAAACAAATTTTTCAAATCGGATAAAATTTAGGGGTCGCTACCTGTCTTTGAAAATTTACCTGGTCAGCCCAAACAGCAACAACTATACTGGTTTGAATCTTCTTCTAAGAATTCAGTATCTCTTGGAATTCTTTAGTTCCCTGGAATTTTCAATAGTATCCGGAACCTCATCTGAAAAAAAATGTCGTGTACCTACCCGAAAAAATATTGCTTGACCTGAAAAAAATGTCACGTCTTCTAAAACAATTCCGTGCAATCGAATGCTTATAGGAGTAAACTCCCTTGGAAATTTTGTGACAGGTGAGACTGTCGCAAATGTAGTTTATGAGGCAGCTATTGTATGGGGAATTGGAGTAAAAGTTAAGTGCTTAGGTTTTGACACAACATCCGTCCATACGGGAAGCAGAAATGGGGCATGCCTTCTTCTTGAACAAAAAAATGGACAAGGACTTGCTGTGGTTAGCATGCCGTCACCACATCTATGAGATCATGTTGGAAGAAATAATCACTAGATCAATTCTTATTTTTAAAAGATTCAAAAAGCATTGGCCCACCATCGATCGACAAAAATACGAAACAGCCTTGTCTAATGAAATTTTCGCAGTCGCAATTATTGAAATCGAGGAAGAAATTATTGCATTTTCTACATCTCAACTCCAAAAGTTCCAGCCACGAGATGGCTACAAAAGGAACTTCTGAAACTAACAGTTATTTTCTTGGGAGGAGTTTCTGAGAAAAAAATGTCATATAAAGCTCCAGCTGGACTACACTGTGCTAGATGTATGTCGAAAGCTATCTACTGCCTTAAAACATGGATGTTTCGCAGTCAGTTTAAACTACCAAAGAGGGAACAACAAGGAATTCGTGATATTTGGCTATTTGTTGTGGAACCTATGTAAGGACCTGGATGACTTCTTCTGATTCGACGTCAGCTCCACGAAATGATCTGGAACTTCTCAAAAATCTTGAAAGCTACAACAAAATAAATGAAGTTATTTCAAAAGTAGCTCTCCAAAAGTTCCTGGGGCATCTCTGGTACTTGTTGGAAGAACTTGTGTCTTTTGGATTTTTCGATGAAGGAGTTTCCAATGAAACAAAAAACAAAACGGTTTCCGCCCTCGAAACAGAAGGAGTAGAGAATCTCCTAAAGCGATTAACGGTGGATATTGCTAATATTCAGTCAAAAGGGTTGGAAGATTTCGTAAGCTCAAATACGATGCGGTTCTTTAATATCATTGCATTTTCGTCGCAGCTCTTTACTAAAGATGTGGATGAGTGGCCCGAAAACGAGCCCCACAGCCTACAATGAAATTAAACATTTAGTACGCAACATAAGAGTGGTCAACGACATCGCTGAGAGAGCAGTAAAGCTCATGGTTGAGTACAACCAGATTCACACTAACAATGAAGAAGAGAAGCAGTTTCCCTTATTGGCAGTTAAAGATTACAGAAAGAAATATCCTGACAGGAAGAAATCTACATTGATGAAATGAAAAAATCAACATTTTTATGTTTATCTTTTATGTTTGGATGTTTATTAAATAAATAAAAGAAAATCTGTTACCAAAACTTTTGCTTTTGTTTCTTATAGTATGTTTCACAAATTTACTATATGATGGAGCCTCCTGTAATATTAATTTGCCGGTAGCGACCTCTAAATATTTTTCAATTTTTATAAAATTTTCAGATAAATTTTTTTTCATTTAAAAGAACAAAATAGTGAGTTGGGACGGTCAAAAATAACAATTTTCATTTTTTGCCTGATATAAGGCGCACCCTAGTATGCATACGTATAATGTAGATATATGTATGTAATAAAATAAGTCAATTTTAGACTTTACCGGAAAAGATTATTATTTTCAGCGACATACGTACAGTACCGAAATTGTTTGATGGTCTATTTTCCATCTGCTCAGAAAATAGAATGGATCACACTTACTCTTGAGAGTGGTTCCATAGTATTTTTATAGAGCTAACGGCTAAATAATGAAAACTTGTGGAAGCTGATTGTAATTTCTCACAAGATGGAACAACAAATTCCAATGATTTGACTCATTCCACTGACATAATTGCGGACGAAAAAGTTTTTCATGAGCATTTCAATCAGAAAAACTTGGTGGTAGGCTGGCCAACTGACATATTGTTTCCTGTTCGCTATAAACGACATTCAATTTCATACTGTTTTAACTTTTCCTGATGCGTTTTTCTGATCGCTATAACTGGTCCCTTATTTAGAAGTATCGAACTGCAAAATTATGACAGAATCGACAAAGGCAATGACGGGAATATCCAAAAACAATTTTGAAATGTTAATTTTCTTAAAAAAACATCAAAACTTTCCGTTATTTGATTCCTTTTTTTGCAAACACCTCGTTTGCAGTATTATTAAAAATGGTCTTGATATTATAGTATGTATGAAGCTTAATGAAAATCGTTAGAGCCGTTTTCGAGACGACATGATAAAACCGAAATCGTTCATATCCGTTCTAGATGATACAAAATCCGATGAATGGTCTGCGGATGGCTTCCGACAATTTTGTTTAGTTTTTACTTGCGATATACGTAGTGTAGGTCCGGTGACCATATTTCTGGGAGCAAAACCCGGGACACAAAGTGAACATTTTAAAAACGTAAAACAAACATATTAGTCTTTTCCTTAATTTTTATTTTGATACTACATACATGTCTTCATATATATACCTATTAAAAGAGAGAAAAAATAACAGAAAAAACAAACGAAAAGAAACTCTTAAAATTAAAGGAACTTAAAACTTAACATTTAATTCATTAATAAAATAATTCAGTCTTCTGTTAGCAAATTAGTCTTTAACTTATTAAATGAACATTATGTAACGCTTCAATATTTAGAACTACAAAAACATAACATTTCGTAATGCAGATTAAGCCAAGCTTACAAACGTATATTTGTCCTTAATACTTTTGAGCTGAACAAATATTTTAAAATTGAACGTTTTATTTTAAATAATTTTTAAATTCATGGCAGCTTATATTATTGTAAAATTCAACAATTAACATGGCTTTTAGATTTTTAAAATTGACTTTGGATTTTTCGCTCGTCCACATATAATTCATTATTGAAAAATGGCACTAGAACCTGGCAAACACAAACTGAACCCGACAATTTGTAAAAGGTTTGAAAAACAAATTCTTTTTTTTTTCTGAGAAATGCGTACAAATATTAACCCATTTTTAACCTACCGTCTTTTTGTTTTAAGCCTGTTAAGAAAAAATTTTAAGCAAACAAACTCATCAAACAACTGAGAGTTCTTGTTTCGCTTCGGTTTTGGTTCACAAAAGCCAAACATGCTTCTATTTCTGGCCAGGGGTACATTACTAAGAATTACTCGACTTAATATTTCAAGTTCTTCAAAAGATCTTTCCCATTGATTTAAATATTCGTCCAAGACATATAAAATTGAAAGATATTTTCCTTATTTCTTTTGGTTAATTAATTTTATTTCGACTTGTTCAGTCTCCATTTGTCTTACTATCAAACAAAAAAAAATGTGCAAATACGGGACAAATACGGGACAAATAACTAAATACGGGACACTTGTACGTCCCGGGTTTCTTAAATAAAAACAGGCTATTAAAACACGGACAGGCTATTGAAACACGGGACAGTCCCGGGAAACCCGGGACGGATGGTCACCGTAAGTATAGGGCAAGTTTATGATTCGTGCAAAAAAAATTTGAGATAATAATTTTCCCTAACATTAAGATGATAGAGAACGCTAATCAAAGTGGGTCTCGCAGTTCTGTCTGTCTGTCCGTCTGTCCGTCTTTCCGTCTGTCCGTCTATCCGTCTGTCTATCTGTCTTTCTGTCTATCTGTCCGTCTGTCTGTCTGTACCTCGGTCTGAAGCGATTTTCTTCAAACTTTGAACTGAAGGTTCTTTTTTCTTAGCTCAAAAAATAACGGTACCTGCCATACAACCAATATACTAAAATTGATTTATTTTGAAAACAGCTCTAACGATTTTGGAAAAAAAAAACTACGAGCTACTATAATTACTGTAATAAATATTTTGGTGGAAAAAAAAATTGTATAACGGTTATTAACGGTAACTCTCATAGAACCGATTTTTTTGGTTTTCAAATTTCTCGTTAACGGTTACGGTTTAAATTTTGTGAAAGATTATATTTTATTAAATACTAAAAGTTTGCATACCAAATTTAATTTTTTTAAATTTTTAATTTTAAAAAATTATTAAAAAAAAAAACACTCTCACGATTTTAGAAATTTTTTTTTCATAAATTCATATTTATCAAATAAATCAGATGGCATACTTTTTTTTGATCTCTATCTATTTTAGCTATTAAAAAAAACAAATTTATAGTAAGTTTTAGTAATAATTTATATTTTAAACTGTTTTTAAAACTTTTTTAATGATATCATAACATTATATGCACATTGTCAATTTTAAGCTACATTCACGGTGTTAGCTACGAGAGCAAAGTTTGTGGGATCCAGTTGTGCCCATTTTGTTTTTACTAATAATCCACTGTTAAAAAATTGCAGGAATGTCGGAAACGTAGTTTGAAAAGCCCATACACATTCTATTAAATCTGTTGCGGATCGAGTCCACTCCCCGGGAATACAATTTTGAGGATTCTTTAATTGACATGTGAATTTCTCCTCTAGGAAATCACTTACAAATGCTTTAAACCAAATCCAAAGTAAATTCGCCCAACCGCTTAGGCTCTTAGGGGCCAGTTATAGCTTTCATTGAAAACCATCAATGAAAATATAAACTGTCAATTTTGACAGGCTTTGAAGACAAAATAAATGATTATTTTAATGCCAAAGTAAATCTTATTGACTTAATAATAAATATTTCTAGGTAAAAAAAAATCAATTTGGCACAACCTTTCTCATAAAATGTAGTAGCCCGTAGCGTAATGGTTAGTGCGTTAGACTGTCACGCTGGAGGTCTGGGATGGAGACTGGGAAGCGTCTCGTCCACCTAAAAACTAAAAAAGTTTTTTTTCAGGGCTACTGCCTCTTGCGAGGAATTGACAAATCCTCCAAGAGTATCACTTGTCACGAATAAGTGCTTCTCGTCTAGCCGTTCGGATTCGGCATAAAATTGTAGGTCCCTTCCATTCCTGTCGACAGGCGCACACAGGAATGGTTGCTAGTTGTTAGTCACTAGGCCCTGGTTCTTCATGAGCCGTTGTGCCACCCGAATTATATTTTTTTTTCTCATAAAATGACTTAAGTTTTCAAGATGAACTACCTTACCAATGATCATTGAAAAAATTAAAAGTTACGTTATGGGGAAGATATGGGTGAAAATATTGAAATCGTAAGCTATATTTCTGCTTTAAAATATTCAATGATTAAACTTTCGAACGGCCTCAAAATCAACAGCTAACATTTTCAATGATGGTTTACAATGATAGCTATAACTGGCACCTTAGCTAGATGTATGTATGTACATCAGAACGTACAAACAAACAAACCGACAGATTGTCAAATATCTATAACCGGAGCAGATAGCAAAAAATGGATGACGGATTTTAGCTCAGCACAAACAAAAATATATCTCTACCACGAATCTTGTTTTTAAACTCTTGTAGGGCTATGTAATCGAAGAAAGCTTAAAAATCAAACGATTTTCTTGCGATTTTCAGTAATTTTCAGTAATTTTTTGAGTAAAAACGCGTTTTATGACATATTAAGTGACAATTACTTATCTTTTTTATTATTAGCATCCGTAGATACAACAAAAATAATTTTAAGCACTTATAACCAATTACTGAAGTAAGAAACTTGACTATTTGTTTGATTTAAAAAAAAAATATTATACAGTTTGTTTACCTAAAAACTGCAGGATCTAAAAATATAATTTTGAAAAATGTCCCAAAAGAATAGTTACTTGTTTGTCTATCCTCTACAAGATTCGACATACCTATTTTGAAAATCTGACAACAAAATTTATTCGAAATCACCATTATACAACCATTTTTTTTTAAATTTAACTATTAGCTAGGTATATATTATTAATTATTTTGAATTACATAAAATGGGTTTGAACTTTAGTATTAATTAAACATACAAAATTAAGTTTAAATTTAACAACTATTATCAATTATTTTATATTAAATTTTAAAAAATGTCTATCATCTTGAATATAAACGGCTTTTATTGTACTTTGTTTAGAACTTTTTTTGATTTGTGCATTATTACAAATAATATTACAAAATATTTTTTTTTTGAAAAATTATGCTTTTTTGAAATATAACAAAAGTAAAGTACAAATGCAGCGTAAGGGGCTGAAGGGGGATGTTAATCAATTTTGTACCTCGAAACCCTTTTTCGTAAATTAATGCTTTTTATTCCTTTACCGGATAGATTTTAATATCTATTTTGTGTTGTGTTTTAGTTCTTACATTTGATAATAGTTTTCATCCTTCGGCCGCATTAATATTCATTCTGGTGCCAAAACTCTGCACTGGTTTGGAAATCTTATTGTCATTCTCATTACCATTTCAAAGTGAATACCTATCCATCCTGTCGAATTTTAATTTTATACCTCTGTTATAGTCTGTTTTTGTTTATACGCAAAAGACGAATGCACCTTGAAATGGTCTTTAAAATAACAACAAAATGAGAATTATTTAAATATTTACCATTTTCCTTGGAAAAAGTAGTTTTCGTATACCTATTATAAATTTCTCATTAACCAAAAGAAATTGAGGCATCTTGCTCTTACCGTTCGCTTAATATTTAATAAGGGTACTAAAATTGAGCTTGGTTCTTGAATACATACAATTATTATGAAATAAATAGGAATTAAGCCTTTTTTTGAATTTTTGTTGTTCTCTTTTGACTTTGATTCGAAAACTATGTACACATAATTACTTTATTTGAATGAGAAATTAAATATCGTATTGCAAGCTTTTGAAAAAGCTAGGGCTAAATAATATTGTTGTTGTTGAAGTTAATTTTATTACTTTTTTTTAGATTTAGGGCGAGTTCGTAATCGCAGAAATCTTCGACAGATCTGCCGCATGTCTGCTTAGCTTCTGCGTATCGATTTTATTTTTCTTCTGCCCGCAGAAAGTAAGCAGGCGGCAGTTTTTGAAAAAAATTGTATTCGTAAACGTCGTAGCGCAGAAAATTATTTGTAAAAAATTTTGAGATAAAATTTTCGCGCGGTAAAAGGTGATCTTAGGGCATTTGGGTGAAATTTGGAAAAAAAAATATGCTATATGATAGACAAATATCTTGATGATACATGTATGTATGTACTTCAAAGCCATTTCATATACAGGGTGGGCCAAATACAAGTTTCTTTTTAGAAATGCAATAAAATTGTTGTTGGCATTACATCGGTCCTTTACGGTTCCCAACAAAAAAAAAAAAAGTTCAAAGGGGTCAAATCGCAGCTCCATTCTCTACAGAATGTTTTTTTTTTTGGCTGCACAAACTGCCCGACACCGACCTGATTTCTGAGTACTTTTGATGTTTACGAACGTAATTTGTTTTGCAGGACTACTTAAGTCAGATTTCAATTTTTGTTTAAGAACGCAAACTTTGCAGATCTAAGTTAGTCAGACGATTACGAATTCGTCCTTAGTCATTTTTTTGTTTACAAAATTTGCCCCTTACGCCTAAACGGGGGAACAGAGGCCACCATGCCATATAGTTTTGTTTAACCTATTTGATCAAGTCTACCCTAGCTTTTTGTTGTTTTAACTCTTTTTTAAACAATAAGTTCATTCTTTTATTTTTTGTTTTAATCAAGTTGTTCTTATTAGTCCAGTAACTTTGTCGTTTGTATGGAGGCACCGTTTGGCTCAAATCTGGTATTTCTGATTTGTTGCTGCGTTGTTCAGGATATTGTCATAGTAAATAACCTAAGTTTTCGACCTCGAGCGGCGACCGCTTCATGGTTAAAAATCAATAAAAAAATGCGATTTTTTCACGCTTTTTTTAATTATTTTAGTCCTTAAGAAGTAATTTTAAATAAAAACATTGCTCTACGAATTCGAAGTTACCTACTTTGGTCTAATTTGAGCCCAAAACCATATCTGTAGACCGAATAGTTTCAAAATACAGCATTTCAAAATTTAGCGATTAAAAAAAATATAACAAGTAGTATATCAAACAGTATAATGAAAAATAAAGAATGGTTGACATAAATCCATTAAAGCACTGCAGCGTGTAGGTTGAGCCAAAATAATAGGACAATCATACCGGAAGGGGGGTCTATATACCCCTATACAGATGGGAGGGGCAATTATCAAAAAAAATTACTTAAGGTAAAAACAACACTATTGAAAAACAATGGTAACATCCACAATATTCTCCTATAGCTTTTCTTAAGCCCAGAAACCCATTCTTGCCCTTAAATGGCTGCACCGAAGTATATACGTGAGTGTAGTTGATTCAATAAATGAAAAGATTATTATGGACAATTTTCGACAGAAAACACAACTTAGAAAAAAGACAAATAGAAACATTGTTTTTTTTTTAATTCACGTATGTATAAATTTGCCAATATATTTCGCTGCAGTGTAGATTAGACAGAGACCACAACTTTCAAAAGCAATTAATATAAATCGTTTAATGTTTATGTTATAAACCATAAGGGAAATGAATGCGTTAACAGAAATGTTGTTTTACCATCATCATCATACTCCACTTCGGTAATAAAAAGGTAAGTACTAAGTACTCTCTTCTTTTATTTATTTAATTTATGTGGATTCGTATTGCTGTGCTGTGTTTTTTAATTATCAACTAATAACATGACACAAGCCCAGCTCTGCAAACAATTTGCTCCTAACTACAGTCCCAGTCCCATGCCCATGTATTTCGAACAATAAAGATTGGGTAAATATTTGCTATGTAATGCTTTGGTCGGTATGGTATGGAAAATGTAATGTAATGCTCCTCTTGGTGAAATGTGCTTCATTCACTATATGACTTGACTATATTATAATACATCTACCTCCTCTATCTGCGGTTGTCTAGCCAGAGGCTTGTGTATCTTTGCTTGTGTGCAGTGTTTGCAAACTACCGTTATTTATCTGCAATTTAAGAGTTCATCATTGAACGGAATTAATAAACAGTATCTTCTACATGGTGTGTGTACAATGTACATGTGTTAACCGCCGGGTTCTAATCCAGATCCAGAGTGACCAGATTTTTGTTTCTAAATGTTGTAGGTAGGTTTCAATTCTGTCCGTACAGCATTGAAAAAAAAAAAATAAAGTGCACGACTGGATCGTATCAGCTACAATGTTTCCAACGAAGCTTATTAAAAAAACCTGATGGTTTTCGAGAAATTTTCAAAAACACTGGACTTTTACGTTTTCTTCCCACAAAATGGAAAGTTTTTGTCCAAATTTAAGATATTTATTTTAAGAAATCCTTTGTGGGAATTATATTTGAAGTCAAATTCTAAATTTTTCGAAATAATTTGAACAAAATGTTTTATTTTTGTTTGATTTTGAGGGTCGGTAACTTATCTTCGGAAACAACATCGTCGCACGACCCATCTTCGCAAGCAACATCTTCACAAAACAACATCCCCCGCAACAACGCATCCTCGCAAGGACAGATCTTCGAAATGACACATCCCCGCAACGACAAATCCTCGCAACGACACATCCTCGCAACGACACATCCCCGCAAGGACACATCTTCGAAATGACACATCCCCGCAACGACAAATCTTCGCAACAACTAATCCCCGCAAACAAAATCTTCAATGTCACTAATCTACGAAAGCCCCTGACCATGGTATTTCTTCCCTCGGCAGGAGCTTGAGTTGGCAACAAACATCCATGAGGAATCTATAAAAATTGTTGTTTTTGGACCGATTTATATAAAATTGAAATATGTTGTGGCTGACACACAATTATGGAAGAAAAAAATATTTTTAAGTTAGGGTGGTGCAAAAAAAAGTTCAACTTCGTTGTTCTTGGACCGATTTCGATAAAATTGAAATATGTTAAAGCTGAAACACAACTATGGAAGAAAAAAATATTTTTAAGTAAGGGTGGTGCAAACAAATTTCAACTTCTTTGTTATTAAGAAAATAATAAACTAACTTTTTTGATTGCTTAAACTTTTTAGCTTTAGTATTTGAGCCAACCAAAAAGATGTCAATTTCTTGAACTAATATGAATTTTTGAAAAAAAAAAAAATTTTAAATCGCTGAAATCGATTTTTACTAGGTACGTAAGGTTTTTAAAACATTTTTAGGAAAAAAAATTGCTTTAGGTAGGTACGCTTATTTGAAGTATGTAACTAGTATCACCCATGATTAAATGATTTGCTAAAAGTTTAAATATATTTGCTCTAAGTTTAAATTGATTTGCGTTTGGATAAAATCTATTGGCGTTGGGTTAAACCTATTTGCTTATATTTTAATTAAATGTGCGAATGCTATATAAAAACGAGAGCGCATTTAAAGAAAAAATGCCTACGATTGTTTGAAGGACCTTCTTTTTCAAAATTAAATTCAAATGTTTCCAACTTTGTTTTGCTATCAAGAAATCGTTATTTATTTAGTAGTTCAAAATATGGTTGTAAATAACATGGTAAAATGCAGCACACATACAATTAAAGAAGATATTTCTCAGAATGTAAAGGAGAAATTGGCATGTGCCTAATGGAAACCTTACCTACATTTTTTTTTTGAACCACCCTAACATAAAAATATTTTTTCTTCCATAATTGTGTGTTAGTAATAACATATTTCAATTTAATCGAAATCGGTCAAAAAACAACAATTTTTATAGATTCCTCATGGATATGTTATTTACCATCACATAAAATCGGCCCCCAATTTTCATATTGGCTCGCGTTCTACTAAATCACCTAACCCATTGCTATACAACATCATTTGTCCTGTTTGTTGCCAACTCAAGCTTCCGCCGAGGGAGGAAATACCATGGTCAGGGGCTTTCGTAGATTAGTGACATTGAAGATTTTGTTTGCGGGGATAAGTCATTGCGAGGATGTGTCGTTGCGAGGATTTGTCGTTGCGGGCAGTAGCGGATCTAGGATTAGGCTGTGGGTGGGGGCTTGGTAGATCCAGTTTGAGACAAGTTAAACTACAATTTATGTTTAAACTTAAGTTCAGCACTTGATTCGGTTTCAAAGAAAACCTTGAACTCAGATAATTCTGTAGTTCTAGTTAAACGAATGTATTCTGCAAATTAAACTTCATAGCCTAAGAGCCGGCAGCAAATTTTGGGAGTGGATTGATAACCAAAATTTGAGTATGATGGTTTGTAGGTGCATATATCGCGGTATCAAAAACAACCGTCTCTCAGGTTTCTTTTTCAGCCTTTTGAGGGGGTGGGGGTTTGAAAATAGCGATTTTCCAGTTTATTTTGTCAGAGGTATTACCACTTCAATAAATTTAAAAAATATATTATGTGATGTTGTCATTAAGTCAAAACATCATAATCTTGGCAATTCGACCAATAGAACTCAAAATATAAGCTTTTTAAGAGGAAAATTATGAAACACAAAAAATCAACGAAATAAAGTCTCCAAAAAAATCGATTAAGGTTCGCTTAAAAACCTAATATCTTGAGTTTTATTGGTCGGATTGTTAAGATTTTGACGTTTTGACTTAAAGAAAATAACAGAGCATCACATTATTAATTTTTTAAATTTATTGAAGTGGTAATACCTATGAAAAAATAAACTGGAAAATCGCTATTTTCAAACTCCCACCCCCGCCAAAGGATGAAAAAGAAACCTGGCAGACAGTTGTTTTTGATACCGCGATATATGCACCTACAAAACATCATACTCCAATTCTTGTCAAGCTCTACTCGCGAGCTGTTTTTTTTTCGTCCAAATTTTCTGTCAATTATCCGTAGCCCCGAACTTGTTTTTTGTACGATTCCCTTCACAATTCAGCCCCAACCTCATTAATTTGGGGATAAGAAAAAAAATACGTAGCATATAAATTGCGTAGCCCCAGCCTCGTTATTTTTTCTGGCTCCTGATTATGATTTCTATATTTCAATCAATTTTAAGAACCGCCTGTGGGGGGGGGGGGCTTTAGCCCCTATAACCACCCCCTCGATCCGCCAGTGGTTGCGGGGATGGGTCATTTCGAAGATGTGTCCTTGCGGCGATGTGTCGTTGCGAGGATTTTTCGTTGCAGGGATGTGTCATTTCGAAGATGTGACCTTGCGAGGATGTGTTGTTGCGGGGATGTTCTTTTGTGGAGATATTGTTTGCGAAGATGGGTCGTGCGACGATGTTGTTTGCGAAGATTAGTCGGGTTCCCGATTTTGAACCTGTTTGATTAGGTTAGGTAATTAATATGCAGATAAATCTTCAATTTTAAAAAATTTCATCCAACCGTTTTTGAAAAATTTAATTTTGACACAGAAATCTTTGTGTAATTTTTGTTTGGGATCAAAAAAAACATTTATTGGAAAATTTTGAACTTTGTATCTGTATCGGTTAAGCCAAAATCAGAAGAATATTACAAATTGTTTTATGGGAAGTACTGTTACTAAAAATGTAAATATTTGTCTCCTTCTTTAAAAACACAAATATTTTTTTTTTAAATTAAATTGTTATGTACGTTTTTCAACATTTCTATGGCAGGTAAGTAACAAAATGTTTAGAAAACAAAGCAATTATTCACTAAAATTGTTTTTATTTTTAACACTTTTGAATACATTTGGTGACTGCAATAAAAAAAAAATCAAATAGACTTGTGGTATATGTCAAATCTTACTAGTATGTGTGCAAATCAAGGTTTTCTCTGAAAGTGATACCAAATTTGCTTTATTTTTTGGTGATCTCTTTACGCAGATGTAACTGTCACAAATGTGATGATCACAAATCAACTTACGCGATTCCACCCCAGTTGTTGACTTCGCCATTATATGTAAAAACAAAAATAGACTAAGTTTGGAATCATTATTTGTTCTTGAAATATTTGAGACGAAAAATATTTTGCAACTGTTTTTCTTTGTTTAAAACAAAATTCTTGGTTGATTTTTTTTTTAAACTTTTATCAATTCTTTATTGCCTAATTATGTGTAGAATAAAATGAGTCCAAAGTCGATATTTGTTAGGGAACCTTTTCAGCACGTTATGGCAATATTATCTGTAAAATAAATTTCATCCGAAGTCGAAATCTATATTCGTTAACGAGATGTGCTGGATGAAAAAAGTGCCCCGAAAGTACGTATATACTCACATACAAACATCTAGCTAAAAACGACGGATTCTGATTCTTCAAAACGTGAAGATTATGGTAAAATTTTCAATTCGACAAGTCGCACCAATTTCAATAACTTCCAATGGGAAGTTAACCAGAGGAACCTACCATCAATAACCATTGTTCGAAAAAAAAAAAATTTTTTCTTCGATACATAGACCAGTAGAAGTAGGTAAGGTAGACTCAACGGTCAAACACTTTTGCTCTCCTGCAGTGCAAAATATCTGGGTGTAATTCTCGACCCTAAATTAAACTGGAAATTAGACATTGAAGAACGGGTTAAGAAGGCCTGTATAGCTTTCTATGCCTGTAGCAAAACTTTTAGTAAGAGGTGGGGCCTCCAGTCAAAAATGATTTTATGGACATACACAGCCGTGGTGCGACCTATTCTCACGTATGGTTCGATTGTGTGGTGGCCAGCATTAAAGAATTTGTATAATATCAACAAACTTAGGAAGGTTCAAAGAACAGCTAGCATTGGCACCACAGGGGCTATTCGATCCTGTCCAACAGATGCTTTAAGAGTTTTTCTACACCTTTTACCACTAGATTTGCACATTAAATACCTAGTATCTTGCAGCGCGATAAGACTAAAAGAATCGAACTCCTGGTTTGCCAAACCCTATGGACACAGCAACATCACGGGTTTAATTCCAACCGAAATGTTTTCGACTCCCACTGATTACTGCACCCCTTCAATTAGCCTCGGTAAAGATTTTAAAGTTATATTCCCATCCAGAAATGATGACGTCGTGACGAAAGACTTCGACACAACTATCTTTACTGATGGGTCAAAGATGGAGTGCGGTGTTGGTGCGGGTATTTTCTCAGAGTCCCTAAATATATCCAGGTCTTTTCGGCTACCTGACTTTGCTAGTGTCTTTCAGGCTGAAGTACTGGCGATCAGGGAAGCATGCAAGCTACTTAAACAAAATCCAAACCAGAACCGAAATACAGCTATTTTCTCAGACAGTCAAGCGGCTGTCAAAGCCATTAATTCGGCTACATCATCCTCAAAATTAGTACGACAATGCCAGGAAGAGCTTCTGAGTCTGAACACTAACCTCAGGGTCACTCTTATCTGGGTTCCGGGTCACAGTGGCATTGAGGGGAATGAGCGAGCTGACGAGCTGGCCAGGCAAGGTTCAGCCCTTCATAACTCACTTGCGGAAAGAGTCAGTATTCCTCTTGGAGATATGAAGGGCAATATATTCTCAATTTTTCTCTCAGAATCTAATCGTAGGTGGAATAGTTTAACTAACTGCATTATTGCTAGAAAAATCTGACCTACCTATAATAAATCCCAAACTATTAACCTAATGTGCAGACCCAGGCGAGACATAGCAAGGATTGTTGCAACATGCACTGGACACTGGCTAATAGGAGAACATGCGGCGAAGCTTGGCATCCCCTACAATACTCACTGTCGTAGTTGAGGGGACCAGCAGGAAAAGGAAACAGTCTTTCATTTCCTCTGTAAATGCCCCGCTTTGGCCAGAATGAGGCAACAATCTTTTGGGAAGCCCTTTTTTGACGACCTTAACGAACTCTCCGGAACGAAGATCAAAGATTTGACTTCTTTCCTCAACGCGACGAAATGGATCTAGGATTTACTTCGGTTCCTCTTGCACCGTCTTCTTCCCCAAACTCCTATGACTGCGAGCTAGCAGACTAACGGTTTTTGAAGGTGGCTCATGGTGCACGAGGACCGGACGATCACAAAATTGGGCCGATCTCCTCTTCAATACCAGCCCCAGCCAACAAGTGCCTAGGTGGCACAGTGTAGATGGGTCTTAGTTGCGGACTTCGACCCTTTTGAGTGTTTTCCTATTTTCAAGTTCAAGAATGTTTCAATGGATCTAGAATTAACTTCGGTTTCCTTTTGCACCATTTTCTTCCCCAAACTCCTATGACTGTGAGCTAGCAGACTACTGGTTTTTGAAGGTGGCTCATGGTGCACGAGGACCGGAGGATCACACGGTTGTGCCAACCTTCGCTTCAATACCAGTCAACAAGTTGCCTAGTTGGCACAGTGTAGATGGTTTTTAGTTGCGAACTTTGGTCCTATCGTGTGTTTTTCCTATGTCCAAATCCTTAATAAGTTTCATCACATGTCTAAATCCAATAAAAGCGTCTGGTCATACAGGCGGGTGGTACTTTCTCTGGTAACCACAAGTCATGTTGTGCAAACAGGCGGAGGTGTACAGAGATTACCATATCCGAGTGTGCGACTAGACGATCACCCTAAGGGATCAGATCGTATGCGTCCCGGGCAAATCAGCAAATTGCTTAGCGTAGCATACTGCAGCTGAACTCGGGCGTAGGCGATGATCCGTTGGGAGATCTATCACCAAATACCCTCTTTTCTTTAAAAATGTTCTTTTAACCCACAGGTCAAACGAGTTATGGTATCAAAACGGCGCATTACCGCGTTAATTGGGTCATCGAGCAAGGATGCTTGTGACCGCCATCTCTACATACCTACCTAGGTAAGGTAGTATACATGTATGTACATGGTTACAAAAATTAGGGTAGTCTAGAATTTTTGATTTTTGTTTTCCATTTCTCCACCATCTTGAAAAAAACATGAAATTTGCATCTCTCGTTCTTCGCAAATAAATCCTTATTAATTATCTAATTTATTTATTAATTAGCTTATTTAAATTATCTAATTTTTTAAGGGCTATAGAAATCCCTTTCGTGGGCGCATATTAAAAAAATGTATGCCGTCCTTGAATACAATGAAGAAAAAATCAAATTCTAAATACATTTTTTTTCATCTGCTGTTATTTTGAAAAATTCTCATTTGAAAATGAAATAAAAAAACATATTTAATATTCCATATTTTTGAGATTATTTAACCAGGCGAAGTAATTTTTTTACTTTTGATCTTTTTGTATACATTCATAAAAGTTAACATTTTAATTCTTCAAAATTTGGTTCAAGGCTTTTCAATATCTTCTTTTGAATTACAATAAAACCTCTGCTAAATGTTAAAATTAAGGCTTAACTACATAGACGTACTTTTGGCAAAAAGTATAAAAGTGGGAAATAAATATCTACATATGCTAAAGACACCTGCTTGCAGAAAAACAATTGAAAATTATTTATGAAGGCTTAATTTATCTTTCAAAACAATTTTCGTATTTTTTTTTGCCAGCAGGTTTCCTTAGCGAATATTTTATTTTCTCACTTTTGTACTTTTTGCTAAAAGTAGGTCTATTTAGTTAAGGCTTTAGTCTTCAGCGATTTTTCACTATTTTTAAAGTTATGTAGCAAGGCGAGTCAATATTTGTATGCAAAATAAGCAACGATTTTTCAAAAAAGTAGTAGGTCAGGTATTCATCCTTATTGCGAAAGTCGTTGAATGCCATACCAAAACGCGACAGAAGAATTTCCGCTTCTAAAAACGCCAAATTTTGTCGTTCACAAATTGCAAAAGACAGATTCAAAATAAATGCTTTTAAGTTGTTTTCTTTTTTTTTTTTTTTTTTTTTTTTTTTAATTCTGACAACAAGTGCTCAAGGGTAAAAGTAACAACTCAGAAAAAGAGGAAAAAGCTTCATGGAGAAAAATGAAAAACTCGCTAAATTTTGTATAAGAGGGTGCGAGTCCTTGGCCAAGGAATTAAACAACATTTGACCAACAATACGGCACTGATAGGAATATCAAAAAGTAGGGAAATTGTTAAATATTTAAAAATAAGTACAAATACTATTTTTTAAGGTAAAACAGAAATTTGTAAGAAAGAAATTGAAGCCTATTATGGAAGACAACTCAACTATGTTTAGTAATCATTTGTAAGAATTGGTATTATCGATAACAACTAGTTGACTATCAAAACACAACTAGTTGTCATTGAGCAGACAACTAAAAAATTGTCGACTTTTCAGTTGTCTCTTAGTATTATATAAGTGAGTTGAGTTGTGTTTGGGTTGTTGTAAGCGTCAAAATCAAACAACTGGTTTTAATCAGTTGTGTAGAACATTCTGCACAGATTTTAAATAAACAAATATGGATAAAAAACAGTAAGTAAAACAACACACCAGGGAGTCCAGTTTTCTAGTAAAAGTAAATTTTGGATGCATTTTGTTCTGCAATCGTTAGCTGGGAATTATTCCATTTTCCACAAATGCGTTCCTCAATCACATCTACCACTTCCTATAATACAACTGACACTGTTGGTTGGGCAGGCCATAAATTAAACCGTTGCCACTACACTTTTGCTAACTTTCGTCGCCCATGAAACGAAGAGCAGCAGCAAGTTTAAGAATTGGTGGAACCGATGAGACACGTTGTGGTTGTTTTAAAAAAATCCTTTATTTCACTCAATATATACATAAATGCTTCTTTATTAACCCTAAAGTAACTTAAGAATCTGGAACCAACAAAAAATACATTATTTAGGAATAGAAGTTTATACATAAGATTATTGAATGTAATGTACTTAGTATTTGGGAGTTCCAATGGATTGGAGTGATTGGATATTTTTTTCTTATTTTTGCAACATTAAGGGAGTTCTTATCTTCCAAATCACCGAAAAACAAACGAAAAGAACTTTCCATCGTACAATAATTATTTCTAATTCTTTCTTTTTTATTTCTTATATTTTTATTCATTGACAACGTATTTTTTCATAACAACTGAGTTTAGTTGGCTTTCATAATACGAATAATTTATTTGGTTGTCTAAGAGTTGAGTTGTATTGATGACAACTCAACCAAGTTGAGTTGTAATCCATAATAGGGGCAATAAAGAAAAGCTTCTTTATTGAGCCGAAAGTACATTTTAAATCTGGAAAATATTTTGGTAAAAAAAAAATCGTTTCCACTTCTCTTTTCTTTGTGGTCGTCACTGCTAGCTGGCCACGTATACACTTTTAAGGAATTTGTATATTCGTAAACAAAAAAGTAGTTAACAATAAAATGTATAGAATCAAATCAATAATCGAATCAGGCTCTGCCTTAATTTAAAATTAAAGTAATAATCATCAACGTCTGCTCATTTATCTCAAAATTGCAATTAATTTATGTGTCTAAAAATTAGAAGTAGACTAAGAGTCTACGCTCTAAAAGCGACGAGGAGTCTGGTGATTAAGATACGTAATACCGTTTTGAAAACGACACGACAATTGGCGTTGAAGTTAAACGACTGCCGAAATAAGGGTGGTTGGTTATGATTTCAGTTAATTAATTTTACAAATATCTTTTTTATTCTCCGAAAAGTCTCTTCTTTAAATTTGTGTATGTTGCAATTTTTTTTTTTAATGTTAATACAAACAAAATAACAATTGTTTTTAATTTTTGATCAAAAACATCTCCATAAGCAGAGTTGATGGTTAAAATGATGATGGATTTGATTTGAGCTTTACACAATTGAGTTCCCGAGTCTAAAACAAAGCCGATATCTAAAAATTGAATAAAGACATTTAATAACGTCATTCATAAAACAAAATTAAAAAAAAAACATTTCATTCAAAAGTGGAATGGGATGTTTAAGCACCTATGTATATGTCTGTATATATGAGGAATAGTTTGAATAGATGGAAAAGCACGCATTGGAGTGGTTTACAGACGTTGCAAGAAAGAAGCAAAGAAAAAGTGTGCCCAACTTCAAGGAAGGAGTATGAAGAGCATTTATCGGGAGCTGGAGGAAATATCTGCACCGGCTGCTGATACAAACCAAGCTTTCCAGCACCTGCAACATGCCAATATGAACATAAGGGCGCAACTATTTTCAAAATTGCCGCACAGAGAAGAAAAAATGCTCAGGAGATTCGTTAACCAAAATTCATTAAAAACGCTCAAGGCCAACTCCTTGTGGATGACGACAAAATTCTTCACAGATGACAAGAGTATGCGGAAGGACTTTTAAATGAAAAATTTCTGAGGATATACTTTCCAATAGCTGCACCTAATAATGAAGAAGACGCCGACATCACTGAGGAAGAAGTAAGCGACGCGGTGAAAAAACCCAAAAAGGGAAAAGTGATTGGGCCAGACTAGATACCCTCAGATTTCTGGAAAAAGATGGGAGACAGCGGGTCTATTTGGCTCATGATTCTCATCTCCAAACTTATCTGCGGTGACCGAATGCCTAATCAGTGGAGGGATATTTACCATCTTCCAATATACAAGGGGAACAGTGATATACGAAATTGCGACAGCTACCGTTCGATCAAGCGGATGGCCGATTACGAAAAAATAATACGGCTATCTGACGACCAGTGCGGTTTTGTTTCGGGTATATCAACCACAGATACTATTCAGAGTATAAGAATAAGAATGCACAAATATCGGGATTACTCTAGAGATTTGCATATTGTATTGGTTAATTTTGAAAAAGCATTCAACAGACAACCACGAGATCTGATATGGGTTGCACTTAGGCAACGACGAGTTCCGGAAGTCTACGTGCAGATGATCATGAACATGTACGAGCAAATTCAAACAAAGTTAGATGCCCCGAAGGAATCACCGAAGAGTTCCCAATTTGAGTAGGTGTGCACCAGGGAAGCGTCCTGAGGCCTTTGCTCTTTATTACTGTCCTTGACTTTCTGCTTGAGAATAAGGTGACGGACCCCAAAGTGAATCAGTTGTTCTTTGCTGACGATGGAGCCATCATAAGTGAAGATCCCATGTCCTTGCAACGATCACTTGATGTATGGGTGGATATTCTGGAAGGAAATGGATACCGCATTAGCGAAAACAACCGAATACCTATGCTGTCCATTTGCTCATCCACACAGGCCTATTCCGGACATCTATCTGAATGGAACAGTGCTTCCCAAGTGCAAAAAGTTCAAATATCTTGGATGAATGATCAATAACGAAGGATCTTGTGATGACGACATCAAACATTGTGTGAGCGTAGGGTGGATGAAGTGGCGGGAAAACTATGCCATCTTCTGTGATAGAATAATGCCCCTAAGCTGAAAGGAAAGTTTTACATGGCAGTTGTTCGTCCAGCGCTACATACGGTTCACAGTGTTGGACAATGTACAAGAAGTATGAGAGTAAAGATGCTTTGCATGACAGCAGGCGTAACAAAGCGTGATCGAATAAGAAGTAATAGAATCCGAGGAAGCCTACACGTCAAAAACACCATCTTGGACAAAATACAGCTTGACCAACTTAGTTGGCACTGTCATGTACAAAGAAGATGACATGAGAACCCAGTTCAAAAGGCAATAGCACAAACGGTTCCAACACTATCGCGGAAAAAAGGCAGGCGCAAAAACTCCTGGACGAATCAAATGCAACAACACCTGCTTTTAGTTGGCCTCAGAAATTGAATAATCCAAAACCGGCAGGCCTGTCGACGTTTTCTGAGGTCAACCCGGCGAACTCCACAAGGGGATCCTTAGGTGAAGAAGTTGCGTGGGGGAGCTGTGGTCCCAATCGAGATCATGACAATCGCCGCCGTTTAAATGAAGAAGAAGTTAGCTGAAAAGTCTTTAATATACTCTTATTTTCCATTTCTTAAGCAGTTTGTAAACTTAAGTTAAAAAAGAATTGGTTTTCTTACCCGTAAAGTCACTTAACTTAAAAATGCAATAAAAGTGCAAATCAATCATGATTTTTTGAGTAAGTCAACTTACTTGGTTACTCAACTATAACTCCCTGGTGCATGTTTAAAAGTGCTAAACAAGTTTTTGGCCAAAAACAAAAAAAAAATAGGTTCTAGGGACGACGACGGGGCTTTGAATCCTTAACCCTTATATGGAAAAGCAATTAAAATCCACCGCACATACGATGAATAGTTTCAGAATGACCATCACAGTCACACTAAGTTTTGCTCCCTTGCAATAACCAACCTTTTATAACCACAAATATCAATTAAGGACTTTGTGCATTTCCCAAATCGCTTGTTAAAAAAAAAGCAAGAACCCAAAACCGAATCGGTTAGAGTGTGGTTGTTAATTGATCACTTCAGCAATGGATACCGGATGTGTGAATTACCTATGTCTTCTTACCTTAACCGCTGATCAACTATAGAAATAACGTTGTGGCGTGCACTATCAATCTTCGTGAGTTACAAGACCACATGCTAAATTCTAAAACTTAAAACGTAAAGCTATAGGCACCACCCCCACCCACAATAGCAACCATAGCAAGCGCACCGCATAACACCGAACCAAACCATGGAAGTCACAGTCGTGATGATGTTTTAAAACAAAGGCCATATTCTCATTTGCACTTCCTGCCGCAGGACTATCAAAATGGGTTTTCCATCACACCGAAGACCAAACTCGACCGTTCGTTTGCTCGCTCGCTAGGGGTATTATAAACGTAATTATGCGGCAAACACAGTTATACTTTATATATTCGAGTCTCGCTATCGCTATATAGACCGGAAATATGTAGATATAAGTCTCTCTGCCACCGAGGGGAGGGAGGAGGGTGGTGTTCTATAAACTTTTAAGTTTGATTTGGTCACGTATTTTTGATTGTCTTGAAAAGTTACTCAACTGTTTTTTACTTAGGTATAAATCTTGTGTGGTGTGTATTTGATGGGTTTTGCGTTCAGCTGGGAGGATGAGCTCACTTGGATTAAATGTCACGTAATTCATGAAAATTTAGGCTTTTTTTGAAGTGGATTGATTTGCGGCATGACGACCGACGCGACGATAGGACAAAAAGCTTTATACACACACATTTATACATGAAACTTATAATGCTCCTGCTTCTGAAGAGGGAATACCTAATGGTCTTTCCCGTTTGTGATGTTAATCTTTTAGAGTAAAAACTGGCAAAAGGCAGGCAGGTGGGTAGGTGTTTAGCTTCAGGTTGGTATAGGTATACGGGTGGGGGACTCTGAGGGGCGTGTAAGAAGCTTAGAACTTTTCAAAGACACTTAGTGTTGATGATGAATCATAATAGCTTTGTTCACTGTCAATTAACTTATGTATTATGAATTTGAGAAAATATACAAGAGTTAATTTTCCAGCGTTGAAAGGTTTTCTGTCAATTAGATTTAATTTGCTAAAATTGTCCAGTTGTTTTGAAAATCATTTATCATCGAGCATGATATGTTTTTAGAAATGTCTGTTACCTAAGTGCTTTAAGGATATAATTGATACACAGGACTAAGGACTCATTTTTGTATTCTTCCAATAGAAAAGAATCTATTCCTGTTTATATATCTAGTATAGGGTTACCATGCGTCCTCTTTTTGGAGGATATGTCCTCTTTTTAATCTCGGCGCGGAATGTCCTCCAACGTTTAATTAATCCAACAAGTAATTACGAAAATTAGCAAAGTCATCGAATGCCAATACAAATATGATAGAAAACATAAAATGAAACAGATCTTATTTCGAGTCCCGTGTGTCAACCCTGTAAGTTTAGTTGAACGCGCCGATTTGTGCAGCTTTATTGTAACCTGTTTTGTTTTTCCCTTATATATTTTATATGTCGTTCGGTAAAGGCTTAACTACATAGACCTATTTTTTGCAAAAAAAGTGCGAAATAAACATGTCTATGTAGTTAAGTCTTAACCATAAAAATTGGCGTTTCGTCCCGGCGTTCTCACTTGGACTCTTCAGTTGACAGTCAGGGACTTGTCAAGACGCAATTTTTATTAAGTTCAGTCCAGCTTACATCAATTTTCCATCGAAAATCAATTGTGAACTATATCCAACCCAATTAGAATTTCTAATCAAGAATTGTTGGAAATTTTGTTACCCGTGGCCTGGCATTTTTTATAATGCAAATTCTATATACTACTGAAATACATCAGCCAAGTAGAAGACTTAGCATTATTTAATTGGACTTGTTGAATTATTGATTCAATATAGCTTTTAACGGCCTTTAGTCCATAAAAATTTGCGTTTTGTCCCGGCGTTCTCACTTGGACTCTTCAGTTGACAGTGAGGGCCTTATCAAGACGCAATTTTTATTAAGTTCAGTCCAGCTATATTGAATCAATAATTCAACAAGTCCAATTAAATAATGCTAAGTCTTTTACTTGGCTGATGTATTTCAGTAGAATATAGAATTTGTATTATAAAAAAAACTCATATGTTAAGTCTTAACTACATAGGCCTCCTTTTGTACAAAAGTGAGAAATAAATATCTTTTCTGAAGACACCTGGTTGCAAAAACCAAAGAAAAATTGTTTATGGTGGTTTAATTTATGTGTCAGAACAATTCTCGTATGGTTTTTTGCAAGCATGTTTCTTTAGCGAGCATTTTAATTTAAAATGATTTTCTTTAATATTTTTTACAAGATGATTTCAAAACCATGCCAAAAAGAAAGTGCTTATTTAATGATGATCCGTCATTTAGGAAATGAAGAAATGATTCCGAAGCAGATTGCACAGTTCGTAACTCCAAGATTTCCATTGCAAGCAAAGGTAAATACGCGATCGAGAACCCTATAACATCTCAAATGCACTTAAATGACAGAAGAATTTCATCGGGTACATCAAGAGTTTTGGAAACTTTCATTTTAAACAAGTCAACACAAACACATATCAAGGATACCGAGGCAACAATTTCGTTTCACACTGTATGTCATCATCATCAGCAAGCGTTTAATTCTCTTAATTTGACCACTAAGTTAAACAAAAAACTGTATTTCGAATCGGATTTGTGTAAAGGAATGAAATGCGCCAGGACATAGGGCGCTGCAATAGTCACCAGTGTAATCGCTCCCCTGTCTTGCTCTAAATCATTTAAACTCCAAGAAAGCAAATTCTTTTAAAGAAGGTAGACATGCTTAAAAGAAGAGAAACTATAGAAGTAGATTTTTCTATTCAGATAGTGGTTGTCCAAATGGAATCTCATAACCAAAATGCAAATTGTTCATTCCGAAAAAAAAAAACGAATTGTGTGTTAAACTTAAAAAAAAAGAACCTCGCGAATTTTGTATTTACACATTAGAAAATAAAATTTTGAAAAATTAAATTTGAATTTTTGAGGTAAATTAATTGTTAAAAATAACCGGAATTAAATAATTTAAATTTCACTTTACCTATTTATCTATAATTTACCTGAAAAAATGTCATTAATTAACCAACAAAAAATTCAATCTGAAGATAAATGTAGAAAGTACTTTATAAAATGTTCCTTTTAAATATAAGTTTTTAATTTTTTATATTTTATGTTATGTTATTTTAAAAATGAAATACATTTTCGTTTAAGTTAATGTTTAGTCTAATTTTTGTTTTCATTTTGTCCTCTTTTTTAAGGTAGATGATGTCCTCCAAGGTCCAGGATTTTAAAACTTTTTGTCCTAGTTTAGCTAAGACAGCCATGGCAACCCTAATCTAACGGGTGATTTTTTTGAGGTTAGGATTTTCATGCATTAGTATTTGACAGATCACGCGGGATTTCAGACATGGTGTCAAAGAGAAAGATGCTCAGTATGCTTTGACATTTCATCATGAATAGACTTACTAACGAGCAACGCTTGCAAATCATTGAATTTTATTACCAAAATCAGTGTTCGGTTCGAAATGTGTTTCGCGCTTTACGTCCGATTTATGGTCTACATAATCGACCAAGTGAGCAAACAATTAATGCGATTGTGACCAAGTTTCGCACTCAGTTTACTTTATTGGACATTAAACCAACCACACGAATGCGTACAGTGCGTACAGAAGAGAATATTGCGTCTGTTTCTGAGAGTGTTGCTGAAGACCGTGAAATGTCGATTCGTCGCCGTTCGCAGCAATTGGGTTTGTGTTATTCGACCACATGGAAGATTTTACGCAAAGATCTTGGTGTAAAACCGTATAAAATACAGCTCGTGCAAGAACTGAAGCCGAACGATCTGCCACAACGTCGAATTTTCAGTGAATGGGCCCTAGAAAAGTTGGCAGAAAATCCGCTTTTTTATCGACAAATTTTGTTCAGCGATGAGGCTCATTTCTGGTTGAATGGCTACGTAAATAAACAAAATTGCCGCATTTGGAGTGAAGAGCAACCAGAAGCCGTTCAAGAACTGCCCATGCATCCCGAAAAATGCACTGTTTGGTGTGGTTTGTACGCTGGTGGAATCATTGGACCGTATTTTTTCAAAGATGCTGTTGGACGCAACGTTACGGTGAATGGCGATCGCTATCGTTCAATGCTAACAAACTTTTTGTTGCCAAAAATGGAAGAACTGAACTTGGTTGACATGTGGTTTCAACAAGATGGCGCTACATGCCACACAGCTCGCGATTCTATGGCCATTTTGAGGGAAAACTTCGGAGAACAATTCATCTCAAGGAATGGACCGGTAAGTTGGCCACCAAGATCATGCGATTTGACGCCTTTAGATTTTTTTTTGTGGGGCTACGTCAAGTCTTAAGTCTACACAAATAAGCCAGCAACTATTCCAGCTTTGGAAGACAACATTTCCGAAGAAATTCGGGCTATTCCGGCCGAAATGCTCGAAAAAGTTACCCAAAATTGGACTTTCCGAATGGACCACCTAAGACGCAGCCGCGGTCAACATTTAAATAAAATTATCTTCAAAAAGTAAATGTCATGAACCAATCTAACGTTTCAAATAAAGAATCGATGAGATTTTGCAAATTTTATGCGTTTTTTTTTTAAAAAAAGTTCTCAAGCTCTTTAAAAATCACCCTTTAGTATTTATTCCTCTTATAGTTTAACTGTTGATTGAGAAATCGGCTCTTAAGATCTTACAGTTTATTTATTTGAACATTTTGGATATTCAAAAAAATAGATGTCTTGAAATTTGGTAATGAAATCTTTTATTTTACTCAGAATCAATTTTTCAATCATCAGTTAAGCTATCAGAGGAATAGTAACAGTAAACAAATAGTAAATTTCAAACTTTTCTACTGTACACAAATTAAATAGTATAGAAATTACAAGTCTCTTTCTCATTCTGTACCAAAAACTTACAAGTGTACAAAATATTTGTTAAAATGTTCAGTAAACTAGACGCATTTCAGTTCTGTACCAAGAACCAAAAGTTTACATTTCTAAAAACATTAGTTTAACAAGAATATTTTACAAGTAACTATCATTTCTGTACCACAAAGGTTTTTGCTACAATTGTAAATTATGAAAATTTCCCTTTTTTTGTACAAACTTGCAGACTTTTTGTTGGATAAATTCAAAGCTTAATATCACTAACGATTGATGTTTTCAAGAAAAAAAATATTGATATAGTTCTTTTTTGATTTAATTAAATTTTAACAAAAATGTTTTAATGAACAAAATATTGTTTGTATGTATGATCAATTGCACATAGTTGTTGAAGATAGTATACGTCAAAATTGAATCTTTACACATATTTATATTGCTTTGAACCAATGTAAGGTAATATAAAAGTGATAATGAATTTATAAGGCATCACTAGATATGATGTATGCGGTCATCTTGATTGATCAATATAGTAATATTTTCCTAAGCAATGCTAAATGCGTCCACCTTCAAAGGTACGTTAGATTATAAAAATACATAATATGGCCGTCGCGTCGTTATAATGTCTTCCCGTGCTGTTACCATCTCAAACCATCCGCCGTTATTACCAAGTGAATTGTTATCGAAGATAGACCTCTTTTTTATAAAATATAGTTATTTAAGTAAGAGATATCAATCGATTCTATTTATGCATAATTGAGAGCGAAAACTGTTCATTTACCAAAATCAGAGTTAGAGTTATGTAAAAAATAAGGAACTCATTCCAACGAGGTTTGCCAATTTATAAAACTCTTGATTATAAAAATAAATTTTCAACAAATTTATAGACTCATTTATCTATAGATACAAGTGCTCTCACAACGCCAAGAACTATGTACCTGACTACAATGAGAAGACAAAGCAGTAACACAACTTCGCAAATAGGTTTAATCAAATTCCGAGCTAATGGGCGTACCTACGGCCAACAAATTTATGTGAAATATCTTCTGCATTTTAACAGTTAAGATTATTTTTTTACATACATAGTTTAGTAATTTTTGTATAATAATTTTTTTGTCTACCCTGATTATAAATGTTTTCTCGCAATCGTTAATATTAGTAAGACGGAGAAAACATGATGAAAAAAGTGTCAACTTAACTTTAGAACAATAAATTTAGGGCCAGTTTTACAGTGAACACTTACCGGAATAAGTTGCACTTATGTTTTCCATTTTGGTACTTTTTGGTAATTTTTCCAGTCTGAATTAGTAACACATTAGTCCCTAGCAGGGGGGACTTAAGTGCCACTCATTCAGGTAAGTGTGCACTGCGGAAATTGGCATTTTGTGACATATATTCCGCACTTAAGTGCCACTCCTTTGACTGTGAAACGGGCCCATAATCACTCTTTCAATCTCTAATTTTAAAGAGAGAATCAAACTCCATTCTGAAAATTTGTTCACAATTATTTCCAAAATAAGCATAGATAACGACATGTAACTGCAAAATATTGAATTTAATAAATCTCTTAAAATCCTACTTGTAACTACTTAACAATTTTCAATTCGTAGGTAGAATTATTCAAACTATTTTACAATGAATTGTTAACTATTACAATTACTTGTAGCTTTGTGGTACAGAATATGAAAAATTTCAAATTTCCCACTTGTTACAGCACGCTATTTCCCTTGTAAAATTTGAATACCTTTTTGTTAAAAATCGCACAAGAACCCAAGTGTAAATCGTCATGTCGTGACAACTTACTTGTCAAACGAATTGTACAAAAAAGGGAAATTTTAATATTTTAGCAGGTTTAACAAGTTTCTTTGTGGTACAGAATTAATTGGAACTTGTAATATCTGGATTGTTAACCAATTATTGTAGAATTGCAAACTTGTAGTTTTATGGTACAGGCCCCTGATGGTCTTCCTAGTGCCCAGAAGCAAGACCTTTGAAAAGGATTAGGTACTATGGAGTGTACCAATGTACGAGCATTTTTGTTGTCCTAAACAATGGGAGTTGGTTTAAATAAGCGACCGAAAAAATAAGAAAAATTCTTTGAAAATTCTAATAAACATAGACATAAACATAGAATTGTCTTATATTTTGTAATATTCTGCCTAAATCGCTTGGTTTACAGTTCTGTGCTAATATTAAAAAATTATTCTCTTGAACTAAGTTTTCCAACGTTGTATATCTCAATTGTGGGCTCTATAGACGCACAAATATTCAGTTCATCAAATTCGATAAATCGAATAAAAAAAGTAGATTTTTCATACTATTAAGCGAATTATTCGCTATTATTTGCCTAAACCCCATGGTTTACAGCTTTGTGTCCACAAAAATACACAAACATAATGAACTAGGACTCAGCTTTCCAACGGTGTGCTGTTAAAAGTGAATTGCAACATATCTTTGCCTATTTGACCTCCTTATCTTCAAAACAAAATGTGGAAGTAAGTCAAGTTGTCACACTACTGTCACATTTGTCACACTGTACTGTAGCAAAAACAGGTACGACAATGACTTGTAAGTTAATGGACAGTTAGGAGACGACTTAAAGAAGCAGACCTTACACCAAAATATCCCGCCACCGGACCAAAATTAACTACCACTCATCGAAAAGTTCAAGTACGATTATTGCTATGCACTGCAATTGGGAAGTTGAGCAATGTAAGCGATTTACGTTCCCGGATGAGTGCAGAATTTGTCTCTATGGAAGACAGGACATCTGTTTACTCTGCCTCTATACGATAGCTTCCATCCATCCATTTCATTCGTGGGCAATAGGTACACCAAAATGCCCATTCTCCCTTTAAATGCAATAATTGTTGTCTAACAAAGAATAACCGAATTCCAAGATTATGACAAAATAAACTAAGGCAATGACAAGATATTCGGGAATATCCCAACATAAGTAAAAAAAAACACAATTTGTTTAAAAGAACCTTAAAAGTTTTTTTTTCCGTAACACAAATTTTTGGAAATTTGTGGCCAAAAAGTTGTGTGCGTTATAATTAAAACTATTCTAGAGATTACATGGACGCGGTTTAATCAAAATCGTTAGAGCCGTTCTCGAGAAAACTGGATAAGACCGAAATAGTTGTATGGCAGCTATGCCCGTTCTAGACTTCTCCATAATCGTAATGGTAGTTTTGATTAAAACTTCGACATTTTTTGACACGAATCCAATACTTGCCCTATAGATCTATGAGCAAAAAAGTTGCTGTTTTGAAAATTTTTAGAAAAAAATTTAAAATTAAGAAAAAAAAGCAAATTTAAGATCATCGAAATATATATAAGAAGATACCTGACCAATTCCCATATTCATTTCAACAAAACCAGTTAAACAGAATAAACATATAACTCACTGAAAATAAAGTCCTCAATGCCAATGTACTTCCGTGTAAGGCTTACCTGAAATAAAAAAGAAAGTGTTATTATAAGAAAATGTCAAATTTCAACATCTAAACATAAATAATGAGGATGTATCGATAAGAATCCGAAAATGGAAATGTTTCCTAAAACATTAATATTATTATACTCCGCAATAATTTTATTTATGGAGAATGCATTTTTCCCAACGTCGACGTCCTTATCATTTTGTAAGCATTGTCGTTATGATGAACTTTTGTTTTGACCGATTTTCCCCATGAGTCCCATTTTCATGTGAAAAAATAAAAACAAAGTCTTGAGAAAAGAAGACAGAATTATTTGGGATCTCTGTATTCGTATTTCAACTTGTGACCTGGTTGTCGTAGTGAAAACACGACTTTGCTAAGGGGTCCCACTTGGGTGATTTCAATTTCTCCTCAAAAATTCATATATTTTTTTCTTTTTTCAAAAGTCTAAAGAGGATTATTCCCTTCAAATTCCATCGTACGAATGACTTTTATTGTTGACTACATACCGAGCGACGCGCATTAAGGACTGTCTGGTATTTTCTTTTAAAGTAAAAGTCAATTCAAAATAAGGTGTGAGTTTAAGCTGGGAAATTATGCTTGCGCTCAATAAAACTAGCGTTCTGGCTATTTTAAAATAAAGATATTATACTGAAAGAAATCGTTCATAAAATCTATAGCTTAAGAAGACACGAATATTTTAAGCTAAGGTTATATTAACTTAAGATTTCAAGTTTTAACTTGAGCTTTTTTTATTCATTTTATTACCAACAACTTAGACATGTTTTGTTACCCCATCAGGGATGTCTCCTGTACACCAAAATCAAACATTTTATAAGTACCATGCAATTCCAGTATCATACGACACTTTTTTCTCTCTTTCAGAGAACTTTCTCTTTCAAATCAAAACAGAACGGCACAGATTTGTAAGAAACGTCAGACAAGTTAAAACAGAAAACCTTGCCAAAATCTATTTAAAACTCTCTAGTGCCTTGTCAAAAACTAGTTTGTTTTTCTTCTTTTTTTTTACAAAGATCACGACCAGCTGGGAAGTGAAAATTGCCAGAGGCAGTCATTTCAGTTGTGACAGCGTTATTATTATTAAGCTTAATACAAGCCACTTAAAAAACTAAGTCTTAAATCTAGACTTTATATAATACAAATTATGTACATTTAAATATCTTAATTCTAAACAGAGTATAATACAACTAAAAGAAAAATAGTCTTGAATCTATATTATAAGGATGGGTATAAGGAAGTTAGGAGGGCATGCTTTAAAGAGGGTTTACTAATGTTTAGGTCAAATACGTTGGAATTATTAACTATACCCAATATTCTAGTTAAGGGTTCATTTTGGCCGTATTCAGTGCTGTGGTATTGGAGACGAAAAAGGGTAACAGATCTTAAACGGCGGGGATTAGTATGAATATAGATTCATTGGAGAAGACAAGGACAGTCGATAGAACCATTTAAAAGTTGATGAATAAACAAAATGTCAGCATTATTACGGCGGGTAAATAAAGTTTGCAAGCCTTAAAGTATAAGACGTTCTGAATATGGAGGAAGGTTAAAAGGATCATCCCAACCCAGACCACGTAAGGCAAAAAGTATGAACCTTCGCTGGACGGCTTCAATTCGTTTGATGTGGTCTTGATAATAAGGAGACCAGACCTGAGACGAATATTCGAGGAGTGGCCTAACAAAAGTTATATAAAGGGATTTGGTCACATAAGGACCGGCAAATTCTTTAGACCAGCGCTTGATGAATCCAAGAGTTGAGTTAGCTCTGTTAATGATACTATCAATGTGGGCACGGAAATTAAGTTGGGAGTCACATATAAGACCTAAATCACGGATTGAAGTGACTATAGTAATGGGTTCATTATTCAAAAAATATAGGGCACTCAGCTCTTAAATTAAATATGATTTTGAAGTTCCTACACTACATTTTCAATGCACTGCATTTTCAATTCAGTATTGCATACAAAGGCCCCAACCCCGACATGCCAGACTTTCAGTTTCAGAACTATAACAAAAATAACAAGAAAAAAAAAAATAACAAAAACATAAAATAAATTCATTGAAATGACAGTCAGTTTTCTATTTTCTCACTGCGGACAATTTTCGCAAATAGAAAAACTTGTCAATTTGTAAAATACGAACTACGTAGATCTTATTCATCTTTGTGAAGGTCATGGAGCAAAACAGACTTATCTTAGACAGTTGTTGTTTTGCTTTAAAATTGGAACCAGTACGTCGGGGGGGGGGGGCAAAATGGAAAGATAGTCCGCTTTGCCCACCGACGTACTGGTTCCATTTACCCCACCCGGAGTTTTTTAAAAGACATATTTTTATTTTTTTAAATTTTGTTTATTTACCTTTATTTCCATTATTTTTAAAGAACACAAGCGATCACAAACAATAAAAAATGCACTAAGTTTTGGAAGAGTTCAACCTGTCGTCTTGGGTCGATTTTGCAAAGTAGTTGTTTTTTTAACAGATACGCCGTTTTCAAACTTTCTTCATTTAAACAACAACTAACTTAAATTTTTTTAATAAAACTTAGGGATGTGTTGGCAAAGTAGGTTTCTCATAAGTTCTCATTATTGAATATAAGATGGAGTTAAGAACCACGCCAAAAATCGGTTAGGTTCGTTTTGCCCCGAGGTCCTTCTTGCTCCACTCTCCCCTACCGTTATTTTTTGAGCTAAACAAAAATTACCTCTAGGAATCCCATAAGAACCTTAATTCCAAGTTTGAAGAAAATCGCTTCAGCCGTTAAGGCTGCAGGTCGAGGTAAAGACAGACAGACAGACAGAAAAAATTTGCGAGACCCACTTTTTCGCGATCTCTATAATCGTTATGTTAGGGAAAATAATTATCTCGATTGTTTTTTTGCACGAATCCTAAACTAAAAAAAAGAGCTTAAAACTTTTTTTTTCAGAAAAAATCATTATACATGTAAAAGTAGAATTGACATTTGCCGCCATTTGCGAAAATCATAGCCATCTTTCGATTGGGTGACGGCTTATGTTCCACATTGTACAAAAGCAATTTCGTGCGATCCAGTCATATACATTTAATTTTTGTTTCTAAATTTGTATGAAAACAGCCAATGACTCCATGTTTAATAATCTATCATTAATTAGTCATTAATTATAGTTGTGATAATTTGAATTTTGTCTTGTTTTGTTTTTTTTTTCTATTTAACGACTAATTAATAAAAAATTATAAAGGAATACTTAACACGTTTTGAGAGGTAGGTACTTTGCTAACTTCATATGAATCACAATTAGTTAACGACTAATATACGGAACATTTTTAAGTAAGAAACATTTCAATACTAAGTCTTAACCCAACCACACCCCTCCCTCCTTTTAAGGAAAATTGTCCAATTAACTAATTTCGATCCACAAATGTTGTTTTGCTAACTTGACACTCGCATAAACTTATTAATATTCATTTCCACATCACATAACTTAGAAGATTTAACTTTTGGAAGTGCTTAGCGATCAAAGGTGGCCTCATCACACACAATGCACAACATATGGTCAGCCAAATCTCATGGGGGTGTTTTAATAAAATAAAAACCCATTAAGTCAGCAATTTTGTGTTTTTGTTTTAGGTTCACAACCGTGATTTGTTAATTTTCATTCTTAAAAAGTTTCATTCTATGTTATAATTCACCCAAATTACTTTTCTGTCACAATTCAGATTATATACCAACTAAAGTTAAATATAACTGACTGCCATTACTCTGAAATGGTCTTTACGTTCTAATTTAAATTCTAACTTATTTATTCCCACATAATGCAATTTTCCATCTAAAGGATTACTAATACTATACGCGAGCCAAATTGACAATGACATCATGACCACAATGGCAAGCAAAATACAACCAACAAATCGCACTTACATTTAGGTACCGCCAGAAATTGCCACTAGGAAATTTGACAGAATATGCTGACGACAGCAAAGCCATGAACCATATAATTAGAGCCTTAAAAAAAGCCTTTTTTGCAAACGCTTAATGGGAGTCCTCGTTTCACATACTCAGGACACAATATGACGGGACAGGAAAAACTGAAAATTAAAACCAGCCATCAAATTCTCACACACGACTATACATACATATACATAATTGTTAAGCTACAGGCTTAGAGCTTGTCCAACAAACGGCAACGGCCGGCTCTGTTGAAATGGCTTAAGTCTTATAAAAGTATGAAATTAAATTTTCATACACACAACAAGTATAAGCCAGGTTGGAAACTCAAAACAAAGCAATTAAATGTTTCTCGCATAACTGGTGTTTGAATTTAATGAACGATAAACACTAGAATGCCAGGCAGCGAGCCCCAGTGTCGATAAAGAATAATTCCCATCATCATAGGAAGATAGAAGGTTGTCAAAAAAAGGGAAATCGTTAGAAGAAGAATTTCCATCTCCGGAAATTGAATTTCCGACCCAAGCTAAAAAACAAAACAGCAAACAAAAAAAAACTTTACAAAAGAATTTTATTAAGAAGTTTAACCATCCAGTCATCCATCAGCTACTCCTTTTTGCGTCTTCACGTCCTTTCTTGATAATAATTATATTGACGAATTTACTAGAACGTGCTAAATTTGTTGTACGAGTGTATACCTATATAATTTTAGCTTGTCTTGTCTATGGAAAATTTGTTTTTAGCAATTTGTGTTTTATGCTGTTAAAACTTTAGTGTTTTTGCTTTGTATTGTTTTTGGTGAAAATTTGTAAATTTTTGTTCGTATAGGTATCTACCGTTCTTTTATCGGTTTCACTCCAGAAAAGCATTATCTTTTTACGAGTCCTTGTGGGTGTTTCTTTGTAAATTCATGACTTGATTTAATATCATTGGCAGGTTGGGTTTTTTTTCATACCATTTCCTTGTACATATATCTATGCATGTTATGAAAAGAAAAATATTCAGATACCTATAAGACAAAATGGATATGGTAAACCTAAATAACCAAGTTTTATGAGTTTCGCACTCAGAATTATTTTTTAGGACATTTTTTTTTTGTTTTTTAAATTAATAATATGTTTTTGTCGCCTTATGTTTTTCATACCTATACTTAAGCTTTATATAGGTTATTTGTTTGGAGACTCTAAAAACTGCTTTAGAGATATTCTTTTATTGCGTGTTTGTGCTTTTACTGCGGATAAATGTATACTTCTCTAAGTTTATTGGCAATACGCCATAGTTCGGTGTGTTCCTTGTCGTACATCAGGCTAACACAAACCTATCTAGCCCACCAATCTCAATTTTACTATCAAAGGGCACGGTAGTGCGCAGCCAAGTACTGGTATAAAGGTTACAGGATCAAACTCAGGCGATTTTCGACCCCCTTAACTTCAGTACCAATAAAGTCAGAAACTTCAAATTTGCAGTTTCTGTTTGAATTTCTTAGCATAAGCCATTCCTCAGATAAAAATTCACAAAAAAACCGTAACTGACTGACTGACTAACAGATCATCAAAATTAAGCAGCACATCCCGACATTGCAGAATCTTGTATGTAATTTCGCACAACGGTAGGCCTTGTGGTGTATACAAAGGAAAAAATCGAAAATTTAAGATTTTTGACTAATGGGGCGTGGTACCTACCCGTTTTCATAGAATGAATTTAAATTATTTAGAACACTTATGATTTTTGCAGAATAATTAAATTTGGTAGAACCCTAGGACTTGAAGTGCAAACAAAAGACAAACTTTTGAAATATGAGAATTACCATTCCAGGGGCGTGGTATCCACATATTTTCTCAGAAATAAATAAAAAATAAATCGGGTGGCACAACGGCTCATGAAGAACCAGGGCCTAGTGACTAACAACTCGCAACCATTCCTGTGTGCGCCTTTCGACAGGAATGGAAGGGACCTACAATTTTATGCCGAATCCGAACGGCTAGACGAGAAGCACTTATTTGTGACAAGTGATACTCTTGGAGGATTTGTCAATTCCTCGCAAGAGGCAGTAGCCCTGAAAAAAAACTTTTTAGTTTTTAGGTGGACGAGGCTGAGAAGCGATCCCAGACCTCCAGCGTGACAGTCGAACACACTAACCATTACGCTACGGGCTACTAGAATTGATATTAATTATATGGATCACTTAGGATTGTTGCAGAGTGATGCAATTTGGTAGAACGGTTTGGCAACAGTAACGGATCTAGGATTTGGCTGTGGGGGGGCTTGCAGTTTGGAGATCCATTTTGAGACCTTAAGTAATAAAATTTGCTTGTCCCAAGATAAATTTTATAATTTATAACAAATAATAGAGATCAGTTTAGGTTTAATGCAAGACCGTACTCAACTTCAGTCGAACTAAACTTCACGACAACGGGGCAAAACATTGTTTTTTATGAAATTTAAGGAGCTAAATCGCACTAAGCGGCAACTGAAGTTCATACAAATTCATACAAATTCGTGTGAGTGCAGTTCCGATGCAGTGCAGTTGCGGCGAGTGCGGTCTAACCTTTAAGGCTCAAGTATTTTTTTTTTCCTTTTCCTTTAATGATATCCGTCTTTTGTGTGCCTTGTTTTCAATACAAAGTACAATAACAATCATTCATAATTGCTGTAGCGGAGATAGAAGCAAATTCAAAGGCGCACAATAATTTTTAGCCATATACGCTTGAACCACGCGTACAAATTCGTTTATTTATATTATTTTAAAAGTTGATTAAATTAGCTATGGGTATGTTTTGAACTTCCCATTTTTGACAAGATTTGAAAACTGTTTTTAATTGACTAGTTCAGAAAAATTATATTTAAGTGTTCGTACTGGCAAAAGCTCATATATGTGCTTTGACACGGTATTAAGGTGCTATTACATTATCATATATAAATGGCAAACTTGCCATGTAAATACGTTCCAAAAGCGACATATAACGGTGATATAAATATTTATATGACAAAATATGTATGACTTATATGGTATTTTATATATTGTGTCATATAAATATGTAAATCACCATCCATGTAGCTTTTGGAACGTATTTCTATGGCAAATTTGCCATATACATATATATGATAATGTAATAGCAACTTTAGTCCTCTAAGATCTCATTTTTCCTGAATTATCCAAATTAAAGAGAAACTATTTTGTTCAAACTGACACCTTACGACATAAGACAAAGCTGCTCTAAGAAATAAGCCGCAGCCCAATTCTGCCAGCGTGAATGAGTTTTCGTGTATACGCTGCATTCACTTTATAGGTATTCATGATAAAAAAATATGTCGACAAATTTGCACGTCACTCAAGAGTCTAGAGGGATTGCAAATATTCATTTGCATTTGCATGATTTTCTGAGCGCGCACAGAGAAAACTCACGCTTTTGGAATTTGGCTCCTTGACTAGAGAATTTCTATGTTGTGTATGTACAATTTCTTTGGACCTTTCAAATTTTAAAAACGTAGCCCCGAACATTTCTAGGCCCAGCCAAGGACGTAAGAAACAATTCATGTTGTATTAAACATACACTAAACTGGACATCCCGTTGTTCTCCAATGGTTTAAGCCTCAAATGAGTTTCTTTCGGTAAATTAGCTTTGTTTTTAGTATATACAGTTGGGGCATTTGACACGTTAATGTAAAGCCCCGACCATTTTTATCTCTTTCTACTTATCTCTTCAAGCCTTAGCCCCAACTTCGGACTTTGACAGTCCCTATACTTGAGCCCCCAAAACTCTGTGGAATAAGGTTAACTTTTAGGAAGTAAGTTGCTTAAACCTGGCTAGGTTTTTTGTCCAATATGCTGAGACCTTATTGCGCCAAAGCTGTTTTTTTTCGTCCCAATTTTCTGGGTTTAATTTTTAGGGAAAGATTGTCGTTGCATTAAAAATATCCATATTCATAGCCCCCTACTTAGTTTTTGTCCAATTCGCTCCAGGCCTTAGCCCCAATCTTAGGGCCTAGAAAAAAAATTATATAACATGTATGCAAATCGTTCAGCCCCAACCACGTTATTTTGTCCATCAAATTTCATATCTTAACAATATTTTAGACGGATTATAAAATTCTACAAGTTGTAATGTATTGCTTTCTATATTTTAAAGCTCTCGTAGCTAACAACTTTAACGTAGATAGAAATTGACGATGTACAAGTACATAGATATTGGTTCTAAAATATTACGACATCATTAGAAAAAAAAATTAAATAAATTATTACTATAAATTAGTATTAATTTATAATTTTAATAGCTCTGAAAGTAAGAGGTCAAAATCAAGTATGCCATCTGATTTTGTTGATTACTACGAATGTATGAAAAAATAAAAAATCGTTGGAGCGGTTTTTATATTTTTTATATATAAAATATTTCGCTCATCTTCAAAACTTAAATCTGGTAGGTATGCCAACATTTAGTATTTAATAAAATACAATTTTACACAAAATACAAAAAAAATATTCATTAGCCCGTTTTCGAGATTGAAAATTCAGATTGAAAAAATTTCAAAAATTACAATTTTTTTTTTTTAATCCAAAAATTATTTTTTTGAAAATTTGTGCATGCAAAATTATTTATAATCGTGCAGCCGTCAAACGAGAAATTTGAAAACAAAAAAATTGGTTCTATCTTCTATGACAGGTACCGTTATCAACCGTTATTGGTAAAATTCGTTTTCATCAAAATATTGAACATACCTTATATATTAAACGCACACCTTTTTATCAAAATTCTTGGAGCCGTTTTCGAGAAAAATAATTTGTTTCTTAACGGTTTTTCAACATTTGTATGGAAGGTACCTTTGTTTTTGAATTTAGAAACATGTTTTTTTTTTAAGTATTCTACAAAATAATAAGAAAATATTTTACAACTTGTTTTGAAAATATTGATCAAGTCGTTTTCAAAATATTTATCGTTTTCAATTTATTTATTAAAAAGAAATTTGATTGAAATATTTTTGTTTTTCGTTATTTAATTTTTTTTTTTTTTGAATTTTTTTCAACAAAATCCTCAGACCCGTTTTTTGAGATGAATATCAGGTACCGTTATTTTTGGTTCTAAAAAAATTTAAATTTGAGATTCTACATTTATAGGGCATGGCACCCGCACATTTTCATAGAGTTGATATCAATTAAATGGAGCACTTCCGACTCGTCTCGTGCGCACTTTTTTTACTAAAAAAAATCAGGTTTCTTTTATCATTTCCAGAATTTTGAAAAACAGAATTTTCGAATATAGAATTATACAAAATCCTTTCGTTTTCTAACTCTAGGTGTTTGGAATAATACTTTTCGTTTTCAATACGAGACAAAAATCAGAACAGGGGTGAATGACTTACAAAATTTTGAAGTAAAGAATTTTTAATTTACAGAATTTTTAAAATCAGAATTTAAGATATGAAGAATTATATCACCCCAGCCCTATTTCACACAATGTCATGTTTACAATCTCAAAAATACCGACGAAAAATTGATGTTTTTTTAAATGTTTAAATGTCAATATCTTGAAAATCCTAGCTAATGGATGAATTCCGGCTTCAGATTAAAATTTTGCGCATCAAACACTTTCAAATTTTTTTTTAAATTTTGACCGTAAATGAGATTTTAGCCGAATTTTGTACACCAAAAAAAAACTACAAAATCGCGGTTGGCGCGGTAAATCTGATTCAGAGAAGCTTCAAATTGTGTCAAAAAAATTTTGATTTTTTTAGATTTTAGAAGGTCAATTTTTTGGTAACTTTTACGAGCGGAAACCGTTAGAGCTCCAAACTTGGGGTTTCCGCAACCAATCAGCATTTCAAAAGCTACAAATTCAGGCAAAGGACAAAAATTGAGAATCTCATTTTTTTAGATTTTGTCTGCCAGCTTCACCGGACCGGAAGTGCACTTTTTAAACTTAAAATTCAAATAAAAATAAAAATAAAAAATTGCCCTTAAGAGATAAGAAATAAATTTCTGGGTAACAAACTGGCATTTTAAAAGCTAGAATTTTGGACATGATTATGTTCATCCGCTAACTTCAGACTTATTTTAGTGGAAATTTCGAATATTTAAAAAACTATTATAGGTACAGAATTTATTTTTTCAGACCTTAAGAACATTTAAAAAGCTACGAATTTGGATACCAATTTTACTTAAAAATTCTTATTATTTTGGATTTAGTCCGCTAACTTCAGACTTATTTTAGCGGAATTTTCAATAACTCAAAAACTAAGCGAGCTAGAAATTTTTGGATTGAGCAACGAATTGACATTTAATAAGCTACACAAACTGATATCAACTTTTTCAATTCCGCCACAAAGTGTCCGCCAAAATAAGAGACGTGAATTCCAAACATAAAGTTTGGTTTGTCTTATTTGTGCTATTTTCAAAAGTTATCAATGACAGAGAAATAATCAAATATTTTTCTTGATGCCAGTTTCTTGCCAGAATATAAATTCTGTTACCTATCAGTGAAACATATGGAATTTAAATAATTCACATGAGAATTTATTCCATTTTAAGTGGCAATCTGTTCTAATCTAATTTTTAAATATCCACCGAGGTGTAGTGTATGTCTTTAATGTAGAGCATTTTATTTTGTCACAATAGGTATAGATATTTGGCACATGATTATAAAATATTTTTTAATGCTGAATTTTAAGGAAAAAACAAAACCAAGGTGATATGAGATGACAAACTTAAACAAAAATAGCCCCTATTAACAGGTAAACTATACTACCCCATCAAAAAAACACTTAATATTTGTATGGACTCTTTTGATAAGAGAAAGTTATTTTCGAAAGTTTTATGAGGGTAAGAAATTTATTTGTTCGAAGGATTTTTTACTATTTTGTTTTAACGATTATTTAAGTATCATGTTGTGTTGTTGCCTCCTAGGTTCTATTTATAGTTCTATGGTTCGACGGTTCTCCTAACAAGATTCATTTTTTCGGGATTTTATTTGGGTGCTCTTGATGATGGCATAACTAAACGCAATTTCAAAAAAACCAGGTAGATCCATATTTTATTTTGTTTCTACAACGACTTAAACCAAATTGGAAATTGTTGGACAAACAGCTCAATCCAAATATTATACCTACCTATAATTTCAAGTTTAATTTGATTTTGTAATAAATTTAATGTTTTTCTCTAATCATGTCAAAACCCATGTTTTATTGGTCATTTAATATAGTTAGGGCGTTAAGGGCATATTTTAGGTCAAGGTTGATGTCCTTAATGCCCTAACTAGTATTTTATGAGTACAAAGAATCAGTTTTCTATTTTTGTTTTACCTAGATGATATTTCACCATATTATTTTATAACTTCTATAACATTTATAATAACTCACAGCGTATAATATATCATAAGATTCCGCCTATAAAAATATATATGTAAGTTCATATAATTCTTGAGGACATTTAATGTCCAATTGGCTATGAATGATAAAAGTATAGCGTGCCTTAGATTTGTGTTATAATAATTTATCGCACAGCTTAGCGTCATGTTACTATAAAATATTTTGCCATTTATTACACTTATTTGTAGCTGTTTCTGCTAGCTAAAAGGACATTCAATGAACAATTTACACGAATATCATTTTCATTTTTTCAAAAGACTTTTATAATCCAATAATTCGAGTACCTTCATTATGTACAAACATTATGTAGCCGAGACAACTAAGCTGGTGAAATATATAATTAAACCATTTTTTTGTAAGAGATATGTAGATACTCGAATAAAAATAAATGTAGATATAAAAAATTATCTGCGAACAAAATAAAAATATATATAGGTACCCAGGTTCCTATTCCACTGATTGAACCCATGGGCATTGTCCTCCAAGAAGATGTTTACATCTAAGATTAAAACACTTATACTTATACATAAAGGTTTTATCCCACCAACAAAAAAATAAATTAAATTAAGTTATTCCCTAAAGATGGAGTGTTGATGGAAAAAAAAAACGAAAAGAATCGAGAATATATTCAAGTTTCCACGAGGGGGCTTTTTAGAAACGTCAAAACTAATACCTTGGTTGAGTGCTTTTCTAAACAAATTCTCAGGTCTTTTTAAATGAAAGTTCGTACATATATACTACCTCTACTCTCCTACCTATCTAATGCTTCTTTCAAAACCAATATATCATTGAATTTAAATTAATCGAAACCGCAATTTGCAAGCCCAATTCGATTTTGTGAAAATCTATATACATATAGTCTACATAGATCTGCTTAATCTTCAGAATAAATTTGCCTCCCATAATAACAAAATTAAAATATAAAGTAAAGTGGACAACCAACACCGTCCAGGTCTCCTCTGCTATCCATCGAAAGGCAATCAAATAAAGATATACCACAGTTCTAATTCAAATATTAAATGTATTCCATTACTTATTGCCATTGACGAGGCAAACAAGAAAAAAAATCCCCACTAAAAAGGACTGACAAATCCTCTTTTTCTATTTGAATCGCCATAAATTCAAACTTTTCTCTATGTACTTTTATTGTCATGTTATTTATTTCTTTTTTGGCCTTTGACAGAGTGGTGCAGGTGTGGGTCCTTAGAGTAGATATAGTTGAGGCGTTAATGTTGAAAACAAGAGTGTGGCTTTTTTAAGTTTGCTGTCATTAATATTATCATTTTGAACAACCTTTCAACCCAATTTCCGAAAACACAAGATCCCCTGATAACGTACATGTATACCGAAAATTCCGAATCTCATACCCAAAAACCCAGACTACCGAAAACTTCGAATCTTGAGAAACCAGAATCCCGAAACCCCAAAAACCAAAAATTCCGATATCCCGTAGTCCCGAAAACTTTGATACCCAAAAAACTAGTGTAGTAAAACTCCAAAATCTCAAAACACACAAAAACTATGAGAATTCTGAAAGCCCAGAATGATTGATTGCTGAATTTTCGTTTTTTTATTTGTATAGTCAAGGATAAGAGTTCCGAAAACCCAGTTTCCTGAAAATCAAAATCACAAAATCCCAAAATATGAGAATTCTGCAAGCCAAGAATTAATCCTGAATTTTCGTTTTATATTTATGGTTAAGATTCAGGGGTGGAATCGGCTAAAAGGCGATATTTGACTGTCGCTGATTTGATAATCAATTTTGATTATCAACTTTTCTTTTCTTTGTTCTGCGTAAAAAGATCATTAAAAAAGCAGAACATTTGTAGGGTTTGAATTTGATGAACACAATTATTGTTTTTATGCGTTGTAAATTAATTATATGTTGATGGAAACCCATAATGAGCTTTAAATAAGTACCCGATATTTATATTTTTATCATTTTAACTTCATTATTTACAAAAAAAAAAAAGAAAAAAAGTTGGGTACCAGCAGGACTCGAACCTGGAACCTTCGGGTCCATCCTATACCTGAAGTAAATTTCTCACATGGATTAAGTACGATACTAAAAAGATAAAATAAAGAGTTGGTGATTTTAACTTAAGTTAAATGTTAGGGGATAGTACGATGCTAAACTCGTTTAAAATTGGCAAAACACTATTTATAACCTAGCTGGAGAAATACCATCTACAATGCCTTGTCAAGCTCTGGGCGAACATCCCAAAAGCATCAAGGGGACCAGCTGGCGCTTTAATGGAAATGGATTGCCAATAAAATTGTTTTCTTTTTAAACACTTTTTTTGTTCGTATGGTATTTGAATAAAATGCTTTAGAAAAGCAAACGTTTTTTGTGAGTTTCTTTTTATTTACTTAACAAATATTATTTGAGGTATCAAATAGGATGTTCCAGAATATTTCCTTTATTCCTTGGTTTCTCCCTGAGCAATTGAAATTTTTTGTAATTTCTCATTCGTTCGCATAGAAACTTCGCTTTGGAGTTCACTTATATTTTATTTGAACTTTGATAACTTTATTCACTTTTTTTCATTTTACTTTCGATTTATGGCGGAGCTTAGCTAACACAACTTATCTTTTTTTAAAAATATTAAGCAAATTTTATGAAAACGACACCTAAATAGCTGTCGCCCACAAACTACATCAATTTGATAATCACCTTATGTAGAGCAAAAGCATTTATTTTGATTATCAACAATCAACTATCGCCTTAGCCGATTCCACCCCAGAGTTCCGAACACAGTAAATCCCGAAAACCCAGTTTTCTGAAAGTCCAAATCCCGAAAACCCGAAATACCGAAACCCCTAAAATTCTGAAACCACTAGAATCGGTAAAGCAAGCCCCAAAAATAATTTTTGTATACTTTTTCTGTATTTAGATTTCGATAATTTTAAGTCAAAATTTAATGCAGATTAAACACGTAAACAAAAAGATTACTACATTAATTCCCATAAAAGCCACCATCGAAAATAGTACAATCCACTGAATCTGCGTGTACAAAAAATAAACCCAAATATTTGTATGAACTCTATTTTTTATTTATTTATTTATTTCATCAATCAGATATAAAATATCTTACAGACTACAGTTAACTTACATACTAAGGTTTAATATATATATACATTACATAGGGAATATAAGAGCGAGTTATCGATTCATTGAGTGCGTAGTTCACTCTATGTTCGTCTTCACGAAAAAGGACACGCTCCCTTATCTGTCGAGATGGTGCATACAAATTAATCAAAGACAACAAAAATGGACGATTAATATGATGAGACAAAATATCACTTTCAAACATAATTGATAAAATTTAACGACGGTTTTCGAGTGATTGGATGCCAATAAGCTGACACCTGGTAGAATAAGAGGGCATTTCAATGTTCCATCCAAGTTTCCAAATGACAAACCTAGTGAACTTTTTTTGAAAACTTTCTATTCTAATGGAATGAATACAGCGATTTAAGAGTATAAGGATGTTTAAAATCATTGGAGTTCCTCTTGATGAAACCTAGCATAGAAATAGCTTTGGAAGCAATGTAATCAACATGCTTAATAAAATTTAATTTAGGATCAAACACAACGCCTAGATCCTTTTTTTCAAAAACTCTTTCTAGAACATTATTTCCGATTCTATAATCAAAGTAAATAGGCGAAGAGTTACGGCAAAAAGAAAAACATTGACATTTAGAAACATTTAAAAACAAATCATTAATTGTACACCATTCAGTCAGTTTTTTAAGGTCCTCTTGTAGAGGTAAAGGTGACAATGAAGGCGATTGAGATGATGAAAGTGCTGAATTTAGATTTTGTTGGAGATTGATGGTAGTTGGCGGATTAAGAGATAGTTGATTATTGACAGCTAGAGAATTTTTAACATTTTTTTTGCCGTTTTTCTAGGAGGGGAACTGGTATTTAGAATTGATTTCAGAGATGAAAGTTCATTTTTCATTTCGGAAACACTATTTGAGAGATCATTGAAACTTTTTAAGAACTAAGAGAAGTTAAAATAAGCACATGAATTGCATTTCCAATAAAAAAATGTATTTGATAACGATTTAAAGTCGTTTTCGGTTAAATCAATACATTTTTTATGAAAGAATCGACCACAGTAGTAACCGCACTCGATGTAATCAATATTTTTCGAACGTTTTATAATTTGCTTACAATTGGCACAAATCTTAGACATTTTGATGAGAAAAAAAGTTAACACAAGTGAGCGCTGTGAAAGCAGACTTACGATTGAGATTGAGTTACGAGATTTCGGGTTTTTGGCAAATCGGGATCTTTTGATTCTGAGTTTTCGGAATCTTGGTTTCTCGGGTTATTTTTCAGTTTTCGGTATAATGGATTTTTGGAATATTGTGTTTTCTTGATTTTGAATTTTCTGTATCTGGGTTTTTTATGTAATTTTTATTTTTGGTATTAGGTATGTTTTTTTTTTTTGGATTTTGAGTTTTTGGCTTCAGAGGATTTTGGATTTTCGTTGATTTTGTGGGATTTAGGAGTTTTTTGATATCTATAGGCTTAGGGTTTTAGTTATTGCGTTTTCGTTTTCTTGATTTTGGGTTTTCATTATAAAAGTTCTTAGGGACTTTGGGGTTTCTGGTTTTTAGGGTTAAGGATTTGGTTTTGCGAAATTTTGGGTTTTCTGGATTAAGTGCTTTCGCGTTTTCTTAGTTAAGTTTTCACGACATTGGGTTTTTGGAATTAGAGGGTTTATAGATTTTGGATTTTGCATTTTTTTTTTGGGTCTTGGGAATTTCGGTGCTTATCGGAATTTTGGTTTTGTTTAAAATCTTAACAGGACCTCTTTTAATTGAACTAATAAACTTCAAAATGTAATTTTGTTTGACTAATAGTTATATTACATAATTTTGATGTATTCTTTTGTCACAGCACTCAGAAGAATTGAACCATATAAATCAAATTCAATCAATCAAGATGGCACCAACATTCTTCTCTTTTAACGGACATAGCTAATTAATTAACTCTTAAAATTCCTTATCTCAAAAATGAATTCGTAAAAGCATTCTTATAAAATATGCAACAATACCTTTTAGACTATATCATCAGCCCTAAATGTTAATTTTGATTTTATTTCCTCTCCTATTTTGGTGTCCATTTCACGATCGATCGAATTAATGACTTTATTATTTCTTTGTCTTTTGGTTATACCTTCTTTGGATTTATTTTCTCAATTAATTATATTATGTATCGTTTGCTTTGTGCTAAGAATTCATTAAGACTCAACAAACAGGACATTATTTAGAGAGTAAGTTTATATGTAGGTATCTGTAAGGCGAATTAATAGAGATTATAAAAATAAAATTAACCAAACCTTTGTGTCCAGATAAGAACCTACCTCCAAAGGAAGGAAGTTTTTCAGATAAATTATATGGCCTCTTTAAAATGAGACCTTTTTTGTTGAATTGATTATTTTGCATTTCCTAAAGGCAATCTCCTTCTTTTCAACGTCAAGAGAATGAAAAGGGATTTGAAATCACAAAAGCAAACAGTATTATTTCTGTTAAGTGTATTTGAATTTTTTCGTTTGTGTTGAACCCGTTTTTTTATGAAAAAAAAAAAAAATCGGGTGGCACAACGGCTCATGAAGAACCAGGGCCTAGTGACTAACAACTCGCAACCATTCCTGTGTGCGCCTTAAGACAGGAATGGAAGGGACCTACAATTTTATGCCAAATCCGAACGGCTAGACGAGAAGCACTTATTCGTGACAAGTGATACTCTTGGAGGATTTGTCAATTCCTCGCAAGAGGCAGTAGCCCTGAAAAAAAACTTTTTAGTTTTTTAGGTGGACGAGGCTGGGAAGCGATCCCAGACCTCCAGCGTGACAGTCGAACGCACTAACCATTACGCTACGGGCTACTACGTTTTTTTTTTTTTTTTTTTTTTTTTTTTTTGAGAGAAACACAATAAAAAAGAAAATTTACAATATTTTTTAATTAACTAGAAAGTGTTAAGATAAAATAAGAAGTTTGATGTCTACTTTTTGACAACAAAACGGCCGTGCGTCTGTGAGCCCTGATGTACCCATGAACATGGAGCTAAATCCTTAACCAATGGACGGTTTTGCTACAGGTGTGAAGCATTTAAATGTGATTCATCACGGTTTTGCCAAAAACAAATCGAATAATGGAATTAATGTTTTGGGCTTCCATTTGTACTTGTTTTGGGATAATCCCGAATATATAGATACTGGCTTGGTTGAGTCTGTATTAATTTTGCAATTCAGTTTTTCTAAGTTATGTAATTAAAAAATATTCACCCATAATCTGCAAGTCGCATTTTGTCTCGTACTCGTAATCGAACTTGAACTCGTATCGTATAAAAATCATTATTCTTTAGGTTGTATACCTTGTATACGAGAATCTCAAAAAAACAACGTATATCGTTGGCTGTATAAATTTGTCAAAATCATTAAAATGTCATAAAACAAATTATTTTAGTACGAGATTTGTTCAACGTTTTTCTAAAAGTGTTTTATACCGCTTCATATTTGGTGGATAAGCTATTTAATTAAATGCAAACAGGATTGCATAAACCTGGAAGTGAAAATGGATTTTCGAAATGCAAAAAAAAAGGAGTAAAGGAATGCATTAAGTGTTTTATACAGCTCCAAATATAAGCATTACCATGCCTATAAGACCACTAAATGCACTATCAAAATGCAATAAAAAAAATTGATGAATATGTACATAATTATATTGTATGTATTTATGAGATAAAACACATGCCATTAATCTGAGAGCGATAGATAGATATAAAAGAGTCTTATAGGGCTCCAACGCTCCTGTAGTTTACACGGATATATATTAACGAACTTTGGAGCGGTATAAACCTATTTTGCATCTATCAATCTTGTGTTGCATTTTAATATTGCATTTTAGTGGTCTTAGGTTCGCGCTATCACTGCCAGGTTGATTGAATATAGTTTCCACAGAGAAGAGGTCATTTACATCTTTAATTTTTTATTTGCACTTTAAAAGTACATTTCGATGGTCTTAGAGCTGCGGTATCCTTCGTAGGTTGATAAAACAAATAGCAGGAATATTGAGAAAAATTACTACATATATGCAAATTGCATACACAAGGTTCTTGTCCATTTTTAATCCGAAAAATTACACATTTTATGTGTGTCTCGTTTAAAAGATTTCACATGAGGAATAAACAACACAAATACGACTTTAATTCGAATTAATACTAGATTCGGAATAATGTTAAAATACGAACAGTCGTATGCGATGTTGTCTGTTTCTCAATATTTGTAGAAGTGAAGTCGGATATACGACTTTTGGAATACCAACATACGACTGTATTCGAATACGAGTCATAAATACGAGTTTCAGAATATGGGTGATTGATTTAAAAGTATAATGGCCAATTTCATGAAGGACTTTTAAATATTTTAAAGGTCATTTAGCCATAAAATGGGGATTTTTGGTTTCACCAACTGCTTTTAAATTTAACAGGCTTTTAAACATCCTTATAAACTAAGAGCTCATTTTCGTCTCATTAAATTTAAAAATTTTAAAGTCCCTGAACGTATTTCGATATCTCACATGTTTTTTTTTTGTTTGCTTTTTTTGCAGATTGAAACTATAAATTATGAATAGATAATAAATTTTGGGTGTCTTTTTAGAATAATAGATTGGTCATCATCTTCTAGAGAGTAAACATGAAGACGAAAAACAACATGAGATTCATCCGCGCCCACCAGGATTTGTTTTTTACTTGGTAATTATTTATGTGACGATCTTAAGAAAGAAAACAAATATTGTTAAAATGTTTTAAATTGATTTATATTTCAGTGAACGATCAAAAAAGTAATGATAATTGTGCGTGGGAAAACAAGTCCCAGTGCAATATTCATGATAGATCCTCGCCCATGTGCCCGCTTGGATTTTGGGTGTACTTCTTTTTCCTTGAATACGCGCACGATTGCTTTTTTTTTTTACAATAATATCAATTTGTATCTCATTTATCAGAATAAAAAATGTGTATTATTTTCAAGGTTTTAAATTGCAATTCGTAAAAGTAAGACAAAACAACCTACAAAAACTTCCACAGGCCACCCTTTTATATACTCTTAGGGGTTGAAAATATTTAAGCTTATTCCTAGTTTAGTAACGAAGAAAACGGTTGTACATTTACTACGGACTGATTCCTAAATAGATACAAACAAAAATATAAACAACAAATAGAACATTTTTGTTTGCCTTTTATGATACTAAAAGATTTTTAACTCAGTACCTTTTTTATCACATACAAAATTCATTAATCCATATACTGGTTTTACACAAGTCGTTCCTTCACAAGAATCACTTGGTAGTCGTTAAAGATAAAATAAATAAATAAATAAATCGGGTGGCACAACGGCTCATGAAGAACCAGGGCCTAGTGACTAACAACTCGCATCCATTCCTGTGTGCGCCTTTCGACAGGAATGGAAGGGACCTACAATTTTATGCCGAATCCGAACGGCTAGACGAGAAACACTTATTCGTGACACTCTTGGAGGATTTGTCAATTCCTCGCAAGAGGCAGTAGCCCTGAAAAAAAACTTTTTTTTTAGTTTTTTAGGTGGACGAGGCTGGGAAGCGATCCCAGACCTCCAGCGTGACAGTCGAGTTAAAGATAAAGTTTCACGAATTTGTAAATAAATTAGTCTGAAATCAAAGCCTGATGGTATCGTTTTTACACTAAAGATACTAGACCAAAATCAAAGCCAGATCGTAGTCTATAGTCAGGATCAACAAAACTACGTGTTCACAGACACAAAACTGGCGTGAGATACTGGTAGACAAGTTGTGGGCAGCCGGACGCCATTCGCCATTGTTTTGTTTTCCAGTCGGATGCCATTTTCTAAGAGGTCATCATTAGCGTTGCGTGTACTGAAAGTTGACAAGTATTCAAATATTTGTTTGATCAGTAGTAGTTAAAGTTATTTTAATTAAATAACTCATCGTTATATTTATCAATGCTATATTCATATGTATGAACAAGTAGACAGAAAAAATTTAATTTTTCATTTTCGTCATTTAAGAAAATCTCTAAAATCTCTATTGATTTTGATACAAACAGGCTCTTACATTCTTCTTTAAAAAGCAGCAAAGAAACTTAAAATCGGTAAAAAACTGACTGAGTTAAAAATCTTTTAGTATATATGATAAAAAGCAAAACAAATGTTCTTATTTTTTTGTTTGTATCTATTTAGGGATCAGTCCGTTATAAATTTACCAACAATCATTTTCTTCGTCACTAAATAAGGAATAAATAAAAAAAATCAACCCCTAATAGTATATGTAAGGGTAAGGTTAGATTAGGTTATGTTAGTGGGCTGACAGTTGATCTTGTTACCGTCACACTTAGATCAGTGTAGATCCATTGTGATACCCTGGGGATTAATCCCCATGAAAGAAACCTATAAAAAATCCAATGACATAGCCCGTAGAGGGCGTCAATACAGTTCTTACAAGCTGAAGCTTGGAAAAGTCGTTTACAAATTGATTGAAGCAGTGTCAGTCGCTGCGTAAATACCGGGTTGAGGATAGGTTGACGCACCATTGTCTTTTAAGGGCGTGTCCCTTTCCTTTACCCTCACTGGATTGATCAACCCCACACCAGACCCGTAGGAGCAGTGGCTCCATGCAACGTCTGGCGCTGGGTTCGATAAATCAGTGGTTGGTGCCAGCGACTGCCCAGTTAGGTCAGATAAGGTGAGTCCGTCGACACAATCACCGGGCAAAGGAGAGGCCAGCTCACCATAGTGTTTTTAGAGCGTGAACCTCCCCCTTACCCCCAACAGGTAAATCATTCCTCTGCCAGGCCCGTAGGAGCAGTGGCTCCATTCAACGTCTGGTGAGTGAGTTTGATAGATTAGTGGTTGGTGTCTGCGTCTACCCCGTTCTGTCATGTAAACCTACGTCGTCGACACAATCACCGGGCTTAGGAGAGACCAACGTATCACTGTCCTTTAAGGGCGTGATATTTAAGGGTGGTTTGTGGGTGGTTTTGTGGTTTTACGAGTTGCAATTTAAAACCTTGAAAATAATACCCATTTTTATTAAGATAAATGAGATACTAATTGATATTTGTTTGTTGTTTTCCAGAGATAATTTTGCCATCAAAAATATTACAGTAGATGACGGATATAAGATACAAAAATCCAAAGAATTCCTTTCTTATATCCGTGTTTTCTTACATAAAACATTGTACATAAGAAGGAAAATTTCTTATATAAGTAAAATGTATGTAAGAAAGAAAATTTCTTGTATAAATAAAAACACATAAGAAATAAAATGTATCCGCTGTCAATGTATGGGCTTTTTTCTTTCTCGCTGATCTTCAATCTGTCATTTCTTTGGCCATTCAATGATGGTGATTTTAGAAATGTTGTGAAAATTAAACGGCACATCATTTGAAAGTTTGCACGGGAACATTTCTTATAAAAGTTTAATTTTCTATGTAGTGAATGCAATTTGTATCAGCATAAGTTTCTTATATCAGTGTTTTTCTTACAAACGTTTTTCTTATATGAATCTTATTTAACACGTATCTTTATGGGAATGTGCATGGTGTTTTGGAATGTTCGTCTTATAAGCGTGTTTTTCTTATATGAGACTTTCTTATATCCATCATCTACTGTATTTGTATTTTTTACAAATTAAATACTCCAAAACCTGCTTTTTGCATAAAATTGATGCTTGTGACCCCTAAACATAATTTTAAAAATCTGAAAAAATTCAGGTAGTGTGTCATGGTAAAAGTACTTGATTCCAAAAAAAGGCTTGAATCGAAAAAAAAAAAAAAATACAAAAAATATTAAAGAAAAACTAAGGAAATAGGGAATTGTGACCCTAATGGTGGATTAACATATATCTTCGTCTGACTTCTGCAAAATAAAGGGGATGCAAAATTAAAACTTTCATTTCTTGGATAGAGAGAGAACACCAAATTTTTTTATAATCATGCCGCGCACTAAATGGGTTCTAACTATCCTTAATTATTATGACAAGCACAGTGCGAGCGTAAGGAAAATAAGGAATGATTTAAAAGGAGATACCGATGCACATTGGTTTTGAAGTTCTGAATATCAAAATGGGGTGGTCAGGTAAAGCATTTCACATTCTTGTTGTGTGACTAAAGAAAGATTCTCTATACTTAACTGTACGTCCAAAATTGGGCATTCCTAAAAGCGCGAGTATTACGGTTGAATTGTTAGAGGAGAGGAATGCAACTGGCTATTTCACTGGAACACTGTTTATAAAAATAGCGATAGAACAGTGAGAGACAGGTGACATTGCGGCAGTGTTCGAGGGGTGCTGTTGTTGACGTTATTGTTCGATCACCTATCATTTTTAGGGCCCTTTTTTGTATTCGGTCCAACAAGCTTAGATGAGTTATAGGAGCACCTGCCCATATATGTGAATTATACTCAAGCTTTGGACGAATAAATGCTTTGTAGATAACAGCCAGGTCAGAGGGGGTAGAGAATTTCTTGCGTCTTCGGAGAAAACCTAAGCACATAGCAGCGTTTTTATCGACGTCAAATATGTGGTAATTCCACATTAGGTGGTCTGTGACACACATAGCGAGAACTGAGAGCTGTTTGGTTTCCTCGGTGCAAGTGCCGTCCATGGAAAGCGACGTTGGGGGTGGATTACGCTTTAATGACAGGAGGCAGCGTTGAGTTTTTGAAGCATTAAATTCTACGCGGTTTTTGTTTCCCCATAGTAGGGTTGGCTTTATAACATCGGAAGCTTTCTTCTCTAACCCTGATAACCTCCTTACAGCTCGAATCAAACCATGAGTTTTCTTTGGGTTTGATAGATTTTACCCTATTCGGGATAAAATTTCTCATTCCACAAAGAATTAAGTTTGTGATTGTATCTGCGCTGGAGTTTACATAACTATCGATGGAGCATAGTGACCTGTTAAAGTTACTGAAGAAACCGTTTAGACCGTCCCAGTTGGCTTTCTCGTACTGCCAAACGGTTATCGTTGGTGCTTTCTCTCTAACTGAGTTTTTTTGGCACGAGAAATTAGCAGATATGACACAATGGTCTGATGTGCCTAGAGGCGATAATACACTAATAGTGTATTTATTAGGATCAGGGGTAAGAAACAAGTCTAGGGTGTTGGCGGATTGACCTGCAACGTCCGGTATTCGAGTGAGCTCCTCAACAAGCTGAGTTAATTGGTTTTATTCAGCGAAGAGCTCAACATACCTCTCTTCGGGTGTTGCCTGGCCTGAAAAGCGAAGCCAACTAGAATTGTGTACATTGAAATTGCCCGCAATGACGATTTCAGTGTGAGGATAAATGGTAACAATTCTTTGGATGGAGTAGGACAAAGCATCAAATTCGTTAAAAGTTAAATTTCTGTCCAGATTTGGGCTGCGAAAAATAAAACAGGAATGAATGATGTGCTTATTGACCGAAAATTTGAACCACATGAAGTTAAAATTTGTGTTTGAGCACAGACCATATTGTGGTTGAAGTTGGAACGCAAAATCATTTCTTATATAAATGGCGAGACCGTGGTGAGTGAAGAATAGAGGCACTAAGCTATACCCATATAGGTTAAATTCAGAAGGTTAGATGCAGAAGATCTTCATACATGCAGATTATAGGAAGTGCCGTAATGCAGATTTGAGGACGAACATGTTCATCTTCTTGATGGTTTGGGTTTCTAGCATGCAACTGTCCCGCTCTACTTTTCTTCATATTTGCAGACGAAGATACATGTAAATCCAGCATAAAACTCATTTTATTCAAAATTAAATAACTTCTGTCACACAGTGAATTTGGACAAACGGTTAACGGATAACGAATGCTCAAATATGTGCCTATATACGATATGAAGGCCGTTCTTATTGGTGCTGGCCTCCGCCCAAACATCTTTGCCCATTTGGCTTTGAATTAAAAAAAGAATTCGACAAGGTTTGACGGCAAAAAGCTTTCTGAAAGCAAAACTTTCATTGTATGATGACTATAAAAGTGCTTTCTTGAACGCGTTTTCTGAAAGTGATTTGCTTTCTTTAAAACGATTTCACAGAAAAAACTTTCACTGTCTGATTAGTTCCTGAAAGTGTTTTCAAGAAAGCAAATCACTTTCAGAAAACGCTTTCTGCTTTCAGAAACTGTTTGTGAAAGTTTTTCGCTTTCTGTTTTCACCCGAATTGCTCTTCCATCAGCTGCATTTGGTGGGATCGTTACGTTTTCCCGCAACTGAATTGACCGAGTAACGTTTGCACAATGATTTTAAATTGACTTCCTTCTTCCCGCGAAACGTGATATAGAGAGCGACACCTATCAATCGATGTACCCGACGATATGAAAAACTAATTTATCAAATTGACATGTTTTTCGCTTTAAACGCGATTCTCGGCAAAATTAGGCACCGTAGAGACTTATAAATTGCTTATTCGTGGTCTAGGACGTACCACCTTTCAATCGATTTATCGCCCGATACGGAAAACGAAATTCTATCTTTAAACTTGATTTGCGGCCAAACTATACGTCCAAGACCCTTTAAAGTTGGCACCTTTTTTTCTATAGGCGCGATTTCCAGCTAAACTAAGCATCTTAGGTGATGTAAATTAGCCGATTTGTGATCTATGAAGTGTCATTTTTCAATCGATTGATCGCACGATACGAATCCATTGTATTTTATGTAGGTACAAATATTTCTATAGTTTTTATATTTTTATCTTCAGGAAACACTTTTAGAAAACGCTTTTGTTTTCACAGTAATAATAATAATAATAATAATAATAATAATAATAATAATAATAATAATAATAATAATAATAATAATAATAATAATAATAATAATAATAATAATAATAATAATAATAATAATAATAATAATAATAATAATAATAATAATAATAATAATAATAATAATAATAATAATTTTAATAATTTTAACTATATTGCCTGTAAGACCTTAGGTCTTTTAAATGCAAAGCGCGGCACCAGTTAGAAGGAATAGAAGGAAAGGAAAGATTTTTGTTGGCACAGTGAGTGGATTGAGAATTAGATGTTAATTATCTCATGAAATTCCACGGGTGGCGTCCAGTTGAAACTGGGGAATACTGAAAAGAATGCTACCTAGACTGGGGCTCGAACCCACACGTCCAGGTTAGCAGTCGAACACTATATCCACTGTGCCATTGCCACCCGCAAATAGTGTGACGACCCAAACAGTGCTTTTAGAAGATTTGCTTTCTTGAAAGTAAAAAGTTTTCAGAAATGGCTTTCAGAAAGCACTTTCCTTTTTAGTGTAACTGCTCTCTGAAAACACCTTCAGGGAAATTTCAAAGTCGAAATTGTCGGGACGCTTTCTGAAAGCATTTTCCTTTCACTATCTGAGGAGACCTTTATAGTAAGTTGTCCGCTTCCAAAGTATTTTCCTCTTTTCTGTTATTCCGCATAAATTTTGGAAAAGCAAATGGTGATGGGGAATGGGAAAACCTCTAAACGTTACAATTTTTAGCCAGTTATCTTACAGACATTTTCTTGGCCCACCCTTATGTACCTACTTTATTTATTTTTATAAAATATGCGCTTGTCTAAAATGATTAACATATTTGCGAAAAATTGATTGCCACCATCAAGACCTGATTTTTTCTTGCGATACGTAGTATAGGGCAATTTCAGGATTCGTGAAAAAAAAATTGGAGATAATAATTTTCCCTAAGATTAAGATGATAGAGAACACGAAAAAAGTGGGGCTCGGAATTCTGTCTGTCTGTCTGTCCGTCTATCCGTCTGTCTGTCTGTACCTCGACCTGCAGCCTAAACGGCTGAAGCGATTTTCTTCAAACTTTGGACTTAAGGTTCTTATAGCATTCCCTAGAGGGGAAATTGAAACTTTTTTTTTAGCTAAAAAAAAAACGGTAGCTACCTGCCATACAACCAATATACAAAAATTGATTTATTTCAAAAACGGCTCTAGAGATTTTGATAAAAATAATTACGAGCTACTATAATTACTACAATTAATATTTTGGTAGAAAAAAAAATTAAAACGGTTATTAACGGTACCTGTCATAGAACCGATTTTTTGGTTTTCAAATTTCTCGTTAACGGCTTCACCGATTTCAACCAAATTTTTTATCTAAGATGTCCTTTACAATTTAAACAATTTTTGGATTTTTAAAAAAAATATAGATTTTTTTTTTGAAAATTCAATATCTTGAAAACGGTATAATGATTTTTTTTTTTTAATTTTGTGAAAAATTGTATTTTATTAAATACTAAAAGTTGGCATACCAAATTTAATTTTTTTAAATTTAAAACAATTTTTATATTATATGAAACTATTTAAAAAAAAACCGCTCTAACGATTTTTGAATTTTGTTTTCATAAATTCATATTTATCAAACAAATCAGATAGAATACTTTTTTGTGAGCTCTATCTGGTTTAGCTATTAAAAAGAATTAAATTAATTTTTAAATAATTTATATTTTAAATTGTTTTTAAAACTTTTTTTTAATGATATAATAATGTTATAGAACCGCTATATGCACATTGTCAATTTTAAGCTACGTTCAAGATGTTAGCTACGAGAGCAAGTTTGTGCGATCCAGTCGTGCCCACTTTTTTAAGTTTCGATCGATTTAGAGTTTTTTTTTTTTTTTTTTTTTTTTTAATGTTTCACTTGTACCCTGATTTCAACGAAAACTATTATAGAATAAGAGTTTTATCTTTTATAACCAACCAAGCATAAGAACAAATATGTAATTTTATCCGTCAAGATTTATACAATAAAAAAAATTGAAAAAGTATAACAAATTCAGTTAAAAGTCAAAGATTTCAAATCGTTTTCATTGACCTAAAATACAAAACAAAATATTCCTTGCATGTCTCAAAACACAATTCGAACAATTGATATTCCATATTATGTTTTATCCATTTTGTACATGAAACTTTTGTTAGATTTTGATGTGATATTTTGAAGATATATCTTTTAAGGAAAAACGAATATTATACATTTGAACAAGAGCACTTCATCCTATCCTATCCTTTTCATATCCAATTCCAATCGAATCGATGCATTTCAATTGAAATGCATTGCAAAAGGATTAAATTTCAATGCAAATGTAAATATTCCTTCAGAGTAGATAGCACACACAAATAAATTGGACTTTTCTGTAACAAGACCTCTCCGATTTCCATTGCTGGCGGGTCCTTATCAACAAGTCGATAGTTCAATATTTTGTGTCCCATCAAACTAGATGATGAATGGAGATCCATTTCGTTTAACTTCTTTTGTGTATTAACGGCGCGCGGCGACATATTGACTGATGTCATACTCCCAACGAGTTACAGCATTCCATTTCCGTTGATTTATACGTTTGGCACATATTTATTATCCTATTGAATTGGCTGCTATTAAATGTGGAACTATCAGCTGGTAAGAAAGAAAATCTCATCTCTCTAAGAAAAACAAAAACTACCCCGCGCCCGGCCATCTCGTGATGTACATACATATCTACACGATGGTATTTTCGTCCAAGGACGAAGATGATGCTGCCAGCTGCCATGGGACAAGAAACAAAACATCACCAATATCAAGATATCCTTTAAGTAAATTGTAGTGACAAATCGAATTGATGATTAAGTTGTCGTTGTCCCTTTTTATCTGGTGCCGTAGTTGTATACAAAATCAGAACAAGAACTCACGCTCAATTTGGGTCGGATTTGAGCGACCATAAATGAAGCTTTAGATAACCGGATGGACTCATTATAGCAGCGACATTATAGTTGTTGCCTTTCAAACGATGGATTGCTTCTAAGCCAAGTCACACAGCAAAGGAGACAGTCGATTAATTTGTTTGGTTCAAGTGGGCGCTAGCTGAACAGTACATGCCTACATCCGAGGCACCCAGGCACATCTAGAAAAGTTTTCCTTAATCCAAAAATCGTTCGGTTAGCCGATAAACTTATACGGGAAAGAGTTTTTCTTTGGTTTTGGTATATGGATGTAATCCCTATAGAGAAGGGTTTGGGAATTTTCAGCCAATGGCAAAATATCATATAAATACTTTATAGGTTCCTACTATAAAAGTTTTATAAATTTATATTATTTATTTGAAAAAAAAAAAAAAAAACTTTTCAGATATTTTAGGCGGTATCACTTTGAGTTCAGTGGAATTTATATTATTAAAGAAAGTTTCAAGGTAAAGAACTGAAATTTACTATCTTATTTTAGAAGATGAACCCTCTTTAAATAATGTACATACATATGTATATGTACATATGTATATGTACATATGTATATGTACATAAGTATATGTATTGTGAACAGTGGCGGATCCAGGGACGTTGCTATAGGGGCTAAAGTCCCCCAGCCAAGTACTAAAATAATTTGAAATATAGAAAACAAAACTTTACAACGTGTAGAGTTTTATTTTCATATAAAATATTGTTAAGGTGTGAAATTGATGGACAAAATAACGTGGTTGGCGCTGAACAATTTACATGTTGTAATTTGTTTCTAAGCCCTAAGCCCTAAGCTAAAGCCTTAAGCGAATTCGACAAAAAACAAATGGGGGCTATAAATAATGGACATACTTCATGCAACGAAAATTTTCCCTAAAAACAAAATCCAGAAAACTGGAATGAAAAAACAGCATGGGGTTAATATGATCTGAGAATATTAGACAAAAAAAGTTGTCAGGGTTAAGCAAATAACTCCCTAAGATATAATCTTATTCCAAAAGGCTGTCTAGGGACTGTCAGTCCGAAGTTGGGACTAAAGCTAGAAAATATAATAACAAAAAACGTGGTTGGAGCTTAACATTAACATGTCAAATTCAACAACTTTTTACACTAAAAACTTAGCTCATTTGGCGAAAGAAACGCAATTGAGGCTAAAACAATTGGAGAACAACGGGGTGTAAAGCTTAGTGTGAATATTTAATACGACAGGAATTGTTTCTTACGGCCTTGGCTGGGGTTAGAGAATTTTGGGGCTTAGTTTTAAACATTTCAAAGATCTAACGGCAATTGTACATACAAAATAATTTTGGACTATGCATTTAAATACAAATTCTGTAGTCAAGGAGCCAAATTCAAAATGCGTGAGAAACTCAGAAAAATCTTGCAGGTGGACATGAATATTTACCATCCCTAGTGGCGTGCAAATTTATCGACACATTTATTGAGCAGGAATAAAAAGTATAGGTATGCAGCGTACACGAAAATTCATTCACACTTGCAGAATTGGGCTGTAAAGGTTATTTTTTAGAGCAGCTGTTTCTAATGCCCAACTAAAGACTTGAAGTTTTAATATTTAATTTTTCGATCCGCAAAATATTATTTTCTGTGCTTTCCAGTGACAGTTTGAACAAAACAAGTAGGTGCTCTACTCGTTGTTTGGCTAGTTCAGGAAAATGAGATATCAGTGGACCGACACTGTCAAAGCACATTATGAACCTTTGCCAGTAAGACCACTAAAATATATTTTTTTTTGAACTAGCCAATTACAAACAGTTTTTAAATTTTATCAAAAATGTGAAGTTCAAAGCATACCTTCAGCTTATTTAAACAAACACTTTCATAATGAAGGAAGGTACCTACTACCTAATCAATTATTATTAAGCAATATAAATAAACGAATTTGTAACGTGGCTAAAAATTTAAGTTATAAAATTAGTTATACTGCCATGTTTTGCTTAGCCTTTATATTGGCTTCTAGCTCTGCTAAACAATAATTCCCATGTTTAACACATATCAATTCCAATTTCTTGTTTTTGTACTTTATATTGAAAACATTTAAAGGCGCGATAGGAGCGGATATAAAGGCACAAAAACACGGCTATTATTAAAGAAGGGAAGTGATAACGTCAAAATTCGTTTTCTGTTACATAACTTCATATGTACAAACTGGATCTCCAAACTCCAAGCCAAGTCCCCCCAACAGCCAAATCCTAGATCCGCTACTGATTGTGAATTCCTTTAGTTGGCAGAATCTGATGAAATAGATTCCTTTCTGTATCATTTTCCCTTCTCTTTTTATAGTTTGTTAGGTTCAATCGATACTGAAGAAGGAATTTTGGTGCACATTAATATAAGTTATAAACAGTTATTTAACAGGACCGCATTTCATAAATATAGTAAAACTATAAAACAAAACAAAAATCTTTAATCAAATTTAATAATAATAATCTTTTCACGGATCTTTTTGTCAAGAATAGTTCTCAACGCCTAAGTTCTGAAAAAAAAATTTCTGAATGATAAAGTTCTGAAAATGGCAGAGTTTTCGCTCGGCTTTTTTGCTTGCAATAGAAAGTTGAAACTAGTGAATTAGAAATAAAAACACATTTATGTTGGAGTAGGCCATAATAAGAAAAAATTTAAAAACGGCTGGCGTCGTCTCCTTACGAGTTCCGACATATTTACGATAAGTGCAAAAGCCCGGGCGTCAAAAATAAAATGACGACCGGGCGCCAAAAATAAAATGACGCCCAGGCGTCAAAAAATAAATTGACGCCCGGGCGTCAGAAATAAATTGACGAAATGAAATGACGCCCGGGCGTCAAAAAAAAAATGACGACCGGGCGTCAGAAATAAAATGACGCCCGGGCGTCAAAAAATAAATTGACGCCCGGGCGTCAGAAATAAAAAATGACGCCCGGGCGTCAAGAAAAAAATGATGCCCGTCAATAATAAAATGACGCCCGGGCGTCAGAAATAAATTGACGCCCGGGCGTCAAAAATGAAATGACGCCCGGGCGTCAGAAAAAAAATGACGCCCGGGCGTCAAAAAAAAATTGACGCCCGGGCGTCAAAAAATAAATTGACGCACGGGCGTCAAAAACAAAATGACGCCCGGGCGTCAGAAATAAATTGACGCCCGGGCGTCAAAAAAAAATGACGCCGGGCGTCAGAAAAAAAATGACGCCCGGGCGTCAAAAAAAAATTGACGCCCGGGCGTCAAAAAATAAATTGACGCACAGGCGTCAAAAAATAAATTGACGCACGGGCGTCAAAAACAAAATGACGCCCGGGCGTCAGAAATAAAATGGCGCCCGGGCGTCAAAAAAAAAATGACGCCCGGGCGTCAAAAAAAAACAATGACGCCCGGGCGTCAAGAAAAAAATGACGCCCGGGCGTCAGAAATAAAAAAAAAATGACGCCCGGGCGTCAAAAAATAAATTGACGCCCGGGCGTCAGAAATAAATTGACGCCCAGGCGTCAAAATTAAAATGACGCCCGGGCGTCAGAAATAAAATGACGCCCGGGCGTCAAAAAAAAAATGACGCCCGGGCGTCAAAAAAAAAAATGACGCCCGGGCGTCAAGAAAAAAATGACGCCCGGGCGTCAAAAATAAAATGACGCCCGGGCGTCAAAATTAAATTGACGCCCGGGCGTCAAAAAAAAAATGACGCCAGGGCGTCAAAAAAAAACAATGACGCCCGGGCGTCAAGAAAAAAATGACGCCCGGGCGTCAGAAATAAAAAAAAAATGACGCCCGGGCGTCAAAAAATAAATTGACGCCCGGGCGTCAGAAATAAATTGACGCCCAGGCGTCAAAATTAAAATGACGCCCGGGCGTCAAAAATAAAATGACGCCCGGGCGTCAAAATTAAATTGACGCCCGGGCGTCAAAAAAAAAATGACGCCCGGGCGTCAGAAATAAAAAAAAAATGACGCCCGGGCGTCAAAAAATAAATTGACGCCCGGGCGTCAGAAATAAATTGACGCCCAGGCGTCAAAATTAAAATGACGCCCGGGCGTCAGAAATAAAATGACGCCCGGGCGTCAAAAAAAAAATGACGCCCGGGCGTCAAAAAAAAAAATGACGCCCGGGCGTCAAGAAAAAAATGACGCCCGGGCGTCAAAAATAAAATGACGCCCGGGCGTCAAAATTAAATTGACGCCCGGGCGTCAAAAAAAAAATGACGCCAGGGCGTCAAAAAATAAATTGACGCCCGGGCGTCAGAAATAAATTGACGCCCAGGCGTCAAAATTAAAATGACGCCCGGGCGTCAGAAATAAAATGACGCCCGGGCGTCAAAAATAAAATGACGCCCGGGCGTCAGAAATAAATTGACGCCCAGGCGTCAAAATTAAAATGACGCCCGGGCGTCAGAAATAAAATGACGCCCGGGTGTCAAAAAAAAATGACGCCTGGGCGTCAAAAAAAAATGACGCCCGGGCGTCAAAAACAAAATGACGCTCGGGCGTCAAAAATAAAATGACGCCCGGGCGTCAAAAAATAAATTGACGCCCGGGCGTCAGAAATAAAAAATGACGCCCGGGCGTCAGAAATAAATTGACGACCAGGCGTCAAAAATAAAATGACGCCCGGGCGTCAACAAAAAAATGACGCCCGGGCGTCATTTTATTTTTGACGCCCGGGCGTCAAAAAAAAATGACGCCCGGGTGTCAAAAACAATATGACGCCCGGGCGTCAAAAAAAAAATGACGCCCGGGCGTAAAAAAAAAATGACGCCCGGGCGTCAGAAATAAAAAATGACGCCCGGGCGTCAAAAAAAAAATGACGCCTGGGCGTCAAAAAATAAATTGACGCCCGGGCGTCAGAAATAAATTGACGCCCAGGCGTCAAAAATAAAATGACGCCCGGGCGTCAACAAAAAAATGACGCCCGGGCGTCAGAAATAAAATGACGCCCGGGCGTCAAAAAAAAAATGACGCCCGGGCGTCAAAAAAAAAATGACGCCCGGGCGTCAAGAAAAAAATGACGCCCGGGCGTCAAAAATAAAATGACGCCCGGGCGTCAAAATTAAATTGACGCCCGGGCGTCAAAAAAAAAATGACGCCAGGGCGTCAAAAAATAAATTGACGCCCGGGCGTCAGAAATAAATTGACGCCCAGGCGTCAAAATTAAAATGACGCCCGGGCGTCAGAAATAAAATGACGCCCGGGCGTCAAAAAAAAAAATTACGCCCGGGCGTCAAAAAAAAAAATGACGCCCGGGCGTCAGAAATAAAATGACGCCCGGGTGTCAAAAAAAAAATGACGCCTGGGCGTCAAAAAAAATGACGCCCGGGCGTCAAAAACAATATGACGCTCGGGCGTCAAAAATAAAATGACGCCCGGGCGTCAAAAAATAAATTGACGCCCGGGCGTCAGAAATAAAAAATGACGCCCGGGCGTCAGAAATAAATTGACGACCAGAAGTCAAAAATAAAATGACGCCCGGGCGTCAACAAAAAAATGACGCCCAGGCGTCAAAAAAAATGACGCCCGGGTGTCAAAAACAATATGACGCCCGGGCGTCAAAAATAAAATGACGCCCGGGCGTCAAAAAAAAAATGACGCCCGGGCGTAAAAAAAAAATGACGCCCGGGCGTCAGAAATAAAAAATGACGCCCGGGCGTCAAAAAAAAAATGACGCCTGGGCGTCAAAAAATAAATTGACGCCCGGGCGTCAGAAATAAATTGACGCCCAGGCGTCAAAAATAAAATGACGCCCGGGCGTCAACAAAAAAATGACGCCCGGGCGTCAGAAATAAAATGACGCCCGGGCGTCAAAAAAAAATGACGTCCGGGCGTCAAAAAAAAAAAAATTACGCCCGGACGTCAAGAAAAAAATGACGCCCGGGCGTCAATAATAAAATGACGCCCGGGCGTCAGAAATAAAATGACGCCTGGGCGTCAAAATTAAATTGACGCCCAGGCGTCAAAAAAAAATGACGCCCGGGCGTCAAAAACAATATGACGCCCGGGCGTCAAAAATAAAATGACGCCCGGGCGTCAAAAAATAAATTGACGCCCGGGCGTCAGAAATAAATTGACGCCCGGGCGTCAAAAATGAAATGACGCCCGGGCGTCAATAATAAAATGACGCCCGGGCGTCAGAAATAAAATGACGCCCGGGTGTCAAAAAAAAATGACGCCCGGGCGTCAGAAATAAATTGACGCCCGGGCGTCAAAAATTAAATGACGCCCGGGCGTCAGAAAAAAAATGACGCCCGGGCGTCAGAAATATAATGACGCCCGGGCGTCAAAATTAAATTGACGCCCTGGCGTCAAAAAATAAATTGACGCCCGGGCGTCAGAAATAAAAAATGACGCCCAGGCGTCAAAAAATAAATTGACGCACGGGCGTCAAAAAAAAAATGTTGCCCGGGCGTCAAAAAATAAATTGACGCCCGGGCGTCAGAAATAAAAAATGAGGCCCGGGCGTCAAAAAAAAATTGACGCCCGGGCGTCAGAAATAAATTGACGCCCGGGCGTCAGAAATAAATTGACGCCCGGGCGTCAAAAATGAAATGACGCCCGGGCGTTAGAAAAAAAATGACGCCCGGGCGTCAGAAATAAAATGACGCCCGGGCGTCAAAATTAAATTGACGCCCGGGCGTCAAAAAAAAAATGACGCCCGGGCGTCAAAAATAAAATGACGCCCGGGCGTCAAAAAATAAATTGACGCCCGGGCGTCAAAAATAAAAAATGACGCCCGGGCGTCAAAAAAAAAATGACGCCCGGGCGTCAAAAAATAAATTGACGCCCGGGCGTCGGAAATAAATTGACGACCAGGCGTCAATAATAAAATGACGCCCGGGCGTCAAAAAAAAAATGACGCCCGGGCGTCAAAAATAAAATGACGCCCGTGCGTCAAAAATAAAATGACGCCCGAGCGTCAAAAAAAAAATGACGCCCGGCCATCAAAAATAAATTGACGGCCGGGCGTCAAAAACAAAATGATGCCCGGGCGTCAGGAATAAAATGACGCCCGAGCGTCGAAAATAAATTGACGCCGGGCGTCAAAAATAATATGACACCCGGGCGACCAAAATAAAATGACGCTCGGGCTAAATCAGTAACAAAGAACAACTTTTGGTGAATTTACACAATGAATGTGGATCACTTATAAGCGAAATCACTGTTAAGCTAAATCTGTATTGAAATTTTTGCGATAACTCTGCAATAACTGATAAGCATAGTCGCCGTTAAGATAAATCAGTAATAAAAAACAACTTTTTGACCGCTTTCACACAAGGAAACTGTGCCAGAAACTAGCTAGTTTGTCGGTGAGAAGGGCGAGAGGGCAGATTTTTTTTCTTTCCCTTACGCCCTTCTCGCCAACAAACTCCCAGTTGCCGGCAACTCAGTTTCTTTGTGTGAAAGCAGTCTTTGTTTAATTTACACAATGACTCTGAAATCACTAATAAAACGAAATCACTGTTAAGGTTAGACCGCACTCTGCAGAACTGCACTGCAGCGAAACTGCGATTCACATTAATTTGTATGCAATTTTATGAAGTTCAGTTGCCGCTTTGTGCAAGCTCATACAAATAATATTTTGCCGCGCCCTGAAGTGCAGTTGTGTGCGGTCTAACCTTTAAGCTAAATCAGTATTGAAATGTTTGGTGAATTTACACGATAACTCTGCAATAACTAATAGGCAGAATCGCAGTTAAGCTAAATCAGTAATAAAGAACAACTTTTTGTTGAATTAACACGATGACTCTGGAATCACTAATGAGCGAAATCACTGTTAGGCTAAATCAGTATTGAAATTTTTGGTGAATTTACGCGATGACTCTAGAATAACTCATAAGCAGAATCGCAGTTAAGCTAAATCAGTAATAAAAAAACAACTTTTTGTGGAATTTACAGGATGAATCGGAAATAAGTAATAACAACAAGCAAAACCACTGTAAAGTTTCTTGAATTGTCACAATAACCCTTAAATTACTTATTAGCAGAATAACAGTTTGGCAATATCAGTTTTTAACAACAATTTTTAGTTTAATTAACGCAATGTGTCTGAAACCAGTTATAAACAGATAACTTTTTAACAATGGTTCACTATATATACTAGTAGGATGTGCCTACTGTCAATTCCCTAGTCCGTACTCTGGAAAACGATGTGCCAATACCATATCATCCCATCACCTTCTGTTAATCTTTGGTACCGTTGATAAATCATTCGATAGCCAACAAACCATCAGCTGGACAAAATCACACACGACCAGAAAGAAGAACAATTGCGAACTCGCAACGGTTACGACATCATCGCGACGCATCGACCATTTTTTTATTATTTGCTAATCTTGTTTGAAGGTTAGCTTAAATTTAATATTTCTGAATTAACTATAATTTGTACTTTTATTTTATTCTACCTACATCTATTCTACCTTCATCTACCTACTTAATTAAAAAAAATAAAGAAAAAAACAAATAAATGATTTAAAAAAGGAACAGAAGCTCAGATATTCATGTTTTCGTATACACATTCGGTGAGATAGTTGTAAGGATAAGTTCAAATCCTTCATAAATTATATTTTTCGCCAGATTTAATTTTTTGCAACAAACTGCCATTTTCATATATAAATTTGTGAAAATCACTGCAACTCAATTTATAGTTATGTTTAACAATCAATTCTGTTTCAACTGATTCGACAAGTAAACTATTTCTGTCTTTTCGCCAGGTGTTAAACCTAAGACATGTATTCAGTTGTAAAAACTTTCAAAGTTATGATGGAAGTATCCACAGATTTGCTCAAGAAAACAATTAAAAAATTAAATATGAAAAAGAAACTAGTTTTTGAATGAAAAAGTTGAAAAATTGAGGATGTGTAAAAAAGGGGGACATTTGCGTCCCCCTTTATCATTTTCTGTGTTGGGGGACAAATTTCTTGATGAGATGAAAAAGTGGGACTGTCCCTCGAAAAGAGGGAAGAATGGTAACCCTAACGGTGCAGCTGCCATTCCTGAAAGAAAAAGCTGATTTTTCCTCAATGAATTTTTGAATTTTTCCCGCTGGGTTGCTGATGATAAGAGATACACAATACACAAATAATTTCATCACAATAATGGGACTCTTTTGTCTTTTCTTCCTACATAACATACCTACCTAATTCACACACACACACACTTTCTTGCTACAACCCAGCGGGAAAAATTCAAAAATTCATTGAGGAAACATCAGCTTTTTCCTTGAGGAATGGCAGCTGCACCGTCCACTTTTTAGCTGATTCCTTTGATGAAATTAACATGGGCATGTCCTAGGCGGGAAGCACATGCTGAAAATCAGGTGAAAATTCCCCACCGAAATCACTACTTCGTTGGAAGTTGTTTATTCATAAACCTATGTGATAAAAAACATGGTGGTTGCATTATCTGTGAATTCACTACATAAATGTATGTGGTTTATTCATCGGTTCAATATTTTCGATGAAAAAGGTAATGAAAATTCAATTGTAAAATCACAAGATAAGTGGTAGTTGTTTATTTAGCAATGGCGGTACACACTTTACAAAGCATATGACTGGACATAGACGATGAACTGATGAACTTGTACAAGACTTTTCAACAGTTTTTTCATCTTATAATGTTCCCTATCAAAAGTTTTTTTTAATTCAACGAAAGAAAGGGTTGTTTTCTACACACAAAGCAAAGAGTAAGTTCAAATCTATGAACTGAGGAAACCTCGCATGACTCTTCACTCACTAAATCATTGCATGACGTTTCCTTTTATTATTTGGCTAGTGAATTGATTGAAGAATTCAGCTATAAAATTTATTGGGGACGATATTTCCCGCTGGGAAATGGTAGCTTTACATTGTGGCGCTACATACATATACTATTTTTTTACGTTTCTACAACTTCACAAGAGTGTTGCCGTTTTGACCTGTTTCATTTCAAATTTGACAAGATTTCATCGCTGTTACATGAAATGAAATACAAATCTTGTCAAAAGTGTTTTGACTTTATTCAATAATTCAATACGCAACTTAACTTTTTGTTAAAATATTTAAATTAATATGGGCATGCTGTCTGTCGACACTAGCGTTGCCAGATTTTTCTTACAGCTAGGCGGAACTAATGGCTAATACAATGAGAAATACCGGGATTTCAACAGTTTGCCCAGGACAAAATGAAAAATCATAAAATCGATGTATATTATTAAATTAAATAACTTTTATCGATAAGAGCTAATTAAATACATTTTCTGAAATTACGTTGCATAGGTAAGAGTATTTTGATTTTAAAATATAATTAATTGATGAAACTTAAAAATAAAACCATTTAATTCAAAATGATTACATCATTATAGTATTGTATAAATTATTAAATTATGTAATAATTATAAACGACCAGTTTTTTTGTAATTACATTAATTATTTATACAGATAAAAACCTTATGTTACAAAAAATTACTTAGGATATTTGGGGAGAATACGATAACTTGGGCGCCGAAAATTGATAACGGATTTTCGTAGAAGGGTCAAATAGCAGCATTTTTTACTATGGGACGGGGGGGTCTATCTCGCCCCGTTTGGAGGTCGGGGCGATTTATTGATAAAAACGACTTAAATGGAAAAACAAATATTTAAAAGCAACGACAATACTTAAAACACAAAACAATAAAGGTTTTAAAAGCCAGAAGTCTGATCTTTAACATTTAAATTAAATTATTAATGTCAATAATTATTTGTGTCAATAGTTTCCAAAAAATTTGCATTCAAACTCAAAATTTTGATAAAAAAACGCAAAAAGAAATGATTGGATCAATTTTGCTCAAAATTGTGAAATGGAATTTACATTTATCATAAATGTAGCTGTTGATATTGGAAACGGAGAATACATTCAAAGTTCCTTAAATGCAAACGAAATTTGGGATACACCGAACCTCGCACATACCCCGAATCCTATAGTGAGCCCAAGCAGGGGGGTTGCAGGGGGCAGCATCGGCGCTCAAGTTATCGTACTCGTGCCGAACATTTTAAGGAACTTTTGGTACATTTAATTATTATTCTTACATTATTGTTTAATTCTGAACAGCTTAAGTCAATTCAGGGGAGCATTTTTTATTTCTTCCATCCGTCCATTTCAGAACCATTTGTGAAAATACTCTTTCAGCAAACCAATTGCGAAAGACAATTTGCAAATACCTTTTTGTCTTCAAATAATTCTCAATTTAAATGACAGCAGTCAGGTTGTAAAAATACTTTCTTTGTTAAGCCTGGTACATACTTCCCCGTGAAGTGAACATTCGCCTGTGGAGAAAGTGAACTTTTGACATTTATCACTGGTACACACTTCTGAATGCGCTCGTGAACGATTGACGTTTGAAACCTCAATGCATCAAATACCTACCACTAAATAAAACTTTGCTGTGTAAATTCATTATGAAAGAACCTATTGTTGCATTTTTTTTTATTTTTCAAGTTGTTTCACATTCTAATAGAGTGCTACGCAAAGAACAAACCGAAAATAAATCAGGAATGTGCACAAACTGAAACATTACAAAATTTCTTTTTCTTTTATTCATCTGTCAAAGCTTCACCAAGGGTTCACGTACATTTTGCTCGTGAATTGCCCGTGAACGAAAACTCTCCACTTTGTTCTCCACTGAGTTTCACGAGCACGTTCACGGGTGAACAAAAAAGCGAAATTTGTATGGGTTCACGAGATGGTTCACAGTATGTACTAGGCTTTAAGTTTGGTTTTGTTTGATTGAAATTTTAAAATCAGTTTCTTAAGGTTAAATCAAAATGTAGCGATTGTTCTGTATTAATGAAAAATATTAAAATTGGGCATTTTTTTGGGGGAGTTTGAGTCATAACCCGGGAAAAACAGTTGAAATTATGCCTGAAGTCCGGACGTCCCGGGTAAACCGGGATGTCTGGCAACGCTAGTCGACACATGCCTTTCCCAAAACAAAAGCTTATTTGTAATTTCGACTTGGCAACACTGCTACACAATTGTGCTCAGCCACAGCCAGCAGCCATGAATTCAGTTTGCGGAAGAAAAGAACAAAACCAAAATAACAAAAAATCAAAGTTGATTGCTCTTGAATAGCATTCCTGCATAGAAATAATTTAAAAAAATTGATAACTTTCAGAAGTTTACATATTTATTACTCAGCTTGTGTTGTATGCATAATTAAGAAAAGATAAAGGTCTTAAAATTTTCGTAAGAATGTTGAGTTATCAAAAAATTCCTATTATTTTAAAATATCAAACCGTTTTGAGTGTGTGCGTGAATATTTGGGACAAACTCTTAGAAAAATGGTGACAAAAAGTTAAAAATCAATAATATTCTGAAAATTTAAACAAATTAAGAAATAAAAAATATCCTTAAACCGTCTCAGAATATTATAAAATTTGTTTCACGTAAATCAGTTTATTATTTTATGAGTTATGCGCGAAGGAACAAAATAATTCTTTCGTCTTTATATAATAGTTAAGATTAAGATTAATTAATCTCTTTTTAATTGCTTCCTCTTCTTAAATTCTTGTTCTGTTTTTAATTGTTTTGAACGGATTATACTGTTCGTGGTCATACTATACCTATTTCAATTGATTGTTAATTTTCTCTATATTTAATTTAGTACAGCCCATAAGGCCTAGTTCACACGAGATTACACTGTTTTTCATCGTATTCGGGTTTACCGAACAAACGGCAGGGTGTTCACATGACACTTTTTGATTTGATTAACAGTCGAAAAGCTGCCGCATATACAACATTAACAGATTAATCCCTTTTTGGAATCATTTGGTTGGGTAATAAAAAACAAATTAATTAATTAAATTATTATCATTACTAACATTTTATATGTGTTAATTTAGAAAAAGTTTTTGTTAAAAACAAAATGGATTTGCTATACAAATCCACTCTCTTGTATATTCTTTTAAAATTGATCAAATTTTCATAAACAAACAACTCTGCCTCTCACGGCTTCGATTCATGTAATGTAACACAGTTTTATTTTAATTTATATTTAAAAAGAAAAAAAGGGATCTTAACGAGACTGAGTGCAACCCTGACTCAATTCAGAGTACAAACACACAAAAAAACAGCCATATCCTTATCCCAAAGCCTTTGGCATAAATCAATTGCATCAATATGTCAACTATACCTAGTATATTCATGTTTGCCTTGGGGAAGGGCGTGGCCGTGTCGGTCGCTCGTCGTCGTCTACTTTGCTTCTTCGACATTGTTTATTGAAGCATGAAGGGATTTGAGCTTGACTGACAAATTTACACCTGCTATCAATGTACTTTCACATGTAAATATCCACAACTATCAATTCTTACCCATAAGACAAACTCACCTGTATGAACCACCATACAATCAACAAAATGCCTCTGGGGAAGCTTACAATATCCAATCCATGTACCCTTTGAATATTGAAAAGAAGAACAAATAAGCCACGTGTTTGACTTGTGGGCTCTTAGCAAATTTATATGTTGTATAGGAGTATGGATGGCAATGGCAGGCCTGATGTAGTTGTTGTAGTACACTACAGGCTCTGCTGTGGGAGTTGATCAATTTCCTGCCCCTGCCTACGATACTTTTCTCTTTTTCGTGTCCTTTCCTCCTCAACCTGAACTCAAATCGAATCAAACGACCTGTTACGCGATTTGGCATGGATTCACAGTTTCGAGAGGCGATGCTGATGGGGATATTATTTGATGGGAAACGCACGTTATGACTTTGCCTAAGGAAAATTTAATTGAATCTTATACAGAGACTCGTGACGAGCATAAATAATTAATGTTCCGACTTTTGTTTTCTTCTGTTTGTTGCTTGCATTCAAATATTTACACTTCGTGTCAGTTCATTGAGTTCGATTCGAATTTATCTCACATAAAAAAAGCTGAACCAGTTGATTTATATCTTACCTGAAGCTGAACAAAAAGTAAATATTTAAAGAGAATTTGTTAAGAAACGTATTTCAAAAATAATAAGTTAAATTGTAGTAAACAATATTTTTTTCATCAATCTAGTCATCAATCTAGTGACGCAGGGTGTATATCGGAAAATTAAACTTAAATCACTGAAAGGTGAAGAGTAAAAGAAGCATAAAAGTGTATGTATGTTGAGATAAAAGGCAAATTCTATAGAGTTTCAGATAAAATAAAAACATTCGTGCGGTTTGCGTGTTCGTCCTTCTTAAAAATCGGTTAATAATAAATACAAAAGGATCTGATGTTGTCGATTTTCTAATCGACTGGCATTCCAATACATCAGCTTATTTTATACATGCTTTTGATAGGCATCAATGCGGGTGGATTGGATGGATATGTGTGTGAATGTCGATAATGAACACAAATAGGTACCTTTTAATGTTGAGCCTTAATTAAAGATTATTAAGTTGGCAACGAAAAGGATGATTTGTGTGTGTGGTTTGTGCCGGATATGTGCGAGCACCACTATTATATATATTTATTATGTAGAGCTATTAGCTTTGTGGCTTTTTGTGGCTACTAATTGGCTGTCGTTTGCAAAAGAACATTAAAATGGTCATCATTATGAAAAGAACTAATACCAAACGGCAAAACGCTTTTTCTTATGTGTGGGTTTGGTATAAGGATTATAGTAGTTTCCTCTAATTTCCACTTAGGCATGGGTGGGATGATGATCAGGATGTTATTTGCTTTTGTAATTTTAGAAACTTCGAAACCCTTTCAAAATTGCTCAAAACTTATTTTAAGCTGACTAATTAATTTGGAATTTTTAAATTTCGCATACATATAGGTTTTAATATCAGGGATTTTGTTGAAGTAAGTACCTAAGAACAGATATACCTAAGCAGGATGATTCGCATAAGGCTTAGCAAAAAGCTAGAGCGTGTAGGTTAAGCTGAGACAAAAATGTAGTTATGGAGGGAGGTGGGGTGTGTTTTTCTTTCCCCTCCGCTAAGGCGGGAGGAAGCAATTTTCAAAAAAAAAAATTATTAAGAACAGAATAAAAAATAGATAAATTGGGTGAACCAGTGCGCCAGGACCCAGTGACTAACAACTCGCATTCATTCTTGTGTGCGCGTGTCGACAGGAATGGAAGGGACCTAAAATTGTATGCCGACTCTGAACGGTTAGACGAGAAGCACTTATTCATGACAAGTGTTACTCTTGGAGGATTTGTCAATTCATCGCAAGAGGCAGTAGCCCTGAAAAAACTTTTTAGTTCTTAGGTGGACGAGGGTGGGAAGTGAACCCAGACCTCCATCTCCAGCGTGACAGTCCAACGCATTAACCATTACACTACAGGCTACTACTAACAACAGAAACAAATATTAAAAAACAACGGTAATACTTTACTTACAATGTGATTTTATACCTCTTTGTACGACCAGGAATTCCTTATTTTATTTTAAAATAAAGTTGATGTAGTCAAGAATTTTTGAAACATTCATTTTAGAACTCAAAACAAAAAAACTTAGACAAAAATTGTTCGAACAATTTTTTTTTTTTTTTTTCAAAATTGTTGTTAGTGCCATTTTTGTTTTTAAAATTCAATGCCCCTATCAATTTTTAGTCGATCATGAAAACCGAATGTTTCTTAAACTTTTACTTTTCAAAATATAAAAAAAAAATATCTGCATCTCTGATAAAACTATGAAGAATGATCATTTCAGCAGCAGGTTGATTATCATCAGTTTCATTTTTTTTGCGTTTACTTAGAAGTTGGTGCCCTTATATTTTAAATATTTGACATATTAAGTGTACCTAACCGTTATTTTTGAATAATTTGTTTCCTGTCTTGTGTAAATTTTTTTTTTTAAATGTGCCTCCATGTTAAACGGGGGAGAAAAATTTAGCTAAAACTAATCAGGTTGTTATATTTCAACAATCAATACTGTTGATCGTGTTGAGCAGCGTCCACATTATGTTGCTTTGTGTATATCAATAGTGCTGGTCAACAATGTTTAGTTATTGTGGACGTGTAGATCAACAGACCTGTTAGAACTTTACTTATACGAAAATCAACTGAGCGCTTTAAACACTTTGCATAACAAATTCATTTTGTATTGAGTTAGTTTGTTATTCAATTATCGTATTTTAATTATATTTATTTTCAATCTTCAATAAACTATTATCTGCGAAATAGGTGTCCTACAGCTAGCTTGGATGGACATTCACCGTTTGAACGTTGAAACGATAGACTGCCGGACATGAGTCATCTTAAGGTATTTGGGGCAAAGGTTTTTGTGCTAGACAAAGCTCCTGGCAAGGGAAAGTTTGAGGCGCGTTCAAGTGAGGGTATCATGGTTGGATACTCTGAAGCATCTAAAGGCTACCGGGTGTGGCTTCCCGAAAAACGAAACGTGGTTTTCACTAGAGATGTGAAGTTCATTGAAAACGAGTTGACCGCAAGTAAAAGTGAGGAATACGTTGAAATTCCTGCAAGTAATGACATATCAAATCCATTTACAAGATCAGAAGAAGAAGAGCTTGAGGTCAGCACATCGTCCACTGATCGTCAGAAAGTTTCAAATTTTGGCACTAAACCGAAAAAACAGACCAAAGGACTTCAAAAAATTTATAGAACGAGATAGAAAGTTGGATGTAAGTACAAAAACCAAAACAAAGTCGGACAGACATACCAAACGAGATCCAAAACACGTATCGCCAAAGCCAAAACGATAGAACAACAAAGCCTGGACGAAAACAAAAATGACGAGGAAAAAGAAGGAAGAAGTCTATTTTGATTCAGTGGATGGGGCCGGATTCGTCGAAATGGCAAACATTGGTGAACTGTCACTTGAGGATGCGATGTCTGGAACAAATGCACAAGAATGGCTCGAGGCGATAAAAGATGAGATTCGAGGTCTTATTAAAAATAACACGTGGGATATGGTGGAGCGTCCAGCGAATAGAGCTGTTGTGACTAGCAAAGTTGTTCTACGTAATAAGTTCAAACCAGATGGATCTTTGGATCGAAAGAAAGCTCGTGTCGTCGCCAGAGGATTTTCGCAACGCCAAGTAATTGACTTCGAAGAAACGTTTGCACCTGTAGCCCGCCTTGAATCCATTAGATTTTTGATGGCATTAGCTGTTCGTGAAAACTTGCCAGTTTATCAGATGGATGTCGTTGCGGCTTATTTGAACGGTGACTTGGAAGAGGGGATCTACATGGATTTTCCCAAATACTTTCAACAGGCTTTGCAAATGCTAGTTGCCGAAAATGGGAAAAAGGATGAAGTAGGAAGAAAAGCCAAGCAGATGCTGCAGAAACTCCAAAAAGGTGACAATGTGTGCCGACTGAGGAAGTCGCTTTATGGTCTTCGGCAGGCAGTACGTCAGTGGCATAAAAAGCTGGATCAGACACTACGTGGCCTAGGCTTAAAACCAGCTTTGAAAGACACATGTCTTAACTATCAAACAAGCGAGGACGAATTCTAGGTTGTTGCTGTATATGTCGATGACATTTTGCATCAAGAAGCGAGAGGACTTTGGACAGCATCCGAAACAAATTGCGGCTATTTTTGAAGTCAAAGGATTGGTCCGATTCTGTTTGGGGATTTAAATTATTCAAGAAAATTGTGAAATCAGACTAAAGCAGCAAGGATACGTTAAGGAGCTGTTGAAGAAGTTTAAGATGGATGGGTCAAAACCGATTAGTACACCTGAAGGGGAACAATTTAAACAACCTTATCGGCAGCAGATTGGGTCACTTATGTATTTGGCGATAGCTACCAGACCGGACACAGCTTTTACCGTTTATCGACTGGCACAGTATAATGAAAGTTATCAGGATGTGCATTGGTCAGCTGCGAAGAGAGTTCTACGTTACTTGCGAGGCACAGAAAACTTTGGGTTGGTGTATACAAAGGACAATCTTGGTATTCGAGGTTTCTCAGATGCTGATCATGCAAATGACGAGATGGATAGATTATCGTATACAGGATACGTTTTCCTACTCAGCGGAGCATCAATTACATGGCGTTCACAAAAGCAAAAATCTGTGGCCATTTCAACAACGGAAGCAGAGTATGTGGCACTTTCGGAATCATCAAGAGAAGCTATTTACCTTCAAACCCTGCTGACGGAAATGAATTTGCCTAAGTAAGCTACAATTACTGTGAGTATTGACAATCGAGGGGCAAAACACATAGCAGAAAATGCAGTATGTCATTCACGTACAAAACACATTGCAACAGGATATCATTTTGTACGACAGCTTTTAAAAGGAGGACAAATCAATGTCGTAAACACTCTAACTGAAAAGCTGCCTGCAGATGTATTCACCAAGCCACTACCTGGACCATCGCACTATCGATGTATGAGAGACATTGGGATGACAGCATGTTAAGGCGCGCTGTTTGAGGAAGGCGTGTTAGAACTTTACTTATACGAAAATCAACTCAGCGCTTTCAACACTTTGCATAATAAATTCACTTTGTATTGAGTTAGTTTGTTATTCAATTATCGTATTTTAATTATATTTATTTTCAATCTTCAATAAACTATTATTTCCTATTGTTTATTTCGTTTAAACATTTTCCTTCTTTTTAATATCCAATAAGACCCGATCAACTTTTCTTGACCCGAACGAAACCCGACTCAAATGGATAGAAATAAACAAAGTTTATCAACACAGTTGGCATTTGAATTGCGCATACGCTGTCTGCACCCAATGATGGTATTTTATTTTGTATTTTGATTTGTACTGTTTTGTTTTCATTTGCGATTTTTATTGTTATTTAAAATGAAATAGACGTGGAAAATTGAGTACGCAAATGAGTGTTTCCAAGGACACATGACAGTATAAACTTGACCACGTATACACTAGCATGTTGATCAACAATATAAATTGACAATTTTGATTGGCATAATGTGGATGCTGCTTTAAATTTGTAACAAGATACTTGATTGATTGTTAAATCTGCATGACATCGTATAAGCTTAGCATAACCGGAAATAAAAAATCATGTTAACTCAACAAGAAAATGTAGATATCTAACAGCCAATTTCTTCACAAAGTACTAACGCTAGGACCGGTACTTGTCCTAAAATTAGTACTCAAATCGGTATCATCTCATTTCGTCACCCAAGTACTAACCCATAGTCCTGTCAATTTGGTACCTAGTATTAGTTAGAACTCGGTACCAGCTAGCTCCCCAATATTTCCTAGTACCAGTTGTTACTACTCAAATTGATACTAACTGATTTCTTCACAGAAGTACTAAGCTCTAGTCCTGTCAAATTGGTACTGAGTACCAATAAGGACTTGGTATAAGCTAGTACCTCAAAATCGGCAGTATAGCGGAGTTAGTACCTATAAATCAATTCAATTTATTTGATTCGTTTCAAGAGATATTGATTAATTTCGAAACTTTCTTGGTTGTTATTTTTCTACAAATAGGTGATAAGTTTAATGTGTAACATTTGTATATGTATAATGTATGGTTGTTAGAGATGGTTTTACAACTGTCCTTCCACCTGCAGTAGCCCGTAGCGTAATGGTTAGTGCGTTCGACTGTCACGCTGGAGGTCTGGGATCGCTTCCCAGACTCGTCCACCTAAAAACTAAAAAGTTTTTTTTCAGGGCTACTGCCTCTTGCGAGGAATTGACAAATCCTCCAAGAGTATCACTTGTCACGAATAAGTGCTTCTCGTCTAGCCGTTCGGATTCGGCATAAAATTGTAGGTCCCTTCCATTCCTGTCAACAGGCGCACACAGGAATGGTTGCGAGTTGTTAGTCACTAGGCCCTGGTTCTTCATGAGCCGTTGTGCCACCCGATTTATTTTTTCCACCTGAAAACGCTAGCGCGTCTTATTTACTATAAAGGTGCTTAATATTAAATTATGAAATATTTTGTTTATGTTTTTATACCAATGATTTGGGGAAAGTGCATTGTGATAAATCATTAAAAATGCAATTTTTCCAAAAGATCAAATAATACGTATAACACATAAAATATTTGCATTCATGTATGTATTTATATAGATGCATCTTATTTAAGTGCAAATCCGCCCAAAAGACGGTGCAACGTCTTGTTTAGAACCAGTTGTTTAGCTACAGCTTGTGAGGCCCCTGGGCAAAACAAAATATGGGGCCCTATTACTGAATGACTTCCTAAATAATGGTTTAATAAATTTCAACAAATTCTATATGTGTTTTACAGAAATAAAATGTTAGGTATTTAGGTACTAAAATAATTTTTATTCTGGAATTTGCAGAACCTATTACTTTTCTCAAATCTATTTGCCGTGGTCTTAGATTGTTGATCGATACCAATGATAAATTGCTAAGCGTCTTTTGTTCCACTTCCGCTTTTGATATGGTAACAGGAACAGTTAAAAACATTATAAGAGCGGTTCATATATCTGGAAAGCTCGAAGACATTGAAGAATTTGTAATGATCAAAAAAGTTGCCAATTAATGTTAACCTGATAGAAAGTAACTGAGCCGAAAATCAGGTGACACAAATAGAAGAAATATGACGCATAGAAAAAATCAACCCCAACTTCTTTTTTAAACAAAATGTACAAGCTTTTAAGCCATAGCAGCAAGCGAAAAAAACATAATTTGTAGAAGATTTAATTTGCTACAAATATGCGTATGCCATATAACTTGGATAGAAACTACGTGAGTTACATGTGAAAAAGAATTAAACATTAAAAACAAAATGGCTATGAGCTTTCGCTAACCATGAACACAACACATATTTTTAGAGTTTTCTTCCAATTCTTTTATTTTAATTTTACTAATGAATGTTTCAAGGGTCACATATACACAAAAAGAAGCAACAAATACTTGAATATTAGTGGATAAACCTAGAATTGATGTAATGCATCGGTTAATTTAATACACTACATAGTGACCTTATACGTAAGATCTACAGTTAGGGTTCATTATATTTTTCTGATCTCTAATTTGGTACTTAAATCATTTTTCTAGCTATACTTTAGAAACTATGAATATTTGTGTCGAAAAAAAAATTAATTCTATGACTTTTGAACCGCCAACTTCAAGCTCAAATATCTTGAAATCTCCCAACACCGATTTTAAAAATATTTAGTATTCTTATAGAACTCGATACCAGCTTTCATTTGGTACCTATCTTATCTATGTACGCACGTGGCCAAAAAATGGGTCATCTCCTTTATTATACAGTGTTTTGTTATTGTTTTGCGTGTAAGTATTGTTCTGAGTTGCTACACACTCTCTTAAAAAACACGGCTAATAATGTTAAGATTTAGACCGATTGCTTAAAGAAAAAAAAAATAACGATTTTTATTTTTTATACAAATCCTCTTAAGGAACATAATAATGGATGTTACCCACTTACTGAGCCTGTCAGCAACATGCGCCTCTGGGATTCTTCAATAATTCAAATATTGTTATCTTAGATTATTTGGGCCTGTGCTTCTTTTAAAACTCATTCTTATTTTACCTTTTTTACGGCAAATAAGTTTTATAACATATAAATATTTTTGTCGAATAAGAAAGTATTGACTGAATTAAATGTTTGTACGTACTTATGTGTATATACATATGTATTAGGTATGTTATATCTCTGGGGATTACAATTCGATTTTGCAAGGAACATCATTATCCTTCTTATCGAAATTATTATTGCATAGGTACATATTATATACATAATATTAATAGAAACTAATGTGCTGTTGTGTTGTCATTTCAATTTTCTGTAGTGAGATTCTCTTTTTTATATTTTGGGGCAAAGGGAAAACCCTTTTTATTTGGTATGTGTTGTGTATGTGCAGGGCCGTAGCTACAGCTTGTGGGGCCCCGGGGCAAAACCAAATATGGGGCCCTATTTCTCAATGACTGCCTAAATAATGGTTAAATAAATTTCAACAAAAAATTCTAAATGTGTTTTACACAGAATTAAAACGTTGGGTAGTCAGGTACGAAAATAATTTTTATTCTGGATTTTGCAGAAGCGATTACTTTTCTCAAATCTATTTGCCGTGCTCTCAGATTTTTGATCGATATCAATAGCTATGTGTTTTATTTTCGCCCAGATCCAACCGCACACAACTGCAGCGGAACTACACTTCATGACGCGGAAAAACATTATTTGTATGAAATTGTATGAGCTATATTGCACTAAGCGGCAACTCAACTTCACAAAATTTCATACAAATTATTGTGAATCGCAGTTCCGATGCAGTGCAGTTCCGCCTAGTGCGGTCTAACCTTTACATTCGAAAATACATGGTATTACAAAAACAACTGAATATCCAGCTTTGTTTTTGGTTTTTGATTTTCAGATCCAATCTTATCACACACCCTTAGATTTTCCTTTTAAAGCTTAGTTTTTACTCTAGCCAATAGATGGCTATTTGAAGTAAGAAAAAAGAAAGAAATACATGAATAATAAGGAAGAAACAGATGGTTATATATCACTGTTGTCATTGTGATTCTGTTTGTTTTATTGTCATGACCAAATCCAAAACAGATCTGGGGGATAATAAAACGCAGCTAATGTTTAATTGCTAAGTCTTTGTTGGTCCAAGATGCTTTGCAAGAAATTTTTATTAATTTCAGCTTTGAAAAATATCCTTCCGCTTTTATTGTGGTAACAGAAAGAGTTAAAAACATTATAAGAGCGGTGTATACATATATGTGGATAGCTCAAAGACAATGAAGAATTTTTAATGACCAAAAAAGTAGCTTTTCCTTTAAAATTTTATCATGGAACTTATGTCGTTGAAAAATGTTGACCTGATGGAAAGTAACTTAGCAGAAGAATCAGATGACATAAACAAAAGATATATGAGAATTTGACGCATATACAAAAATCAACCCTAACTTTTTTTTAACAAAATGCACTAACTTAATAAGCGGAAAGAGTAACAAAACATAATTTGTAGAAAATTAAATTTGCTACAAATATTAAAAGTACTAAAAGTACGTGAGTTATCTGTGAAAAAGAATTAACCCTTAAAAAAAAATGGCAGCACAACGAAGCTAGGTACAATTGTGCAAAATGTAGTTTTTGGCTCGTGTACCTACTGATACCGAAAGTCAAACTTTGTGTCGGACTTTTTTTCCAGAGCACCATACAATGAAATCTAAATGCGTACTAATTCCATCATCTGGCTAGCATGAGCTTTCGCTAACCATGAACATGAACACAAATGAGGCTAAATCGACTAAAACAAGCACATAAGCCTTGAAAATAGTAATGTTATGTTTTTTTTTTTTTTTTTTGGAAAGATTCGATATTCAAGAATCTAAAACTATGTTTAAAACAATTTATCTCCCTAAGACAAAAATATGGGAGACAAAATAAGCTAATTTTTTATAATAGCGTTACGCCACTTTTGCACTCATAGCCTCAAATATGTTTAGAGTTTTCTCCCAATTCTTTTATTTTAATTTAACAAATGAATAGTTCAAGGGTCACATATAAACAAAACAAAGCAACAAAAACTTGAATATTAGTGGATAAACTAAGAATTGGTGTAATACACCGGTTAATTGAATTCACTTCATATGAGCTTATACGTAGTTGATTAGAATTAGATTTTATTCGTCAATTTATTAGATATTAGTTGTAAAGACTCAAAAAGTGGTATTGAGGTTAACGCAGCTAACCTAACAAAGTTAATACGGATTCGAGCGATACAAAAGGAAATATCCATTGGGGGCCCAATGGACGCTACGGGCCTGTGTAGGTGATACCTATATCGAAGTCAAGCCATGAGATTAAATTTTCGGTTATTATTGGTATCATCGCAAAAAATGTTATCCCATTTGAAAAGGGTGAAACTTCGATCCGGAGAAGTGTCTCCTCGTCATCAATACAAAAAAAAAGAGCATTATGGTTTTTCCGGCGTAGTAGGTAGGTATTATTTTTTGCCCTGCCATCGGCATTTTTTTTTTTTACTTTTTTACGATATACATATCTACATAGTAGGTATAGGTGTGTGCGAGTGTAATTTTCTTCTACCTCAGTGGCCGTGACCTAGTTTTCGGATCAGGATTTTGATGTTGTGAAAATGTAAATTTTCAATGCTGGGCGTACGGAAACCGTTGGTGATGAAGTCTTAAGTAACGTCGTCGTGTATATAGTTGGGATGCAACAACACCTAATGAATACAAATTTTTGTAGCACATTGGATGATGACTTCCTATTACTTCTCTCTGAAAATGTTTTTTCGATATTATGTATGTATATGTATGTAAAACGTACATATAGTTTTACAAAATTTGTATTTGAATAAACATTTAAGGGATTTATTCAAATGTTACTATTAACCCACAAATTGAATTAGTTAAATATGCTGTAAAATTCATAACTGAATTGATTGTGCTATGTATAGCACATACATATATTTGTTAAAGAAGATTTGAACAGGATGTCACTATCTTACATTTCTTTTGTTTAGTTCAATGGAAGTTGTTAATAATTTTCAATAAATATAAAAAATGATACTCTTTGAAAAAATGGTACTTTTTTAAAAAAAGAAACATTATTTAGCCAGTAAAATATTTTACTTGCCACATTTGAGAACATTATAAGCAATGTCTAATTTTGTAATCGAAGTGCACGTAGCAAGTTCTCGCACTACATCTTTTTTACAGGATCAAACTCAGGCGATTTTCGACCCACCTCTGTCAGGTAGGTAGAAACGGCGGCCAGGAGCATCCTAGCCCATAGCCCAATTAGCACTGAAGTGCGCCGTTTTGATACCATAACTCGTTAGAACCTGTGGATGGAATTGAAAGGGAGATTGTGGGCATATCCTCAGGATATCGCCCATTTTTATTTGAATTTAGAATAGTATTGAAAGAATGTTCTTACTTGTGGAATGACTGAGTAGCTTTTAGCATAATCATCAGAAAGCGGGTCACTCACTGAACCAGACCAGCACCCACACCCGCTCCATTTACAGTTTGCCCAACTAGGCAGTTTGTTAACTGGCACTGGAGCGTCCACTGATCTTATCGAATGATCATCCACCACAAACCCCCACCAGAACCCTAGTCCGCTATATTGCGATCGTAGGGAATCGACGGAAGGTGGAAGGTTCCGAAATAGCCAAAATTTGTCATAGAGCTATTTCGTCGCGTTAAGGAAAGAAATCAAGTCTTTGATCTTCATTTCAGAAAGTTCGTTAATGTCGTCAAAGAATGCCCTTCTGAATGATTGTGCGCGAGCAGGGCATTTGCAGAGGAAATGAATTACTGTGTCCTTTTGCTGCTGGTCCCCACAGCTCCGACAGTGAGTATTGTGAGGTATTCCCAGCTTCGCTATCCTTTTGGCCAGTGTCCGTTACAGGTTGTAACGACCTGGCTGTGTCTCTCCTGGGTCTGCGTATTAGATCAATTATTCGGTTCTTATCGTAGGTGGCTCAAATCTTCCTAGATATAATACAGTTTTATAAACTGTTCCACATGCAGTTTGATTCAGTAAGATAAATTGAGTGAATATTGGCCTTCATAACTCCAAGCGCAATGTTGACTCTTTCTGCAAGTGAGTCATGAAGGGCTGAACCTTGTCTGGCCAGCCTGTCAGCCCGTTCATTCCCCAGATAAGAGTGACACTGAGGTCAGTGTTTAGACTCGCAAACTCATTTGGAGGATGATAAGTAGCTGAATTAATGGCTTTAACAGCCGCCTGGCTGTCTGTTATAATAGTTGCATTACGGTTCTGGTTTTAATCTTCTTTTAGTAACTTGCATGCTTTCCTGATTGCTAGCAATTCAGCTTGAAAGACACTAGCAAAGTCAGATAGCCGAAAGGACCTAGGGACATTTAGAGACTCAAAAAACATTCCTGCGCCAACCCCACACTCTATCTTTGAGCCATCAGTAAAGATAGTTGAGTCGAAATCTTCCGTTACGACGACGTCATCATTCCAATCCTTCCTCGATGGAAATTAAACTTTTAAATCCTTACTGATACTCATTGTAGGGGTGCAGTAGTCAGTGGGAGACGAAAACATTTCCATTGGAATCAAGTCTGTGATATTATTGTGACCATAGGGATTGGCAAACCAAGAGTTTGATTCTTTAAGTCTTAAAGCGCTGCAAGATACTAGATATATAATATGTAAATCAGGTGGTAGAAGGTGCAGAAAAACGATTAAGGCAGCAGTTCTTTGAACCTTCCTAAGTTTATCGATGTTATGTTTTTTGATAAGTGCAGGCCACCATGCAATCGAAACGTATGTGAGGATGGGCCGTACCACGGTTGTGTACGTCCACAGGATCATCTTCGACTGAAGCCCTCACTGGCATACAACTACATATTTTGGTTTTATAAAGTTTTCTCGAAAATTCCTTAAGCGATTTTGATTAAATTTTTAAAATGTTATCTCTAGAACAGTTTGTATACTGCATACGTGGTTTGTATGCGAAAAATGAAAAACAAAAGTTTTGAGACTTTTTGAGCAAATTGTCTTAATTATGACATTTCCGAATATCTCGCGTCAATTCTGTCAAAATTTTGGATTCATCAAACATGTGCACTCCTAAAGTAATAATCAAACATGACAACCTTAGGCAAATACAAATCTTAGTACTTAAACTGATTTAATTAAAATTTTTTAGAAAGTTTTAATATTCCGATAAATATTTGTTTATATTTTGAGTGTACTAGGGCTGGCCACGAGACGAGACTCTGCGAGACTTTTGTAAGTCTCGTCTCAGTCTCGTTAAAATCGAAAATTTGCAGTCTCGTCTCGGTCTCGTGTCGGTCTCGTATAATTAAGTCTCGTCTCGGTCTAGTCTCGGTGTCGCCTCCGTTGATTATTGGAACGAAATATTTTCGATTATAATTTGAATACGTGCAGAAGAAAATAAATATTAAACTGAAATTGGATTTTTTAATTTATTAGACTCTATAAGATTCGGTCCAAATATTCAGTCTCGTCTCGGTCTTGTCTCGGATGCTTAAGAGCCAGTCTCGTCTCGTCTCGTCATGCGAGATCGAAACCGAGACTTTTCTCGTCTCGTGGCCAGCCCTAGCGTGTACTTAAAGGTTTATGACTAGCTACTAGCTAAACTAGCTAGGTTTATGAATACAGCACGAGCCTTTGAAATGTTAAAAATTGAACCACGCAATGGGAGGGGCATTAAAGCATTCCACGTTCGTGTAACTCGACTATAGAAAGAACAAACTCAAGTGGATTTTTGGAGCACTTGCCCAAACATGAGACCCTTGTGCCTACTCCAGGAGTGATGTGTCAACTCGGTTTGCTAACCCGAGTCAACTCGAGTTAAGCACAACTCGAGTCAACTCGAGTTAAGCACAACTCGAGTTGACTCGGTTTGATTTTTTTTTAACTCGAGTTAGATTCCACCCGAACCGAAAGACAACTCGGTTTGAATGGACCGAGTTGATTCGGTTTAAATTTTTTTCAAACTCATGTTAGAGACAACTCGGTTTGAATTGAGCGAGTTGATTCGGTTTAAATTTTTTTCAAACTCAAGTTAGATTTTGCCTGAACCGAAAGACAACTCGATTCGGTTTGTAAAGGGTAGTATTAGAAAATACTATTAGCATTCGGTTTAATCAACTCGGTTTTTGTTTCGGAATCGACTCAGGCTAAACGTATACTGTTTGTTATTTGGGTTAAAAAAATCGTATTATAAAACTTTAAACCGAGTTGCAAGTTGATTGATGGAATAATGGACTAATAAAATATAAACGCCGATACAAATCAGAAATTTTCAGGGTTTTGACTGCTTCACAAAAAAATTATTTGAGGCCAATTGGATTACTTGACTAAAAATATAGTTCCTTCACCATCTGTAAAACTACAAACTATCAAATTCCATTGTAGGATGGCTACGATGACGATGGATTAAAAAACCTCTAAAAAATTTGAAAATTTACTAGTTTTTTTACTGCCCCAGAAAAAAGTGATTTGACGCAAATTGGTTGTCATTTAGAACGAAATGAACTACTTGCCTAAAAATATAATTCTTCCACCAACTGTCAAACTGCAAACTGTCAAATGCTATCGAAGGATGGCTACGATGGATTAAAAAACCTCTGAAAAATTCGAAATTTTCCTATGAAAATTTTGAAGGCTTTAGGATGACATTTGAAACGAAATATATACTAGACATCAAAATATAGTTTTTTGCCCATCTGTCAAGCCATAAACTGTCAAATTCCATTGAAGGATGGCTACGATTTTATTGGATTAAAAACCCTCTGAAAAATCAGAATTTTTCCTATGAAAATCCGATTTTTTTTCGCTTTAAACCGATTTAGCCAACACTCGATTTAGAAAAACAACGCATGAAATGTATTCGCGAATTTTCGTTTTAACTCGAGTTAACAAACTCGAGTTGCAAAAAAAGCGTATGAAAAATTTTTCTTCAACTCGAATTGCAACTCGAGTTAGTTAAATTTTAACTCGATTAACTCGGTTTGAAAAATTTTCAGTTTCATACATCACTATACTCGAGTCTTGGTCGAATCAAGGCATGCAAAATTACAGCCGGAAGTAAAACTATTTACATCAAAGTTGTTAAAAAATACATTTTGATTATTTTTTTTTTAGCTTTTGGTGACTGTATAGCTTTGACGAATTCTATTTACGAGTATTTAAACAAATTTCGCTTGAAAATATAAATACATTTGATTGTAAAGTTCTTAAAATTGTTTGATTTTCGAAAACTTTAAATAAATGTGTGTTTATCATCCTAGGCGCCACTAAATTGGTTCCCTTCCTGGACGAGTAGGTAAACAGGAGACATTAAAACGCCCCGGTAAAAAGAAAACTGTTACAATTACAAACACTTGGTGCGCTTATTTCAATGAATACACCCCTGTGAAGTTGTGGGCTGGCGCTGGGTAGGTCGAAGAAGCAGAAAGTTATATATTTACTTTTGCGTGGCTGTTGATACTCATGCAAGGAGCGGGAGTAGGGTGGTATCAATTGTAGGCTAACACTATAGCACAGAGCTACTATATCCCTTAACGATGTATCTAGAACGCATTGATTTCTGTTGTACGGCTCATTAGTAAGCTATTCCTATGCTAAATGATTCTCAGAGTAGAAGCGAGAGACGATAGACGACCCAGTTGTTGCTTTTACTTATATAGGTATATTTATATTGGTAGTTTGGGGGTGTTTGATTAAATGCTTTTTGGCACGGTATCAAATAACAAATTGGAAAATGTCATTAATTGCTCCTCGTAGGGTTTCTTTTCGTTGTTTGCACAAAAAGGTGTAAACTGCCACAGCCTGCCAAATCGACTTTTTTGCCTTTGTGTTTTTGAATGTGCTGTGCATGTATATTGTGTATCCTAAACGTCCTAACTTTATGGTTAAGTCTCCCCTCTCACAAGGGAATGATATTTTTTTGTTGTTGTTATTTTTGTTATTGTTTGCCAAAGTCTAGGCACTGGATTTCTTCTTCAATGATGGCTTTAATGATCCAGAAATCAATTACTTTAGTTTTGTTGTACACTCGTACAGTAGTTGTTGGCATTTGGGTGTTGCTATTTTACTTTGTATCCCTCTCCTTTTCTAACTTTTTCTCTCTACTTCAAATGCGTTCCATTAAGTGTAAAATTGTGTTTTTGCTTTTTTTGAGCATTAAAGGGCGTGGGGATAGCTGAACGGAGATGGCAAACGGAGGGTAAGCAAAAATGCTTAGGTATAATAAAGTCCTAATGGGTGTTGAAGAAGATTTGCTTGCTGTTGAATGTTTCGTTATGGTCCATAAAAATGATTCGAATTCAACAAAACTGGGCCATTTGTTGGATTATCATCATCGTCATCATACACTTGACAGTCATTTTAAACTTAGAAACAAAATATATATACAGAAGCTTGATATCGCATAGCAGATAATCCTTTTTTTCCTTGTTTGGATTAAATTCTGATATTTTAAAGGGATTGACTAAAGAAAATGGGTTAGATTTTATGTTAAGGTACATTAAATGAAATTGCAGGTAAAGGTTCTTATAGTTTTTGATTTCTTGGAAGCTCCTCAATTGAAGTTCTTAATTTTAATGAGGTATACACTTTTGTAAACCTAGACCATATCTGCGGTCATCCATATGGAAAGGTCATCAAACCAAATTATTTCCAGATTAAAATTCCATAACTTTAGATTTTATTAAATGGTCACGTATACACGTTCAGGAAAATGAGATCACGCACAATTTACTCTATCAAAAAGTTAAAGAGTTAATCCAAAAACTTTTTGTCCTCAGTTAGTGACAAGCAAAACTGAGAACTTTCTGTTAATACTGAGATTGCTAAGAACTTGGAATATTAACAAATAAATAAGCGTTAAAATCAAAAATAAAAACTGTATAGCACGCACTTGCTCTTGTAGTTAACATCTGGAATGTAAGTAGCTAGAAATTGACGTACTGACGATGTATGAATTAAAATTAAATTTTGAAATTTAAAGATTTGACACAAGTTTGTACAATTATTATCTAAAAACATGGATATCAAAGGATGAAATAACTTTTTTCTAAATTGCTTAAATTCCTTGTCTATTACTAGTTTGACCCAAACAAAATAGATACCAAGTGATTTTTTGAGCTTATATGAATTATATTTTTTTACATACATTTTTGAAACATTTTTAAGAAATAGTATTAGAATTTAAAGTAATTATCATACATAACAAGCACAGTACACATATCTAAGGTATTATCAGGTGCAGCTTTTGAAATTTTAAGATGGCTGCCCTTTTTATGTAAGTACACAGTAAACAAAAACAAATTTTTGGTGATTTATTGAAATTCAATTTTTTTACTATTGATTTTGACAACATGCGCAGAACTGAACAAAAATGAAAATGCTAGTCAGTAGCGGATCTAGGATTTTGCTGTGGGTGGGGGGGGCTTGGAGTTTGGAGATCCAATTGGTTCAAATGAAAATATATGAAACAGAAAACGACATTATCACTTTTCCTTTAATAATAGCCGCGTTTTTTTTGCGTTATATCCGCTCCTACCTTGCTTTAAAATGTTTTTAATAAAGTTCAATAACAAGAATTTGGAATTGATATTGTGTTAAACATGGGAATTATTTTTAAGCGGAGCTAGAAGCTAATATAATTGCTCAGCAAAACATAGTAGTATAACTTAAATTTTCAGCCTCAAACCACACGAGCAAATTAGTTTATTTATATTGCTTAATAATTGATTAGGTACCAGGTACCTACCTACATTATGTACATAACTATTTGTTTAAATTAGATGAACGTATGCTTTCAACTTCGCCTTTTTGAAAAAAATGAGAGTATCAGTCCTCTGAGATCTCATTTTCTAGAATTAGAAAGTAACAGCTGCTCTAAAAAAATAACCAGGATGGCCCATTTCTGCAAGTGTGAATGAATTTCACTTTCTATTCATGTTCAAAAAATGTCTAATAGGGATTGTAAATATTCAAGAGTTTCTCACGCTTTAGAAATTTGGCTCCTTGACTAGAGAATTTGTATTTAATTGCTTAGCCCAAAAATGTTTTGTACCTTTGACCTTTGCAAGCCCAGACAAGGCCGTAAGAAACAATTCTTGTTGTATCAAACATTTACACTAAGCTTAACATCCCGTTGTTTTTCAATTGTTTTAGCCCCAATTGCGTTTATTTCCTTAAATTAGCTAATTTTTTAGTCTAATCAGTTGTTGCTTTTGACATGTTAATGTTAAGCCCCGATTAATTATATCTTCAAGCATTATCCCCAACTTTGGACTTTGACAGTCCCAAAAGCTCTCTGGAATAAGGTTAGTTTTTAAGGAGTTAGTTGTTTAACCCTGATTGCGTTTTTGTCAAATTTCTCAGACATTATTAGTGCCAAGCTGTTTTTTTTTCCAATTTTCTGGATTGTTTTTACGGAAAATTGTCGTTGCATGAAACATGTCCATTATTCATAGCCCCCACTCGGTTTTTTGTCCAATTTGTTACATGCTTTAGTTTCAACCTTAGGGCTTAGAAAAAAAGTTACATAGCATGTACATTGTTCAGCCCCAACCACGATTTTTGTTCAACATATTTCACATCTTAACAAAATTTTAGACGAATATAAAACTCTACACTTTGTAATGTATTGCTTTCTATATCTCAAATTATTTAAGGAATCGGCTGTGAAGGGGGCAGCCCCTTCAGCCACCCGCCTGGATGCGCCACTGATGCTAGTGATATTACTGTAATATATGTATCTTGCATTACAAGTACCTTTCAATAACGTGTATTTGAAAAATCGAATTTCGATTTTTTTTTTAAATAAAAAAACAAGTTTATGAAAATTTTGATATGCTATATTACTTATATTTCTTAAGAAATATACCTGGCTGGAAAAATGCTAAGTATCTGCCTAGCTATAGTAAGTTTTCAGTAAGGAAAAGACGAGGAAAACTTGTCGAGTTATTTTTACGTGGGAAACTTTTCAAACACTCGTGAGGCACTTCTTAGAAAAAACTTGATGGGTATGCTTCGGTGCCCCATCAGGAATGTAGCCCTTTGCAAGAATCTATGTAAAACTTTCTAATCCCTTGTTGAAAACTAGATTATTTTTCTGCGAAAATCAAAAAATAAGGAAAGATGTTCCATGGGAATGTTAAGAAGAATGTAAAATAAAATATTTTTACTAATTTAATATCACACACAAGTTTTTATTAAAATTCTTGCAGCCGTTTTTGAGGAAAATAATTTTTTTTTAGACAGTTTTTAAAAAAAAAATATGTAAGCTACCGTTATTTTTGAATTAAAAAACATGATTTTTTTTTCAAATATTCTTGATGATAATAAAAAAACTACTTCAAACAAAGTTTTTGAAAAATTTTGAGAAATTTTTAATCGATTTAAAAAAATTGAGTTTTCAAAAAAAAATATTTGTAAAAATTTTGGTTGACAATAATGTTAAAAAAAGCTTCACCATACAAAAATGAAAAATATCCACATTATAATAATTCGATTTTTTTATTAAGAAAATGGCTTGGAGGTGTTTTTGAGAAGATAAATACTTCCTGTATTTTTTTTTTTTTTGAACTGTAGGTAGATATCAAGTTTGAAGTTTGAAAAAAAAAATTTAATAATTAATACCTCGAATTCTTTGTTTTTGTATTGGGCTGGAGTTTCATGCTCCAAGATCTAAGCACCTCATATATGGGATATTCGCAATTAAAAAAGTATGCTATCTCAAAGGTCATTAATTGGTCAAAATGGTCAAGTGGTTTCAAAAATTGGTCAGCCATAGGAACATTAAAATCAATGGTTAAAGTTTCATAAGATCACACACGATTTTAAGCACCTTATTTATGGGATATTCGCAACAAAAGTATAGGTACCAATCGAAAGGAAACCGAATTGTCACAAAAGCTCAGGTAGTTGTTTTAAAGTACTTTTCAAGATCACAGTATAAAACTTTTAGCACCTTATTTATGGAATATATGTACAAAAAACAAGTATAACATCTAAAGGGTCAGTAATTGGCCAAAAAAGTTCAGCTAATATCAGTAATTTGTGAGTCATAGTTTTTTTTTAAAGTTTTTGAAGTCCAAGGTCGAAAAAATGTATACCAACTGAAAGGTTACTGGAACTTCAAAAATTAGTTTTAGTAATTGGTCAACCATACATTTTTTTTGTTCATAAATTTTTAGACAAGGTCACATAAGACGACTTTTAGCACCTCATTTTTGGGATATTCAAACAAAAAACACACTACCAGAAATGATTTTTTAAAGTTTTTATTTTTCAAGTCCGTATAAGATTTTTAGCACCTCATTTATGGACTTTTATGGATTTTTCTTGTATATATTATATTGCTTTTTATATTAAAAAGAACTTTGGCAGCTGAGCTCCCATCAAATTGTCTTTTCGTTGTCTTTCTTGCCATGTTAGGCATTTTAGAAAAGCGATGATTAGTAAATGAAAAGAGTTAATTTGAAAATTGTCTGCTTTTTTTTAAACAAACCAAAAAGGAAAACAACATTAATTACCTAGGGCCTAAGCAAGCGAGTAGAACTAGTAGAGTTTATGTGTGTTATTGTATTTGAGCACAAAGAAAGCGACTAGTAGCGCAAATAGTATAATATTTTTGTATTTATTTTAATTTTTTTTCCACAGATTCCATATTTTTTGTATTTTTCTATATGATTTTTAAAATATCAGCCTAGTTGACAAAACGCGCAGAGAGCTACTAGTCACACATACGTACATTCAATAAACTAATGATACAAAGACTAGTTTCACTCGGCCTCGGTTCAAAGGGTTTTTATGAATTTGATAGTTTTGTTTTAAAAATTTTGATCCCCTTCTAATGACAGTATTTAAAGAAATTATATATTCATTAATGAAACGCTTGCGAGTGTTTTTTTTTTTTTTTTTTTAAAGTGAAACTTCCTTGCGCAATTTGAGAGTTAAATTTCAAGGTTGAATTTTTGTGAAACGCCAAAATGTAACGCCACATGCGAAATGTTGAGATCATTGATTAGCTAAGTATAGTAGAAGGTAGAGTTAAAGTAAACATTTTTATTGATAGGTTAATATATTTTATAGTGGAATAAGTTTGGACTGTTCGATAATCTATATTATTGTATAACAGATAAAAGGGAAAATGTCCTTTTATGTCTATTTTCTAATTTCGTAAATTATAATGCTAGAGTTTTAATTGTATAATATTGTTTCTTCCCGCTAAACAAAAAATATAAGCCAACTGAAGAGTCACTTTTGCCAAATTAAACTTAAAATATTTACTGATATTAATTTTTAGTAATAAGTAATTATTTCAATGAAGATCTTTCAATCTCAGATATGAGTACAATATTTAAAGCACGAACTGAAACTCTTGGGCTTAACCACAGGGCACACAGGCCAGATATTAACTCGACTTGTTCGCTCTGTAATCTGAACCAAAATGAAGACGTATACCATTTTCTAGCAATCTGTCCTATCTTACAGGAAATCCGTAGACTGCATTTAAACAAAAGTTTCTTGTCTTCCGAAAAATGTTTCAATGTTCTTAACGGGGAGAGTAGTTGGAACTTGGAAGGTGCTCGTGCGCTATGTTTCTCATGCGAAAAATTACAGAAACTCATTTTTGAACATGTTTTAAAGCAGATACATTCTTCAAGTCTAATAGATAAATTTTGTTTTAGCTAAACTAAAAGCCTCTATATTTCACTACATAATTAGAACACGTTTGGTAATTTAATATTTCTCTGGTTCTGATCCTAATAAGAATATATTATCTAATATTGTAGGTCTTAATCCTCCGTTTAATATTTAAATCTAATTATTTTTTTTTTCATTTTAGCCAAACTAAAAGCTTGTAATTGATTGATTGACATTTTTTTGTTCTAGCTAAACTAAAAGCTTCTTATTATTTTTTTATCGTTTTCAACTAAACTATAAGCTTGTTAAATTCTTTTTCATAATTATACTCTTTTGATGACGCACATAAATTTATGTCTTTCTTTATATAAATGCAATTCAAACAGTTATACAAGTATGTCAAATTGTTTAATTAAGAACAAAAATGTATTTATTTCATATTATTAACTGTATACTCTTAAGATATTATTGATTTGTTGAATATATCTCATTGAAAACAAAAATTCAGATAAAATCCGGCAGACGGCATCCAGGCCATGCTTGTAATTCTTTATTCAAATAAAGGGTGATTTTTAAAGAGCTTGAGAACTTTTTTAAAAAAAAAAACGCATAAAATTTGCAAAATCTCATCGATTCTTTATTTGAAACGTTAGATTGGTTCATGACATTTACTTTTTGAAGATAATTTCATTTAAATGTTGACCGCGGCTGCGTCTTAGGTGGTCCATTCGGAAAGTCCAATTTTGGGTAACTTTTTCGAGCATTTCGGCCGGAATAGCCCGAATTTCTTCGGAAATGTTGTCTTCCAAAGCTGGAATAGTTGCTGGCTTATTTGTGTAGACTTTAGACTTGACGTAGCCCCACAAAAAATAGTCTAAAGGCGTCAAATCGCATGATCTTGGTGGCCAACTTACCGGTCCATTCCTTGAGATGAATTGTTCTCCGAAGTTTTCCCTCAAAATGGCCATAGAATCGCGAGCTGTGTGGCATGTAGCGCCATCTTGTTGAAACCACATGTCAACCAAGTTCAGTTCTTCCATTTTTGGCAACAAAAAGTTTGTTAGCATTGAACGATAGCGATCGCCATTCACCGTAACGTTGCGTCCAACAGCATCTTTGAAAAAATACGGTCCAATGATTCCACCAGCGTACAAACCACACCAAACAGTGCATTTTTCGGGATGCATGGGCAGTTCTTGAACGGCTTCTGGTTGCTCTTCACTCCAAATGCGGCAATTTTGTTTATTTACGTAGCCATTCAACCAGAAATGAGCCTCATCGCTGAACAAAATTTGTCGATAAAAAAGCGGATTTTCTGCCAACTTTTCTAGGGCCCATTCACTGAAAATTCGACGTTGTGGCAGATCGTTCGGCTTCAGTTCTTGCACGAGCTGTATTTTATACGGTTTTACACCAAGATCTTTGCGTAAAATCTTCCATGTGGTCGAATAACACAAACCCAATTGCTGCGAACGGCGACGAATCGACATTTCACGGTCTTCAGCAACACTCTCAGAAACAGACGCAATATTCTCTTCTGTACGCACTGTACGCATTCGTGTGGTTGGTTTAATGTCCAATAAAGTAAACTGAGTGCGAAACTTGGTCACAATCGCATTAATTGTTTGCTCACTTGGTCGATTATGTAGACCATAAATCGGACGTAAAGCGCGAAACACATTTCGAACCGAACACTGATTTTGGTAATAAAATTCAATGATTTGCAAGCGTTGCTCGTTAGTAAGTCTATTCATGATGAAATGTCAAAGCATACTGAGCATCTTTCTCTTTGACACCATGTCTGAAATCCCGCGTGATCTGTCAAATACTAATGCATGAAAATCCTAACCTCAAAAAAATCACCCGTTATAATGTATTATCTTTTAAAATTGTAAATAAAGATTTATCTATCTATCTATCTATCTATCTATATAATTTATGTACATATGTAATGTACATATGTATTTTCACATACAGTACTTGATTGTTTCTCAAAATTTACACCAATTTTTAAATGTATCATTCACTAAATCACCATTTTTAGTATGAATTTTTGCATAACATAGCAATCATTTTCAGATACAAATATTACCTGACATTTAACCTTTAATAAATTACTTAAATCTTACAGATACGACTCTTAGAACTCAAACATAACAACTAGAAAGGCTTTTTTTATGCAATTTATGTTTTGTTCAAATAAAATATATAAGTGACAAACACTCGCGATAAGACTCTGGTTATTTTTGGATGAAAATATTCCCGCTAAGATCTTGCTTGGTCAGTCATTTTTAAAGGATTGTGTCCCTTATTTTGTCCACTTCCAGCTTGACTTTTTCTTATGTTTGAACAAAAAACAAAAGGTATACGCAATTTAAAAAAAAAAAAATAATTAAAATCAATTGATCAAAATTTTAAACAAACTAATAATATGGTTTAAGTATGATACTACTTAACATTTTTCTAATATATAAACAATTTACAAGAAAAAATTCTAAATTTTAAATACTTTTTAACTAGTATCATACTAAATTAATTTCCTTCATTAACTTCAGCTGAACTAAAAACGTCCAAAAAAGTGACAGTTCGTGCAAAAAATTCACAAACACCACTGATTTTGACATTGATAAACGTCAAAGTGCCATATCGATATAATAAGATACTAAAAAGATAAAATAGACATTATTTGGAGATTTTAACTTTAGTTAAATGTTAGGAGATAGTACCATGCTAAACTCTTTTAAAATTAGCAAAATACAATTTTCAATTTAGTAGCATACTAAAAATGATTTAACATCGTACTAAATCGACTAAAATTTTGCGCCAATGATTTTCAAATTTTAAAGTTCCGTTTCGTTAATTTGACCTTCTTAATTTTTGTTTATGAAATTTTTAAACCATCTCCATATCAATAGAAAATAGGGCTGGTCACGAGACGAGAAAAGCCTCGGTCTCGCATGACGAGACGAGACGAGACTGACTTGTAAGCAACCGAGACGAGACTGTATATTTGGACCGCAATTTACAGAGAGTCTAATAAATTCAAAAATCCAATTTCAGTTAAATATTTATTTTCTTTTGCACGTATGCAAACTATAATCGAAAGTATTTCGTTCCAATAATGAACAGGTTGTCCGGAAATCGTTTTTTTTTGGAGACGAGACCGGGACGAGACTTAATTATACGAGACCTACACGAGACCGAGACGAGACTGAAAATTTCCGATTTTAACGAGACCGAGACGAGACTTACAAAAATCTCGCCGAGTCTCATCTCGTGGCAAGCCCTAATAGAAAATCTTATTTCCGACAAAAAAAAAAACACTTAAAACTTTCCTTAAATTTGGCTTAATTATGGAGTTACCTTAACAAAAATTAAGGCGAATTTTGTATTGTTAGGACACTTATGTTCTACAAAAATATATTCAATAATTTTAAAAACCCTTGCTTTTTTTCCTTTCATAACTTTATTTATGTAGGTATTCAATACCCTATTCATAGAATTTAATTTTCTTGATACAAATCAAGTTCTTGGTTCAAGACTTTGATCCTAGAAGTTAAAACTAGATAAGCAAAAATAAATGAATGACAAAAATACACTTGCTTTCCCGTGGTCTTGATTTGTATTAATTTGGTTCATTGGGGCCTTTGAATGAATCCAACTCTGATACCTATAATGCTATAGTGTACATATATTTAATATCAATAATCTTCAATAGGCAGCAGCCGCAAGTGGTTGTGGTGTGGCTGAAGTTTACACAAGCTGATACTGTTTCTTTGTTGAATGCTTTAATTAACCTTGGTATTAAATTGAATTAAAATGTTTTCTTTGCGCACCTCGTTCTATGTTTTCCATTTGTGTTTTATTTGTTTTTTTTTTTTGTTTTCAATTTATTTTTAATTTAAATTTCCCAACAATGTGCTATGTGCAGAGCGCGCTGTGTCATTAAAGACCGTCCGACACGACGACGGCAGCAACTACACGATTACGACTACGGACGACGTGATAAGACGATAGTGACGTAATGTCGTACAACGGTCACCTGCAAACAAATTGTGTACACTGTATACAGGAAAGATGTCTTTATACAACTTTTTATATTTAGATACTTTGTGCCCCAGATCATAATGACATTGTTGTTCATTAATTGATTTTTATTCAATCACAGCAGCACCATGTACCAATAGAGTGTCAGGCAAAGCATATAGATGCCTATATCAGTCTTGTGTTGGCCGAAGTCATCAGATAGTTATCGATATGGGGGATGAGAAAATGGGGTTGAGTTGAGAGCACCCTACAAGCACACCACCAAGTCACCTTGAAATGGTGCTTCGAGATGAGATGATTTGATCCTCATATACGCATGCAGTTGAAAGTGTCATCGGCGTCATCGTTATCGGTATCGGTGTCAGTGTCGGTTGTCGGGGTGTCTGTATATGAAGATGACATTTCCTAAAATGACAGCATCCCTGTGACAACGATTTATACGTAGAAGTAGAGGTACCTTTTCATATAAGAACAACTATATCAATTCTAGAGCAGTTGATATCCTTTTGTTATGCTCGTAGGTATAGTGGAAAATAATGTACGCATTCATACAGAGCTGCGTTTCTTGCTCATTTCCCGGGCAACAGAACAATACGTTTACCTCCAAATACACATATACACCAGAATACAAACGGCACAAGGCACACAAACAAAATCCACTGACAGAGATAGCCCCCCGAAAGGATTAAATTTCCGGTGGCAAAAAGCGAGAGATATGTCAACGCTCTTGTCAAAGTTGGCTAAACACTTTGTGATGCTTTGTCACATTAGAAAATCGATATGGCGTAGCACCTACCTCGCATATATCTATGGAGGAGAAACAAACTCCCATATATGAATGTTTGTCTGTGTATGTATGAACGAGGGTATGTCCTTTTTGCATAGATATTTCGAGTCTTCAAAACTGTCTTGAGCAGTTTGAAAGTAGGTACTTGTCGACGAAGTGTGCTCTTTATGCAAAGTTATGGAATTTGCTTTTACCACACAACGCTTTTGCATGAACCACACACGATTGCTAATAGAAACAAGGCCCTATTTTTTTTTACATATTTTTCCTTTTATTTCTTTGTTTTTTGTTTTTATTTTTTTTTTTTTGGCTTTTGTGTTGAAAATCTAAGGGAAGGATTTGTAGGTTTGGTTCTAGTTGTAATTCAATTGGTTGAAAGCAGTTGGATCATGAAAGTAAATTGAAGACTCGAGTTTATTTTTATTTGGATATGTGGTGAGTATAGAGGGTATAGAGGGTATTGAGGGTATTGGGTATTCATTACACGTACCTAATACTTCTTTTCCATACTTAAGTAATGTATATATAAGCGTGTAAATGTACGTATACTTATATGTATCCGTTTGTTATTCAATTGGAAATCTATTTTTGAAATCTAAAGGATACATGTGTGGCACAGAACAGCAAAAAAGAATGTTGTTCTGGTTTGAATTTTACGAATTGGTAACGAACACATTAAGCTTATTTGAGATGGTTTTATTGGATACCATCTTTAAGCAAAGGCATGTAGGTATTTAGGTACGAGTTGCTATGCTACACACATAGATTTATATCACAAGATTGTACCTACTATAGATTTCAGAGAAATGTCGATAATAATTTGGTTAGTTTGAGTGATTCTTCGATGTAAAGTCAGAAAAATGTACTTACGGTGGGTTAGGTACATAAGTAGTTTGTACATTCAAAAACGTCTTGAGTTTTCTGACTGTTTAGAATGTGAATTGGCTTGGAAATAGAAGTCAGTCAATATAACACATAAATATCTTCTAGTTAGCATATTTGTTGAACATGCATCGTTTTTCTGTTGTACAATTTGAGCGGTTATTTGGCGTAAATTAGACTATTTATTTAAAATTATTAAATTTTACCAAAGATAATCTCCTAACCCATTAGGTTTGCAAGAAAAATAACATCTGATCGATAACGTTGCAGTCAAAATAGTCAATAAATATTTACAATTTTAAGACGATTTAGGCTGGGTGCGCACATGCGTACCGATGAACGCGCACTTAAACAAGTATTTTATCAACTTTTGAATTTCACAAGTCAAGAATCAATTTGAATTTTAGATATTTGTGTATTTCTTTTCTTTTTTCTATGCGCAGTAGTGAAAACCCACAATCAAATCTAACAGTTCACGCGGCGAGAAAGTAGTGAAAAAATACAGAAATAAAAGTTTATTTATTATTGGTAAAGCGAATAATATAAAGGCTGTTATATTTTTTTTAGTGAGATTCGATATTGGGAAATAGAATTTAGTAGTTAAATTTTTAATTATGTTTGTGTAATTCAAAACACGGAGCGTTTTTGGGAACGTCCATAAATGGCTCCTTATCCATTCACAACAATATTTAGGGACGCCATATATGGCTGCTTGTGCATTCACAAAAAGATGGATATTCAATCTTTTCGTTTTTATAAATGCCTATTTTTTAGATTTTAAGCGGCTATAGAAGAACGCCTTTGCAGGAGTCGAGAAATGTCTGAAAACGGGTCGGCGTGCTTCAACTCCAAACACTTAAAAATGACAAAAGACTAAAATTGTTTCAAATCCTCGGATTTTGGTTTTTCTACTCTCATCCTTAAAGAAAAAATAGAAAGGCGTCATGACATTTCACTGAATTCTGTTCGCTTCGACTCAATGGATCATATTCCCGAACAGTAAAAAACAAGGCACAAATTCTAAAAGGACTTCAGGTACAGGACGTTGACAATGTGCAACAAATGCAAACTAAATCTGTTTCAGAACAAGGACCGAAATTGCTTAACATTCACATCACCCCGAACTTAATTTATTTTGTAATGAATATTTGCAAAAATGTTTTTTTTTTTGTTAAGTTATTGCTTAGTTTTACAATGAATATTAAAGAAATCGTTTTTTTTAATGTTTGAACTAAATTCTATATTTATTTTGTTGTGCTGTTTGAAATATGTGTAATTGCACAAGAAGCCATAAATGCCAAATGTTAATAACTTTTAATAAAATTTGCTTAAACAATTTTTTGTTTTTTTAGTCTCTTAATTTTATAAAATGAAAAACAAAAACGACATTTTAGTTTTTATATTTTCATTGGATGATAGTGCTTGCAGTAGAGGGTTAATCATCTTTTTAGTATAATTTTGTTTGCACAACTTTTTGAATAATGCTTACAAAAAAAATTTAGACTTTTATGATTGTCTTTAAATAAATCTAAAATTATAAGTCAAAAAGTGTTTGATAATCATAGGTTATCCCAGTGTGACGACGGGAAAATTACTTTATTGAACGCTTTATCTGAATGCGATTTGCTTTCTTGAACGCTTCCACAAAGAAAAGCCAAATAAAGCATTTCTAAGAAAACAATTCACTTTCGGAAAACGCCTTCCACAGTACACATATCTAAGGTATTATTAGGCGCAGCTTGTCAAATTTACAGATGGCTGCCCCTTGTGTAAGTACACAGTAAACAAAAACGAATTTGTGCTGATTGTTTGAAATTCAATTTTTTTAACTATTGATTTTGACAACATGCGCAGAACTGAACGAAAATGAAAACACGCTTGAACGCCTTCTGCTTACAGAAACTGTTTGTGAAAGTTTTTCGCTTTCTTGAAAGCAAACGTATGTTTTTAACCGAATATTGCTCTTTTATCAGCTGCATTTTTTGGGATCCTTGTATTTTCCCCCAATTCAGTTGACCGGGTAACTTTTGCCCGCCAATTTTTAAACATCCCTTATTTTGGTGGACACTTTGCGGCGGAATCGAAAAAAGTTGATATCAGTTTTTGTAGCTTATTATATGCTAATTTGTTTCTCAATCCAAACATTTGTAGCTCGCTTAGTTTTTGAGTTATTGAAAATTCCGCTAAAATAAGTCTGAAGTAAGCGGACTAAATCCAAAGTAATAAGAATTTTGAAGTAAAATTGCTACCCTAATTTGTAGATTTTTGAATGCTCTTAAGTTCTGAAAAAATAAATTCTGTACCTATAATAGTTTTTTAAATATTAAAATTTCCGCTAAAATAAGTCTGAAGTTCGAAAATAATAATAAATAATTGTAGCTTTTAAAATGCTAACTTGTTACCCAAAAACTAATTTCTTATCTCTTAAGGGTAATTTTTTATTTGAATTTTAGGTTTAAAAAGTGCACTTCCAGTACGCTGAAGCTGGCGGACTTAATCTAATAAAATGAGATTTTCAATTTTTTTCTTTGGCCAGAATATGTAGCTTTTGAAATGCTGATTGCTGACAACAAATTTGTCAACAAATTCACATTTCAAAAGCTACAATTGCTGGTAAGGACTTATTTTTGGATTTAGTCCGCTTACTTCAGACTTATTTTAGCGGAAGTTTCAATAGCTCTAAAATTAAGCGAGCTACAAATTTTTGGATTGAGAAACAAATAAGCATTTAATAAGCTACAAAATCTGAAGCGAAGCTTGGCATACTTCACAACAATCACTGTCGGAGCTGTGGGGACCAGCAGGGAAAGGAAGCAATATTTTATTTCTTCTGCAAATGCCCCGCTCTGGCCAAAGCTAGAGCACAATCATTCGGAAGGGCATTTTTTGACGACATTAACGAACTTTCGGAAATAAAGATCAAAGACTTGATCTCTTTCCTCAACGCGACGAAATGGCTCTAGGACAAATTTCGGCTACTTCTGCATCGCACCTCTCGTCGTTTCCCTATGATCGCAAGATAGCGGACTGGGGTTCGGGTGGGAGTTCGTGGTACATGGCGGCCGGTTGATCATTCGATCAGATCAGTGGACGCGGTCGCGGTTCCCATGGTTGTGTCGGTGGCCTAGAGTATTATGAGACAAAGTTTGAGAATTCGATCCAAATCGGTCAAATAGTTTTGGCAAGAAACATGATGTTACGTAAGTGCAACAAGCAATAATTGCATCATTGCTGTGGTTAAAGTAGGACACTTAAGTTTTGTTTGATTTTTGTACACGTACTTGGAACCCTTAACTGTCATAAAATATCAGTATAATATTTATTTCTTTTTTGTTGTAACTTTGATAGTGATTATATGAAATACGCAAAAATTCTTCACGAAATAATTTTTTATTTATAATGTGTAGGGGACATTTTCTATGACCCAAACAAAAATACATTAAAATGGTATATCCCATCCATCTCCTAGATCCGTGCACCTGCATATTCGCCTATTTATTTTAAATTGTTGCTATTATATTAAATAAAATGTCAAGTACAGTATTATATGTCAAATATATAATAAATCATCGATCGTACGATGTCACAGTTTTTATGTAATATATAAATAACACATTAATTAATATTCGAAAAACAGAAACAGCTAATGTATAGATTTAAGAAATCAAGAGCCAGTTGCAATAAAGCGTTGTTAAAAGAAAGTACCTCTTGCCTTTTATTTTATCTTTATACTTTTGGATTAATACTTTTGCTCTGTGCATCTTACAAATGTCCAAAATGTTTGCAACTTTTAAAATCGCTACCAAGATATCTAAACAAAAATACATACATACATAATATAACGATATTTTATGAAAGCTTAGTGTTCCAAGTACGTGCACAAAAATCAATGCCAACTTAGGTGTTCAACTTTGACCACAGCAATGATGCAAACATTGCACGGTGCACTCAGTTAACATCATGTTTCTTGCCAAAACTATCGACCGCTTTTTGATTGCAAATTTTGAGCAGATTTGGACAATTTTTGACCTATTTTTTGAGCGCTTCAAATTTACTTAGTTTTTCAGATTTTTTTTGTATGCTATGGTTAGATAGCAATTCAAATATAACAAGCATGACTTTTAAACTGATGTAGTCTTGTAGAAAATTTTATAACAAACAAGATTTTAGTGGATGGTTTTTTCCTAAGTTGCATGTTTCCAAAGTTATAAAGGAAAATGTCAGAAAAAATGGGTTAGTTTTAGAGCTTTTTCCACTGTTGAATTTTTTCTGCAGCGAGCACAGGTTTTTCGAAGTTGCAGACTTAGCTACAGACTACTCTAACATGCCCCAACAACATATCAAAAATGCAGAACTACATCGCACTTTGCGAATTTATTGTCTAAATTGACTGGGCTATATTATTTCTAAACACAAACAAAATAAAAAAAAAACGACCCACAGCTCCCACACCTCCTATACATTTGGTGATATCATATGCTTATTTAGGTAACTCATTAGCAAGCATTTCAGTCTAGTCGATTCTGGGTTTTTATCCAAACATTTTTGACCATCTCTTTTTAAATGCAATATTTTTTGACAAGCGAAGAAGTTCCGAATTGTAAAATTATGACAAAATCAATCAAGCGGGGATGTAGCAAAAAAAAACGCAATGTGCATAAAAAACCCTACAACTTTATTTCTTTTATTTCGCTCTTTTGGCAAAAAGCTGGTATACAGTATTATTGAAACTGATTTTTAGATCGAAGTTAAATAAAAATCGTTGGAGCTTTATTTCGAAAAAAAAAAAAAAACTGGATAAAACCAAAATAATTGTATCATAGCTACTCGTCTAGATGAGCTAAAACTAAAAAAAAAATATTTTTTCTTCTTGGGATTCATATAAAAATGCTTCACACGAAATTTGAAACAGTATTGTCTTACATTTTAACTATATATAAAGACCTCAACCTTGAAGATATAGTTGAGGCTGTGAGTGCAAAAGTGACGTAACCAACTTTTTGTAATTGGGCTTAAATCGAGTAAGTTATATTTCTTTTTGGAAAAAAAATATCAGAGGAAAAATAAGCCAATTTTTCAAAATAGGGTTACGCCACTTTTGCACTCACAGCCTCAATTATTAGAACCGTAGTTATAATTTTTTTAAGGTATATAACGGTGCTTTCTCACTGAAGCGCGTCGACTGCCGACCGCACAAACTAAGAAATCAGACGTCTTCGGGAAAAGGAGATCCCTGAATGCTCAGCAGTCTTAGTTGTCTGAACTTCTTCACTGAGGAAGTAAAAAGATTCACTTGTTCACCTTTTGACGGATCAAGATCTACGTATTTTTCCCGAACACATAAACTGATTTGAAGTGATCATTCTGTTTGTGTCAAAGCAGAAACTTACTAGTTTTTCAAATCGACGACTAAATAGTTTCTACGTGAAAAGTCCTATAAATAAAAGGCCATTTTATTAATTTTGTAACCCAAACTGTTTCGTGACTAAAAGTTGGATGTGCGCGGCTAAGCTTAATTTTAAAAAAGTAAACTAATTAATGTATTCACCCTAGATGAAAAAGCTAGCCCCAAAACTATGCCGGAAGTTATTCTGTATTTGTATTTTCTCTAAAAACAAAGGTAATACACTCGGTACACTGGGGCGTATACGCACTTTTTGGTTTTATTAAATTTTTAACAAAATTAAATTTTTTCAATGTGGGTTTTCGTATGATACACTTGCAATTAGGGTGCATAGTTTTAGGTTCTCAATCCGTCATACATATATATTTATATTGAATATTTGAATCAGCAAAAACCACTTGAGTGGGCTCTACCACTATTGTTTTTAAGCTGGAATTATAGCTATAGTGGTACTTAGTCTATATGTTCAATTTTAATTTAAAAACCATTTTGCCGTTAACTGGATTTGAATCTAGATCAATCTACCTCTGAGGCCGACGCACTACGTAAATGTATTTTGGATTGCACCTATAGTTAAGTTGGTTTTATGCTGTGACAGCTATACCAAACCTTATGACACGCGTTAGGGCTCAGTGAGCGCTGTGGTCAATTATTAATAAGTTTTATATTAGCGTAAGCTTTTAAAAACTATAGAGTACAAATATTAAAGCTAAATTAATTAATTGCAATTCTGTTGTAAGTTCATCGCAATTATTATAAGGTGAATAAAGCTTCACCTATTTATCTCAAAAAATGTTTGCTAATTTATCTACGAAACACGATGAGTATATTAAAGTGCCAAACGGTTATAAAGTAACAACAAAGCGAATCAATTTTCCATTTTTAGTTTAAACACAAACTTTTAAGTTTCTCCATTTAGAAAAGTGTGGAATTAGAGAATCTCTTACAACATCACAGCATCGCAGATGCAGTTCGAATGTTGACGAAATAAATTGATATCAATCAATCGTCCTTAAACTAAAAGAAAAAAAATCTCAAAAGGAAAAACATCAGTAGTTGTTATTGAACAAATAACCCAACAGAGTTTTGAAAAAAAAAAACTCCGTTAAGGATTCAGCTTTTATTTATGTTCACATAAACTTAATATATTTGCCCTTCGTATATAGATATGTATGAGAGAAATCTTTCCTGAAACATAATTTCCCATGAGTCAAAAAAAAGAACAAATCACCAACCAATTTTATCAATTGATTCAAACATGTTGTGGTTTATTTATTTGAAGGCGAAAAATGGAACAGATTATGAGGAATCCAAGAGGTAGTTGCGTATTTTTTCTCTTTTTGTGTGTTAAATTTTTCTTTTTCTCAAATCAACAAGTTGTAATGAAGAGAGTAATGTTGAACATATTAAAGGTGTTTCTATATCTTTAATATATATTTGGTTTTTAATAAGGCAACACTGTTTGTAGTGACAGACAATTTGACAGCTCGAAAATGGAGTGAGGTGGACTTTGGGCTAGGGTACAGCTAAAAACACATAGATCCATTAAAGTATTGTTATGAATTAAAATATATGTACATAACTTTGCAGATTGCTTAGTGAAAGTACACTGTTTCATTCAAAACCTCAAAAAAAAAGTAATCATATAGTCTAAGAGCCCACAGCAGATTTGGCGTACGAAAATGAACCAAAAAAAAATTATATGAGTCGAAAGGTGTATTAAAGCTGATTAAAGAAATGTAAGTCTTGCATTCCCTGGTGGCGGCTGTTAGGTGGGAGGGGCAGTTTTCTAAAAAAATGACTTAAAACAGAAAAAAAATTATTAAAAAACAACAGTAACATGTACAATGCCCTGTTATATTTTCATGAAAGGCCAGAAATGCTTTCTTTCATTTCCTTTTTAAATAAAGTTCTTTCAAGGAATAGTTTTTGAAATATTAAAGTTTGAACTCAAAATTAAAAAAAAAAAAAAAAAAATGGTAAAAAATATTTTTTTCGCAAAATTTTACGTAATTAAGTACTATTTTTGTTTCCAAAATTCAATGCCCTTATCAATTTGTAGTCAAAAACTGAAAACCGGATGGTTCTAGGACTTTTACTTTTTAAGATATTAAAAAGTAAATGAACCAGCTTTTTCATAAAAATAAGACAAATCCGGCTAAATTATCATTTCAGCAACCAGTTAAAATAGGACAAACATGCGGAAAAAAATTGCAAAAAATTGCATTTTTGAAACTTCGTGAGAATGTCGGATTAACCATGAGAATAAAGAATCAAAAGAGTCCATAAAAAATTCTGTATCCCACAGGTGCTTTTTGGAGGGGGAAATGGGGAGGTATGACTTATGGAAATTAAAAAATTATGTTGATACAATTTGGACATATGATACATGGTTCTAGAGTATTTTTCAATTCTAAATCTAATGCCAAATTGAATATTGATACAAATTTTCATCAATGTACCTTTCTTTTCAAGGTATTTTTTAATAGTTTACCAGTTTGACTGAAAAGCAGCCATCTCCTGATAAAATGGACCATTACTGTTTTTAGGATTATTGTATCGCCTTAATTTTGATGTCATTAGATTCAAAATTGAAAAATACCCTAAAATCATGTATCATATGTCCAAATTGTATCAACATAATTTTTTAATCTCCATAAGTCATACCTCCCCATTTCCCCCTCCAAAAAGCACCCGTGGGATACAGATATTTGTTTTGATTCTTTATTCCCATGGTTAATCCAACATTCCCACCAAGTTTCAAAAATGTAAGAATTTTTTTCCGCATGTTTGTCCTATAATTGGTTGCTGAAATGATAATTTAGCCGGATTTGTCTTATTTTTATGAAAAAGCTGGTTCATTTACTTTTTAATATCTTAAAAAGTAAAAGTCCTAGAACCATCCGGTTTTCAGTTTTTGACTACAAATTGATAAGGGCATTGAATTTTGGAAACAAAAATAGTACTTAATTACGTAAAATTTTGCGAAAAAAATATTTTTTACCATTTTTTTTTTTTTTTTAATTTTGAGTTCAAACTTTAATATTTCAAAAACTATTCCTTGAAAGAACTTTATTTAAAAAGGAAATGAAAGAAATTATTTCTGGCCTTTCATGAAAATATAACAGGGCATTGTACATGTTACCGTTGTTTTTTAATAATTTTTTTTCTGTTTCAAGTCAATTTTTTAGAAAATTGCCCCTCCCACCTAACAGCCGCCACCAGGGACTGCAAGGCTTGCATTTCTTTTATCAGCCTTAATACACCTTTCGACTCACATTTTTTTTTTTTTGGTCCACTTTCGTACGCCAAATCTGATGTGGGCTCTTGGTCTAATACCGATTTATTGAAATTAATTCTCATAATTTAAAACAACTGCTTTCTGACTGATATGCAGCATGTGCTTCTGTCACTTTCATCATCTATTTTACAGCTCGTTGCTAATTTATTAACATTGTGTAAGGTTCTTTGTGGCGTTAAAATAGTATTCCCTCTTAGAAAATAAAACTTTTAGAATAAATAAATAACTTACCGTTCTTAAGAAAAATACTTGTGTTTGGTTTTTAAACTGCGACTTACCTGCAAGAAAAAAAAAATAAAAATATTTAGAATGAACTGTATGTTGATAAAATTAAAGGTAAATTACAAAATCAATGCCTTTATCTATTCCATTTAATTCTATTAGCATATATTCATTAAAGGCCAAATTTTTCAACTGTCAGTTAAGCAGTCTGTTAGGAATTCAGATAGAGTGCAAACGAATTTGTTCAAATTATTTCTAGGAATACAAACAAAAAATTAAATTTATCTTCATTTAAAATACATTATGCTGCACTGGAAAATTCATAGTATTTCTGTAATGTATGTAAATTGCTTTTATTTTATTTTTTTTTCTGTTATTAAACTGGCAGAAGAGTGAATTTGCATATTCTTTGTCGGTATAAATATTATATATACTGAGAAAAATACTTACGTTTCTAAGACACCATATTAGGTTATAGCAGTGAGTTCAATCTGAAATTTGATTTTCACATGCCACATAATTAAGTAGTGGTTCTATTCGGCTTTACGAAACTAGGCCCACTAAAATATGGCCCCAAAAATAAAATGAAAAACGGTCCAAAAAATGTATATTGGAATCAACAAAAACAAAACAAAAAAAGTTAAAAATTGGTAAATTGGGACTATTTTGTATGGTTTTGGGGCCTTTTTTCATTTTTAATTTTGGGGTGAAATTTCATTATGAAAAATGGCCCCGAACTTTTATCCTTAAACCAAATTACTTTCATAACAAAAACTTTGATAGCAGACCAACTGGACTGACTACAGAGGTGCCTGAAAGGTGACTGAGCATACCCTAAGCGGAGCGACGGAGTCGTGTGAGGAGTACAGAGGCCCAAAAAAGGGAGTTAAGATCCCTGAACCCGCGAAGCGGGCCAGCCAAGGTACTTTAAAGACTCTCCCGAACCGACCGACGACAGGCGCAAAACATTTTTGTTGTTGTTTCATTTTCTTATAAATTTTAGAGGCAATTTTAAATTTTTTTGTTTGGGGTAATTTTTCATAAGTTTGGGATAATTCTTCCATTTTTAAAATGGGGCCATTTTTCATTATGATGCGCCATTTTTCATTTTAAGTTTAGGGCCATTTTTGATTGGGCCCAGATTTCACGTAGCCCAAGTGTGACAAAAACTGTAAAACAACTGTCTTCGTACACTTTGAATTGGTATTTGAGGAAATTTCAATACAATTTTCAATTTAATTTTCAGTTAGAATTTGTTTTCACTTTTTTAAAACTTTTGTCCGAGAGCTAGTGCACATTTACTCAAAGTGTTTTATACCGCTTCAAATTTTGTGGCCATGTCGTTTCTCAGTACAAGCTACATCTCATCGGTCTGGCAGCGATATCGCGGCCCCAACACCAGTAAAATGCACTTTCAAAGTGCAGCAACAAAAATAATCCCTCTAAAAGAGCTACGGCTCCAAATTTTCATCACTAAAGCCTTGTGCCTATACTTGCTAAAATCCATCGATATCGCTGCCAGACCGACGACATGACGATACAAACGACATGGCCACAAAATTTGAAGCGGTATGAAACACTGAGTAAATGTTCACGAGCTCTCGGGCTAAAATAATAGTTTTACCAAATATAAATAAAAATAGCACCTTTTCTTACAATATTGTTTTTTGAAGTGGTAAAGTAATTTAAAAGTTATCAACTAAGAGATAAGCTCTCTTTTTATAGTTTGTTGATTTTTTTAACAAAGAAATGAGAGATAACGGTTTTCAATTCGAATTTTTTTAGAGCATATTTTCGGTTCTTAGGATTTCATATATTAAGTGCATATTTTGGGTTTTGTTCTGCATACAAATCCAAGAAAATTAAAAAATAATTTTGAGTTTTACGTTTGGTTATAGACAACCTAATTTTGAATTTTTTTATTATATATTTAGCGCGCGCTAAGGGCTTTGTGGCTAGTCTTAAAGTGATGTACACAGCACGAGCGATTGGTTGGAGGGTATTTAAAAGGAGATACCGGGAGGGGAAAATTGAGATGGGTAGAGCATTCCACATTCGGGTAGTGCGACTAGAGAAAGAATGGGTGAGTTCGTAATCGCAGAAATCTGCGACAGATCTGCCGCATGTCTGCTTCGCTTCTGCGTATCGATTTTATTTTTCTTCTGCCCGCAGAAAGTAAGCAGGCGGCAGTTTTTGAAAAAAATTGTATTCGTAAACATCTTAGCGCAGAAAATTATTTGTAAAAAATTTTGAGATACAATTTTCGCGCGGTAAAAGGTGATCTTAGGGCATTTGGGTGAAATTTGGAAAAAAAATATGCTATGATAGAGAAATATCTTGTTGATATATGCATGTATATACTTCGAAGCTATTTCAAATACAGGGTGGGCCAAATACAAGTTTCTTTTTTAAAAATGCAATAAAATTGTTGGTCAAATCGCAGCGGTCAATTGATATCGCAAAGACGGCTGATAACACGATTTTGAAATTTGTTGCGATCGATTGTGGTATGGGCTGTGTGGCATAGCACACCATCCTGCATGAACCAGAGGTTGTCCAAATCCATGTCAATAATTTAAGTAAAAAAAAACAGTTGGTTAACACGTCTTTGTAAAGACCATTGTTGACCGAAACGTTGTTACCAGCCTCATTTTCGAAGAAAAATGGTCCAATGATGACCCACCCTCTACCTATGTAAATGTTTTCCTGTTTTAATTTCAATTTTTTTTTTTTTTCAGAATGTATTTTTTTTCTGCACAAACTGCCCGACGCCGCGGCCGGCGCGCCGACTTGATTTCTGCGTACTTTTGATGTTTACGAACGTGATTTGTTTTGCAGGCCTACTGAAGACAGATTTCAATTTTTGTTAACGAACACAAACTTTGCAGATCTAAGTTAGTCGGACGATTACGAATTCGCCCAATCTCTGCCATATTTGGGCAGGTGCTCCAATAACCCACTTGAGTCTTTTGGATAGAATTCAAAAGAGAGCTCTTAAAATGATTGGTGAAAGAACTATAACGGATACGTTTACATCTCTGGAGCACCGTCAAAATGTTTCCTGCCTTTCGTTATTTTACCGTTATTTTAACAAACAGTGCTCTAGTGAAATAGCCAGTTGCATTCCTCCCCTTAAGCAATTCAATCGTAATACTCGCGCTTCGAGGAATGCCCATCAGTTTACCCTTGAGCCCAACTTCGGACGTACTGTTAAGTACAGAGATTCTTTCTCTAGTCGTACTACACGAATGTGGAATGCTCTACCCATCTCAATTTTCCCCTCCCGGTATCTCCTTTTAAATCCCCTCCCATCTACCTAATCGCTCGTGCTGTGTATAACATTTTAAGGGTAGTCACAACCCCTTTAGCGCGCGCTTAATACAAAAAAAAAGGGCCATTTTTTATTGGGCCCAGATTTTACGTAGCCCTGAAGTCAGATTTCAGTTTTTGTTTACGAACACAAACTTTGCAGATCTAAGTTAGTCAGACGATTACGAATTCGCCCAATCTCTGTTCTTAATAGTACGTCCGAAGTTGGGCTCAAGGGTAAACTGATGGGCATTCCTCAAAGCGCGAGTATTACGGTTGAATTGTTTAAGGGGAGGAATGCAACTGGCTATTTCACTAGAACACTGTTTGTAAGCATATCGGTAAAATAACGAACATTTTTTCTAATCAAGAGAGTATTTCTGATTTTTTGGTGTATCATTCATGTGGTTATCACCTCCACACCAAAAGTTGATTTTCGCGCATTTTGGTGGGCGTCTGGCAAGGGCTGAAAGTAAAACGTCTTGGACCGAATTATTTGACATCAGTACACCAACCTCTATGGTGGTTTATATAATATTAATTTTAGTGGTTATTACTTCGACTCCAAAATCGGAAAACTTACCGTTTTCGAACGCCAACTCCCGCCCCCGGCTGAAAAAAACTTGCCAGACGGTCGAATTTAGCATAATACTGCGTATATCTACACATACATGTACATAAATAAATTTTGGTTATCACTCCACTCCCAAAATTTGCTGCCGGCTCTTGGTCTATAAGTGTGTTATTGGAGCACTAGCCCAAATATGGGAGGTGTACCCAAGTTTTGGACGAATAAAGGCTTTAAAGATAACAGCTAGATCAGAAGGGGAGAAAAATGTCTTGCATCTTTAAGCACCCTGACCAAATCATGTACGACTCAACACTGTTTTTTTTTTTCTTGAATATGTTGTGTTTGTGTCTCAGAAATTATGAAACTTACCAAAGCTATTATTATACGAGCCGACAGAAATTTTGGGATAGGATTTATGAACAAAATATATTATAATGGTATAACCGTCGCCGTCGTCGTGCGTCGTCGCGATATCAGGTGCCAAGGTCTGACAGCGTTTTTTCAGCCTTTGGCGTGTATGCTACCATCAAGTCTTTGCCTGTAGTTCGATTTATTTATGAATCAATAATTCTAAGCAAATAAATGTTTTCAATAATTTGGTATCTAAATGCGTGCTTCTTAGAAATAATATCGTTTTATCGATATTAGGTTCAACACATAATAATATGACTTCATCTTCATACACTCCTCGTCAACTGAATACGCACAAACATTTTTGAATATATTTTATCCATTTTTTCCAAACAGTGATGGTTATTATGCCATCTGTTGATGGTAAAAATTTTCGTAACATATAAATAACAGAATTTCAAAGTTTTATCCAAAAACAACCGTGAGTTTTTCCTTCAACCACTTCCAAAGTGTAACTTATGCAAAGTAGAAGTTTTTTTTTGAGTCAACTGACTGGGTACAAAAATTAAAATTGGTATTGGAATGGAATGAAACAAGTTTTTGTTTAAGTTTAGTAGTGGGTACTTCCACCTTTATTTTTAATTACTTCGTAAATTCGATCCGGCATGGAATCGTATAGCTTTTTAATGTAATTTAACGAAATTTTGCTCCACGCTAATTTGATTGCAGAAATTAAGGTTTCTTTGTCTTCGAACTGACGACCACCCTAATAAACTTTGCGTACTAACCATCCCCAGACATTTTCTATGATGTTTAGGTCAGGTGAGTACGGCGGCCATTGAAGCAACTGCTTTTGTTGCTCCTCTATCCATGTTTTTATTATGCGCGCTGAGTGAATAGGCGCATTATCATGTTGGTAGGTCCAGTTTATGGGTCCAAAGATGTTAGAAAATTTAGGAAAATTTCTTTCCAAAATTACTTTATACCCAGCTGCTGTCATTCTTGATGTTACAACCTCGAGCTCAACTGTTCCATAATAACTGACTGCTCCCCATATCATGACACCTCCTTCACGACTATGATGGCGCTTTAAAAGTCTTTTTTCTTTTCTTAAGTCGTGAAAATAGAAGTTGAACCCATCAGGGCCATCGAAATTAAACTTTTTTTCATCTGAAAAAACCACGTGATACCATTCTTTTTTCCAACTCATGTGAAGTCTTGAAAAATCTAATCGCAACATTTTCCGTCTCTCGTCAAGTGGTGGTTTTTTTCTTAAGTTTCATTCGTTTAAGATGGCTTGAGTTGTTGATTACTCTTAATACTGTTGAGCAACTTGCGTTTACGCCGACTTTTTGTTTTAGTTTGCCACAGAATCAGAAGAATTTGATGCACATCTTAAAATTCTTCGTCTCTCAGCTGCTGTTGTTGCTGTTTTCTTACCTCCCTTCATGTTTTTGCCGTATGCATCTTTATTTTTCAAGTAAGAATAAACTACATTAAAACTTCGGCCAACTTTATCAGCTATTGCACGTCCAGTTAGGCCTTGGTCTCTAAGTAAATCGATTTTAGCTTTTTCAACACTGTTAAGACACGTAGATCTACCCATTTTTCTTAAAATTTGAAATCAAGAATTAAATTTTACTGAAAACACTAAAATCGTTAATTTAAACTGTCAAGCACTCCAAAAAACTTATAAACAACGAAGAAAATGGCGTTGTACCTATTCAGTTGACTAAAAAAAAAACTCCTACTTTGCAAGTGGTTGAAGAAAAATTCACGGTTGTTTTTGGATAATTCTTTCGGAATTATCTGCTTAACATCTTAAGGGAATAGTTAGCATCAACAGATGGCATAATAACCATCACTGTTTGGAAAAAATGGATAAAGTATATTAAAAAATGTTTGTGCGTATTCAGTTGACGAGGAGTGTATGTATATATTTTTGTATCCAAGCAATTTTGAAACTGCTTTCTGTTTTAATTTTCTTCAAATTAATATACTAAACAAAATTTAACAAAGTTAAACTTTATAGTTGTTAATCGTGATGTCGATATTTTTATTGTTCCTCATCAAACCGCTTATCCTCTCCTCTCTCTCGCCTCACTTTTTTGGAATATTGCAAAAGCCACACACCAACTGCTTCACAAACTTCGTATACTGTCTTTATAGTTGTGGTGATTCCCCTTTCACAAATTCACAGATTCGCAAAATGTCTTGAAATATATTCCTAACTCCAATGTTAGAGGCATTCAAGCGGGTAATGGACTGCTTTATTAGGCTGCTTTTTGATGTTTATTTTGTTTGCCTAATATCATTGTTGCCTTTATATGAGGAAAATATTTGTATGTAGGCATGTATGTATGTGTGTATATTTAGCAACCCATGCCGTTCTTCGAAAGTTATTATACTTGGTTTTGTGAATGCTGGCGCTTGCTGGCTGTGCTTTCCACACGCTAACTTCTAATAACAATAAATAAATTGTTTTGCCTCGCAAAATTGCAAAATAAACCACTTGAATATGGCTGTGGAAGCAGAAGAAGCATAGCAGCAGCGGGTGGAGACAGTGTGATGCGGTGGTGTTCCCAATGTTGGAACCGTAACGCAAAGTGCAGAGAAGTAGTTTCTGAAAATTCGTTAATTTTTCATAAAGGTTATTTGGCTCATATTTTCTCCATCGTGGAAACAGAATATATTTTCTTATAATGCCAACCCCAACGCACACTAAAATTTGATGGAAATGAAGTGCATAACACACGCAGTTAAGTGGATTTAGTTTGTTCTGTACCTTAAATCAGAGCCATAAGCACATTTAGAAGCGTTGCGGGACATTTCATGGCCATAGGGCGCAAAAATGGTAGGGTACCATTATCAACTGAACATGAGTTTTATTTTTAAAAACAACCTTAATATAAGTAAATAAAATCACAATTTCTAAACATAATGCATTAGACCAAGATTAATTAAAATTAGTCCAAACAATTTAAGCCTAGTATGCTGCTGATGATGTGAAACGAAAAATCCCATACAATAATGACATGACGAAACTATTAACGAAGAATTTCGTTGTGCTTTTCATTCTGTGGTTTGCTGTTCGACCAGCGAAATTTGTATACCAAATTTTGTTGAGAAGCCTCCACTCTCTTTTCGCACAGAATTAATTGACTTGACCATTTAATTGTGTTTATTTGTTGTTTCTGTCATTACAACATGGCTTGCTTTGATGTTTTCGTTAAATTTTATTTTATGTATTTTCAATTTGTGAAACTTTCCATGAATATTTTTCCGCAATTTTCAAGTTGTGAAACTCTCCATGAATATTTTTCCGCAGTGTTTTCGCAAGCATTTCGTAAGACAACGGTTTTCTTGGAGACCACAGGAAAATTTCGTTTCGCATCAGCAGTGTAATAGGCTTTAACATAAACATCATAAGTTGGTGTATGAGTAGAGTGCTTTGGAGAGTTCCAAAACATCTCAACCTCCAGAGTCCCACGGACGATTTAAAAAAAAACTCAATTTGCTTATTCGTATGGGAAGGGACTATGATTCTAAACAACTTAAGTTTCTAGACCTTACAGAGCTGCGAACATCTGAAACTCTACAAAAAACTCTACATTCAAAAACTAATTATATTTCATTTAAGGCACCAAAATAGAAAGATGTGAAATCATGTACGTTCTTTGCTTTTGAAATTTAAATTAGTAACTCGCCGCCCGCGCCCTCTCTAACCTTAGACCTTTTGAGGAATTTCCTATTGCGATGGCCATGAAGACTCACAACAAACAACAAAAATCCTTTATTTTATATCTCAGCACTCAGCATTATATCATGTATAAATAATTTTTGAGAGCGCTAACTCACCGATAGAAGTGTTGGTAGATATTCACTAAATTAAAGGAGAATTGCTTGCCGACTCCAACTGACTGCGACAAAATCTTGTTTCTTAATGAGCGAGTTGAGAATCATCAGATATCGTCATTGTCTCCCATTGGCCTGACATTGGCGTTCATGCACGTAACAAATTTCAAAACAAGGACTTCCTATGCCATAACGTGTAATTGAATTTACAGATAACACAATAAGAAGAAGTACGTATTATACAAGTGGGCGGTTAGGAACAATACAATTCATGTTAATTTTCAGGCATCAGTTATCTCCAGCCCAGCACATTAGCTGATGCGGAGCCAGACGGATGAAAATATAGTAAGTTCGTGGGAACTCTGAAAATTCAGTTGCTTTATTGGCATTCCTTGACAAAACTAACATAGATATATCTGTACGTACCTAAATAAGTACACACAACAGAATGACGAAGAGAAGAGATTTACGTACTATTTTGTTCAAGGATAATTGTGTGACGTCGGACATACACATCCATACAACAAGAATGATGGAGATTTTGGGTTTTTCAATTGTTAATCTTATGAATTATTTTGCAAAATACATTTACACACGGACAAATATTTAACAGAAAACATGTTTTGTGAATTATTTCGCAATTCAGTTGAGTAATTCGTCAGAAATTAAAATGCAGGAGCAGCAGCTGCAAATAGGAATGAATCATGCAGATTATGATGTAGATGTAGACAGAGGTCAATATTTTTTAATTGAAAATAATCCTTTTACATCTATACCTACCTATCCATTATTTGAATTTCTGTTTTGAAAATGTATGTTTTGATTCTATGAATTTGCTGAAGTATAGGTTTATAATAAATGTATATAAACAAAACTGATGGTTTATGATAATGATAAAGCAAATAGATTTCTGTGTAACTATAGAGTCAATTAAGAAAATTAATTACTTAGGACAATTTATGTTGTTTTAGGATTTTAAAATTAAATTGGAAAATGTTGAAGCTTTTCTATTTTTGTTTGGGAAATTATCACTGAAGGTCGACAGAATTTTCATTGGGGTTGTGTACGATATCCCGCTTTTTATAATATACCGTTTTTTTTTTAATTCCGTTTTTTAATCCCGCTTTTTATAATCCCGTTTTTTATAATGCCGCTTTTTTATAATCCCGCTTTTTATAATCCCGTTTCTTATTATTCCGCTTTTGCAATCAAAACTAATTGTTTTATTAAAAGCGATTTTTTTTAAATAAAACAACTAGTTTTGATTGCAAAAGCGGAATAATAATAAACTTTAAAATAAGTGAAACAAAAAGATATTTTGTAGTTAGCTAAATTTTATTTTATTTTAACAAAAAAGTTAAAAAAAAAAAAAACAAAAAAGGAAATTCTAAACAATTGAGGATATATTATATTTTTCATTAGTATCATGTTAGTTCAATTGAATTTTGTGGGTGATACGACGCAAAAATCCTGTTTTACTCATTTTGTTCCTGTTTTTTATATTCTTTTTTTATAGCTCGTAATTTAAGCACATTAGTTTTTTTTATATGTTTTAGCTTTGTCGTTTTTAATTTTTTCTATTTCTGTTTACACCCAAATAGAAAAAATTCGCTCGATCGGCAATCATTTTGTACAACCCAGCACTTTTTCGTCCAACTAAAACCTTAATGCTAGAGACAGGGTAGCTAGCAGTAGCGGATCCAGGGGGTGGCTATAGGGGCTAAACCCCCCCCCCCACAACCGATTCCTTAAATTAATTGAAATATAGAAAGCAATAGATAACATACAGTGTAGTTTTTTTTGTTGGTCTCCAATAGTGTTAAGCTGTGAAATTTAATGTATTCAGACAAAATAACAAGGTTGGGGTTGAACAATTTACCTGTTATGTACTTTTTTTCTTAGTCCCAAAATTATTTGGTTGGGGCTTAATCCTCAAGGAAATTTGAGATAAATCAAGTTCGGGGCTACGAATAATGAACAAGTTTAATGAACAGACAATTATTCCCTACAAACAAAGCCCAGAAAATTGGGACGAAAAAAACAGCTCGAGAAGAATTGGACGAAAAAACGTGGTCGGGGTTAAACAACCAATTCTATAAAACATAATTTGTTTCACAGGGTTTTTGTGTCTTAACTCTAGGGACTGTAAAATTCCGAAGTTGGGGCTGAAGCTTGAAGAGATAATTGAAAAAAACGGGGTCGGGCCGTACAATTAACATGTCAAATGCAACAACAATTTACCTTAAAACTTAGCTTATTTAACAAAAAAAAATGCAGAATTGGACAAAAACGACGTGTCAATTTTAGCGTAATTGTTTAATATAAAAGGAATTGTTTCTTACGGTCAGCCACGGCTTAGAGAATCTTTGGGCTTATATTTCAATGGTCGAAGTCATTTAAACATTCAAAAATATTTTTAGACAAAGCAATTACCTACGAGAAATCTAGGCAAGGAGCCAAATTCCACAAGCGCGAGTTTTCTCTGTGTACTCAGAAAATCATGCAGAAGAAAATAAATATTTGCAATTTTTCTAGTCTCTAGAGTGATGTGCAAATTTATCGACATATTTTTTGAGCAGGAATATAAGTGTATCAGCAAAATATTGTTTTCTGTGCTCTCCAGTGTCAGTTCGAACAAAACTGGTACCTACTCTACTAGTTGATTTGAGTAGTTCAAGAAAATGAGATCTCCTGAGGGCTCATACTGCCGAAACACAATAAGCTTTTGCCAATGAGATTTCAGTCTATCTCAAACTGGATTTCCAAGCCCCCCCTACAGCCAAATCCTAGATCCGCTACTGGTAGCTAGTACCAACAAGAAATGCAAAGAAAATAGTAGTAGAGAGAAGGTTTAACCACCCCTGTCTTGTCAAACTGTATCTTTTAATGACAAGTGGAAACCTAGCAAAAGTCTGCGATGCCATTCCTCGTCATTATTTTGGGTTCGCGGAAACTTTTTTTCGGCACTATCGTACACAGACTAAAAGTTAAGAGAGTATTAAACTTGTCTACTTCCATTGCGAATGTAGTTCATTTTGACCCACTGTGCAAAACTTAGTGCTTCTTCGTCATTATTTAAACTATTTGCAACGAGTCATAATAGGAAGAGATTTCTTCAGGTGGTACAAAAGCCAAACTTTTCACCGTTTGAATCCTTAGAGAGAACTCGTTGCAGTTTCTTAGATCTTGGATAACATTTGAAAAGTATAAAACGTGAAAAATAACCAACATGGAATCAATAAGTTTTAATCATGTATACTAAAAAAACGGTCTTAACGGGATAAGACGGGATTTTAAAAAATGGAATTATAAAAAACAGTATTTAAAAAAAACGGGATTTTAGAAGGCGGTATTTTAAAACTTTTTTTACGGAAATTTTTGAAAACGGGATTTTTAAAATCGGGATTCCGATGCGTTCCCTTTTCATTGTCAAAGCCAAATTATACTTTTCTGAGGGGTTTTTTTTTTATTAATTAAATCGGGCTTTCGAGGGGTACAATTTTTAGTCTAATATCATACTAAAAATGATTTAACTTCTTACTAAATCGACTGAAATTTTGCACTCATATTTTCCTGATATGCCGTTTTTATAAAAAAAAAAATAATAAAATTGAAATTTTACTAAAACAATATTGAAATTCGTGAGGAAGACTAAATTTATTTGAGGTTTTCTTTTTTTGCGGTTAGAAACCTGTAGCGTAATGGTTAGTGCGTTTGACTGTCCCGTTGGAGGTCTGGGTTCAATTCTCAGCCTCATTACACTAAAAACTAAAAAGTTTTTCAGGACTACTGCTTCTTGTGAGGAAGTGACAAATCCACATGTCATGAAAAGTGCTTCCCGTCTAGCCGTTCGGATTCGGCATATAAATTGTAAGTCCCCTCCATTCCAGACGACACGCGCACAATAGAATACTGAAGAGTTGCACTAGGCCCTATTCGCGATTTTGGTATTCGGATTTGGCATTTGCCCTGTACATTTTCCATTTTCGAGATGTTATATTTAAAGATGAATGAAGGTGAAAAAGTAAAAATAAAATTAATCCAGCAAATACGATCTCAGAATGTTTCATGAAGAAGCAATTTGTTCTACTTCTTCCCTTTTTAAATAAATTGTAAATCGTTTCTTAATTTTGTATGCACTCAAATATCTCGAAAACATGAGCCAGTTAAGAAATTCTGAGAATAACATTTTGTGAGTCTTAAGTTGCTATTAAATTATCATACTATACATTATGTTCATGTACATATATGGCTAACTCGCTATATAAAAACGTTCCAGGATACGAGACATGTAACCGTGATATAAATATTTTATATGACAGATGTGACACCATATGCGCGATATAATATTTTGTCATATAAATATGTCTATCACAATAAATTATGTGTCGCAAGTTTGCCATATACATATGTATATACGATAATGTAATTCTGCCGTTACACACAATAATAGCCCAGGCAAATAATTGTACTTTTTCTACCAACAAAATCCATGTGAATATTTATTAAATTTTCGGATTTTGACCATTTTTGATGTCGCAATATCTTGCGACTGATCACTTATACGTACAAAAAATTAATTATATTATTTTATCAAGAGAAGGTCAAGGTCACAATATTTTCCAAAAAAAAATCGTCATTTAAGTGCTAAAATCCGGTATTATTAACTTTTGGTAATTTTTTGCAACGTAATTCTTCTATTAAACTTGCCGTTTAAACGACGGACGCCCCTAGATAAAACATGTATTTCGACATTTGAAGTATCAATATCTTGTGACTTATGACTTGTATTGAAAAAATTGTTGAAAAACCTACGTGTCAACAAATTGGGTGTTTTTTTTTCGACATCTTCGAAATTTAAGAGTAAAATCCAGAAAATTATAACTTTTGTCCGACTTTTAAAATAATTATATCTTTAAAACGGTGCTTTTAAGAAGGAAATAATATTTTTTTTTCTAAGGGGTCACGTAATGTACGTATTTTATTGCATTGTTTTCAAAAATATGAACTGTTGAGCAGTTATACGTTAAAAAGCATAACATTTGAAAAGTATAAAACGTGAAAACATGAAATCATGTTGTTTTAATCAAAAAAAATAAAAATAAATCGAGTGGCACAACGGCTCATGAAGATTCAGGGCCTAGTGACTAACAACTCGCAACCATTCCTGTGTGCACCTTTCGACAGGAATGGAAGGGACCTACAATTTTATGCCGAATCCAAACGGCTAGACGAGAAGCACTTATTCGTGACAAGTGATACTCTTGGAGGATTTGTCAATTCCTCGCAAGAGGCAGTAGCCCTGAAAAAAAACTTTTTAGTTTTTAGGTGGACGAGGCTGAGAAGCGATCCCAGACCTCCAGCGTGATAGATTTTAGATTTTAGATAAAACTAAAAAGTTTTTTTTTCAGGGCTACTGCCTCTTGCGAGGAATTGACAAGAGTATCACTTGTCACGAATAAGTGCTTCTCGTCTATCCGTTCGGATTCGGCATAAAACTGTAGGTCCCCTACATTCCTGTCGAAAGGCGCACACGGGAATGGTTGCGAGTTGTTAGTCACTAGGCCCTGGTTCTTCATGAGCCGTTGTGCCACCCGATTTATTTATTTATTTTTTAACTATTGACGCGCACATGATCTGGTAATTAACCTTCTTGATCTTCACTTGCATTTTTGTGTCAGATTGTCCATTTTGTTTTGTACATTTTTCCTGGGCTTTAAGGTTCCTCTTGTTTTGCTTCCAATCAAATCAGATTTCCCCTATTTTCCTCGTCCCGTTGTATCAGTCATGACACAGCTTACATTTTAGATTTATTTCTCTTATTAACTATTTCAGGTTTTATCAGGAATGGATAGAAATCTATGACAATAAATATTCAGAATTTCAAGGCTTTTATTCTGTGTCACATTTTGTTCCTTCGATAAATAAATATCGAAATCCGACATATTACTATTTTCTCCGGAACTTCAAACTTATAAGGCTATCTGCTTTTCAGCATTGGACTTGAATTAATTAGAACGTTATATTTGTTCAAAATCTTGAAAAAGCCTTAGCATGATATTGTAAGTGTTGCCGTTGGTTGGTTTGAATATTTAATTTTTCTATTCCGTAATGGACTTTTTTCCTACTTATATGGGTCAAAACTCCACAATTGATTTATGACCTTTGACCCACATAAGTGGGACAAAATTTCATTTAACCCACATAAGGACACAAATCCATATGTGGGTCAAAAGTCCAAAAATCAATTGTGGACTTCTGACCCACTCTGATGGGCCAAAAGTCCGCATGAACATTTTGAAACTTCTTACCCATTCATTGTGAATTTCTGAACTACTTTTGGTCACTTTATACAAATTTCAAAAACAAATTTTTAATTTTATGTAGAGTGTTAAAAATATGTACCTTTGAAAACAAAAGTTTAATATTTCAAAATATCTTTTTGAATATGTAAACGAAGCATTTAAGAAAATTGGAGCGAAATATGGCGTAAGCCAATAACGCCGAAAACGAATTGGAAATATCGCCCACATATTTTTCATCGCTTACTTTTACTTACTTTTGCTTAAAATTGTAAAATAGAAATGTTACTCAAATATTTTTTTAATTTAAATTATTTTTGTAAAATTTATCTCGCCCCGGCGAGTCAATTAAATAATTCTCTTTAAAGGAGTATCTTGGGCGGCCCGCTTCGAGGGTTCAAAGGATTTAAACACCCCTTTTGGGGCCACTGTCCCTGTCACGCGATCTCGTCGCTCCGTTAAGGATATGTTCGGTCGCCAGGCAAGTATGTATAATACATACCTATTAGTACTATTGACCCAATTGGTGGGTCAAATCTCCACAATAGATTTGTGGTTTTGCCTGGGAGGCGAAAACTTAAGTTGATGATATGACTTTTTACCAATGAAGCAATACAGTTTCTCTCTTTCGTTAGTTTATAAATGTTACTTTGTGAAACTGACATTTAATTATCTAATTTTGAACCATATACCAGCGATGTGACTGTGGAATACATTAGCATAAATACCTTCCGTAATTATTTTAATTGAAGTTATTCATTGAAAATCAAAATTACGAGTTGAACACAAACTTATATTTATGTTAAAAAAAAAAAATGGCTTTTATTTTTTTCCTTTGAATCATCTGTCAGCTCCATCAAAGTAATTGCTATCACAATTTCCGTGGAAAAATCCGAAGAGCTTATTATAGTCATCATCGTCGTTTCTTGACAGTCACATATTAAATGAGCAGTTAATGAGAAAATACACTGAAAAATTCTGAATTCTGTCATAAAAAAAATATAAATAAACAAAAAAGAGAAGTGCATAAAAGAAAGCGCAGGGATAATTAAATTTTTATGAAGAATAGCTATTTTTCCCTGCGTTTTACAGAATTTGCATCATAGTTTTTAATCACATTAAGCAAGTTCGTTCGATCCAGTAAAGGGTGGGTTTTCTAGTGGTTTCTTTTCAAAGCATAGGTTATTTTGACACTGACATTTGTTTCCCGCTCGAAATCTAGACAGAAAGTCAGTCAGTCGCGGAACGATAGGAGTTGTTTTACGCTTCAACAACGTTTTGAAATGTTGAAATCTTATTTCCAAAGTGAGTTCTGTGTAACCCGAATAGTGCGTTTTTGAAAAGAAGTATATTAGTTGAAATGAAATGTTAACAAAATTGACGCATATGGGGATCAGAAAGCCTACACTTGATTGATGAGAAGCCAAGGCATCAGCTAAATGACAATTTTGTGGGGATTGTGGAGAGGTGACAACATTGGACCATTTTTCTTCGAAAATGAGGCTGAGAACAACGTTTCGGTCAACGGTGGGCATAACAGAGCCATGGATACCGATTTTTTTTTACTGACATTGAAGACACGGATTTGGATGACATCAGGTTCATGCAGGATGGCGTGTCATGCCACACAGCTCATGCCACAATCGATCTTGTAGGCACCAAATTCCCAAATCGTGTTATCATAGTCATCTTGGCGATGTCAATTGGCTACGATTGGACCTATTTGGACTTCTTTTTGTGGGGAACTGTGAAGGACTAATGTTATGCCAACAATCCGGAAATAATTCAAGCACTTTAGGTCAATATCAATAAAGCCCGAAACCATCAACAAGGTCTTTTAAAATCGGAGTGACAGAATGCGCTAAACTGCGAAGCCAGCCGAAGGCAGCCACTTGAACGTAGTTGTGTCCCATAATTAATGGGAATGTTTGCTCTTAATAATAAGGCCATACTACATGGAACAAGTTTAATTTTGTTCATTTTATTGCATTTTTAAAAAGAAACTTGTATTTCGCCCACCCTGTTTAACTACAATAGGTCTTGAAAACTTATTTTTAGTACCTTGGAGTTACACTTGACACACCAGGAACTTCAGTTCCAGGAATAAAACCTTTGAGAAAGTACTTCACGACCAATTGAACCTGTCGTACTTGAACCAAATCCATACATAAGTGCGATACATAGTTATGTATGTATGATCGAAACCGACTTTCTAACGCAATATGCATTAGGTACCTTCAAATCTAACTTTTACTGTCAATCATTGTCAACACATAAAAGCCATCTACATAGTGTCTTTCTGCATCGTAGCATCCATCGTATTCAGAAACTAGCAAGTTTACAAAATTTGCACGCAATAGACATACTCGTAGAACTCTGTCGTTTTTGAATCGATAAAAGTGTCATGGCGAAACCTAATCGATTCTGAAAAGTATTTCGATATTTTCAAAATCGAAATTCCTTAGAATGACATAGAATTCTCATACTCGATTGCAAGCCAAATCACTATCGACCACTGGAAACCACATCTACACCACACAGGAGGATACTGAAGAGGATCAGGATAGTATCCTTTTGGGCTCTTGGAATTCCTATCCTTGGGTATTGTATGCTGCTGAAAACAAGGGGCTGTTGTATACTTACTTACCTTACCTATAGAGACCATGTGCTCATCACTCTTGAAAAAAACACCGCTGAGCTGTAATCACTCTACCGCAGCACACGACCCACGACCCACTCACCGCAAACATTCTTATACCATACCTTCGTCCTTGGTCCTTGCTCTCTATTCTATATATGTATATATCTCTCAAAGGAAACATGAAAATAACAACCAACCCAACCAACCAAGCACCACACACACAGCACACTGTACGGTATACATATCCTCCCAAAAGTATATCAATAACTTTGACCTAGATTCTCATCGCTCCGCTCTTCCTTTATTTTCTTTCACGCACACACAAACACAATAGCTGGGAAAAACACTTTAATATTCATATATCTATTGCATATGTAAATGTATAGGTTTATAAGATGTTGTGTGTATTTTTAAAGGCATATTGTGCGATTGGTATGCAAAATGTTGATGATTATTGTTATTGCGATTACATTGTGCATATTTCCGGGCGGTATTTCTTCCAATTTCAAATTCTTAGCTTGGCCATTGGCATCCGCCCGCACCATCATACTCAATCGAAACAACTAGAAAGATGTTTTCGGGGTTGCCAGAGCACAGTCTATTTATTGCCGTTAAGGCAATTTAATTCCAATCGGGCTAATAGTAGTAGGTACTTTTCATTTTCACCATAGGCTCTTTAAATAAAGTGATTTGTTGCTTATACCGATTAAGCATACTTAAGATAAATATAAAACAAACATTCCAAATTTCAATTCCAGAAACAAAATCCAAACGAATTCAAAAAGTATAAATTTGCCTTACAACCAAACAAATATTTCAAACGAAACAAACAAACAAAATCTGAATTGGAACAAAAAACAAAAACATCAAACCGAAATTGAATCCGAAATTCAACCGAAATTCAGAACAGGAGTGAAATGAGCAAATATCAGCTCTTTGGGCCATCACAACCAGGCTCAATTTCGAACTGGACTAAGTCCAGATTAACTTTTACTTCAATGGCACACGGGGTGAGCAAAGCTGGCTGAAAATTCTGTGTACATGAACTGGCTTTGATTGTCCTTCCATTCCTCACTCTTCACCTCCCTCACCAATAAACTTTAATTTCCCGAGTTTATTCCAGTTCGAAATTGAGCCTGTGTGTGATGGCCCTATGGGCTCAATTTTGAGCTGAACTAAAGCCAGACTAACTTCTCCTTCAATCGCACACGGGGTGAGCAAATCTGGCTGAAAATTGAAATTCAGTATACATGAACCCGCTTTGATTGTATAAGTATTGATTTCCTTTAAAATTTTCAGTTTTGCATGACATTAAATTTGTTTATTTTGCCTAGAAACAAAAAATTGTGTATGGATTAGTAATTAAACTTTGTTAGTCCGCTCGCAACAAGGATCAACATTTTACTCATTTCATTCCCTCGCCAACAAACTTTCATTCGCCGAGCTTAGTCCAGTTCGAAATTGAGCATGTATGTGATGGCTGAAATTATTTTATGAGTTTCATCAAATGGTGACACTTTGAAGTTGAGCGCCATCTATCGGAAAACTTATTTATACATTTCTTCTCAATGGTTATTTTTTGATTGTTTAGAATAAATTTCAAAATTTTGTGATCAGCACCATTTATCCAGACATCAGAAAAATTTGAACTTCTTTTATATGTTATTGAATAGACTGGAATTTTAAGGGAAGAAAAAACAATTATTGGTCCAGTCAAATCGTCACGCAGTGCCAGTTTCAGGAAAAAAATATAGAAGATTTTTTCTCACTCGTCTTATATATTTTAGGGCTCGCTGAATCCGAATTTCAACTTTGCTTCTCAAAAAACCTCAAAATGTTCTACCTTTTTTCAGTTTTTTGCCAAAAAGTCAACAAAATATACGCTTTTTGGATAAAATTACCTTTAACACTTTATAGAACATACAATTTCCTTCAAAACTGGTTTGCAATTTTTTTTTTTTTAGAATTAACGGTTTGGCCAATAAAGAACGGTCAAAACAGACCAACATTTTGAACTTTTTGAAAAACACAGTTCTCTCGTTATAATTTTGGCTCCGTGAAGACCCCAGGAAATAAGGCCCCAAAAGAAAAAATGAAATAAGGCCCCAAATTGTGGTATTTTTTCATAATGAAATTACGCCCCATTGAAACAATGCCCCACTGAAATGAAAAAATGGCGCAAAAATAAATGAAATAAGGCCCCAACTTGTTTTGACTTTTTTTTGGAAAAATTAAATAAAACCCCAATTTTTCTTTTTCATATTAAACTTTATTCCAAAAAATGAAATAACAACCCAAACTGTTAAACAAATACTTAAATTGTATCGCACGATTTTTTGCAGCTATTCTGGCCTTATTTCATTTTTCAGAATTTCATGAAAATGCTAAAATAACATTGTCTTTCACAAAAAAAAAATGTGTGAAAATCCGCTAATCGGGGACTCAGAGCTGGTAAAGTACCGCAAACTGTTAAGCAAGTACTTGATTTGTATCGCCCAATTTTTTGCAGCTATTCTGTTACTTACTCATGATTTTCTTTCAATGTAAAGATCGTGCTGCAAACCATCAGGGAGTAACAGAATAGCTGCAAAAAAATCGCGCGATTTCTTGCAGCTATTCTGTCTGTAAAAGCATTAGTAAGTAACAGAATAGCTGCAAAAAATGACGCGATTTTTTTGCAGCTATTCTGTTACTTCCTCCATTCCTGTAACAAGCGCACACAGGAATGGTTGCGAGTTGTTAGTCACTAGGCCCTGGTTCTCCACGAGCTGTTGCGCCACCCAATTTATTTATTTTTATTCTGTTACTCCCTGATGGTTTGCAGCACGATCTTTACATTGAAAAGCATTAGTATGAAACAGAATAGCTGACAAAAATTGCGCGATACAATCCAAGTATTTGTTTAACATTTTGCGGTACTTAACCAGCTCTGGGTCCCCGATTAGCATATGTCCCCTGTTGGCAAATGTAATAAGGCCCCAAATTGTTTTTAAAATAAACTAACAAAAAACTAGTATTGGGGTCTTATTTCATTGCGGCCTTATTTCATAATGAAATTATGCCCCAAAACAAAAATTAAACAATGCCCCAAGAAATGAAATAGCACCCCAAAATTTTAGAAATTTCGTCGTTGTTGTTTTGTGTGCTTTTTTTTGGGCCTTATTTCATTTTGTTTTTGGGGCCTTATTTCCTGGGGCCTAATTTCGCGGGGCCATATTTTTGGTTGTATCTCAAAAATTGTACCTGTAATTGTAAAAAACCTAGGCTTCTGCTTTAACAACATTAAATTCTCTACAAGTTTGTCACCTTCATTACTTAAATTGACGAGAAAATGCACCGACTAGAGCGTGATGAAATTATATGTCATATTACAGGAAGCCACTAATAGGCTTTTGATTATGTCATATAAATAGAATGGAACTAAGACATTCCGGGGTTTTTATTGTAAAAATCATTCAATAGCTCATTGAAGATGAGGAAACCACCGAGCGTTTTTAAACGAGAGGAGGCAATTTTGAGGTTGGGGAGTAACTGCAACCCTTTTGGTTTTTTTGCAATTCCGGAAACCTTTCTGTAAAGAATAAAATTTACTATACAATTGGCCTATTCAAAAAATTTTAAATACATTTTGAATGTGTTAAAATAAAAATAAATTAAAAAAATTCATGTTTTTGTTTTTTACCTATTTGCATATAACTCTTTTTCCGGTAGAGATAGGTATAGAAATTGGTCCACATAAAAGAAAGATAATAAAAGTTTCTTTTAAGTAACCTATTTTAAAAAGTGTTTTTAACAAAAAATCAACTAAGATACGGTCGCTCAAAGTAATTCATTTTTTCAATTTTTATTACGTTTACCTCGACATATTTTAATTCTTATTTTGTACAACTAAACTTTAATGTATTTAATGAAATGAGAATAATAAATTAATTTATTAATAATAAATAATTGTTTTTACAGCTTACACAACTCTTTTGGTTTATAAGTAATGTGAAAATCATACAAGAAAATTAATTCGTACAAAAATAAAATACAATTGTTCATTCCTAGATTTGATTAAATCTATTGAATATCTTTATCCATGTCTTCAAGAATATCATCCTCTTGAATGTTCGTTTATTGCAAACTGTCGCAGTTTGGACTCATGCAATTCTTACAAAATATAGAAAACGTTGATCCTAATTACCTGTCCGTTTTTTGTTCATTAAACACCTCCATGTGCGATGATGTGGCAATTGAAAGTGGACAACAACCTTCTACATCACTTTCCCCCACTTCACCACTTTACCATAGTTGTTGTTTTAAAAAATGTTCTTAATTCTTGAAAATGAAATTGCAAAAAGTGTGTGTTTAAAAATTAAAAATAAATCTATAGTTAAAGGTACCAATATTTGTATACCATCCTTGACCTAATTACCCTATTTCTTCAGATAGCTTCTTTTAGATTTGTCAAAAAAAAAAACAAAATCAAAACAACACACAAAAAACCAAGTGACATTCCTAATGAATGGCTATTTTGAATTTGATGCAATCTACGCCTCGTCGAATGTCCAAATGAAAATCGTACGTCTATACATTAGGGTGGATCGATTGATAATTGATAATTGATTTTTTTTAACGTGTTCGGGCTATATATAAAAGTTGTCATAATAGCGTGTCAATAGGAATCCAAAATATTTTAAAAAAAATCCAATTTTAAAATACTGCCCCAAGGACCTGGAAGTTTTTCGAAATACCTATGGAAAATCTAAAAAAAAAAATTATATAAAATCGCTTACAAAATTGCTTATATTTCACAAGTTAAATTTAAAACCGTCTTTAAAAATCAACAGACTTACGCATAGGTGTCTGCTAGGGAAAAGAGGGGGGGCAATGGGGTCAGTAGACCCTCCACCTGGCTGTGTTTGTGCTCTATTCACATTCAGAGTCTTTGTTGTCTCACATAAACCTTCCTGTGTTTGTGTACTGGTTTGGTTATGTTTTTCTCCAATTCCAAGCGATAGCGTAGTGTAGGGGTAGGAATATAGGAAGAGGAAATCGTTGAGTTTTTCTTTTTAGACAGTTGCGAAAACTCTCGATAGATTTGGGATTTCAGACTGGGCACCTGCAACGTTTGCCAACGTTGTAGATACGCACAAAATCAGACGTGCACGTGAGAAGGAAAGGGCATCCTTATCATCTTTGACACTGTCGATGTCATTCCAGGATCTCCAGTTTGGGATATATTTTGATGGACAAAAAGATAAAACTCTAAGTATGATAGATAATAGAAGGAAGCTTGTTATTGAAGAGCATTTAAGCTTAGTAAAAGAACCTGGATTGGAATACTTAGGACATCTCTCTCTTACAAATGGAAAAGCTGAAACCGTTTGTAAAAAATTGAAAGAGGTCTTTGAAGAAAAGGGTATTGATAAATCCAAACTTGTGGTTATTGGAAGTGATGGCACAGTTATAAACACGGGATCCAAAGGTAGTGCTATTCGTCGTTTGGAACTAGAGCGCGGAAAACCATTGCAATGGTTCATATGCCAGTTGCATGCAATTGAACTTATACTTTCTCACATATTTGAGCATCTTGATGGAACTACAACTGGACCACGAAGTTTTACAGGCACTTTGAGAAATAAACTGGAAGATTGTGAGAATTTGCCAGTAGTGTCATTTCAAGCTATCTAATGTAACCTTCCAGCATTAAATACTCATGATCTCAAAATCCCGGTAAAGTCGTTCACTCAAGGTGGCTTACAACTGGTAATCGAATATAAAGGTTATATATTACTACTTTGACAACATCTGAAAATTTGCTACTATTGGTCAATTTTATAATACAAGTCTATACGCCATTATGCTTTGAGATAAGAACTAGACCTCAGTGCATTTATGGCGCTCGACATCTACAAACAAAACTGACTATAATATTGACATTGCCTGAAAATTTAAAATTGATTGTTAACCCTGTTATTCAAAGAAATGGCTATTTCGGACACCCAGAAAATATTTTAATATCAATGATTGCAGAGGAAAGGGAAGTTATTCAAATTCTAGCTTTGAGAAGAATTAAAAAGCATGAGAGCGCCTTGGAACATCATCAACATCACCGCGGTCTTTCGTTTTGCAGAAATTTAAATTTAATGCTCAGGATTACATTAACATAATCGACTGGAATGTGGATATTTTGTGTGATCCACCGATATTAAGAAACATTAGTCTGGAAGTTATAAATGAAGGTATTTCCCAAATTGATTGGAACTTTAATTATGCCTTATATAAAGGAATGCGTGGAGTTCCGCTCCCCTCTTCATTTGCTCTTCATCGACTTCGAAAAGGCTTTCGATAGTTTGAATCGAGATTTCATTTGGTCAGCTTTACGTAGGAGAGCAGTACCCGAGAAGATTATCGCCATTATAAAGGCTACCTACGAGGGTGCATCGTGTCAAGTCTTACACAACGGAAAGGTATCAGAGGACTTCGATATCAATAGCGGAGTTCGTCAAGGATGTTTGCTATCTCCACTACTTTTCCTGGTGGTTATAGGGGATGTCCTTCATGCAGCTCTAGCCGAGCAAGTGCGTGGAATTCGATGGACGATGTTTTCGTTCCTGCAAGATCTTGATTACGCTGACGATATTCGTTTGTTCTCGCACAACATTATGGATCTTCATCATATAGTGACTAATCTGGAATGCGAGGCAAACAAAGTCGGTTTGAGGATCAACGCCGGGAAAACAAAAATCCTCAACATTTCTGAATCTTCTTCTCAAGTTGTCGTTTGCGGGACAGCAGGTTGAAGCGGTGGACAACTTCCTGTACCTCGGTAGTGTTGTCTCAAAAGAGAGCGGTGGTACGGATGAAGATGTTAACTGCCGAATCGGCAAAGCTAAAGCTGCTTTCGGCATGCTGTCTAAAGTTTGGAGGAGCAACGTCTACAGTACGAAGACCGAGCTGCGACTGTTCCGTTCGAACGTAGAGTCAGTACTACTATATGGGTGTAGTACATGGAAAGTGACCGCCTCTGTCACAAGGAAGCTACAAACTTTCGAAAATAGATGTCTCCAAAACATCCTAAGGATTTTGTGGCCGAACACCATCTCCAACCAAGAACTCCTTCGGAGAACGGGCCAAAGTCCTATTGACATCGTTATTAGGAAAAGAAAGTGGCAGTGGATTGGTCACACCCTACGTCGTGGTGCAGAATCTATTGCAAGACATGCAATAGAGTGGGATCCACTCATCCAAGATGGCAGAAGTCCTGAAGGCCAGAGAAAATCTTGGCGCAGAACAGTCGACAAGGAATCACAAAAGCTCGGTAAAAGTTGGGGAGAGCTAAAATACATTTCCAGAACCCGAACGAGATGGCGTGTAGCGGTAGTTGACGCCCTGTGCCCCTCAGAGGGGTCAAGGATATAAGTAAGTAAGTATATAAAGGATTAACCTTGCCATCTCACTCAAGGGATGGAACAGTGCGTTAAAATTGTGACTGAAGCTTCAGCTGCTGTCTGTAGTCCAATAAGGTGTGATGGATTTATAAGAACAAGAATTGAATCTCGACAAAATGCCGTTTTTTTAATTCTAAAAAAGATTTCAAAATTTTGTAATTTTTTCTTTGACATTTTGCTTTTTTAAACTTTGATTGACCTCTTTTTTCTTAATATTTTATTTTTTTTACTTAAAATGCTCTTGATTATGATTCATTATAAAAATTTATATCACCAGACTAAAAAAAATGTTTATATTTCTGCGGAACCTTTATTTTTTTTACTAGTTTTTTTTTGGTTTCAGGAGAAGTTTTGTAAGACTTTGGGGCTGTACAAGATCGCAATTTTTTTTCAAAATATTTTATTTACCTGACATCATGATATATAAAAGCAACTTTTGGTTAGTGCCCAGAACCTGAATTCAAAGAAAAAAAAATCGAGCCACCCTACTATACACGTGTACAAGGAATATTTGTATATTTTTATTTCAATTTTGCTCCAAGCAACTCAATTATTGAAATTCATACCCATACACATACCGTATAATGTACATACATACGTAAACAATATACATGTATACTTTCTATGTGAATGTTTAGCAAGAGGCCCATCTGTAAACTTTTATTCTCTTGTTTTTTAATTACAATTTCAAGGAAAAATATAAAGCAGTACCCATACCCTTTAACAATGGTCATTTATTTTGGCCAAACGAAAATAGACTCATTTATCTGAAAAAATAAAAAAACAAGTAACACATAAAAACAATACGAAACAAAAATAATAATAAACAAACAAACTCATCCAATCAGACTATAAGAACGGATTAAGGAACTGTTCAACCGGCCTTTTTTGTGTTTATTTGTGTAATAACCAAGAGGTCCTGGGGCGATGAACTGTTAGTGTTTTTGTTGCTGATGGTGGTTTCTGTATGGTGATGGTTAATGCTTTTGCAGTGCATGACCAGCATTCATAGAGAGAAATAACACAGAAAGTCTCTTTCCTTAACGTTTTGTTAATATGTCCCCTGTGGTTATGTGGTGTCAGGACTCAGGAGCAGTGTTCCCTTCTCAGCAATGATGTTTTCCAAAAAAACACGATATAGAAGCAGAGTTACCAGATTATTTTTTTTTTATTAAGAGTAAAAATGAATTTAAATAAAAAAATTTCAATCAAAATAGTCCTTTTTATTAAAAAGGTTAAAAAAATGTCGATGGAGAAAAAAATTCTCCCACCAGAAACTAGATAGTTATGACTTGGAATTTTGCCTTGTCATAAATTAAATTACCAAAATAAAAATGCAAATGAAATACACAAAATTGTTGCATATTAGGTATGTAAATGTAAGTAGATGTAAGACACAGTTTACTAGCGCTGGCGCTGGGTTGGGTAGTTCATAAATGATAACTTCGTCCAAAGTTGTTGCTATGTTGTGGAAACTGTGCAAGTTTTGAGATAGAAAAATAGGAAAAAAACTGATGCGACCAAATGTGTGAATAAAGCTCGTCAGTTTGGCAACTAAGATTATCTTCGTATTTGTTTAGTCTTTCCAGTTGTATATAGCTGTTGCTATTCTTCATATAAAAAAATGTGCTTTTAAGAAAGCACTTCATAACATATTCCACCACAGAATCAACTTCTTTGTCAAATTTCTTTACAATCAGTGAATCAGTTCCAGACTGGTTGATGAGGGACTAACTTTTTCAACAAACTTATAAGGAATTGATATGAAATCCACTTTCGGTCTAAAATGTATGTGAATCTATTAGCTGAATTTCGTTGGACCGCTGGTGCTGTAAAGAACGAATTGACATAATACAGATCGTTAGACATAATACAGATCGTTAATAGCTATGTCATTTTATAGATAAAAGTTGTTCTTAGATCATTTTGTGAAAAAAAAGCTTTTTAGTTAGGGCGTTAAGGCGATATTTTAGGTCAAACCTTGCATTTCATTCTGACGGGATAAACTTTGGTACACTAAAAGACCACATCCTAGGTTTCCTTTTAAGAAGTGCTTCCAAGGTGGCAACACTGGCAGACCGGAGATATAAGGGTTGCCTTCTGACCATATTTTAACACCAAATTTCACATCGGTTGATGTCGTGGAATATCTCGTTGGATTTAGAATACTAGATGCCATAGTAATATGTTCATTTTTTTACCCCCCCACCCTTGTACGCGGGGGGGGCAAAATACCCTCGGCGGATAAGGATTTTTATTTGTCAAAAAATAATGGTTATAAAATGAATATTAATACAATTTTAAGATGAGCGTCAACGAAAAATTTCATAATCTACAGCATATCCGAAGTCCATTTTTATCCATGTATTAGTTTTGTGTATAATCGCTTTCAAAATGGGGGGGGAGGTAAGGTGGAAGTATTTCAAACCCCTATGTATTCGTCTTGGTATAATCTAATCATATGGCACATGATCTTAGGGTAATTTTTAATGCCCAATGTTATGCAACCAAAATATTTTCAATATAATTTCCCTAGAAAAAGTTATAACCTCAATCAAAGGAGTCCATAAAAGGGCCAAAGGGTGTTTTTTGAGTGAAAGAGAAAAGTTTAAAACTATGTATGCCCGTAAACCCCGCCAGAACTAGTATGTTGGTGAAAGTTGGTAGGAATGTTTTGTTTTTTATTGTTACCAAGAAAAAAAAGATAAATCAAATATCTATTGTCAAAGGTGGTTTTTTGAGGGAAAATGTTTTATCTCCTCTACTCAAGAAATACACTAATGCATTAAAAAATACTTTAAAATCATGTACCATATTATATATTTGTACCTCCATTACATAAAAATAAAATGTTGGGTTTATAACCCATATTTTCCTTCCGCCCAAAACAAACACCCCTGGAACCAATATATTTGCATGGATCCTTTTGAGTCTTGGCTCTTACAAGAATTAAAACATTTCTACCAACTTTCACCAACATACCAGTGTTAGGAGGGGTTGACTGGTAATAGTAATTCACTTTTCCCTTTCACTCAAAAAAACAGCCTTTCGCCCCAGATATTTTTATGGACTCTTTGATTTTTATTTCTTACGACAAATGAGACATGTGTGTCAAGTTTCATCACCATATCATTGAAATTTGGTAATGTTATGCTCGTTTCACTAAAAATTTAATCATCATTTTATTAAAAGGTTATTATATTGAAACTATTTTTATTGCATAAGATCTGGCATTAAAAATTACCCTAAGGTCATGTGCCATACACTTAGATTATACCAAGACGAGTATATAGGGGTTTGATATACTTCCATGTTCCCATGCCACATTTTGAATCCGATTATACAAAAAACTAATACATGGATAAAAATGAACTTCGGATATGCTGTAGAGTGTGAAATTCTACGTCGACGCTCATCTTAAAATTTTATGAATATTCATTATTTTCTGACAAATAAAAACCCTTATCCGCCGAGGGTATTTTGCTCCCCCCGCGTACAGGGGTGGGGATGAGGCCAAAGACTTAACATATTCCTATGGCTTTAAGTATTCTTAATCCAACGAGACATTCCACGATATCAACTGATGTCTGTTTCCCGATTTATAGGCTAATTTATGTGAAATTTCATGTTAAAACATGGTCAGAAGGCAACCCTTATGCCTCCGGTCTACCAGTGTTGCCACCTTGGCAACACTTCTTAAAAGTAAATTTAGGATGTGGACTATTAGTGTACCAAAGCTCATCTCGTCAGAATGTATGTACCATGTACCTACATCCCTAAGTTTTTGAAAGTATTTCTTCAAATCTATTAACTGTTCGAAAAAATGTGTTATGATCTTTTTTGTGTAGAATTACGTGAGCTTCAATTTTTTTTTCAAAATAACCTGTAGTATTCGAGTTATTTGGAAAAAAAATACCTCCTTTCCCTCCTTAAATTGTTTAAATATAAATAAATAAATTGGGTGGCGCAACAGCTGGTGAAGAACCAGGGCCTAGTGACTAACAACTCGCAACTATTCCTGTGTGCAGTTTGGCTTTAGGGAAAAGCACTGCACTTTGCATCCGCTCCTGAAGTTTCAGCATGACATCACCATAGCGCTCAACAACCATCGTGTCACCGTTGGATACTTTCTGGATGTCGAGAAAGCATTCGACAGCGTATGGATTAAAGCCCTTATCCTGACTAATAAAAATTCTTTTTTCTTTTCTTGTTTCCAGAAAATTCTACGTACAAATGGACAACTGCAAATCATAAGTGAAGAACATCAAAGCCGGAGGCTTGAAGCTAGGTCCCTTCCTCTACAGCTGGATGACATCTGACCAGCCTGTGCCATCTGGTTGTGAAAATCTCCTGTATGCTGATGACTCCCTTACGTATGCCACCTCGATGTCTCCTCTGGTAGATTTACGCAAAGTTGAGCACCACGTCAACAAACTCTACGCCTTCTACAGGAAATGGGGCATCCGCATAAACGCCTCCAAATCCGAGCTTGTGTGCTTCAGGAGACCCAGTAGAGGTAATTGCAGCGCAGCCAACTGCAGACGTCTGGTTCTGAAACTTCCGGACGGATCTACAATAGCATCCAAAAAGAACGTGAAGTACCTAGGCATCCACTTCAACGAGTTGTTAAGGTTCAACCCACACTCACGAATCGTGCTCAAAAAAGTCAACTCGGCCTTCCACCGACTCCACCCATTGATCAGATGCAGAAACGGACTAAGCCAGAAGACGAAGCTTCTTATTTAAAAGCAGCTCCTGCGGCCCGTAATCAGCTATTCCTTCCCAGTCTGGTTCTCCATCTCGAAGATGACCATGAAGGAACTTCAAATGTTCGAAATAAAGCTACTAAGGATTTGTACCGGCAGCGAATGAGACTTCACAGCAACGAGCGTCTTTACACAGAGGCGAACATCATCCCCTACTGCTTCAAGCAAAGAAGTAGTAGGACTCACCCACAGTCACCCAAATCAACTGATGAGAAGAATGGTCACTCAGCAACATGTATTTTATAATTTATAATCCTTCAAAATTAAGACAAAGTATAAAGTAAGGCCCCCTATGGGCCAATAAATGTATAATATCATCGTATCTAACTAGTTATAAGTCAAATTGTAATTTAAATTTTGTTCAATAAATATACATATATATATATATATGTATATATATATATATCCATTACGGTACGGTCTATTACCCTAAATTATTTGTTCCACTCCAAATTTGAAAGTGTAAAAATCAAGCTTTCCATCGAAATTCAGCTTTGTCGGAATCGAAACAAGGACATTGTTTTTATCGCATTTTCTTGATACCCAAAATACATCTAAGTCATAAATTAGTTCAGGTAGAGAAACGGTTACTTTAAAGCATTAAAAAACTTTTTATTTTTACAACCTTTCAAAAATCACTGAAAAAGATAAGAAAAATGTCCCCATCCTTGATTTGTTGACTGAGTTTTTTCTATGTATATGTTCCTTTAAAAAAAGACCAAAAACGGAACACTCAAGGTATCAAGATTTGGCCATCACGCGCCTGTTTAGTTAAAAGCACTCTTTTCATTAAAAAAATTTCATTTGCTAAACATTTTTAAAATATTTTTTTATCAATCGCAATATTACAAAGTTAGAATTTTCAACTATAATTAGATTCTCGAAAATCATACCGGGCAAATAGAATACATGCAACCAAATGACCGATTTCTGAAAGGGAGAGGAAAATTAACACTTTTTAATACTATGACTGATTTGTTCGAGGCACTTATATTCGTGATGTATCACTACTCTTGAATGTTTTCAGTAACCAAAAATTAGTTTTGAAAAGTAAAAAAGAACTAAAAAAAAAATTTATCAAAAATGTATGGACTCTTTCAAAAATTAGTTTTCATATCAATAAATATACGAAAAACAGTTAAAAAATAAACATAAAAATTTCAAATATTTCGAGAACAAATAATGTTTCCGAACCCAGTCTATTTTGTTCTGCTCATAATGACGCAGTAGACAGTTTTTTAAGCAAAAAAAGAACTCTTGAAAAATGGTTTTCAACTCGAATATTTTAAGAACAAACAGTGATATCATTTCATTCATTTTTGTTTTAATTTAAAATCCTTAAGGTTATAAGAAAAGCTTATTTAAAATAAATATTCATTCGTTATTCGGTAACACGGCTAGTCCGAAAGACAAAAATGAAAAAAATGATATAACCATATTTTTGGTACAAAAACAAAAATTTAAATCAATATACATATATAAAAGAGAAATGTCGTCCGTGTGTGCGCCCATAACTCGAGAATGGATCGTTAGAATTTCACGACTTTAGGCTTGATGAATTCGTTTTGACCCAAGGAAGGACATAGGATACTGTAGAAAAATCCCGAAAAATGTTCAGGAAAATTGGAAATCAGGGACCATCCTCTTTTTAATGCATATCCTCGAGAACGGTGTCTTCGATTTTCACGATTAAGGGCTTGATGGATTTGTATTGGCTCAAGAAAGGACATATGACACTGGAGGAAAATCCCGGAAAATTGGAAAACAGGGAACATCCGGTTTTTAATGCATAACTCGAGAACGGTTTCTTTGATTTTCACGATTTAGGGCTTGATAAATTCGTAATGGCATGGCCCCATGAAGAATCGGCTTTATTGCTATACATGGAGAAATTGCAATTGAACACAAACATGCGAGTCGCTTTACGAAATGACCAGTTTGCTGCAGATTTCTCCAGTCAATTTATTGGCGATGGCAATGATTCCAGTGGACTAAGTGGACTTCCACCGATTTTTTGCTACTTTACAACAACGCCGGAAGAGCTCATCGCCAATGTTTTTCCGAATTTCACTCAAAATTATGTTAACCATGATTGGCTGAGTTCACGCGCGATTTTGGTTGCGAAAAACAAGAATGTCGATCATATGAATTTCGTCGTTCAAAATCAAATCGTCGGTGGGTTCATTTATTCAAATCCGTGGACTCCGTGATGGATGAAAACGAAGCCACCAACTATCCCACGGAATTTTTGATTTCATTGGATGTTCCGGGCTTTTCACCACACAATTTAAAACTAAAAGCCGGCTCAGTTATAATTTTGCTGCGCAACCTCAATATACCAAAACTTTGTAACGGAACGCGTTTAATTGTGAAGTGCATCAAATCAAATCTTATATCCAAACCACGATTTTGAGGGGAAAATTCAAAGGTGAAGATGTTCTCATTCCACAGATTCCGCTTATTCTGAACGATTTGCCATTCCTATTTAAGCGTCTTCAATTTCCAGTGCGTCTCACTTTTGCTATGACAATTGACAATCAATAAGTCGTAAGAACAATCGGTGGATGTTTGTAGCAGCAATTTTGAATTTCCATGTTGCTTACATGGTCAGTTGTATGTGGCGTGCTCACGTATCGACAAACCTACTGCTTTGTATGTGTACCTGAATATAAAACGAAAAATGTTTTTTACCATTAAAGCTCTTCAGTAAAGAAGCGGAAGGTTGGCCGACACGCAAATGATTTTGGTTTCATTGAAACACATCGACATTATTAATTTAGTTATTTTATTGTATGTAATAAAACTTTAGAATAAAGAATTTCAATTGACCGAATTACATGAATCATCATTGTATATATGTATGTATGTATATCGTGCTCGGAACTATTATTTTCTTTACATAGATGAATTTAGGCGGAACGAAGTTCGCCGGGTCAGCTAGTTAAATATATAAAACATACCTTAAAAACATAAAGTACCAAGTTTTATAAAATCGATTCATTCGATTCATCCATTCAGTTTGTAGGCCTAGTAGCCCGGTCAATTTAGCCTAAAAAATAGGGATACACTTGCATAAATTTCCAACAAGCTGAAAATAAGCATGGACGTTAAAAATATATTTATAATGAAATGTTCCAAAGTCCCCATAGATTCCATGTATGGAAAACATTTTATTCAAGGTTGAATGTCGAAAATATCAGGTTTTCGCATATAACTCTGAAACGGTAATTACTATCGAAAAGTATTGATTTGTTTTAGTTTTTTTATTGAATTTCATTTCATTTTCATTTCATTTATTTATTTCAAAAAGTGGTAGTACAAGAAGAATATAATAATTCTTATCATTAGTACTAAATAACTAAAACAAGCTCGTCAAAAAGAGTTACAAAATTGAGGAAAAACAAAAATATGAATATTTATATACAATAAGTATGTATATAAATAATAAAGATTGGTATATGAAAAAATAGCAAAGTTAAATGACAATAATTAGTTAAATACAATTAGGTATATACAATTTATGAAAAATCTAAGTTATTCAAATAAAATTTTTTATATGCGACTTGAGAAAAGATAGTGTTGTTATCTGCGATATATTCATAAAGAGCTTTTTTGAAACTTGGAAGCGTAGTACACTGCCGGATTGAAAACGGTAACGAATTCCATAGCCCAATAGAGTGGAAGAAAAACAATCTCTTGCTTTCTAGATAATTGAAAGAAGGTACAATAATACTGTTCGTTCTGGAAGAAGAAGCAAAATGAATTCTTTCATATAGGTACAAAGGTTGCTCATCGATTATTATGTTAAAAAGAAAAACACAATTTTTTAAATTTAAAAATTCTTTAAGAGACAGACCTGTTATTCTTTTGCTATAAACAGATATATGATCATATCTACGCAAGTGAAAAATATATTTAATGGCGGTATTATATGCGACTTGAAGTTTTCTTATAGAAACTGAATCTAATTTACTATAAATAACAGTACAAAAACTAAAAATCGGTACTAAGAGACTTTTAACAAGCCTCAGCCTAGGAGCAAATGGTGTTACTGATGAAGATGCATTTAACTGTCTAACTCCTGCATAAATTGATCTGACGATCAAGTTCACATTATCCCTAGCAGAGAGTTTTGTATTTAAAACTATTCTTAGACTTTTTACACTTTTAACATACGGTATATCTTTTTTCATTAGCTGAATAGGAGGAACTAATGTGGTATCAATGTTGTATTTCGAAAATATTATGCCTTGGGTCTTTTCCGGGTTGAGTTTGAGACGATTTACTGATGCCCAGTCAGCAATAGATTGCAAGTCCTCAATTTACCTATAAACACAGTCTTCTATAAGCCCAATGGGGCGTGATAAGTAAATTTGCACATCATCGGCGAAGAGGTGTAATGAGACGTTTTGACAAACAGATGGCAAATCGTTAATAAAAAGGGAAAATAAGAGGGGACCCAGAATAGATCCCTGTGGAACTCCAGTTTTGAGGGTCAAAAATTCTGAGCAACCTCTGCTTGTGTGAACACTTTGAGTTCTTCCAGTCAAATAGCTCTTTATTAGTTTAACATAGAGGTAATCAAAACTAAACAGATTCATCAGTTTTTTGCATAAAATTTCAAAGTTAACACTGTCAAACGCTTTAGAAAAATCGAGAAGACAAAGTACGGATAAATGGTTTTTGTCAAATCCCATCCGTATGTCATCAAGAATTTTGACTGTCGCAGTTTAACAGCTGTGATTTTCTCTAAAACCGGATTGAAATGAGCTTAGTAACTTATGAACGATTATATGTTTATTAATTTGTCCACGTACATATAACGATTTCAAAAATTTTAGAAAGGCATGGTAAAATACAAATTGGTCGAAAATCTTCAGGACCTTTACATACTGACTTCTTTGGCAGAGGAGTTACTTTGGCTTTCTTCCAAGACATTGGAAAAGTAGAAGTTGTTATACATGAATTAATTATATGCGTTAAAGTCTGAATAATATGAGGCAAAATCAATTTGATAAATTTTATAGGCAGTCCATCTACTCCAACTGCATTAGACTTGATATGTCTTATTGCATTTAACACCTCTGTCTCGGAAACACAATTGAAACTCAATAAGGAATGATCAGTCGTTCTGTTAAAAGTAGTTGCAGATTCGTGTATTTCATTATCTGTAGAGCTATTCGACATGAAATGCTTATTTAATTGCATTGGTTCGAGTTCGCACACATTTGTATTAGATTTGGAAACTATAACAATTTTTTTTAATATTTTTCCAAAGAACACCACTAGGCAATTTTGTATTTAGTTTTGAAGTAAAGAACCTGGCTTTAGCTTTTTTAACTTCACAGACAACACGATTTCGGTTTATTTTAAATAAATTCCAATTCGTCTCACTTTTATAGCGTTTCCAACGGGAAAAAGATCGATCTCTAGTTTTAATCAGTCTCATAATTTTAATATTGAACCAAGGAATGCGATAGTCAACGATATTAACATTCTTTAAAGGAACATGTTCTTGGAACAGATTCATAATCAACGATTCAAAACGGTCGACTTTTAGATCAACAATTGGTGATTCCAACATAAATTCCACGGAAATGACACACAATCCTGTATCAATTCATTTAACTTTATATTTTTATAGTCTCTAAAAGTAAATTGGTCTGGCATTGGGGTTTGACTGAAACATATGTCATAAGTAACAAAAATGAGATCATGGTATGAAGGAATTCCAATCAAGCTTATTTGGTCAAACAATAAAACTTTGTCGAGGCTACTAGTCATTGCCACATCAAGTAAACTAGCTGCACAGTTTGGGCGAAAATGGGTGGGAAATAATTTGTTCACAACTTGAAGTCCACTCATTTCACAGTCATCGAAAAAACAAATAGAATCATGATTATTGTTGGATATATCCTTATTGAAATCCCCTTAAGTATATCAGTGTAATTACAACTATATTCCGCGAAATTATTAAAAAAAGAGTCCAAAGGTACGCTTTTATGTGTGTTATAAACACAAGCTATCATCAATTTTCTCGCATTATGAAAAATTTCAACAAATATATACTCAACGACCTCTGACGATTCGGAACAATAGAGAACGCGACAGGAAAAGGCGTCTTTGCAGTAAACTGCAACGCCACCACCCCTTTTATTTGAAGATCTATCATTACGAAAAACTTTATATCCTGGGATATCAATAAGCACATTTGAAACCTCTGTTTTAAGCCAAGTTTCCGAAACACACAAAACATCAATCGATTTAGACGAAAATAAGTCTCTTATTTCATCAATATGTGCATTAATGCTTTGTGCATTGATGTGGCAAACTTTGAAACCATTGTACTGACTTGATAAAACGTTTAATAAAACTCTGCAAGAATTGTATTCCTCCGACACATCTGAGTTACTAGAATAACTCATTATATACAAATAAAAAAAAAAGCGTATCGCTTTATAAGTATTTCATACAAACTTTGTAGATCATGTTATCTGCAATAAAAAAGATCATATCATATCATATCAAGACTCACCGTTAAGAAGACATTGACATTTCAAAAAACGTAAAGTGCAGAAAATTCCCGTTTTTCACGTATAACTCCTAAACGGTTCATATTTCCGAAAACATGTGAATACCAAAGTTTGTAAATTATGTACTCCCCTACAGCAAAATGTATTTTGTCTTTAAAACAAATAATTTACAAATTTTTTGTTTTTAAATTTTGACAAAAAGTCTAAATTTCTTTTTTGTTTGCGTTCTACTCTAAAATGACGAAGTTTTCGAAAACAGATTACGCTAAATTTGTAGACCATAATATTTTTATATATTATATTAGACAAAAATATTATAACAATTGTTTCCATATAAGTCATAAGTCGCAAGATATTGCGACATTTAATAGCGTCAAATGTCGAATATGCAGGTTTTTTACGTTTTTTGTAATTTCTTGGAATTTCCTTTACATTTTTTTACCTAAGATTTACCTACCATTTCTGAAAAAAGGCGATTCTAAAATTTATAAAGTTTTATACTACAATACATGACTACGATGCTTATGTGCTGACAATGACGCTGATGTTCTCATTATAGAAACTGCAATAAATCAATTCAATCCAACTGATGTAAATGTTGCTGTTGGTGAAGATGTTGATCTGTTGGTATTACCGCTCGAACTCCAATTGAAAAAATCATTTATTTTTTTAAAACCTGGCAGGTCTCAAAAACCATTTTCGAATAGGAGTCAGCTTATTCTAAATGTAAAAATCAAATCCTATTTTTACATGCTATGACTGGCTGTGATTCAACATCAACATTGTTCCGGAGGGGCAAAACAACAGTTAACTTCACGCTCTATTTTTTGTCACGCCTTAGGTGAAAAGTATACAATTATGTTTTGCTCCTTGCATAATGCATATGCATAGGTTTTATTATCGATTTATTAATTTGTTGGTGGTATTAAAAAAAAAATGGTGGGTGTACAGTTAAGATATCGAAGAGATGCATTATTTGAGCCCCTGTACAGTTTGAAATTCGGTTTTGGTATGAAGATATAGTTTGAAAATTACATACAAAGGGCAATTTGTTTTTATTAAAAAAAAAAAAAAAAAAAAAAAAAAACGGGGCATTTACCTACATATATTTTTTTTCGGATAAATGAAAATGATGCATCTTATTGCATTTTTTTTACTAAAATCTAAAGCTTGCCAGCTGATTTCGACGAAATTCTTAGCTTCCCTTCTATTACTTCTATAATTATTGTCTGACGTTGCATTTAAAAGCCCGTAGGTATAACATAAACATTTCTAATGATTTTGATCAAACTTGGAACATTTAGGCCCGTTTGCTGATACGAAACATAAATGTACATCATAGCTAAGTTCAACATAGTTTGTATGTTCAACTTAATTTATTCTCTATTGCTAAAAAATATTCATGATCTACTTAGCTATACATAACTCTCATGAGAGAAATCGCTGCCAAAACGTCAATTTTGTGTGAAAAGTCAAATCTATTTCTAGTATTTTGCATTTTGAGGCGTTTTTTGGGCGTGTGGTTAACAGTTTAACTAAATATTTGATTTTAAATATGTTTTTTCAATGAAACCTGGTAATTAAAAAACTACCCGGAGTTATTTTTTGTGTTTCTGTAAAAAGTTATATTGTGAAGTTTTGTTGTATGCATATAAATTATATAATTAAGCATCTAGAATCAATTTGGAAAGTCCAACATGTATATTTATAAAATTTGATGTTAATATTGACGCTGTCGCTTCGCAATTCTTAGCAATATGTGTTACTTAAGCGTTTATGTTGACCTTAAGCATTTATGTTTCGTATCAGCAAACGGGCCTTAATCTCTAGATAATATATAAAATAAATCGGGTGGCACAACGGCTCATGAAGAACCAGGGCCTAGTGACTAACAACTCGCAACCATTCCTGTGTGCGCCTATCGACAGGAATGGAAGGGACCTACAATTGTATGCCGAATCCGAACGGCTAGACGAGAAGCACTTATTCGTGACAAGTGATGCTCTTGGAGGATTTGTCAATTCCTCGCAAGAGGCAGTAGCCCCGAAAAAAACTTTTTAGTTTTTAGGTGGACGAGGCTGGGAAGCGAACCCAGACCTCCAGCGTGACAGTTGAACGCACTAACCATTACGCTACGGGCTAGTACAATCTCTAGATAATACCAGGTTTAAAAAAAAAAACAAAAACGGCAATAAAGTTTTTAGCCCAGACAAATTAGACAAGAAAAAACCCTACTAACCCTCCTTAATCAACTGTTAAAAGTACCAAGCAAACCGCGTTGGCGTACGACCACAATCTTGAAAGCTAAGACCATTTTGTAGGCAAACACAGCTACGCTCGCATTAACATTCGCAGTTGCATGATATAATTCTTCTTTCTATTTTTTAACGCCCATCCCCACAGCATATCCATTTTACGTTTGAATGATCTTTCTAGGACAAAAATGTACCCCAGGTATAGCCAAAAGCCGACAAATATAAATGATGGTGTTCTTTTATCAATGGCAGTTTAACCACGAAAGGGATTTTTTGGCAACTTACGCATATGATTATTGGTACTGTTGTGAACATGTCCTCGTAATTTCAGCTTTTTAGTAAATATTTATGGGTTATACTTAATTTTTTCGAATTTGCACTGCAATTTACTCTGTTAAATTCAAAACAGTAGCCTTGCAATACCTATAACTAATTTGTATTTAATTCCCTGATTTTGTCAATCTAAGCTTGTCCATTTGATATTTGAATGGTCTTTTTAGGGCAACAAGTTCCAGAGATATAGCCACAAACAAAGAGTGCAAGATGGCTGCATTTTTTCACGATTGTGGTCGTACGCCAACGCGGATTGCTTGGGACTTTTAACAGTTGATTGAGGACACTGTTCTAAACATTTCCACTAAAATAAAATATACCTGTACAGAATTTTTTCCGGGTCAAAGCCTAATTTGACTGGGCTATTTGGGCTTTTTTTTGATCAACTTGCATTTTTTTTGATATCCCCGAAAATCTCGTCATTGGCTTTTATTTTGTCGTTACTCGTTTTTTTAATATCCCCGAAAATGTCGCCATTGGCTTTTATTTTTGTCGTTACTAAGCAAATTATTAACTATCGAAATTTATTAATCAATCCATTTCAGTTGATTCGTATTAATTAATCAGAACTTGTAAAAGTAAAATTTAACACGCTGTTAACAACCTTGCCCTTATTTTATCTCAAGGTACTTGATGTAACTCTTTTACCAAATTAGTCGGTAAATTTATCATATCTTCAATATAAAAAAAATATAAGCCTGCAGAAGTAAAACAAAAAAAAAAAAAACAATATCTTCTTTATAGGAATCACTCATACGACATAACTGACAAGAACTTAACAAACAAGTTGTCAACCATATTTCCTGCAGAATTGATGTTGATTACATTTTTGGTCACTGAGCCAAATTCATTCAATATTAATCTATTCAGTCTACCATACATTTCAATATTCTTATCTTCTTCTTTTTTTTCCATCAAATATTAAACCCCACTCGATTCAGTGATTGCGAAAATTGTCTCATTTCAGTTGTTGTTTTTGTTTTTATTTTTGCCTTTGCTTCTTGATATTAACTTTGGTATAGGTATAGTAAAAAGTAATAAAGAAAGATATTAGTTTGTTTCCTTTGGTATTTTTATATGATTTCCATTAACCTTCGATCCTTAGGGTAAATGATATGTAATTTTAGTTTCATTACGTCTTATACCTATAATAATAAGTTTCTATATTTTGACATTTTCACATTCAACAAAAGCTATTAGGGCGGAAGTGGATACCTTTTTGTTCTCTTTTATATAGAAGTTTGTTGCGCTAATCCGATTTTGATTGGATTAGGACATAATATTCAACACAGAAGGAGGGGTAGGTTAGGTATAGGTTTGAAGACATTGAATCAATTTTCATTTCATATAGAACTTTATTTTGAACTGACTTAGCTTGCTGATACAGCGTGATATAGACAAATATGAAGATGTTACAGTATGTAGGCAGAGCAACTTGGTCTTTGATGTGCAAAAGAAAAACTTAATCTTCTGATTACTTACTTACTTTTGATGGTGCTCACAGCCCAGGATGGGCTTCGGCCTCAACTAACAAGCCAGCTCTGTCCCTAGCTAGCCGCTTCCAGTAACGCACACCGAGTGCTTTGATGTCGTCATTCACTTGATTGCGCCACCTGTTACGGGTTCTTCCTCTGCTGCGTACCCCATCGGGGTTGGATTCGAAGACTCGTCGGGCAGGTGCGTTGCTGTCCATACGGTCCACGTGCCTTAGCCATCTCAGCCGCTGTATTTTCAACTTTTTGACCAGGTCAACGTCGCTGTAAACCCCGTATAGCTTGTCGTTGAATCTTCCCCTCCATACTCCTTCGATACACACCGGACCGAAAATCACACGAAGAATCTTCCTCTCAAAGCACCCTAGCAGATTTTTATCCGAATCTTTCAGTGTCCATGCTTCTGACCCATAAAGCAGGACCGGGATGATTAGGGTTTTGTATAAAGTCTCCTTGGTTCTCTGAGAGAGGGCCTTACTACTTAAATGCCTTCTTAGACCGAAGAAACAGCGGTTGGCAAGAGTAATTCTTCGCTTGATCTCCGCACTGATGTCATTCTGCGATGTAATAGTGGAGCCCAGGTAGACAAAGTCCTTTATAACTTCGAAGTTATATCTGTCCATCGTGATATTTTGCCCGAGTCGACGATGTTGAGATTCCTCTCTCGATGACAGCATATACTTCGTCTTGTCCTCATTAACCGCCAATCCCATTCTAGCCGCCTCCGATTCAATGCTCGCAAATGACCCTGCCACAGCTCGCTTTGTTCTGCCGACAATGTCTTCGGCATCCGCATACGCAAGCAATTGAACGGACTTTTGATAGATTGTACCGCAGGTGTTGATGTTGGCGCGTTGCGTACAATGGCTTTAAGAACGATGTTGAATATGTTGCATGATAACGCGTCGCCTTGCCTCAATCCTTTCTCAACATCAAAGGAATCGGTGGTGTTCTTACCAATTTTGACGGAGCAGCGAGATTTCTCCATCGTCATCCTGCACAAGCGGACGAGTTTGGCAGGGATGCCGAGACTCGACATGGCTCTGTATAATTCGTCCCTTTTCACGCTATCATACGCGACTTTAAAATCGATAAAAAGGTGGTGTGTATCGATCTGGAATTCCCGGGATTTTTCTAAAATCTGTCGGAGTGTGAACATTTGATCGACGGTTGACTTGCCTGGCCTAAAACCGCACTGATAAGGGTCGATCAGATCGTTGACAAAAGGTTTTAAGCGGTCACAGAGGATGGCCGACAAGATTTTATAAGCGACGTTTAGGAGACTAATTCCTCTGTAGTTGGTTCATTTCAGAACATCTCCCTTTTTATGGATGGGGCACACTATATCGAGGTTCCATTCATAGGGCATACTTTCATCCGACCAAATTTTGCAGATGAGCTGGTGTGTGCTCCTAGCCAATTCATCTCCCGCTGATTTAAATAGTTGGCTTGTAAGCCATGCGCACCAGCAGCCTTGTACGACTTAAGTTTGGATATCGCCAACCGCACTTCGGTTAGGTCGGGTGAACGGAACTCTTGGCCATCATCGTCCAAGTTGAATGGAGCGTTCTGCCTATTAGCGGCATCTTGGCTGTCTTCGCCATTAAGCAGTCTAGAGAAGTGTTCTTTCCAGATCCTCAGCACTGACTGTGTGTCTACTACCATATTCCCAGTCTCATCTCGGCAGGCTTCCGTTCTAGCCTTGAATCCTTGAGTAGATCGCTTCACCCTCTGATAAAATTTTCGAACATCTCCCCTACCGCTACAACCCTCAATAGACTCTACCGCCCGCTTCTCGTGCTCTCTCTTTTTCCTCCTGAGAAGTCGGCGTTCCTCTTTTCGTTTCAGCCCGTAGAGCTCCCGGCCCACTAATCTTCTGATATTCACCCAAATAAGGAAAAATTAGAACTTTTTTAAATACCCTGAATCCACAAATCTACTACATACCTGTTTTGTTGTTGTATATTAGTTTGGATTTGAATAAATTTCCATTGAAGTGCGATCAGCCATTAAATTGTTTTTCTTGTTTTTTTTTTCTGTATTTCTTAATTAAAAAGCAAACGGTTTTCCTGTTTTACTGACCTTTCATGAGTCATAGGGTGGTTCAAATAAAATAAAGTTTCTTAAACAATTTGCCCCTTGTTTATAAAGAAAAAATTGTTATTTCAGCCCCCGAGTTTAGGAAAACTACACAATGGAATAAGAATTTTCGGGACTCAAACTGAAGGCACTTGCTTAGTGCTCCATTTGAGTCCGGAACATTTTTATTCCGTGGTGAAGTTTTCCTAAACGCAGGAGCTAAAATAACTATTTTTCTTTATAAATACAGGGGTTAAACTATAAGATCTTAAGAGCTCTTAGAAACTGCTCAAAAATCAAGAATTAATATCGCGATTTTGTTCATTCAATACAAATTATAATGGAAGATAGTGGTAAGAATTTTGGAATTTTTTAAGGCGCTTACTTACTGATGTTGGCCATGTAAGAAATTTGTTGACTTATTTATATAAATGATGGATAAATGGTAGATTGTATAAAATTTTGAAAACAAAAATAATTAATATTATTTTTTCATCATTTTTGCTATAGGTAAATTGTAAGTTTAAAAAATATTTATGTTTTTAAAATTAGCTTATTATTAAAAAAAATGACTTAATATTTTTTAAATAAAGCTTAGAATTTTGACTTCAAAACGGTGTGCTGTTATTTCTGTTATTTGCTCTCCTGCCTGAAAGGGTGGAAAATAAATCCGTTCGCTATCAGGCTATATAGGTTTTAGTAAAACGAACGTTAACCTCAGAAAAAGGTATTTAGATGCGTCAAAAAGATACTGTAGACAATTTATTCATCATACTGTGACCTTTCATTCGAGATTTGTATTGAAAAATTAACAAAGCCATTTTTTTAGAGTCCTAAGCACGAAATACAAACTACTAACCAATTTTTAAGTAATTTTTAATTAGATCCACCCTAATGAACAACCCTACTACTGCAGAGCACAAACACGAAGAAACTAATCGCTATGACTCCAACAATAATTACTATACTAAAATACCTAGACGAGAGGGTAGGTCTAACCATGGATTATTTTTTTTTTTAGCGTGATGGTGAATGAAGATGGTTTGTTATACCTATTATTTTAATTTAATGAAGATTAAGCACGAAATGTGTGATGTTTAATCGATTTATTAAAAAAAACTGTATACCTAATTTAATTGATGGTATTTGTATTATGTAAATTCTCACTATAATTTATTTTTTGATTGCATTTTAAAGAAAATATTAAAGTTTTATTTTTGAACACTTTTACCTACGTTACGTGACGAATCCATTCGAACTAATTATTTGTGTTCTTTTATAGAACCAAAGAACGGTGTCAGTATTTATGAAATTTATAAGTATGATAAGACCAAACAATTTTAAAATTTACATTTGTTAGTTAAGTTTTAAAATGACATTTTTTATTGCACACAAGCACTTAAAATAATATAAACGCCAATAAACAGTCTATTAAACTAACGTGTCATTTTCAGTGACGTTAACTTTTATTGTAATAAAAAAAAAATAGATGAAGAAAAAGAGTAAACGAATAAAAACTTAACGAGTTTATAATGAAAATATACGTTTATGGGTAGGGCTGGCCACGACTTTTGTAAATCTCGTCTCGGTCTCGTTAAAATCGAAAATTTTCAGGCTCGTCTCGGTCTCGTCTCCGAAAAATACGAATTACGGGCAACTTGTTGATTATTTTGGAACGGAATATTTTCGATTATATGTAGTTTGAATACGTGGAGAAGAAAATAAATATTTAACTAAAATTGGATTTTTTAATTTATTAGACTCCCTATTATCAAACTCTATATTATCAAACAGTATAATGGAAAACAAAGAATGGTTGACATAAATGCATCAAAGTACCGAAGCGTGTAGGTGAGCCAAAATAATAGGACAATCATACTGGAAGGGGTTCTATATACCCCCGTTAAGATGGGAGGGGCAATTATCTAAAAAAATTGACTTAAAGTAGAAACAACACTAGTAGAAAACAATGGTAACACCCACAATATTCTCATATAGCTTATCTTGAACCCAGAAACCCATTCTTGAATTTACTTTTTAAATAAAGTTATTTTAATCGATAGTTTTTGAGAAATTAATTTCCAAAATCAGCGTTCTGAAAAAGAATTGTCTACTATTTACTTGGCAAGAAACAGGATTCTTGGAGCAAATTTCTTTTTCAATATTTTCCACTTATTAAGGGAATCTTTTCTATTTTATTATGAAAGCCCATTTTATTTAAATTTTTTTTTAACAAAACACAATATTATTATTTATTAAAAAAATAAAAACATAAAAAAAGAAAGTTCACATCATGTATATACAAAAAATCAAGCACAAGTGCAGTACAAAAATTAAAGATCTTTTCAAGATGTTAGCACATGTGATGGTGGGGAGAATTGGAAAACCTAAATTTTCATCACTGCACCAACACAAACAACATCATCACAAACTTCCAGCCCTTTTTATCTTAATAAATTATTTGCATACCACAATCTCGTCCATATATGCTCTTGGCACAATTTTAACTATATTTCAACGAATCCATCAGGGCTGAGGAATATTCTTACTTCTTACCCCTACTTGAATTCACAAAAGAAACTTCAATTCTCGTATCAGTAATTTTAGGAGGAAGGTACTATTAGATGACATCAATAATGTCTAAACGAACTAGAACGAGTGACAGCTAAAAGTTAGGATTGAGTTGAAAATGTAAAAACACCTGATGCCCTAAAAGAGACTTTTGAAAATGTTGACCTAGTTTTTTATAATATCAGAATAAAATTGAGTGAACAACTTAAAATCAGTATCTATTATGACCAGTCATTTAAGGAATTTTCTTTAAATTTTTTGTTCTAATAACTACCTTAGTTTTGACAACTTAGAAGGTATATAGGACCATCAGCTACAGCTATGCCCTCTTTTATTTTTGTTTATAAAATTGGCAACTTTTATAACTTACAAAATTACTTCATAAATAGAAAAAGAGAAGAACTAAGGAAAAAGAGTTTTATTCTTTTTTTCGTCTGAAAAATGTACATATATAATAAAAGTTAAATTGAAATTTTCTTTTGACACTCACCGTTGCAAAACAATTTCTTAAAAAATAAAGTTACAATATTTAACGCTTCAAGACTTGTTTTTATATTATATACATACTTATACATATACCTATATTTCCACTTAAGAGTTCACTATGACAGTTTCATGATTTTCTTTGCAAGTCAAGATTTTCTTTTCTAAGAGTTTTATTTTTAATACAAAAAGAAAAAAGAAATTTCAATATTATGTGCCCTTGAACCATTTACTTCAATATTTTTTGTAAGTTACAGAAAAATATCACCTTGTAAAAAAGATTATAAAAACGTGAATTCGATTTGAGGACTTTTTGATCCTTAAGAATTAAGAATACCTGACGTGAGGGTTACTTTTGGATTGCACATTTATTGAATAGATTGATTTTTTATTGATTTTATGTCCTTTTTAAGATGAAATGGAAGGTTTGCCCTTTTTGTAGTACGTACTCATGTGTCATTCTCATTTATATTAAACTGGGGTACGCATTTAAATTGCACCCGTTTTAATTTTCCATTTATTACTCTCATAAATATCTAGCCAAAATGATTTTCATAATGACAGCTACAAGGATAGTCCCTTAATATATGTACAATATTAAGCACAAACACAACACATACAAATATACATGTCTTACTTGTTGGATACTACAATTTGACAATGAGAAGCGATAAGCCTTTTTGGAGTTTGGAGGCTTTCGACTATGATTGAAAAAGATGAATTTAAAGTCACAGTTTTCGATTTTTGTCTTAAAAAAAAATTAATAAGTAATAAAAATAAATATTTTAAACTTTTGAAGTTTTAATAACAACATCTGTAAATTGTAAGTGTACTCTTTTAGTAGTGCTACGGCCAATTTCTTGACAAAGTTCTAAATTCGATTTGAAACTCAATCTTGTAACTCTCGGTTTATATTTAGAACTTAGTTTTAAAAATATTTCGAACCCGATCATTTCTTCACTTCCTTAGAACTCGGCCTAAAATCATTTTTGAGTTTTAAATAAAGGGTTTTTCAACAGGGACAAAAGTAGAGCAACAGGGACAGCAAGCGACGCCATACTTCTTGCCGCTCTTCTTACATTTCTCTTCAGTAAAATTTGACGTTTCATGATGGAAAGATATGCGAGCCAACAACGAGTCGAAATTATTAAAATGTACTACCGAAATTCGGATTCAGTGGCCTCAACGTTAAGAGCACTACGTCCAATTTATGGTCGTCATAATCGTCCAAGCAGATCAACAATTGAGCGTCTAGTGGACAAATTTAAATCCACAGGCACAGTACAAAAAGTTCCCGTGCCAGTGAGACAAAGAAGTGCCCGTAGTGTCGAGAATATTGCTGCTGCTGAGGCTTCAGTTGCAGAAAGCCCAAATGTGTCTCTCACACGTCGTTCTCAAGCGTTGGGCATTTTTGTGACTTCGTTGTGGCGAATTTTGCGAAAAGATCTTGGCCTATATCCTTACAAGATTAAACTGACGCAAGAACTGAAGCCGCTTGACCACCAGAAGCGTCCTATGTTCGTGAATTGGGCTGAGCAACAACTTGAAAATGATTCGGATTTTCATCGAAAAATCATCTTCAGCGATGAGGCTCATTTGTGGCTGAATGGCTTCGTCAATAAACAAAATATGCGGTATTGGTCAGGCAGCAATCCACACGTACTCCACGAGTCATCATCGTGGTGTGGTTTATGGGCCGGCGGCGTCATTGGGCCGTACTTCTTCCATGATGATCAAGACCGGCGCGTTACTGTGAATGGGGATCGCTACCGTTCAATGATAACCGAATATTTTTGGCCCCAATCGGATGATATGGACTTGGAGGACATGTGGTTCCAACAGGACGGTGCCACAAGCCACACAGCGAATGTCACAATCAATTTATTGGAAACCAAGTTTGGAGAACGTGTTATCTCACGAAATGGTCCAGTCGCTTGGCCGCCTCGGTCGTGCGATTTGACGCCGTTAGACTATCTCCTGTGGGGCTACGTCAAGTCTATGGTCTATGCCAACAAGCCAGCGACGATTGATGATGAACTTCGTACGAATATCGAACGTGAAATTGCAGCAGTATCGGCCGATTTATGCTTGAAAACCGTCGAAAATTGGGTTCAGCGTCTGGACTTCTGCAAGCGTGCCCGTGGTGGCCTTGCAAAAAAAATCGAGTTTCATGCATCAAACGTACTTTCACAGAAATAAAAAATTTCATTGATATCCAAAACCGTTTTTGTTTTATTTAAAAAAACTTTTGTAGCGCTCGTATTGAAAAACCCGATACTTTAGATCTTAGTTTAATGAAACGAAGTTCTAACGTATATTTTATTATTTTCGTAGCACCCGGTAGCATTTTTGACATGAATTTCTGACATTCTATAAATAATTATTGTATAAAATATATATTTGAATTTTGTATTGGCAGTAACCTATTTTGGCATATAAATTTCTATCGTTCTGTCATAAATTTCAAATAAATTGTCAATTTCTTTGTACCCTCGTGCTGGTTTTCCTTGTATTGGTATTATGTTTGTTTTATTTTTTTTATTATTTTGTGTGAATTTTTTTGAAAGGATTTTTGAAAATTTTCGGTAATCGTGTGTAGAGACCGAGCGATTGCAGCTGACTTTTGACCAGAAATAAAATTAAAATATATTTTGTGTGAAGTGCATGAAAAGTGCATTAATTTTCTTTAAATAAAGTTAGTTAGTAGGTGATTGATTGTGAATATGAGTGTAATTTTTTGTTTAAACAATAATTTGTATGCACTTTACTAATGGACACTATCATTTTTTTTTTCACCTCAAAAATTAGCTACATAAAAGCTCAAAAAAGAAACCAACCAAAAATGAATGTATAGATAAGAAAACAAACTGTCACCAAAAATAGCTTATGTATCCCGAAATCTAAGAACAACGAATTTGGTGGCGTGCTTATGCAATCACTGAACTTTTGGTTTCCCTTCATACAAATTTGGTTTCCCTTAACACAAAAGAGTTGTCCGCCAAACATAACTTTTGCGTTGCACAATTTCTGATTGTTCGATGACTGTTTAGAGAACCGTCGCGTCGCCGTCGGCGGTTATTTCGAAGTAGGTAATATATGTATTTAGACTATGGACCTCTTATCCGAATTACAGAAATTCCACCGAGGTAATTATTGCACCATAACCGGCCTTGTGGCCTTGGTAAATTTATACCAAATTGGTTTTAATTGCATTTCTTTTTATTGGTTCCTAGTTTTAGGGCTTAGAACTTTGTCAAGAAATTGGCCGTTAGTTGAATCCACATATTTTTGGTGATAATACTTCAAGTATATTTGTATACTACTCAAGATATGTTTTGATCCGGACAAAATTAATAACAGTCTGAACTTTGGTGGAAATATTGATACTTAAATAGTGGATAGGATACAAATCTTAATTTATCCTTCGGCTTTTTTGGTCACAATGGATATGGCAATGAAACAATCAAGTTACATTTGCTTTTCCCGACGTTTCGGCAGGGGTTGGTGCCTTCTTCAGGGGAGAACTTTATTGCACAACAAAATATAAAAAAAAAAAACAGTATAATAACAATTTTATGACAACATTAAAAATTAGACTTACATTTTGTAAAAATATCAAAAATTGTAATAAATTTACATTGAAAAAAAATTTTTAAATTTATGCACTTCAAAATGAAGTTCAGTCTTGTACTTTATAAAAATTAAAAAGAATAAACAAAAACAAGCAATTGACGTTTAGTCAGTGACAAGTGATCAATATATAGCGGGTATGTTTTGTGTGTCGAGCTTTCGGTTCATGTTGTTGTGGTTGTTAATGATGTGCAACGTTTCAAGAGTGTATCGCTTTGACGCGTGCCGCTCGGTTTGGAGAATTTGGACATCTTCGAAGTCTGGAGAATGGCCGCTTTCAATTATGTGACTCGCTAATGCAGTTTTCCAGGGTTGTTAGATTTTATGTCAGATTTGACATACGTTGACGAAGGAACTGTTTTGTGGCGCCAATGTAGCATTGATTACAAGGATTGTCGGGTTTGCCCTTACAGTTGATTTTGTATATCACATCCGTGGCTTTGTCTTTATCCGGTTTAACTTTAAGCTTAGTGAAAAGGTGGCTTAGTGTTTTGTTGGATTTATAAGCCAAAAGAATGTCTTTTGATTTGTCGACGACAACCTTTTTGAAGTTTTCAGTTATACCAGGTACATAGACAACACTTCTGTAATATCCAATAGGGCAGTCCGCTTTCAGGTTCTGTGGAGCTTTGATTTTTTGCTTTTGTATGAGAGCTTTTGTACTGAGGAGGGAAACCCATTATCTCCCAGTATTTTTGTGATTTTTATTTCATTGGTGTTATGAAATTTTTCATCACTCAGCGTGAATACTTTGCCAACAAGGTTGGAAGCCATGTTGATAATGATGTGCTTAGCTTGGTTAGAGTTAAAATTAATTAGTCTTCCCGACGCTGTGTCTTTATGGTGCCAGTTAAACACAAGAACCTCGTTCTCCCGACGAATTTTCACGTCAGGGAATGCTATTTTACAGTTCTTTTCCATCTGAATTGTGAATTGGATCTTTGGATGGAACCCGTTCAGTTCTTTTTAAGTTTTATAAAGTACAAGACTGAACTTCATTTTGAAGTGCATAAATTTAAAAATTTTATTCAATGTTAATTTATTACAATTTTTGATATTTTTACAAAATGTAAGTCTAATTTTTAATGTTGTCATACAATTGTTATTATACTTTTTTTATATTCTGTTGTGCAATAAAGTTCACCTGAAGAAGTCTGCAACCCCTGCCGAAACGTCGGGAAAAGCAAATGTAACTTGATTGTTTCATTGCCATATCCATTGTGACCAAAAAAGCCGAAGGATAAATTAAGACTTTTATCTTATCCACTATTTAAGTATACTGGAAATATTGATTGCATTGTGCAAGCTAGCAGCTGCAATACATCTAACTTTTAAAGTCCTTATTTAAAGAAAATTGATAAGCAAATATAAAGGGGATATAGAAGTAACAAAAACTATTTTATGGTCTTGTTTGTGTCAATTATTTTTTTAGAAAATTACCCCTCCCACCTTAGCAAAGGGAAATGTACCTCTCAAGTTTCATACAATTTCTTTTTTTATTCGACCCAAAATAAACATAAACTCTAGAATTATGTCACATCTCTTGCATTTTTTATAAGATTTTCTAATGTTTGAAAAATATAGATTACATTTTGAGATTTAATCTAAGTTACTAAGTTCTACTTAAAAAACTATTTTTGTAGCTGCTGTTTTTGCCAGCTAAATAATAAAAATTCGACTCGCACTAGCAATAAATAAAAATAAAAAAAAGTTTAGAATTAAATCAAAAAAAGTACGTATACGCCCCAGTGTACTGTTAAATTTCGCTGCATTTTTCCTAAAGAAATTGGGTCATACTACTTCAATTTATCTGTCCAATTGTAACTACGTATCGGATTTGCTTTAGATTGTTTATGATTTCTTATAGGAGAAAATTGAACTTTTGTTTTAGTTTCAGTTTCAGTTTTTTTTTCTTATTTTTACAAAAAATGATCTACAGATTTTGACTAATACTGGATTTGAGGTTATGCAAAAAAAAAAACGGAAATAGGGTTTTGACAATTTTTAGGTGGACCAAAATTGCATATTGTTTGTTTGTTTTAAACTTTCTCTTGGAATTAAAACCTTTAAGCTCTAAAAACCCTACCTACCTACACATTCGTATTACTTTTTTATATTTCGCGCAAAATTTTAAACTATTATTTTATAAAACTCCGAAAATAAAAATGTATTTACATATCATAAGACTCTGAAAAGATCATACAATTTCCCGAGTTTTATAAAATAAAATTTTTAAATTCCGCGCGAAATATAAAAAAATAATACGTATGTGTACATGTTCATCATGTGTAAAATGAATTATTAGCAATAATTAGAAAGTAACGGGGTGCTGTGTCGGGTAACTTTCCAATCATTTTGCAATTTTCAAAGACATGAAAATTATACCTACATGAGAAATTATTTTCAAAAACTGTTGCACAATAGAATGCTTCACTGTCATAACCCGACATGCCAAAATCAGACACAACATTTTCGATTGTGGCATGTTATATTTATAGAAGTTGGCAAAATTGGTCTTATTTCTCAAAATAATTTGGCCTTATTTCACAATGTCAAAGTGTAATGAGACCAACTGCTGAAAATTGGCCCTATTTCGCTTTTTCAAAGTGCAATAAGGCCAATTCTTGAAAGTTGGCCTTATTTCACTTGGCTTTATTTCACGTCACCATTTAACCGTTCGAAGGCTGTTTGTTAACACATTTTTGAATTGCTTACTTTTTAACGATTTGTGTCTATTGTTTTTGATAAGCCTTGCTCAATCAAATAAGAACCAAAATTGTGGAAGTGATTTTAAGCAAAATTTTCTTATAGGTATAGCCAGCTTTTTTATTTGTTAATTTTGGTTTGTATTTTCCTTTTAAGTGAATGCGCTTTAATCCAAGAAAACAATTTATAACATCTACAATTTTTGTTCGATTAAAAATATTAATAAGAATAATAAGTGTTTACTTGGTATATAGGACAGGTGTTTTCAATCAAAACTAATATTACGATGATGGAGAAGTCCAATAAAGTTATTTTCGTCGGTCAGTTTGAGTTGTCTGTCCTGATATACATCGAGCTAGAACCCAAACGGTTTAAGGGAATTGCGAATTTTATGCGACTGCCTAGGGTAGAAACTCGAATTTTTGTTTTAGCTCATCTAGTTCGGGTAGCTGACATACAACAATTTCGGTCTTATCAAGTTTCCTCAAAAACGGATCTCAAGATTTTGATTTAACTTTTTACATGTCATTTCTAGACCATTTCTAATAATACTGGATACCACGTTTTTACAAAAAAAAAACTCCCGAATATTGAAAATAAAGTTATGGGGTTTTCAAATTTCAAACAAATTGAACAATTTTTTGAACAAATCGCCTTTTTTTATACTTGTTTAGGTTGGTACATAATATATTCCCGCATATCTAGTCATTAGATTGATTGATTTTATCATAATTTTGCAATCTGGTACTTCTAAGTTCGCTTAAAATTATTGTATTTTATTATGAATATTTTTTTATGAAAAAATAAAATCTGAGAGAAAAACATGTTTTTATCTTATTTTTTTTTTCAAATTGATTTCTATTAAATCTAATAAGTTCAAAACAGCTGTTTTAACATGTTTTTATTATTTTCTTGTCAACGATATATTATTTTTAGGCCCAGTTTTTCAGTGTTGGGTTAACCCCAAGCTAGTTAACTTTCGAAACAGATCTGTCTACAGTTACGTCAGGACTTAACTCACCAACTTTGGTAAGTTAACTCGGGCCTAACTTTAAACCCGCACTGAAAAACTGGCCCTTAAAAACTAAAAAAAAAGTGAGCGAGAAAGAACACCACGTCGATTGTTTTTTTTTTTTAATTTAAATACATTTTTTTGGTTACAAAAAATTGATGTTACCAATTTAGCGTCCCTCCAGATAAGAACAATAAATAAGTTGGTTTTGATTTTAAAGTTTTTAGAATTTGTAGATATTATCGTTTAAATTCAAAGGGCCAGAAATCGAGCTGATTTATTATTCAATCTAATTTAAAGTATGATTTTTTTTTCAACATTAACAAGTATGTAATACAATACACAAACTTATTAATGAGAGTAAATTGACGGCAGCTGAAATGAAGATGCTTCGCATGACAGCAGGAGTGACAAAGCGTGATCGAATAAGAAGCAAGAGAATCCGAGGAAGCCTACAAGCCGAGGAATACCATCTTGGACAAAATACAGCATGACCAACTTAGCTGATACTGTCATGTACAAAGAAGATGCCATGAGAACCCAGCTCAAAAACAAAAAAACACTGTCGCGGAAGAAAGGCAGTCGCAAAAACTCCTGGATGAAACAAATGGAACGACACCTGCATTAAGTTGGCCTCAGACATAGAACAATCCAAAACCGGGAGGCCTGTCGACGTTTTCTGAGGTCAACCCGCCGAAACCCACAAGTGGAACCTTAGGCAAAGCAGTTGAGTGGGAGAGTTGTGGTCCCTCTCGAGATCATGACAATCGCCGGTAAAAGGAAGAAGAAGAAGAAGAAACTTATTTGGGTCTTTATTTCCCTTTTAATTATTGACGTCATTCTTAAAGATCGGACAATTATAACTTAAGGCTCTAAGCTACTTCTTTCCTTGTTTATTAATTTTTTATTTATTAAAATCGATTTTATTGTGAAAAATGTGATCCAAGTCTCCTAAGCGCTGTTTCCGTTAGACCAATATTTATAAAACCACGAAAACATTTTTAAAAGGAGTTTTCACCAATAATCGTGTAAATTTATTTTATTTAAATTGTTCAATTTTTCATCAAATATATTAAAAATCAAACTCACTCACACACCCCTTTAGTATGAAATTTCGTGCCCATTCGCAATAATTATTATACTTGAATGTAGCTTCACTTCTTAATTTTTTGAAAGAAGACGAAGACGATGCGAAAGTGCTTGGCAGAGATCAAAGCTGGCAATTTTGTTTGATTTTTTTTTCCCGATTTCACGATTTATTTAAAAAATCGATTGATGATTATATAGCATGTAGGACAAAAAAAAAACGATAGCTCAAGGCACTCTAAGGTTTGTATTTGCTCCGCATAACAGTAAGTTAGTAGTTGAAAATTTCCCATTAAAATTAAGAACAGTAAAAACTACTGAAAAAATAAAATTTCTAAACACACTAAAAAAAGATAAAAATCAACGAAATCAATAAAAATAAACGTTTACAAAAAAATAGTAACAATTTTTTTTCAAATTTGAACGCTTTTTTTACGGTCAACAGAGCGGATTTTCTTAAGCAGCGTCCACATTACGTGGATTTGTGTTTATCAACAGTGCTGATCAACAATGTTGAGTTAAATGCGGACGTGTAAATCAACAGAGTCGATTAACTTTTCATGACCCGAAAGTTACCCGATTCAAATGGGTTAGGTTAGGTTAGGTAGAGATGGCGGTCACAAGCATCCTTGTTCGATGACCCAATTAACGCGGTAATGAGCACCGTTTTGATACCATAACTCGTTTGACCTGTGGGTTAAAAGAACATTTTTAAAGAAAAAGAGGGTATTTGGTGATAGATCATCGCCTACGCCCGAGTTCAGCTGCAGTATGCTACGCTAAGCAATTTGCTGATTTGCCCGGGGCGCATACGATCTGATCCCTTAGGGTGATCGTCTTGTAGCACACTCGGATATGGTAATCTCTGTACACCTCCGTCTGTTTGCACAACATGACTTGTGGTTACCAGAGAAAGTACCACCCGCCTGTATGACCAGACGCTTTTATTGGATTGATGAAACTTATTAAGGATTTGGACATAGGAAAAACACCCGATAGGACCAAAGTTCGCAACTAAAAACCATCTACACTGTGCCAACTAGGCAACTTGTTGACTGGTATTGAAGCGAAGGTTGGCACAACCGTGTGATCCTCCGGTCCTCGTGCACCATGAGCCACCTTCAAAAACCAGTAGTCTGCTAGCTCACAGTCATAGGAGTTTGGGGAAGAAAATGGTGCAAAAGGAAACCGAAGTTAATTCTGCATCCATTGAAACATTCTGGAACTTGAAAATAGGAAAAAACTCAAAAGGGTCGAAGTCCGCAACTAAGACCCATCTACACTGTGCCATCTAGGCACTTGTTGGCTGGTATTGAAGCGGAGATCGGCCCAATTGTGTGATCGTCCGGTCCTCGTGCACCATGAGCCACCTTCAAAAACCGTTAGTCTGCTAGCTCGCAGTCATAGGAGTTTGGGGAAGAAGACGGTGCAAGAGGAACCGAAGTAAATCCTAGATCCATTTCGTCGCGTTGAGGAAAGAAGTCAAATCTTTGATCTTCGTTCCGGAGAGTTCGTGAAGGTCGTCAAAAAAGGGCTTCTCAAAAGATTGTTGCCTCATTCTGGCCAAAGCGGGACATTTACAGAGGAAATGAAAGACTGTTTCCTTTTCCTGCTGGTCCCCACAACTACGACAGTGAGTATTGTAGGGGATGCCAAGCTTCGCCGCATGTTCTCCTATTGGCCAGTGTCCAGTGCATGTTGCAACAATCCTTGCTATGTCTCGCCTGGGTCTGCACATTAGGTTAATAGTTCGGGATTTATTATAGGTAGGCCAGATTTTTCTAGCAATAATGCAGTTAGGTAAACTATTCCACCTACGATTAGATTCTGAGAGAAAAATTGAGAATATATTGCCCTTCATAACTCCAAGAGGAATACTGACTCTTTCCGCAAGTGAGTTAAGAAGGGCTGAACCTTGCCTGGCCAGCTCGTCAGCCTGCTCATTCCCCTCAATGCCACTGTGACCCGGAACCCAGATAAGAGTGACCCTAAGGTTAGTGTTCAGACTCAGAAGCTCTTCCTGGAATTGTCGTACTAATTTTGAGGATGTTGTAGCCGAATTAATGGCTTTGACAGCCGCTTGACTGTCTGAGAAAATAGCTGCATTTCGGTTCTGGTTTGGATTTTGTTTAAGTAGCTTGCATGCTTCCCTGATCGCCAGTACTTCAGCCTGAAAGACACTAGCAAAGTCAGGTAGCCGATAAGACCTGGATATATTTAGGGACTCTGAGAAAATACCCGCACCAACACCGCACTTCATCTTTGACCCATCAGTAAAGATAGTTGTGTCGAAGTCTTTCGTCACGACGTCATCATTCCAATCATTTATGGATGGGAATATAACTTTAAAATCTTTACCGAGGCTCATTGAAGGGGTGCAGTAATCAGTGGGAGTCGAAAACATTTCGGTTGGAATTAAACCCGTGATGTTGCTGTGTCCATAGGGTTTGGCAAACCAGGAGTTCGATTCTTTTAGTCTTATCGCGCTGCAAGATACTAGGTATTTAATGTGTAAATCTAGTGGTAAAAGGTGTAGAAAAACTCCTAAAGCATCTGTTGGACAGGATCGAATAGCCCCTGTGGTGCCAATGCTAGCTGTTCTTTGAACCTTCCTAAGTTTGTTGATATTATACAAATTCTTTAGTGCTGGCCACCACACAATCGAACCAACCGGTTGTGATGTCTACGGGCAATATATTTTGTTTTGTATTTTGACTTGTGTAATCAGATACTGTTTTGTTTTCGTTTGTAGTCTTATCAGTATTGTTATTTGAAATTAATTGTTCCGACCAAACAACGCAGCTTTTTTTTTAATGGACGTGCAAAATGGAGTAGGTACAGAATGAGTGTTTCCATGGACGTATGTACCTACTATGCTTGGAGATGCCCAACATCAAAGTCAAAAAAATCAACAATCAACAGGCACATGACATTTATCTCACATAATACATGACAGTATACCCTTCCCTTCAACACGTACACACTAACAGCCAATGTGTGGACAGGTTAAAATGTTGAGCGTGTTTATCGACAATGCAAATAAACAATGTTGATTGGCGTAATGTGGACGCTGCTTTAGACTCACCTGTAAAAAGTCTCTTAGGGGAGTTAACATTTTTCTTGAAATAACCAGCTTGAAATAAGCTAAGATGCTGCATATAAAAAAATAGTTTTGGATTTGAGACTGGTTTGATGATGTTTTGAATATTGAAAAGGTCCAACAAGAAAAAATACTTAAAATAGGAACAGACATACAAAAAAAAACCGTAAGCAACGTTAACGATTTCTCACATTTTTTTATATATTTTTTGTAGAGGCAACAAATAAGACAAACATTTTTGTCTTAATTCAAAATATTAAATCTCTTTTATCTAAAATTATATAATTTCTTCTTTTTATCCAAAACTCCAAATGTTCATTCTTTTGAAATATTTCATCAGTTAAGCTTATGGAATTATTTAATTTTTATGATTAATTCTTTTGGTTACATAAAATACCCTCAAAGCTCATAATATTTAGGTAAACTTAGTAATTACCATGACTTTGAAAGACCCACAAAGGAAAAAGCCTTTGAGGTATATAAACGTTAAGACTTAGTATCTATAATACATATTTATATAGAAAAAGAAAACACAGTCCAAAAGACTAACATCTTAATGAACAACTTTAATAAGATTAAGGCTTAAATAATATATAACCGCACGCACATAAATATTCATTAGAGGCACATTACATCAGAGAAAATTTAAATCAAAGATAATACTCAGAGGTATTATGTACCTACTGGAAGGTACATATTATATAATATAGCCAAAGGACTTTCTTTGATAGAAATAACATTGAAGTTATAGTAATTATCTTCTATTTATGTTAGTAGGTACATACATACATATATAGTAAGTCACTGATAAATTTTCATAACCAAGAGCTTCTTTAAGGACAACCGACCTTCTGAACGACATCGACAGAAGCGACAACGTGTATTTTTATTCCATTTTTTTGTTTGCTGCGGTCAAATATCGAAGGCGCCTCTCTTGGACATGTCTATATATGTTTATTGTTTATACAATGCCTAATACATTAATAAATCAAAATAAGTGTCAACTTCACATAAAAATGTAATATAATTGCCATGATCACGTGTTCCAGAACCCTTAGTCTACGGTTGTTGTTGTTTTTTTTTCTGTTTTTAATGAAAGGCTTTATTTGATAAAATGCTTACCTATAATAATTTCATATTAATTTGATATTTTATTTTCTACATGGAATATTGCACGAATTCAATGATTTAAGTAAAAACCAACGCAATAAGTGGAAGAAATAATTCTAAAAATACAAAAAATACGTATGTTAACCTTTAAGGACGGTGGGTTAAGGTCGGGTCGGTTCTCGGGTCTCGGGTCACCTCTATCTACACGCGTTGCTCCTTGTACCGTAAGTATATGGTGTTGTGAAAAAAGAATTTTATTTTGTTTATTACCTAATATCTACTTGAATTTCAATGTGCTTTCCTTGAACTCTAATGGAGGTTAATGTGAACACTGAACAGTATAGAAATATGGGAGCCTCATATTGTTTTTTTTTTTTTTATTTTTCTCGGGAGTTTTTGTTAACTTCCAAGAATCCAACTGTGATAGGTCTGTTACTGACAGACAAGCAAATTGATGCTATAACATTATTGTATAGTGAATGTACGTACACACATAATACAAGAAGAACACAATTATGTTGGTACATTGTAACGTTTATTCGAAGAGCTCTTTTCAAACAAAAAAAAAACTGCTTGTTTTACTTTTACAGTGATTTATAGCTGTTTCTGCATAGAGGAACCTTATTTTCGTTGTGTTGTTCACATACGCTAGTGAATGGCACTTTGTAGCTTGTTTTTCTTAGATAAACCATTATAATCTTTAATTTGATGTTCGAAAGATGTCGCAATCACGTGTTGTTATTATATCATCATTTCTTAAGCTTATCCTCCAGGACAGCCAGGAAGCTTGTTTTATCTACATAAACAGTGTTAAAGTGTGACAAAAAATACTGCAGGTAGAGATAGGAATGATTGTAGTCCTTTGATAAGGAAGCTCCAAGAAAGGGAATTTAATTTTTTCTTTAAGTAAGAGCAAGTCAGCAAGTGGAAATGTGGAATCTTGCGTAGTGAAGACCAAACAGATAAGCTTCAAAAATGATACCTTGATACCTATCCCTTCACAGACGTCCAAAATACTATGTTGTTTTTCACATAAAATAGTGATCGTAAGCAGTAGCGGATCCAGGGGGGTGGCTATAGGGGCTAAAGCCCCCTCCACAGCCGAATCATAAAATAATTTGAAATATAGAAAGCAATACATTACAACGTGTAGAATTTTATATTCCGTCTAAAATATAGTTAAGATATGAAATTTGATGGACAAAATAACGTGGTTGGGGCTGAACTATTTACATACGTCAAGTTATGTAATTTTTTTTTCAAAGCCTAAAGATTGGGGCTAGAGCCTGAAGCGAATTGGACAAAAACCAAATTGGGGGCTATGAATATGGACAAGTTTCATGCCACGACAGTTTTTCCCTAAAAATAAAACCTAGAAAATTGGGACGAAAAACCAGCTTTGGAGCCACGGTTAATCAACTTACTCCCTAAAAACTAACCTAATTTCAGAGAGTTTTGGGGATTCAAGTCTAGGGACTGTCAAAGTCCGAAGTTGGTGCTAAGGCTTGAAGAAATAAGTAAAAAGAGATAAAAAATGGTCGGAGCTTAACATTAACGTGTCAAATGCCCCAACCGTTTACACTAAAAACAAAGCTAATTTACCGAAAGAAACGCAGTTGAGGCATAAACCATTGGAGAACAACGGAATGTCAAGTTAAGTGTAAATGTTTAATACAACAGGAATTCTTTCTTACGGCTTTGGCTGGGCTTAGAGATTTTTCGGTTTACGTTTTCAAAATTTGAAAGGTCGAAGGCAATTGTACATACAAAACATTTTTGTACTAGGAAATTGTACACAAATTCTCTAGTCAAGAAGCCAAATTTCAAAAGCGTGAGTTTTCTCTGTGCGCGCTCAGAAAATCATGCAAAAGCAAATGAATATTTGCAATCCCTCTCGAGTGACGTGCGAATTTGTCGACATATTTTTTTAGCATGAATATAAAGTGTATGCAGCGTATACACGAAAATGCATTCACGCTGGCAGAATTGGGCCGCGGCTTATTTCTTAGAGCAGCTCTGTCTTATGTCCTAAAGTGTCAGTTTGAACAAAAAAGTTTCGTTGATTTGGCTAATTCAGGAAAAATGAGATCTCAGAGGACTGATACCGTGTCAAAGCACATATGTATATGAGCTTTTGCGAGTACGAACACTTAAATATAATTTTTCTAAACTAGCCAATTATAAAAAGTTTTCAAATCTTGTCAAAAATGGGAAGTTCAAAAGATACCCACAGCTAATTTAAAAATATAACTACATTATGTAGGTACCTAATCAATTTTTAAAAAATATAAATAAACGAATTTGTTCAAGCATATATGGCTTAAAATTATTGGCGCAAAATTTTAGTTGATTTAGTACGATGTTAAATCATTTTTAGTATACTACTAGGTTAAAAAGTGTATTTTGCTAATTTTAAACGAGTTTAGCATCATATTATCTCCTAACATTTTACTAAAGTTAAAATCACCGAATGGCTATTTTATCTTTTAAGTATCGTACTAAATCCATATGACACTTTGACGTTTAAAATTGTCAAAATCAGGGGTGTTTGTGAATTTTTTGCACGAGCTGTCACTTTTTTGGACGTGTTCAGCTGAATTTTATGAAGGAAATTAGTTTAGTATGATACTAGTTAAAAAGTATTTAAAATTTATAAAATTTTAGTAAACTGTTAAAGAATTAATAAAATGTTAAGTAGTATCATACTAAATCCTTAATAATAGGCTGTTTAAAATTTTGCGCCATTAATTTTATTAATACAATAACTAGTTATACCAGATACTATCATCTTTTAGTGGCCTTTGAATTTGTTTCTGTCTCCGCTACAGCAATTATGAATAATTGTTATTGTACTTTGTATTGAAAACATTTTATTTTAAAAAGCGACAGGAGCGGATATAAAGGCACACAAAAAACGGATATCATTAAAAGAAAAGTCAAAATTTGACGTCTTTTATATAACGACACATGAATCTCCATATATCTTTTTCACAAAAAAATACTTGATCCTTAAAGGTAAGGCCGCACTCGCCGGAATTGCACTGCATCAAAACTACCCTCACAAGACTTCGTATGAATTTTTATGAAGTTCAGTAAAAAATAATATTTTGCCGCGTTGTCGTGAAGTGTAGTTCGTCTAAAGTTGAGTACGGTCTTTCATTAAACCTAAACTGATCTCTATTATTTGTTATAAATTATAAAATTGATCTTAGTACAAGCAAGTTTTATTACTTAAGGTCTCAAACTGAATCTCCAAGCTCCAAGCCCCCCCCACAGCCAATTCCTAGATCCGCTACTGATCGTAAGAGTATTTCTGATCTATGTAACACATTGACAGTGTTTAGAAATGGTTTAATAATAGGTACCTATTTTTATATTTTTAAAAAGAAAATAATAAAATTAAATTAAAAATGTTAAAAAACAAGTTAAAACTAAAAAACAAAGGTTCTTTATTGATTTTATTTTTCCTCAAAAAAATTCTTGTGGTCAAACTCCTCCGAAACGGCTGCACCGATTTTTATGAAGTTTTGTGTGTAGGTATATTTGGTAGGTACGAGAATAGGTTTTAAAGTATATTTGGGTGATTCTCTGTTGAAAGCTCCTTTTTAGCACCCAAAATGACCCCTACCTACATTTAAGAAAAAATCATGTTAATTTAAATGTTGTTATAAATTATGGAATAAATTAATGATTTAAGGTGCGGGCACTTGATTTTAAGCGTTTTTGAGAATTTGGGCTTGATACGGAAATGACGCCTTCGATACGGTAATAATAATGTACCAGTACAAAAATTTTCCTTTTCAAATATTCCTTGTAACAAGGGCCGTGTGATTCAGGATGCATTTAAAAGACTTACGGTATTACAGGAATTTATTTAAAACTATTAAAATCTAAATTAAATCGATTTACGGAAATGATTGTGTGGTACGGAAATGACATTTAAATAGTAAAGATAAATAATTAGTTACGTTTTCGCTTCCCCTCGTAACTGAGATTTACCATCTGCAATTGTCTTTTAGGGGTTTTAAATGCATGCACAGAAATTATAAATTCATGATTTTTTTAAGAAAAAACACATCTTAAGTAATTGCCGTAACCATTTTCTCATCGTCGTAACCCAATAAAGGCGACGGCAATGACGTGATGGAAATGACGAAAATCGATGCTTTTTAACTTTTTAGACAAGAAAAATAGAAAGTATATTTTTTTTTTAATTTTGTATAACTAACTGTAACATAACTTCACAAGACTGTTACAAAATATTTTTTTTACTATCACTTACTAAAATTATATGCACCTACGGAAATGACGAAATTGATGAAACACGTGACGAAAACAACCGCGCTTACTTTAAAATAACACACGAAACTGATGTCCCACGCATTTAATTGAATATATTTCAAAGGAAGCATGAATGAGTTTCTTCATTTAGTCTAAATCCTATAATTTTAGGGAAGTTGTATTTAACTACATATTCTTAATCCTGAAACTCGGTCAAATTAAAATGTATGCATTTAAAAACAAACAAAAAATCCATTTTTCCGCGCTGAAACAAGGAGGAGACACGACGGAAATGACATTTGGAACATAAAAACAATAATTTTTTTATAACATATTTGCAAATATTTAAATATTTAAGCCCAGTCAGAAACGTTGCTTGCGCTGTTATTGACTTCAAAATAAATAAGTTTTTTTTAATTCGTTGAACCATTTTTGGTCGGGGCCACGAAAAGGAGCTTTTAGTGGAGAATCACCCATTTCATACCGCTATGTGATTAGGGTGTCCCTAGACAGACATTTTTGTTTTATTTCTTTGAAATTTTTTTTTGTATTTTTTTAACATTTGGCATCAAAAAATACCTATAGCCCCAAATTTACACCCTCCTTCCTGCGGCATTTTTCTTCTCAAAGAACACAAGAGTCACGAACGTTTTACGTATGTTTATCGAATGACAATGCACACAGTCATGGTCATCGGTAGCATAAACGTCAAACACTCTTTCGTTCAAATCGTTTCATTGTTTTTTTTTTCATTGTTAAACGATCGTTCTACTTGATCGATCACATTCGATACATTTTATCGATTGTTAAAACATTCAAACACACTTAAAATACATTCATTATTCTGTATTTAGCAACCAAAATATTCACCCATATTCTGCAAGTCGTGTTTTGTCTCGTACTCGTATTCGAACTTGAACTCGTATCGTATGAAAATCGTTATTCTTAAAGTCATATACGTTGTATACGAGAAGCTTAAAATGTCATAAAACAAATTATTTTGGTACGAGATTTGTTTAACGATTTACTAAAAGTGTTTTATACCGATTCATGTTTGGTGGATATGATATTTGTATCAATGCAAACAGGATTGCATAAACCTGGCAGCGATACTGGCGGACATAAGAAAATGCATTTTTGAAATGCAAAAACAAAGGAGGAAAGAAACAAGTGTTTTATATACAGCTCCAAATTTAAGCAATACCATGTCTATAAGACCACTGAAATGCACTGTCAAAATGCAATACAAAAATTGATGTATGTAATTGTAGTGTGTGTATATTTATGAGATATAACACATACATACATACCTGAACAAAACGTATGCAAATAATCTGAGAGCGATAGCGTGGACCTAAGACAACTAAGATGTAATACAAAAATGATAGATGTAAAAGAGCCTTATACTACTCTAACGCTCCTGTAGTTTACATAAAGCGGTATAAAGCTATTTTGCATCTATCAGTTTTGTATTGCATTTTAGTGGTCTTAGGTCCACGCTGTCGCATTTTAGTGGCCTTAGGGGCGTAATATCACTGCCAGGTTGATTGCAAACAGCTTCCACAGAGAAGAGATGTTTGAATTTTGAAAGTGCATTTCGATGGTCTTACAGCTGTGGTACCCCTCGCAGGTTGATAAAACAAATAGCAGGAATATTGAAAAAAATATCTACATAAATATATGCATATTGCATACACTAGGTTTTTTCGTACATTTCTATCCGAAAAAATATAAATCACAACAAAAACATAAATGTTAAAAAAGTAGCCAAGTTCTTCTATATACAAAAACCTTTGCGTACCAAGTCAGCCGTAAAAAGTAATGAGATCTAAACGTACACCAAGTTCTAAGTTTATTAATGTTAAATATCAAATATTTTAAGTAGAGTAATAAGGAAGAACCTAAACATTTTCAGAGAAATCTGTTATTTAATGATTACTGACTTTAATTGAGTTGTTTTACTAGTCAAGCTATCATTTCAAAATTGAGTAATTAGGTAAAAAAAGGAAACTTGCAAAGTAAACCAACTCAATTTAAGTCAGTAATCATTAGATAATAGATGTCTCTAATAATTTTGAGGTTCTTCGATATTACTCTACTTAAAATATTTGATATTTTACATTAATAAACTTAGAACTTGGCGTACTTTTAGATCTCATTACTTTTTACGGCTGACTTATTACGCAAAAGTTTTTGTATAAGAAGAACTTGGCTACTTTTTTAACATTTATGTTTTTGTTGTGATTTCACTACTTTTTGCAAAGATTCTTTTTATCAGGAAAAGTGGGTGAATAAACTCCCAATGAGAGCCTCATAAGTAAAGTAAGTTTTTAATTTATGCCATTTGTATATACATACTACAAGTCCTACCCATCTATCAATTTTCATAAATTAGAAGTACTTCATTGAAATGATAATAATTGATAAGAAGTGGGCGGATAAAACGCCTCTGCATTAAAAATTTCATGATTTCAACTTTTTCTTTGTCTACACCTGAAAACGAACCGCTTTACCAAATTTCATAATCCTGCACCAAACGGAAATGCTCTCAAAATATTTAATATTAATTCTGTGAAAAAGGGTGGTTGCTACGCCCACTGAATAATAAATCTCAAATTTTTAATTTTCCTTTGCTTGCATGTCAAGTCCTATCGCTCTACCAAATTTCATCGTTCTACAATAACCAGAATGGCTCCATATAAATGATATCAATTCTGCAAAAATGGGCGGATGCCACGCCCCCGAATGTAAAATATCAAATTTTAAAATGTTTCCTTTGTCTGCACTTTAAGCCCTACCGCTGTACTAAATTTCCTCATTTCACGACGATCAGAAGTGCTCCAAATAATTTATATCAATTCTATTCAAATGGGCGGGTACCACGCCCCCTGAATGGAAAATGTTTTCCTTTGTATACACCACAGGGTCTACCGTTGTGCGGAATTACAAGATTCTACGATGTCCGGAAGTGCTCCATAATTTTGAAATCTGTCAGTCAGTCAGTCAGTTACGGTTTTTGCGATTTTTGCTGTCTCATGTCTCGGGAACCCCTTATGCTTAAGAATTTAAATTTGGTGAGTTATATAAACCTGGTGAGCTGAGCAAATGCTGGGTGTTTAAAGTCTAAAGTCTAAAGAAGTACTGAAGTTAGAGGGGGGTCGAAAATCGCCTGAGTTTGTTCCTGTAAAAAGGGTGTAGTGCCAGAACTTGGCTGGGAACTACCGTACCCCTTGATCTCGCTTAAAAGATTTCACACGACGAATAAACAACAAAAATACGACTTCAATTCGAATTAATACTAGACTCGGAATAATCATAAAATATGAACAGTCGTATGCGATGTTGTTTGTTTATCAATATGTGTAGAAGTGAAGTCGGATATACAACTTTTGGAATACCAACATACGACTGTAGTCAAATACGAGTCTAAGAATATGTGTGAATATTTTCATATCGCTAAGGAAAAAACCGGACATTTTATCGAAAATGACTTCTTTTTGGGCTTCTCTATCATCGTGGATGTTAATTTTGATTAAAAACCTTAAGATTAATTTTTTAACACGAATCCAATGATTTAAAGACTTGCTCTATAAGAGCAAATCAAAATACCCAACAACGAAAAAAAAAACACTCAAAAATAATAAATTGAATTTATGTTTTTTTTACAAACAGTCCAGGCAAATTAGATTTTGGCATGGATGTAACATATAGTATCTTAGATTTTTGTGGCATTCGACCAGAAGAGAATATGAGGTTGCTCCCGCTCAAAAAGGTGTGCTATTTGCAGGAAAAATCAAAATGCATTTCACTCCCTGTGTTTTGTTATTTTCCTATATAACTTTGGAAATATATATAAGGAAAAAAAAATATCAAGTCAAAATTAGTTTGTTATAAAATTCTCCAAAAGATGACATATATATAAGACTTTCTATTGTTATATCAGCGTTGAAGTCAGAAAAAATCTGTAAAAAAACAGAGTAGTTTTGAAGCGCTTATCTGACAGATAGAAAATGGTCCAATTCTACTATAAATGTGGACTGAAGTACTCTAGGGAATTATTAAATGAAATATTGAAACCCGATTCAAATCAGTCTGATAGTTTCGGCATGAGAGATAATGTTAATTAAGTGCACCGCGAAATTTTTCCATCAATGCCTTGGTCAAAGTTAGACATTTAAGCTGACGCAAATTTTTGTACACATAATTGGGACCCTTAGCTATCGTAAAGTATCGTTATAATCATATACATATATTATTTCTGTTGTCAAACTCCTTTTTTCTCATTTATAAAATAGTCAAATCCACTTAAATAAGCATCACTGAATAGGAATTTACATATACTCATGACATTGCACAAAAACTTTATGTTATACCACACTATTTTCTATAAATTTCGACATAAAGAATATCTCACTTTTAACCCATTGAATGAGTGAAAGAGAAAAATATGTATTTAATCTGTAATTTAAAACTCTGTTTTTTTTTCCGCTCCACCTTGAGTGTTTGGGGGAGAAACATTCTTTAGTTACATCATGCATGAATGAAAGAAACATATTTATTACTCTTGTAATGTATAATCCTCTTTTTTCGCTTGCACACTGAGTGAGTGGTGGAGAAACATCTTTGTTACCTACTTCTGTTGTTTGGTATCTTTTTTCTTATTATAAAAAGCCGAATGTATTTATTAGGTATCACTAGATTGCATGAATGAAAGAAACATATTTATTAATTCTTTAATTTAAAATCTTAGAAGAAGAAATAGAGGAACGGGCATATCGAGGAAAAAGTGAGGCTTTTTTTAAAATAGTGTGAGTTACACAAACCAAATGCATTCACACAGGGTCGGAATACAGTGAGACAGCTAAATGCTGGAGCCCCCAAAAGAATTTTTAGCTGTGTTTTTGAGAGATTTTTTTTTTTTAGATTTAAGTTTAATAGTAAAAAAGCTTATTAAACTACACATAAATCTTACTCCATCTGACCCAAATATGCCTTTCCACATGATTAGGAGGCAAGTTTCAAGGACAAACAGTTGAAAGAGCTGGATTATATCTACGAAATGCAGTTTTTTTTCATGGACAGCTATAATTAGCATTTTTAAGAGTCAAAAAATCAAACAACTATATGTATCTACTAAAAAAAATTCAAAAAGATTTCATTCTTAAGCCTAGTACTCACTTCATTGTAAAATGAAAAATAAATGAAATGAACATTCATTATGAAACCATAATTTATTCTCCACGGGAATTTTTAGTCCTCAGTTTTCTAATATTTGATACTCACTTTGAATGAAAAAAATATTGATTTTTATGACTGTCAAATTGAAAGAATTTTTAATGTAAAAAAAAAACGAAAACTGTATTAATTCCAAAGTTTGTTGATTTTGGCCTGCCAGCATAGCACAAGCGATTCAAAAATAACTTGTTGTCAGATCCAAAATAATTCATTCGGCTTTTTATTCATTTATTTTAAATTTTATTATCACCAAAATAAATTAATAGACAAATGTCAAACTTTTCCACACTTTAATTTGTTTTTTGTTTGTTGTTGTTTTTCCTAGTGGTCGTATACATTGGGAAATGAAAATTACGAAATGAAATTGATTTTGAACCGGTTCGCATTTCATTTTCAAATTTGGGTACTCACCCCTCATTTCGAATTCCATCGCAGTGAAATCAGTATCACTTTTATATAGAAATTTTATTTACACTCGAGCTGAGTACTATAGGCTTTACAATTAAAGAGTACAAGTGACCTCAACTCCAGAAATTATTGTGTTTCGCCCAAGGTATAACAGTGGGCTCTTTAGTCAGTCTGTTATACCCTACTAAGACACAAATTTTGGTCGATGTTTACCGACACTTATAAACATCACAGCAAAAATGTACTGTGACTTTTATTATTCTAGGGGAATTCGTTTAAATTCGTGCACCTAGAAAATAATTACCCGTGTCAGGTTTTTTATAATAAGAAGATGAAGAAATTTAAATATTAAAATATTCACTCCACTTAAAACAGAAGTAATTTCAATATTTTAATATCTTCATCTTCTCATTTCATTCTTAGATCAAATATTGTTTAAAAATAGGTTTTGTAAAACTATTATGTTCATATCAATAATAAAAAGATTTTATTTATTGTGTTCAAAAATTCTATTTGAAAATTTAAAGCCTTATTGAATATGCGAAATTTTCGCACGGGTCTTCTGATATTTATTTTATTTTTGTAGTTGCTTTTGTAGTTATTTTTAAAGCGCAAAAATTGTATGAAAAATGCTTTTTTTTAATAAAATAATAATTTGTATTTAGCAAAGCATTTTGCATACGATTTTTGTTCTTTTAAAATCGCTACCAAAGTCAATAAAAAACTAAAATAAATATTAAAACGATATATACGATAGTTAAGGGTTCCAAATATGTGTACAAAAATTAGCGCCAGCTTAAATGTCTAACTTTGACCACTGCATTGACGCAAACATTTCGTGGTTAAATTTATTAACATTATCTCTCATGCTGAAACTATCAGACGCCGGTTTGAATCTTGTTTTGATATTTCATTTTGTAATTACCTACAGAGTACTTCCGTCCACCTTTATAGTAGAATTGGACCATTTTTTTCTGTCAGTTTAGCGTTTCAAAACTACTCTGTTTTTTTACAGTTTTTTTCTGACTTCAAAGCTGTATAGCAACAAAATTACAACACGAGAAATTTTAATGTAAATGTCATCTTATGGAGGATTTTCTAACAAACAAATTTTGTTTTAATGTTTTTTTTTTCTTAAGATGCATATTTCCAAAGTTATATAGGAAAACAAAAAAAAAATAGGGAGTAAATACTGCACTTTCTTGCATGTTTTGATTTTTCCTGCAAATAACACACCTTTTTGAGCGGGAGCAACTTCATATTCTAGTTGTTTATTTTGTTTCTGGTCGAATCCCACAAAAAACTAAGATGCTATATGTTACATCCACATATGCTTCAATTTTATCCTAATTTGACTTGACTAAAACCCATAATTGAATGTCTGTCCTATTTATAAAAAAAAAAATAACATACACTCTTGACACACGAATAGAAAAGATTTGACAATTTATTAATGGACATGCCTGTGTGCTGTAAAATATCGTTATTGTCAATATGATGGCCGATTTTAGGGTGCACGCAAATGAAGATCTACTAATATGGCCCACTGGACAAAATTCTACCACCTAAAACTCAAATTTGCCAGATTCTAAAGTCAAACAATTTGTTTGAAAGTTAAATAACGCAACATTTTTCTTTTTAGCTTTAAAATTTTTTGCTCGCCAGTGACCCTCTGCACATCTCTGCAACTGTGGCCTTCAGTTTTTCAGGAATTAAAATTAATCCGGAGTTAAATTTGAAATTTTACATTCAATTAAGTTAATTGATACTTCTGATATTTTATCGTCCGAGTTTTTTAAGACTTTCTGCAATCATCCTTCAATAACAAATGGCTCCTTGACTTAAGCGTCTACATAGAATCTATGTGCTTTAAGAGTTAACTAACGGGCTTATTCTGGCAACCTCACCGAGGCCTCACAAGTCACAATAACCTCATAACTTGTGGTAAACCGCTTCATACAAACTAAAAAATTATGTTCACGTTTTTCTTGTGAGGTTTATTATGAGGATTTCCACAGAATAAGAAATTGTGACCGCCTTATAAGAAACTTCACTCACAAAACGGCAGAACAGGGCCATAACTCTACTTTAACTCACCACTGAAAAACTGGACCTTAATATTATAATTCTCTCGGGATCTTAAATGAAATTTATTGTTGATTTTCGGTGCAAATAATGGCCAGTAATAGCAGGAGATTTCTATAAAAAAAAAAAAAAATATTTTTATTCGAGTATTAGACACATCGCCAGCCAAAAGACGACCTCTAGGTACCTTAACTATAACTCCTGATGAGAAACCTAATGGTCCATGAATTTATTGGTTGATACATATGTACCTACACACATGAAGCACAACAAAATATGTGGACCTAGACAATTTTTTTATGACCTTATCTATACTTTGTGGTATCTGAAGTCATAAGAAGAAAATCTTGTTTTTCGTAGTATAAAACAAAATATGTACCTAGTCCAATATAATAAATGAGACAAATGGACATCAAAAAGTTGAACCCTTCAACTTTCGACGTTGGATGGTTGTAACATTATTATAACGCACCTATGTATGTGTTTTGTTATTACCCTTAAGTCGAACTAGGGGTAATAATTTTCCTATTTCGCTAAGATATAATCCTTATAAAATATACTGTGGTAAATATACCTAGTCTATCAAAAATAATAGCTAGTCCGCCAATAAACCTCTTTGGATTACAAAGAAAAAATAAGAAAAGAAAATAAGTAGCCCTATATTCTGCTATTCGTGCGTACGGAAATATTAAATAGGTGGATTGATTCATTCGATTTGTTTTAAATGAGCTTTGAATATATTTAAAGCGAATCAAGCAAATGGACTAACTGAATCGAATGATTCGATTTACATGACTAGCACAAAATGTGGCTGATAAAACAAAAATTCATGTTTCCCTTAATATTTCGCTTGGGTGAATCATTTTGTTTTTCACCAAAAATAAAAGATGATATTGATACAATTTAAAAAAATATATATATTTTGCGATTTTACTCAACATTACCTACACATACCTAAGTATATTTTAATAATTTATATAAATGGGCACTTGTTGTACGTGTAGTAAGCACTTGAGTAAACGTTGAAGATTAAGATTTCAGTTAAAGCTCTCACATGGGCATGACACACTCATCTCTCCACTTCACAATTTTGAGGAATTTATAAATGAAAGCAGCAATTGTAGGCGTTGTAAGGGTGTATCCTATAAATACCAACTGCCATAGCATAGTATCCCTAATGCATACAGTACACAAATACCTATATATATACACTACAACATGTAATGAATAATGATAATGAGTGGGTGTTGTTTTGATGAGATAATTACGATGACAGCATACGACGAAATCATATCTATACATTTTATTTGACAAAATAAATGTTATCAAGGAAATTTGTAAGTTTGATTTTGGATTTCACATGCTACTGTCACAAAATATTTAAGTAGGTTAAGTCCTTCTTTTTATTTCGGTTCATTGTGTGATTTATTGTAAGAAACTGAAATCGAATAGTTTAAAGCTTTCAATGGGAATGAGTTTATTTATTTTGTATTTACATAGGACACAAAATAAAGTTTGACTATAGATAGATATGTATGTACAGTACAGAGTACACATGTGGGGTGAATTCTTTGTGTGTCGAAATTCAGATTTCAATTGATTTTCTTTAAGGGCAGTCCAATATTATTCCAAATTTATTAGTAAGTACAAATTCTATACCTTATGATAGACATCTTCTTGTTACTTGACTTCTGAGTGGGCTTCCTTTTGTCTTGCTCTAATGGGCAATTATTGATTTCGTTTCAAAAACTAAATTCGAGATTTTAATCAAAAGTTACATTACGATGATGGAGAAGTCCAAAAACAAGTGATTTTCGATAAAACGTCCGTCTTCTTCGTCGGTCTGTTTTGTGCGTCCTTATGTACCTTCAGCTGGAGCCTAAAATATAAACGGATTTGCTTCAAATTGGCTATGAAGCATTTTATGTGATTCCCTAGATGGTAAATTCAAATTCTTATCTTAGCTCTTCAAGAACAGGTATAGCTGCCAAAGATGTCTGTATATCAAGATGTCTGTATGTGTGTATGTACAAGTACATATTTAAGTACGTTCGGGGTACTTTTTTCGTCCATCATATCTTGAGAACAAATAATATAGTTATCGACTTCGGATGAATTTTATTTTACAGATTATATTGTCATAACTTGCTCAAAACATTTTCTAACAAATTTAATTAGGTAACCGTTTTTTTATTACTCCTGCAAGCTGTAAAATTTCACTCGTCTCGAACATCTCGAGAACGAAAAATATATCGACTTTAAACTTTATTCTACACATAATTACGCAATAAGTAATTGATAAAAATTAAAAAAAAAAAAAACTAAGAAAAACACGCACAAAATTATTTTCGTCTCAAATATTTCAAGAATAAATAATCGGCTCCTAATCTTTAGCACCTCATATATTGGATATTCGCAAAAAAAGTATGCCATCTAAATGGTCAGTAATTGGTCAAAAAAAAGTCAGCTACTTTCAGTAGAATTTTTGAAGTTTTTTTTGGTTTACAAGGCCGTATAATTCATTTAGCACTTCATTCACCGAATTTTCCAAAAAAAAATACCATTTGAAAGGTTATTAAAACCTCATAAGAGGTCAACATGTTTCAGAAATTGGTCAGCCATAGGTTTTTTTTTTTAATTATTTCAAAAATTGTCTTTGATTGTCTTATACTATGGATGGTTCATCGCGGGTTGTTCATATCCGGTTGTCTTTGTGGTGGTATGCGGGGTAAGGATGGCTACAAGCCACGGTGGTAGTTTGACGCTGCGTCCTCATAGAATTGGATTGCTTCGTCGTCGTTCATTTCTATCAACGACGACGAAGACATTGATTTTATCTCGAGTCGTCGAGTATACGGCTTTGAAAAACAAAAACAATGGCTGACCGATTACTGAAACTAGCTGACCTTTTATCACGAGTCGTTGGCCTTTCAAATGGTATACTTCTTTTGCTAATATCCCATAAATGAGGTGCTAAAAGTCTTATACGACCTTGAAAAATTAAATTTATAAAATTCAATTAAATAAAAACTATGGCTGACCAATTACTGAAATTAGTTGACCTTTTATAAGGGGTAGGTAACCTTTCAGATGGTGTTTATTTTGTTCAAATATCTCATAAATGAGGTACTAAAATAGTTTTGACCTTAAAAAAATTTAAAAAAAATGATTTAAAAAAATCCATGACTCACCAATTACTGAAAGTAGCTAACCGTTTTTGACCAATTACTGACCTTTTAGATAGCATACTCATTTCATTTTAATTCTATAAATGAGGTGCTAAAAGTCTAATGGCCTTTCGGTGGCCTTAATGGTACACTTTTTTTGCGAATATGCCATAAATGAGGTGACCAATTTCTGAAACTAGTTGACCTTTTTTGACCAATTACTGACCTTTTAGATAGCACACTTTTTTTGCGAATATCCCATATATGAGGTGCTAAAGGTTAGGAGCCCAAAAATCATCCCAATTACGAAATTCGTATTATTAAATATATATTTTCCTCTGCACATATTCAAACTATATGGGGGACAAATTATATTTTGACGTATCAAAAATATTTCGTTGCAATAATCAAAAGGTTGTCGGGAAACCGTTTTTTCGGAGACGAGACCGGGACGAGACTGCAACAAAGGCGCAACTGAGACCAAGACGAGACTCAGTTATACGAGACCGAGACTAGACTAAAAAATTTAACCGAGCGAGACGAAACCTACAAAATTCTCCCCGAGTCTCGCCTCTTGGCCAGCCCTAGACAAAATCAAAACTACCAAGATTTTCCTGGAAAAATCGCTTAAACTTCAAAAACAAAAAAGAATTGTAACTCAAGATCTGGAAATTATGATTTTATTGAATTTTATAAATAAACATTCTACAAACCTATACCCTCATTAATTTACTTATAACTTCTTATAAGCTTATTTCTACCATAAACACTTTTTTGCAAAGCCTATAACATAACACTTTTCTTGATATATTACACATGTTTATATAAATGTACAATGTACATGTATAAGGAAAATAACCATAAGTATTTTCTATATTTCTATATTTTAGAATGAATAAATGAATTCTGAAATTTGCCGTACAATAAAAATTAAAACCAGCTTCATGGTTGACGGGTTTTCGAAATAAATACCAGCCCGACCACCGAACGAGTAACATTCTACAATTTATAAGTATACCTAAAATAATTTTAAAAACAAAAAATAACCAAGCAGAAAGTATGTATTAGCCAATAAAATTAAACCAGATGCTTCCTCAGGCGATAAATAACTTCTTCAATAAAACGAAACAGTATTAAATTTTTAAGAAGTTTAAGCTTCTCGCAGTAAAGTTTCATAATGATTACATGTGTGTCAAAAAACCACATGATACCTACTATACACAATTGAAAGATACCTACCAACCTTCGTCACTCATTTCCTATCTTAGATACACTCCGAGTTGATACTATACCTAAGATTTTGTAAATAACTTCCTGGGTGAAATTTATTTAAACAAAACCCAACCAAAGAAAAAAACACACACACACCAAACAAAAAAAAAGGTCCTGCTGCAGAGATAACAAGAAACCTATAAATCTTTTTGTATATTAAGCCTAAAGCATTTTGGGCTTATAGTTAAGCACAAGATACAGAAAACTTTGCACATAATGAAGGCATTTTTCCACGCTTCAGCAAACTTTAGTGTTTGTCATGTCTATGGTTTTATTTTTTGTTCTTCATGTTGTGTTTTACTAATCGACAAAGTTAACTTTTAACGGATGTTAGGTTTTTTTTTTTAATTAAAAATGTTTGCAGTTATGGGTATATGAACTTCCCAGAACTAGAGTTTGTGTATATAAAGTCATGTAGTTATATTTATATATTGATTATTATTATGATTTGTTTGTTAATATTTAATTTAGTTTTTTTGTTGTTGTTGTTGTTGTTGGCAGTTTAATAAAATTTACTTTTTTGGATTCTTTTTGGAAAAGAGGATTTAACTTTTGAATAGCTTAAATTTATGTAGTTTTAATGACTTTGTGCACTTAGTACTTTACATAGTACTTTACTTTACTAATTTCTTAAAAGCTTCGTGAAACTATGAGTTAAATAATTTATTAAATTTGAAACAGAGTAATAGGGTAAAAAAAGCAGGGGCGGACTGACCCACCGGGCAACTGGGATTTTGCCCGGTGGGGGCCCCTGGGTGAGCAAAAAGTACATAAAAGCCTCTGCAAAATTGTTTATTCTTTAAAAATTGTTCATAAAATTAGTCTTTTGAGGGTTCTCACCGTAAATATAGAACTAAATAAGAAAGAAGGAATTTATGTAAATATAGAACTTTCGTGGCACCAAAGGGATCTTGGAGGGCCTCTGTAGCTCTATTGGAGGCCCTTAATAATCTCTTCCAAAAGCCTAAACCTTAGTTGGCGGCCTTTACTCCTTTTTTGGAGGCCTCTACACTTCTACAGCTCACTTGGAGGCCCTACAGCTCTGTTGGAGGCCTCCACAACTCTGTTTTAAGCCCTAGAGCTCTGTTGGAGGCCTCTAAAGCTATGTTGGGGGCCCTACAGTGCTGTTGGGGGCTCGGGTGGAGGCCCTACAATGAATATTGAGTTATGAGGGCACAAAGGTGGCCACAACAAATATCTTGAATAATTTAACCAAAAACCACAGTTGAGAGGTCGGCCCGACTCTCTTCATAAAAGGCTTGCACATTTCCTGAAATGACACATTAAAAGAAGTTTTGTTTTGGCCGTAAAAATAAAGCAAAATATTAAAAAAAAAAAACTATCCAGATTTTTTGCAGACATCTTCAAAAAGATGTCAAGAAAAGAATTTTTGTGTCCCAAACAATACAAATAATTATAAAAGAGAGTCCCAAACCTAACAAATCTGCATATGCCTCTCCAGAATTGCCGACTTCCTAACTTTAACAATACCACTTTTTATTTAAATCTAGTATACCAGACATCAACTCCAAACCAACCCATACAAATCTCCCAATTAAATTTTTTTTTTTAAATTTTGTTCCCCAAAGGTCAATTTGACAGAATCAGAAAATGGAAGCCTTATTGTTTTGTTCATTTTTGTTTGGCGTTTGCGCTAAAAAGAAGAATTTTGACCCAGTCAGAATTTCAACCCCAACCCCACGTCAAAACTTTGAAATTACTTGCAAACGTGATTTCAAAGTCCTTGGAAAAATTCAGTGAAATTGCAATGAGGTAATATTTCAAAATTCACCTTTTAAATTTGGAAATATAAAAAAAGCTCTTCCCTTTTATTTTACATCTAGAAAATTAGTTAAATTTCCTATAAAAAAGCGAATTTTTTGGTCGTGACCGGTGGTTGCAAAATTAACATAACCGTTTTTTGTAAAATTATTTTGTCTTTTATTTTTTCGTTGGAGAGAAAATTTTTCAAAAATTTATAACATTACTATTTAAAAAAACACGTGTGTTTTGATTCATTTTAAAATTAACTGAAAAAAGAAGGCACTACAGAACACGTTTTCAAGACGCGGCTGAAGTCCAGCACATACAGCCACGCCATTTTGTCTCTATACTGAGGTTTTTTAGATTTTTATATAATATTATATAATAATTATATTTTTGCATTACGAAATTTAATTGTTTTTGCCGACTGTCCTTATAGCTTCCTGAATACAATTCTCCAGGATCACCTTGAAACTTCAGTGCTTACTTCTGTGAAGTATCCGCACAAATTATTCACTTACTGACAAAATGGCGATTAAAAGCGGTTTATTAAAACAAAATAAATGAAAACATAAGCCGCAATAAAATTTTATGGAATTTGCCTAATTTATCTATGCATGAAAAGTTTACCTTCCTATAAATTTTTAATCATCTTATCAATATGTATATTGTGGCCCTTTTTATACAGTCCCGGGAGGACTTGGGGGTCAAAGGTCCTCCCGGGACTGTAGAAAAAGGGCTGCTCCTGAAAGAAAGCCAAATTTTCAAGATATTTGACCAAAAGTTGGAAAAGGCTTCAATCAGAATCGTTCTTAAAGGAGAGGTATTAAACACAGGCATACCATTTCGTAACAAAATAATATTAAGCTTACAATTTTGAACATTTATTTTGTCTTAGTTCTGATTGTATACACACTTTTCTTTCTGACTTATAATAATTTAGGGGCTACATGAAATTTGGTCCCAATGAAAAATGGCCCAGACGAAAAGTGAAAAATGGTCCGAAATGTTGGGCTTTTGTTCATAATGAAAAATGTCACGTCTGTGAAGTTGGCAGGACAAATTTTACCTAGAGAAACGGGACCAACGCAGTAATTTGCAGTATTTTGCATTTTTTTGCATTTCTATTCACGACTTTGCAGTTCAGCAAATTGTGAGTGTAATCGAGTGACCTGCTAACTTCACAATGAAGTTAGCAGGTGACATAGTGTATCTCGAGAACCAAGCTCAAGCATGCTAGAGACTTGAAGTAAAGCTTCAAATTTGCAGTTTATGTTGCGTTTAAGTCCTCAATTTGCAAAAAAAAATGTATACTATAGTTTATCTTAAGAACTAAGCCTGCTAGGAATTTGCAATAAGGCTCCAAATTTGCAGTTTATTTTGCATTTCAAAAAATCTTAGGTTCAACTTTTGAAGTCCTTATTTTTTAGAAATTAAAAAAATTTACTTCAATATGAAATTAGCAAGTCAAATTGTGTATCTCGAGAACTAAGCATGCTAGAAACTTGCAGTTTGGCTCCAAATTTGCAGTTTATTTTGAATTTCAAGAAAATTTAGGTCCAAATTTTGAAGTCCTTTATTTGTAAAAAAAATTTATACTGCCCTGCTTACTTCACAGTGAAGTTAGGACTTCTAAATTTGGAACTAGAATTTCTTGAATGCAAAATAAACTGCAAATTATGAGCCTTACTTCAAGTCTCTAGCATGCTTGGTTCTCAAAATACACTATGTGTATGTGACCTGCTAACTTCACTGAAAAATTAGCAGGTCACTCGATTATATCCACAATTTAGTGAACTGCAAAATCGTGAATAGAAATGCAAAATAAATGCAAAAAGCTGCAAATTACTGCGTTGGTTCCGTTACTTTGCGTGAAAGTTGCCCTACCAACTTCACAGAAGTAAAAATGTCCCTTTTTTCGAAATGAAAAAATGGCCCCAAACTTATGAAAAATCGCCCGAAACAAAAAAATGTAAAACTGTTCCCAAAATTTATATGAAAAGCAACACCAACAGAAAAATTACAATCCTACAAAAATGTTTTTGCGACGGGACGGTTCGGGATAGAGCCTTTAAGGTGCCTTGCCTGGCCCGCTTCTCTGTACCGCTCAAACGACTCTGTGACTCTGCTTAGGGTATGCTCAGTCGACTGGCAGGCGCCTATATTGTTGTCAGTCGGTCTGTTATCAAAGTGTTTGTTATAAAATAATTTTGGTTTATTCGAATTAAAGTTTGGGCCATTTTTCATAATGAAATTTCACCCCAAAATTAAAAATGAAAAAAGTCTCCAAAACCATGAAAAAGGTTCCCAATTTACAAATTTAAACTTCTTTGGTTCTTGTTGTTTTCCATATACATTTTTAGGGTAATTTCTAATTATATGTTTGGAGCCAAATTTCATTGGGGCCAAATTTCATGTAGCCGAATTTAAGTAAATCTGTTTTAATATATTAAAGTTGCCATTGCACAAAATTTAAGTGAATACTCAAATTTATAATATTTTCTAGCTTCTGATTGGCCAGCTATCTACAATACAATACAAAAAGTTACATTTCATTTCAGATTTCTACAAAACCTTTCAAATTTTAGTAAACATTTAAAGATTACTGAACACTCTTATTGAACTTCTGAGACGAAAAACAGGTAAGGAGCCTAAAATTGACGTTTTTGACAAAACGGCTTCTCCACAGAAGCCGAAACTAACTCTCTATTTTTATTTTTATTGCTTTTTAGAGAAAAATCAATTTCTGCGCCGAACCAGTCTGACATTATTTATTATCCGAATCGTTTGGCCAGCTAAAAATTTGAAAAGCCAACAAATCAATAAAATTCTCTATTGGGAATCTCGGATGGAAGTGGAATTTGATTTTTCTCGATACAAAAATGTATGCTATCGGGAATCTCTCCCAGAATAAATCTCATTCGAACAAAAATCTTTTGAAATTACAGCCGAATATAATATTTGTACACTCTTTAAATATTTGTTGGTTACCGTGAATATAATTTCCCTGACAGTGTTTCCCTCTTTTGAAAATTGGGAACATGAATGGTGCAAGAAAAATTCCGTCGGAATTTATTGGCTAGTATCGGAAATAAATCGTACATAGTAACAGTGTCTGAAGTTACGTTGGATTTTTTGTTCGAGGGAAGTTTATTCCGAGGGAGATTCACACGGTAAAAAATAAATATTTTGCCGAAACAGCTCGTGGAGAACGAGGGCCTAGTTTCTTACAACTCTTAACCATACCTCTGTAGTCGTACTGCGTCAGGAATGAAGGGGACCTACAATTTTATGCCGAGTTCGAACAGCTTGACGAGAAAGCACTTTTTCATGACAAGTGATACTTTTGGAGGATTTGTCAATTCCTCGCAAGTTTTTTTTTTAGGTCGATGAGTCCGAGAATTGAACCCAGACCTCCTGTGTGATAGTCCAAATGCACTAACCATTACGCAGGACAGTAGAAAATATTTTAACTGGTTTTAAAATAATTTGGGGCGATCAAAACTTCACCTCGATAATCCCGATAGGTTTCATTTATTTAAACTTTTTATTTATTTTTATTAATCAGAAGGTACTAGGTAGGTACCTACCGTATGAAATTGGTACGTTTAAGGAAAAAATCCGAAAATTAAAAAAAATTACATACCTACTGAAAAATTACATACTGAATATTTACATTTTTTAATTGTTCGAGCTTCTCATTTTGGCCAGATATCGTTAAAAGATACATAGATGACTTTCAGTTGCTTACAGTGATGCTTATTTTTAGCTAAAAATAATCATCTATAAATTCAGATTACAGCTTTTGCTTACAAAAACTAGGCTTTTCGTTCAAAATTAATTAATTTATTTTGTTAAAAGTGTGTGTTTATTTTCTTTTATAGCAAACTAAAATTATTATTGACGGTCTTCACATTGCACCGATTCCTATGACTATGGGGTATCAAAATGCAACCGAAAAGTGATTTTCTAACAAAAAAAAACTTCTTCTATTAACGATTTTTTTATTTTTGGTATCCACCAGCAAATCATCGCTCACCTCCTGCACCATAACTTCTTAACACGAACAAATTAAATGAAAATGAAATAAAAAGGACAAAATAATAATACACCCCTTTTGCGACTGTCAATCATAGATTGATAGTTGATAAATACTGAAATTCAATATTAAACAATCCAACCGCTAAAAGTTTTGGTCATTTAGAGAGGCCGTCGTTAATTACAAGAAAATTGGCAAAAATCGATGAATTGTTGATTGGATTTTGAATAAATTGCCTTCTCAAATGCAAAATTTCAATATTTCGTCGCCTGAGAATTATTTTGTCGTATAAGCCATTTGGGCGAGTTTGGGAAATTGAATTTTAAGGTTTGAGTTTAAATTAAAAAAAAACTGATCGATTAAGTTTTCTTTTTTTTTTAATATATTATTATGTGGTAAATCTTCTTTCGATTGAAGTTTTCCAAGGTGCCCAGCCGGTTTTGGTTTTCGAATTACAAGTGTTTTTCTCCAGAATCAGTTTGTCGTATATGTTGTAACAAAGCGTTACACCTCCTACACATACCCTAACCATATTTCAAGCGAAACCATGCAACCCCCACGTATACCCTAATAGTGTTGTAGCCAGTCGCTTGAATATTTCACAAGTCATGATTAAGCATAATATTTAATCTTTTCACTTTGTTTTTCTTACAGGTCACAGTGACTTTTAACCCAATTATTTATAAGAGGACATATAGAAATTGACAAAAGTGTCTTTTAATCTCGTCCAGTTGTATGGATACTAATCTAGATTATAGAGAATAAGAGATCCGGTTGAATGCAAAGACCTTTTGTAAGGTGTGTCAACTGAAAGAGCGGCATGCTGTAGTAGTTTATACTATTAAAGAAGCCACTCTGAATTTTTAGTAGAAATTATTTTGGAGTAGGACCTTTAGGTAATTTAGTTAGATTGTTAGTATTTTCCTTAGGAAGCCTCCTTAATGTTCCTTTGGACAAGGTTCTCCTAGAGAGTTCCGCCCCAGACCTTTCCCTAGATTGCTTCCTAGGGACAAGAAATTCCTGCGAGGATTTCTATAGAACATTCCTTAGGAAGCCTCCTCAAGGTTCCTTTGGACAAGGTTCTCCTAGAGAGTTTCGTCCGGACCTTTCTTCCGATTGTGTGCGGAGGACACATATTGAATTGAAATATTGTTATTTAAGTTAAGAAAATAAAATACAAAAATTGTAAACAATTTTGGAAAATAAAGAGTTATTCATTCAGAGTAACATTCCCCAAACCCAAGTTTTGTTGCTTCTTTGGGTAAGAACCTTTGGAAACCGCTGAACTACCTCAGCCACGAGAAAAAGCATCACAATGTCACGAAAATAAGCATTTTGTTGCACCCCATACACGTACGACAAAGTAAACGCACATACGACATTGCAATACTAAGTTCATGCCGATTCGAATGACAACAAATTATTCAAATACAGGTTGTCCGGTAATTCGTGTGCCATACTTTGGGATGTGAATTTGGTCATATTCTAAGAAAAAAAATGTTTTTGCGACGCGACGGTTCGGGATAGAGCCTTTAAGGTGTCTTGCCTGGCCCGCTTCTCTGTACGACAAAGTAAACGCACATTTGACGATTCGAATGAGAACAAATTACTCAAATACAGGTTGTCCGGTAATTCGTGTGCCATACTTTGGGATGTGAATTTGGTCATATTCTAAGAAAAAAATTGTTCTACAGTTAAGCCGGATTTTCAACTTTGATATCACTTTTTGACGATTTAAAAAAAGGCTAAATTTGGTGTACCCTAACCCATGTTAAGGTCAATTTCTCTGTCAATACTAATGAAAGGGACCTCATTATGGAATTTTTTTTTGTAGTAGAAATACTATCCTTTAAAACTACGTTTAAATTAAGCTGATATGTTTTTAGGGTTGCCAGATATTCAATTTTAAATGGTGTTCAATTTTGTCTGCCCAAGCTAAATTTTGATTTTGAGGTCAATTTTTTTCAAAAAATGCGTAATAAACATAAAATTTTCTTATTTTTACCTGATGAACGAAACAATAATAAAAAAAATCTTACGAATAAGTGCACCCAAAAACCCATACATTTTGGATACTTGGGAAAATCTAAACCCTATCTAAGACTATACTGTACAATATTTTTTTTTTTCTTAGAATATGAACACGAATCACATCCCAAAGTATGGCACACGAATTACAACAGGACACGCTGTATATGATTTTCAATAACTGTATATTTAAAAAGAGTCAATATCTTAAAGGTACTCGTATACAGCGTTTATTTAAAAAAAAAAAACAATTAACATAAGTATATAAATTCTTATAAATTAATAAATATTTAGCTGAAACTTGTAAATGAAAAAAAAAACATAACTGAAAATTTGTTAATACAAAAAAAGAAAAAAGCCATCCTATGACCATTAACAAACAGAAAAACTAAAAGAAAAAAAAAACGAAATGTTCGTGTTCAGTTATTTTGTATTTTTAAAAAGGGGTTCTACTTTAGGCATGAATACAAATAAACTTTCAATGTCATTGGGGCATATTCATAGTCGCAGATAGACCCAGGTTTAACTAAACTACAGTTTAAGACACATCTGGCTCAATGAATACAGACCGATTTTAATTGCAAATTGTTATTTTTATAAGATAATTAACTTGGTATACTACACAAATAGCTTCAAATATTTTGAAATGATAAACTTAAAAAAATAGAATCAACGTCCGAAAATTCAACCAAACCTATGTTTAACTTAGATCAAAATTGAAGGAAGAGTTAATTTGTGGATATACGACAAAATTCATACTGAATATCTCATCAATGGTAAATGATAGGAAAATTCTGATTGCAGTAATGGAAAGAGGACCTTCGAAAACATAGGACTGCATACCCACTTTAAAAAAGTGTATTTTGGTTTTTACGACAAAATAATTCTAAGGCGACGATTTATCAACTATCATTCAGTAATTGACAATCGCAATAGGGGCAGTGGCGGATCCAGGGGGTGGCTATAGGGGCTCAAGCCTCCCCCCCCCCACAGCCAAGTACTTAAATATTTTGAAATATAGAAAGCAAAACTTTACAACGTGTAGAGTTTTATTTTCGTCTAAAATATTGTTAAGGTGTGAATTTAGCTGGACGAAATAACGTGGTTGGGGCTGAACAATTTACATGTTGTAATTTGTTTCTAAACCCTAAGCCCTAAGCTAAAGCCTGAAGCGAATTCGACAAAAAACAAGTGGGGGGCTATGAATAATGGACATGCTTCATGCAACGACAATTTTCCCTAGAAACAAAACCCAGAAAACTGGAAAGAAAAAACAGCTTGGGGTTAATATGGTCTGAGAATATTAGACAAAAAACGTTGTCAGGGTTAAACAAATAACTCCCTTAGAAATAACCTTATTCCAGAGGGCTTAGGTCTAGGGACTGTCAGTTCGAAGTTGGGACTAAAGCTAGAAAATATAATTACAAAAAACATGGTTGGGGCTTAACATTAACATGTTAAATTCAACAACTTCTTACACTAAAAACTTAGCTAATTTGACGAAAGAAACGCAATTGAGGCTACAAAAATTGGAGAACAACGGGGTGTAAAGCTAAGTGTGAACATTTAATACGACAGGAATTATTTCTTACGGCCTTGGCTGGGGTTAGAGAATTTTTGGGCTTAGTTTTCAAAATTTCAAAGGTCTAATTTTGGACTATGCAATTAAATACAAATTCTGTAGTCAAGGAGCCAAATTCAAAATGCGTGAGAAACTCAGAAAAATTTACCATCCCTATAGACTCTAGAGTGACTTGCAAATTTATCGACACATTTATTGAGCAGAAATAAAAAGTATAGGTATGCAGCGTACACGAAAATTCATTCACACTTGCAGAATCGGGCCGTAAAGGTTATTTTTTAGAGCAGCTGTTTCTTGTGCCCGACTAAAGACTTGAAGTTTTAATATTTAATTTTTCGATCCGCAAAATATTATTTTCTGTGCTTTGCAGAAAGTAGGTAGAGTACCTCGTTGTTTGGCTAATTCAGGAAAATGAGATCTCAGTTGGCTGACACTGTCAAAGCACATTATGAGCTTTTGCCAGTAAGACCACTTAAATATAATTTTTCTGAACTATGTGAAGTTCAAAGCATACCTTCAGCTTATTTAAACAAACACTTTCATAATGAAGGAAGGTACCTACTACCTAATCAATTATTATTAAGCAATATAAATAAACGAATTTGTCACGTGGCTAAAAATTTAAGTTATAAAATTAGTTACATTGCCATGTATTGCTTAGCCTTTATATTGGCTTCTAGCTCTGCTTAAAAATAATTCCCATGTTTAACACATATCAATTCCAAATTCTTGTTATTGTACTTTATATTGAACACATTTTAAGACGCGATAGGAGCGGATATAAAGGCACAAAAACACGGCTATTAATAAAGAAGGAAAGTCATAACGTCAAAATTCGTTTTCTGTTATATGACTTCATATGTACAAACTGGATCTCCAAACTCCAAGCCCCCCCCCCACAACCAACTCCTAGGTCCGCTACTAAATAGGGGTGATAGTCTATTGTTCGTTATGTTCTACAAAACGAATCGAATAGCTTTAATACCCCTTAGTTGCCCTATTAGTGACTTCACATGCTTAGGTAACTGATTAGTAAGCATGTTGCTCTTTTTGATTCTGGGTATTTTGTCTATACATTTTTGGACCTTCCTCTACGCCATTAAGGTAAATACTTAACTTCAAATAAATTTCAATAAAAACTGTGACCTGATTGCTTCGAAATATGACTCAAAACTAATATTCTATACTAATTTTTATGCATATGGAATAAAGTATTTTCTAAAAAAGTTCATCCGGAAAAAGTAGAAAATAAGTATGGTATTAAGTATAAATATACATTTTTTTCAGGATTTACTGCATTTTTATGCACACCCATTAGTACATAATCTCAATAACATTCGACACGCTATAATGATGGGGTCCGAAACCTAGCAAAAAGTGGATTAATAAAACTTTCCAATGAAGCAAGGCTTTTCTTGTAGATAGATACATACATACATACATAGGTACCAATGGTATTTTTTTTTTTTTTAATGTCCTATTTTTGTTTTTTAATTTCTAGCAACGACAGTTCACAATCTGCGTTTGAATAGTTAAATTAAAATAACATGGATGAATAACGCCCAATGTTTAAAGTTGGATAATATATTTCACGCTATGTTTTTTGAGTGTATAGCAACTCAGCAAAATGTTTACACGCAAAGCAATCACCCTTATTGTGAAGATCAACTATCAATTATTAATAACTTAAACTTATCAATACATTTTATAAAATAGTATTGTGAGTGTCAACTGTCAATTAATTGTTAATACATTTCGAACTTGTAGATATTGGGTAGGTTCAGAGAACTTAGGGGACTTGCAAGTAAGGCCAAATTATAGACTGTGACTGGCCAGCTGTCGAAAGTTCCCTTCATTTGAAACAATTTTTCGACAGCTGGCCAATCACAGTCTATAATTTTGCCTTACTTACAAGTCCCCTAAGATCTCTGAACCTACCCATTACTTCCAAGCAATGGGTACGTTCAGATGACTTAGGGGACTTGCAAGTAAGGCAAAATTATAGACTGTGATTGGCCAGCTGTCGAAAGTTCCCTTCATTTGAAACAATTTTTCGACAGCTGGCCAATCACAGTCTAGAAATTTGCCTTAGTTGCAAGTCCCCTAAGTTCTCTGAACCAACCCACTAATAACCTATTTTAAATGAAAAAAATTGGTACTGCAAAAAAATAATTCATCAACTTATTTGTCAACTGGCAATTTTTATTTCAATTGTAAATTTGTAGTTGATGAGTTCGTGCTTGGTAAAAAAATGACAAACTCTTGTTATTTCGAATTATAAAACTGTTAATTTTGTATTTGCAAAGGTCTCAAAAAATAAAAACAACAAAAAATTGTTGCGCAGATTAACCGGGTGGAAAAATTCCAAGTTTCAGTCTAGCTTGGACAAGGCCCAAGGAAGTTTTCAGTACGGAAAATCTAAACGAGGAAAACTTTTTAGATACTTCGAAAGCTGCCCTCGCTGAATTTCAGTCCAAAAAATTAAAACGATGGAAACTTTCCAAACACTCGTGAGGCCCTCCCTAGTAAAAACTTGTTGAACATCTTTCGGTATCCCATCAGGAATTTCTCATGTTTACCAAAAATAAGCAATTTATACGCACCATGTAATTTCAGTATCAGACGACACTTTTTTCTCTCTTTCCTTTGTCTTATGTTTTCATTTCATACTGTTTACTACGGCTGTGAGAGATCTGTATACTATAGGATTTTGACACTAGGGCCCAACTATGTAACTCGATTCTATTTCGGTAGTTGTCACTTTTGAAGCTGTAATTTTTTTGTCATTTGACAACTAGAAACTACGCCATTAGTAAAAATGGACCGCTTTTATACAAGGAAACTGAGTTGCCTGAAACTGGCTTGTTTGTAGGCGAGGAGGGTGTGAAGGGAGATTTTTTGTCTTCCTTTTACGCCCTTCTCGCCTACAAATTAAAAATCGCCGGTAACTCAGTTTCCTTGTGTGAAAGGGGTCTATACAAGCTTCAACAACGCACTGAAATTATTAAAATTCACTATAAAAATGGTGAAAATTTGGCAGAGACGGTTCGTAAAACTAAAGGACCACTCACATGAGAGCGACCAACGACCGACGAATGAACAAAGAAATGGGAATTAAAACATTAATAAACCTTAATCTTTCACAAAATCTAGTCAAAATGGTAGAATTCGATTTAAGATTAATTTTAAAATTATAAAATCTGAATTTTTATTTGCTTAAATATGAGAAAATAAATTGGTTGTTACGAATTGTTGCTATTCGCGACGAACAAATTGTTTTCTTAAAATTCTCTTGTTTTAGCAATTAAAATGAAAATTTTAGTATCTTAAAATAATCCTCAATTATATTTCTTCCATTTTGTCTAGATTATGTAAAGAATCGCATTTTTTTAAATCCCATTTATTTATTCATTCGTCGGTCGTTGGTCGCTCTCATGTGTACAGTCCTTAAAACATTTTATGGTTGTCGTGAAGCACCTTGTCGGACCGCAATTCAGAAGTTGGTGGACAAGTTAGCGACGTGAAGAATTCAACCCGTGCACGTCTCTCAAGAACAACTGAGAATATTGCTACTGTAGCCCAAAGTGTTGATAAAAAAACCCAGATTTGTCCATTCCTCTTCGTTATTTGGAATTGGGCATTCCACAAACGTCATTGCACCATATTTTGCATAAGAACTTGGGTCTAAAGGCTTATAAAGTTCAGTTAACACAAAAACTCAAGCCGGCCGATTATCAACAACGTCGTGTCTTTGCTTTTTTGGTCCTTAAAATGCATGAAAACGATCCGGAATTTCATTGAAAAATCATCTTAACCCATGTCTACCTCGGTGGCTACGTCAACAAGCAAAATTGTCTTATCTGGGGCTTGAAGAACCCAATATTTATTGTTGAAAAGCCTCTCCATCCTTAACGAGTAACTGTTTGGTGCGGTTTATGGTCCGGCGGGGTCATTGGACCTTACTTTTTCGAAAATGAGGCTGGAGCAACAGCTACGTGAATGGATTGCGCTATCGAGTGATGATTTATAATTTTATAGCCGGAATTGGATGGTATTGATCTGGACAACGTTTACTTTCAACAAGACGGCGCTTCGTGCCGTACAAGCAACGAAACTATCGATCTTTTACAAGAAAAGCTTCCGGACCGTGTTATCTCTCAAAGAGGTGATCAAAATTGGCCACCGAGATCTTGTGATTTAACACCTTGCGACTTCTTCCTTAGGAGCCACGTGAATGATAAGGTCTACGTCAATAGCTCATCGTTGATTCAAAACCTCAAAGATGGAATTCGTGAATTTGCGATTTGGCGATGGAAACTTTCATGAAAATGATATTGTTATTTTTCTATTGTTATTGATTATCTTCTTCTTTATACAATGCCAGACCACGGGCAATTACAACAACTCTCTAGGTGCAAGAATTTAACCAAATTCCCCTGGAAATTATATAATTTGCAGCACATCAGTGCAGCTTATTTTATAAATACGTCGGTAGCCAACAACTAAAAATATGTGTCTAAGAAAGGCAACAACAATTCTTACTGAAGAGCTCAATTGTTGTTGTCAGAGCGAAACACATCTTCACTATAGGTATTTCTCCTTATTAATGGCATAATTTCATCTTTAAACTGAAATAATCTTCCGATAATTTATTTCATGAAATCCTATTTTTCTTTGAGTATCCAAATAACACCCTTATTGGAAATTATAATAAAAATGTTCGAATTCGCAAAATTGCAACTAGTTTATTATATTATAGCAAGTACCTTAAAACTTAAATAAAACAGCGGTTATTGGAGATTCTGTGGTAAAAATTCGGAAGTACTAAAGTTTTTTCCTAGTTTATTGCATAGAAGGTACCACTTTAAATAAGTATTGAAAATAACTTTTGAATGAATTCGAAAGTAGAATGAAGTTACGTAGTAGGGCCCCTGAATTTTTGTTTAGCGAGTTAGCCCAAGCAGAAGATCGTGGAATCAAGACCCACATAAGCCCACTCGTATTTTTGTTTTAACCTGATGAGGCAAAAGGGTTCATAAACGCCAAGGCCCTTCTTCTAGCCTTTGCTGACCCTTGTAAGCCCCTTTGCCGGAATCTATGTTAAACTTTCTAGTGCCTTCTTGAAAACTGGATTGTTTTTTTGCGCGGGTAATCCCATTTCAATAAATTATTTACATAAATCCTCATCTTCATCAAAAAAAATCCGTAGACGTCATATTTTGTATTTTGTTTTTAATTTTTATTATAATTTGCTTTCAAAACTTCTGTCAGATTTAAACCTCCATTCAGAATAATAAAATATTTTTGTAGGCAATCACAACAGCATAATATTTTTTCAATTAATTTTCACAATAGTTGATAAATATTGAAGTTTTGAATTTTAGAAGGCAATTTATTCAAAATCTAATCAAAAATTACGACGACGGCCTGCCAGTAGCGGATCTAGGATTTGGCTCTGGGTGGGGCTTGGAGTTTTGAGATCCAGTTTGAGACCTTAAGTAATAAAATTTGCTTATCCTAAGATACATTATATAATTTATAGCAAAAAATAGAGAGTTTAGGTTTAACGCATGACCGTACCAACTTCATCCGAACTACACTTCAGAACAACGCGGCAAAACATTATTTTTTATGAAATTTTAGGAGCTATATCGCACTAAGCGGCAACTGAACTTCATACAAATTCATACGAATTCATGTGAAGTGTAGTTCCGATGCAGTGCAGTTCCGGCGAGTACGGTCTAACTTTTAAGGTTCAAGTATTTTTTTTTTTTTTTGTGAAAAAGATATATGGAGATACATGTGTAGTTCTATAAAAGACAACGAATTTTGACATTTCCACTTTCCTTTTAATGATATCCGATTTTTGTGTTCCTTTATATCCGCTCCTGTCGCGCTTTAAAATGTTTTCAATATCTACAAAGTTCAATAACAATTATTCATACATAATTGCTGTAGCGGAGATAGAAGCAAATTCAAAGGTGCACCAAAATAATAATTTGAGCCATATATGCTTGAACCACGCGTACAAATTCGTTGATTTATATTATTTAAAAATTGATTAGGTACCTACCTTAGGCTCGTTTCACACACATTCGGTTTCATTCGGTTCGACCTATATTCGGTTTGTATTCGGCTGTGCCTGATATGTGTGAAACGATAAAACGGCAAAAATAAAAACCTAATAGAAACCGTAGAGCACCGTTTTATCGTTTCACACATATCAGGCACAGCCGAATACAAACCGAATAGAGACCGAACCGAATGAAACCGAATGTGTGAGAAACGAGCCTTATGTAGTTATATTTTTAAATAAGCTGTTGGTATGTTTTGAAATACCCATTTTTGAAAAGATTTGAAAACTGTTTATTATTGGCTAGTTCAGAAGAAAAATATATTTAAGTGTTCGAACTGACAAAAGATCACAAATGTGCTTTGACACGGTATCAGTCCTCTGAGATCTCATTTTTCCTGAAGTAGCCAAATCAACGAGAAACTATTTTGTTCAAGCTGACACTTTAGGACATAAGACAAAGCTGCTCTAAGAAAGAAGCCGTGGCCCAATTCTGCCAGCGTGAATTATTTTTCGTGTTAACGCTGCATACACTTTTTACTCATGCTAAAAAAATATGTCGAAAAAATGTGTCTAGAGGGATTGCAAATATTCATTTGCTTTTGCATGATTTTCTGAGCGCGCACAGAGAAAACTCACGCTTTTGAAATTTGGCTCCTTGACTTGAGAATTTGTATGTAATTGCCTAGTACAAAAATGTTTTGTATGTACAATTTTTGCCTTGGACCTTTCAAAATTTTGAAAACGTAGCCCCGAAAATTTTTAAGCCCAGCCAAGGCCTTGAGAAACAATTCCATTGTATTAAACATTTACACTAAACTTGACATCCCGTTGTTCTCAAATGGTTTAAGCCTCAAATGCGTTTCTTTCGGTAAATTTGCTTTATGTTTTTAGTATAAACAGATGGGGCATTTGACACGTTAATGTTAAACCCCGGCCATTTTTATCTCTTTTTACTTATCTCTTCAAGCCTTAGCCCCAACTTCGGACTTTGGCAGTCCCTAGACTTGAGCCCCCAAAACTCTCTGGAATAAGGTTAGTTCTTAGGAAGTAAGTTGCTTAACCCTAGCTAGGTTTTTTGTCCAATATTCTCAGACCTTATTGCTCCAAAACTATTTTTTTCTTCCCAATTTTCTGGGTTTTATTTTTAGGGAAAAAGTTGTCGTTGCATGAAACATGTCCATCTTCATAGCCCCCAACTTAGTTTTTGTCCAATTCGCTTCAGACTTAAGCCCCAATCTTAGGGCTTAGAAAAAAAATTACATAACATGTATGCAAATAGTTTAACCCCAACCACGTTATTTTGTCCATCAAATCTCATATCTTAACAATATTTTAGACGGAATGTAAAATTATACACGTTGTTATGTATTGCTTTCTATATTTTTAATTATTTTATGATTCGGCTGTGGGGGGGGGGCTTTAACCCCTATAGCCACCCCCTGGATCCGCTACTGCGGCCTGCATCATTCTCAATGACCAAAACTTTAAGCGGTTGGCTTGTTTAATATCGAATTTCAGTATTTATCAACTATCAATCTGTGATTGACAATCGCAATAGGGATGAATAGCACAATGGGTAGGTTCAAAGAACTTAGGGCACTTGCAAGTAAGGCAAATTTCTAGACTGTGATTGGTCAGCTGTCAAAAAATTGATTCAAATGAATGGAACTTTCGACAGCTGGCCAATCACAGCCTATAATTTTGCTTTACTTGCAAGTCCCCGAAGTTCTCTGAACCAACCCAATATGTTTTCAATTCATTTTCACAATACCGATTTCGATTTAAATTGATACATTCTATCAATCCTCAATCGGTTGATAGTTGATCTTCTTAATAAATAATAAGGCTGAATAACAACAAAAATTATTATACAGAATTTTGTTTACGTTTCCAGTTAAAAAATTTGCTGAGTTGCCAAACACTCCCTCAAAAAATTGTAATTGTAAACTATATAATTTGTACAAATAATGTATTTAAAAAAAAGGAGGAAATTTTGTACATGTACATATGTGACTGAATGACTTACCTTTTTTGCTGTAAAATAATCAGGTCTGAGCTGTTCTTGTATTTCCTGTTCCGGTTTATTAGATGGTGCTTGAACCGTTGATCGGAATCCATCCAAAACTCCTTTGAATGTAAATTTCTTCATTGTTTGTACAAAATATTTTCACTTTTTTTCACGTAGTAGTAATTATATTTTTATTTTTTAAAGAATTAAATTTTTGGATTTTTTTTCTATTAAATTTTACTTTTAAACAATTTTATTTTTTTATATGTATGTAGGTAAATTTCACTAAATTTTTATTTTACAACACTTTTTTTTAAATATATGTAGTAGGTATATTTATTAGACAATTAAAACACCAACATATTTATATTTATGTTCATTATTATATTTTGTTATTAGTTTAACAACAACAACACACACACTATTTTTTTTTTCTTTTAAAAGTTCGAGAGTTTACAATCATTGACGTAGTAATATTTTTATAATTTTTTTTTTTGTAATTATTTTATTTTTAAAATCAATTATTATTTTGTTGTTTGTTTATACAATAGAAATATAAGACATTTAATATAACTACATATATCGAAGAATTTTGTCTACATTCACATCAATTATTAACACAAACCCATTATACCTTTGCATATGTACAATTTATATGGATATATTGTATTCTATTTTACATTTATGTATATAATTTAACATAGTTACATACAAACATATGTATATATTTCTTTATGCTTACACTTGATAACACTTACAATATTTTTATTTTAGGTTAGAAACTTTTTATTTTTATTTTATTTTTAGTTGTATTTTATATTTTTTTATTTTTGCTTAATTTTTATTATTTATTGGTAGAGCCGAAACAGTTCTAAATGGCTTGAGAAAGAGTGTTGCACTTATCCGGATATTTTGCAGATTTTATTTGTAAAATGTATTACAAACAGCTGGAAAACAAATTGAAAAATAAATTAATTAAAATTATACTTCACAAACATTTCTCAATGATAATAGTATTTTTTTTTTTTTTTCAATCAAATAATATTCCAGTGTTTTTAGAAGAAAGTTAAAAAAATAATAATTTGAAGGGCGCTATTTAAATTTTATAAAGGAATATTTATGATTGCACTTTAGGTAATTTCACGCAGGACTTTAAAAAAACTGAACACAGATGGAAAGTAAAAAGAGGAATAGTTTTAGGTTAGTTTTTTTTTTTTTTTTTTTGAGAACACACCGTTGCAGAATAAGATAGAGAGAGAAATTAAAGTTTATCTAAAATAGTTGAAATAGGTCCTTTTTTGTGGTTGATGTTTATTAATGATTAAACAGTGAACACCAAATGTAATGAAATCAAAAAAAAAAGATGTATGCTTTTTTTTAGCATAAATTTAATTCAAATAAAATAAAATATGGGATACGTTGTCCTTCGCGGCGTTAACTAGAATGTCCTGTTTGAAGCAACATCACCAACAGAAATACACACTAATACATTCTAAAATTTCGTAATATTGTGTGAATTTAGTATTTTCATTCGAGTGTATGTGTGAGTGGGTATGCTGAAAACTGTACAAAAAGCTAACAAAAAGGAGACAAATTTCCCCAATAAGTATCATCAACACCATCATAATTATCATCATCATCACCGAAAGCTTAGCTGTTGTCCTTTTTTGAATGCTGTTGAAAGTTCAATAAGTAATACTACTCTAAAATTACACTCACACATCATATGCGGACAAGAGGTAGAGAGAGAGAGAGAGAGTGAGAGAGAGAGAGTTAAGAATCAAGGATATATTTGATTCTGTTAATTCAGGAAGCAGGTGCCTGGTGCCTGTCCCACTCTTGTTTTTATTTTTTTGTTGCATCTTTAAGAGATTTGCCTTTCCTTCCAAATGTGCAAAAATAAAATGTCCTTTGTCACAAGAAAAACAAAAATAAACTTCATAAATTAAGCTTTTTGCTCTCTTTCTCACTTATCTATATAGAAAAAAACCAATACTATGAAACAAAAAGATACACATATCTACTATCTATCATTATTCCACCCACGTTCATATTTGGCGCCACAATTCATCTTTTATTAGCGTAGGTATATCCTGACTTCCTGAGGGTTGTTTTGAAATGGCATTCGGGCTTTTGTGTGTTCAAAAATAAAAAGTAGGAATAGATAGATATAGAGGAGATCCTTGATAAGGATATCGATAACGGATGTTTATTTGTTACAATTTTTTTTTTATTACTCCTTCTCTCTGCTACTCTGTCACACACTTTGCTATTTTACACTTTGCGGGATTTTGCTTAAGCTTAGCGCATGCGAAATCTCAAGACCTAGTATACTCTAGGTAGGTTAGTAGTGCTGGCTCTCTTGAAAGCACATTCAAATAGAGCAATTTATATTTACATTATGTAGATCAGTATGTATGTATGTATATCCATCAGACACAATTATCATTATACAAAATAAAACAAAAAAATATTCTACATTTTAAGATTAAATTTTAAGGACGCGTATATCAAAGAGCTCATTCCTCCGAAATCTTCAAAAAGGATTTAGATTTATTTTCACTTTATTTTTTTGTTTGTGTTCTTCGTTGTTTGAGTCCTGATTCTGCGCAGAAAAATTGTTTCTTATGTATGAAATCATCCTTGTTAGCTTTTTTGCTGAATATAGGTATGTAGGGTAGGTATTTTAGGGGCAGGTTGGTAGGGTAAGGAAGAAGAATGAAGCATAGATTCAGCACAACATGATGAGGCAAGGATCTAATGCAAATACCTATATGTACCTACCTACAACAGCAACAAAGTCGAACGGTGATGGTTATTGTTTACTTTGAGCACGCATGGGAGTAGGGATAAAAACCAACAAGTGAATTTATACCACATGTACCTATGTTGTTAACATACATGTAAATATACAGGTAGGTGTACCTATATAGATACATACTCGTCATCATGTTTAGCATTTCATCTATACCGTTATGTTACAAATATTATTTATATTGTTATAGATTGACAGATTTGGTTGTGTGGTTTTTTGTTTCCTTTTTTTATTTTGGAATTTCCTTAAAAGCCATAAAGCTTGAATAGAATTTTTTGTTGTTTTGTGTAGGTAGGTAAGGTACATAGGTAGGATTGTGTGTAGAAAGGTAAAACGGCTAAAGTTTTTACCTTTTTTGTTGTTCTTTCATCATATCATCATCAACCAGCAGTCAGTTATCTACGGTGGGAAGTTTTCAAAATTTATTGGATAAACAAAGTTGTGTTTGAAAAAGCGTTAGCGGAAGCAACGATAAAGTTATGGTGACGTACCTACCTATATAGACTTTTTGATGTTTGCACAAAATTGTATGTAGTTTTGTATAGGGTAGATAGGTAAGTACCTACCTACTTGTTTACTAGAAAATTTATGGAAGACCACTAGAAAGGGCATAGTGGTTATGAATGAATATGAAGATACAAATTCCAACGGTGGGCATAATTAACAACTCAAGCAGGGTAAAGACAAAATTAAGCCTATTCGCATCATAGATAAAAGCTGCTCTTTAGCAGGTAGGTAGGTATTTAAGATGACATTTAACTGAACATACCTATGTACATATTTAGGTAGTAGGTAGGTATGAATACAAGTTTAGGACAAATTGTGACAAAATTCTTAACAAAAAAAAAAAACTTTTCGATAAAAACTAATACACTGAAAAATTTATATTTTTTTTGAGTTTGCGGGTAACGAATTTCGTTTGCTGTAATTGTAATATATTTGCTGGAAATGTAATACAATCCCTGCAGATGTATTTCATTTGTAGCAATTGTATTACAGTCGCCACAGAAAGTAATTCCTTTGAATCAAACATATTAACAAATAACCCATTCGTTTGGAGCTCAATTTGCCTGGGTTGCTTACGGTAAATGACAATGTTTCCCAAATTCAAACGCTATGTTGTTTGCAAGCAAGTGTAATTGTTTATTGCAAACAAATGAATCGATTGCGAATTAAGCTTTTGAAATGCAGTTTGCTGTAAAAAGTTTTACGTTTATTATATAAATTACAATTGTTTGCAACTAATGAATCGAAAATTTTTACAAATTAACTTAATGCTTGTGGTAAACATTTCATGCTTTTGAGGCGAAAGTATTTTTAGGTTTCTTTAAAAGAAATTCGCTTGCAGCAATAAATTTCCTATTTGGAAAAACTATTTTATTTGTTTAATTCCTATCTAACCAATTTCAGATAATTTATAGTGCAAGTATCTTTTGGGTACGTTTCAAATACTTGTTTTGCTTGATCAATTTGGTATTCTGAAGTTCAGCACTACTTGTACAAAAAATTGAAAATATGTTGCGTTTAGAAAAAATGCGATTCAAAATTGAGAATTTGTTGCTTTAAAAAATAGCAAAGTAAAAATTCCAAAATATTTGCATTAAAAAATAAAATAAATGCTAGCTTAAAAATGTTTATAAATAAATCGGGTGGCACAACGGCTCATGAAGAACCAGGGCCTAGTGACTAACAACTCGCAACCATTCCTGTGTGCGCCTTCTGACAGGAATGGAAGGGACCTACAATTTTATGCCGAATCCGAACGGCTATACGAGAAGCACTTATTCGTGACAAGTGATACTCTTGGAGGATTTGTCAATTCCTCGCAAGAGGCTGTAGCCCTGAAAAAAAACTTGTTAGTTTTTTAGGTGGACGAGGCTGTAAAGCGATCCCAGACCTCCAGCGTGACAGTCGAACGCACTAACCATTACGCTACGGGCTACTACTAAAAATGTTTGCATTAAAAATAATTGTTAAAATAATTGCTTCAAAATAAAACTTCAATTTTGTTCATTCTGAAAAACAATGGCGTAAAATTTTAGAGGATTAAGTACGATGTTAAATTAATTTTAGTATGATACTAGTTTAAAAATTGTGTTTTGCTAACTTTAAACGAGTTTAGCATCGTACTACCCCCTAACATTTTACTAAAGTTAAAATTACCAACTGGCTATGTTTCCTTTTTAGTGTCGTACTAAAGCCATATGACTGGAGAATAGAGAATTTTACTCCAGGTACAGGACCCGAGGGTTGCCGATTCGATCCCTGCTTGTGCTCAACTTTTTTTCTTTTTTTTGGTAATAATGAGTTAAAATGATAAAAATATATGCATTGAATACTTATTTAAAGCACATGTTGGGTTTCCATCCACATATAATTAATTTACAACGCATTAAAACAATAATTATGTTCATCAAATTTGAACCCTACAAATGTTGTGCTATCTGCTAAATTATCAATAAGTTTAGTTTTGCCTACAAAACTTAAACAAAACAATTTTCTTAAAAGTAGTAATAGCTTAAAACAAAAACTGACCCGATATTTTAAATACTTCGGTCGTCATAGTGTTGCCAAAACTAATTAAAATACATGAATTTGTCTTAGGCACATTTCTTAATATATTTTTTGTTTTCAAAATAATATAGATTGTTAAAATCGAAAGATATATGAACAAAATCAAAAACCCGTTGCTGGTTATCATGTTCCTTCGCAAGAAATTTTCAAAAAATTGTATCACCAATGTTTACTTAGCACACGCGCTATAGACTCAGTACAGTAAACTTCTTTATTTAAAATAAATATATATATAAAAAAGAGGTTAATAATAGAAAATAGAACATGGCAATAGTTGCCGTCTGTCGATATTAATTTGACATATTCATTAAATATAAAAAAATAGAAGAATGTATATTGTATATAATAGTAAAATAGTAGATTTAATTGTTTTTGTTTTGTTTTTTTTTTTTTGCATATATAGATATTTAAATTATAAATTATTTCAAAACAATTTGTTTAGCAATTTTTAGGTATGAAATTAATTGAGTCCCGACAAAAATTAATTTATAGATAGTATTTTTTTCCATAATTAGAAATTTAATGTATAATATATGTATAATCACTAAAATTTGTTTATCCACATGGTTTTGTGTAAGTATGTATAACTTTTATTATTTTTTTTTTTTTTTTATTACATTTGTCTGTATATTGGAAACTAAACACATAGTTAATGTATCTCAAAACTATTTCGATATCTAAGGGCATGTTCGCAAAAGCTAAAAATGAATTTCCATCCACATTTTACATTTAGAATATCTTTGGTTTCTAAGAAAGAAAAAAAGCTCTTTTTAAAGTAAAGTCTTCTCAACTCTTGCAGAATTGGGCACACTGCTAAGAAGTGGTAAACGTTTTCATTTTCATTTCTATTGCATAAGTTACAAACTGATGAGATTTCTTGCCTGTGTGGTTTAAAATTGAGCCCCAAGATTTCTACTCTAGATTTAAATATCATACTTATTTGGTATGTAGAGAGATAATTACTGAAATAATTGCTACTACCTAAGGAGTGGTTCAGTTCTCTGTAAATCAGTCGACTTGAAGAGGATTGTGCGCTGTGAATGCATTGGAGATAAAAAGATTCATCTACTTTTGCGATGCAGTTATAAAATGCCTCGCGCCAGCATTCAATCGACTGATTAGATAAACTGAGATCCACTCCATAGATACCAGCAATATCGTACCATTCCCTAAATGGAGTAAGCCTACACCTAAACGCATATTTCATTATTTTACTTTGTAGATTAGAATCGGGCCTTAACATGACTTTCACTATGTAGTCAGCATTTGCTTTCAAGTTTTTAACGAAAATTTGGGGAATGCCCGATTCCACGTGTAAAGCATATGTTGGCGTTGTCGATGGTAGCCTGAAGATGCGCTTAAAAAATAATCTTTGTACTGCTTCGAACTCTTCAACAAACTTGTACCCAAAAACTTGATTTGCGTAACAAAGACAGGCATTTATCGTGGAATCTAGCACTTTAATTTGGAACATGAATCTACTTTTTTATTGCAAAAGAACCTACTCCACATAACATTAATTGCAGTTTTGGCAGCTATACATTTTTCTTTTATATGAGGACGCAAGTTCAAGTTACTTGATATCAAAAAACCGAGATATTTGTACTGCTTTAAAACTTCTATGGACTCAGAGCCAAGATACCACTTATCACGAGGTAATACTCTCCTATTTATTAATTCAAAAATCATTATCTTCGATTTGGAGGTGTTTATTTGTAGGTCCCATAAGTTGCAGTAGCTTTTAAGACGATTAATAAGGAGCTGTAGTGAGGAAGGGGTTTCTGCTAGCAAGACCAGATCATCTGCATAGAGTAACATTCTAATTTCTTCATCACCCACCCTTATACCGCCACTTAAGATTTTGGTTATATCATCAATAAATAGCGCAAACTAAATAAAAGGAAAGTGTGTGAAGTTTTCAACTGATTAATATTTTGCCGGAGAATTTTATGTTGCAAATTAGCTCAGTGGATGCATGCTCGCTCTTGGAACGGAAGGATACCAGTTCAAATCCAGGTAAGTAAAACTTGACATTTTTTTCAATTAAAATAAAAGAATATAATTTCAGATTTCAGAATTAACGGAAAACCAGCAGTCACTGTATTGATTGTGACAAACGTACAAGTCAAGCAACAAACGTGTTATTCATTTGTCACAACCACTTTGATCTTCTAACATTCGCTTGTCGTCAAAGTATTAGAGTTTACTCTAAAAGCACGATTCGTTTGCCAAAACAGTAAATATGTTTACAAAACACCTTTATTCGTCTGACAGAAACACTACATTCGTTTGACACAAACACTCTATTCGTTTGAAACAAACGATAGAATTTCGCTACAACAGTATGAATTGTTTGTCTCAAACGAATTTAAGAGTTTGCTGCAAACGAACTGTGGCAAACGAAAAAGTCGTTTGGGCAATTTTTACGTTTCCTTCCCTCAGTGTACAGTTAGAGCTTAGATATACTATGGATTGAATGTGTGAAAATTGGATAGTAGTTTCAAAGAAATAGGCACGCACTTTATTATTCAGATTTATCGTAGGTACTTACCAGTGGCGTCTCGTCAGGTTGTGCAAGGTGTGCATTGCACACCCTGATCGAACGACAAAAAATCCCTCACCGAACGTTATTTAATTTTACTCAAAAACATGCACAATTAAACCTACAACCTACCAACAGCCTACCCTACCTATTTGCATCCTTAATTTTTTTTCATCCTCATCGAAGGTTATGTAATAATACACACAAATATGCCCAATTTTACAACCCGTAATACTCACCTCCAATATTTTTTCTTTCAAAATTCCTTCATCGTTGCGTGAAAATAAGCAGAACAAGCAAACTCGTACGAAACCTCACTGTGCACTTATTCTGTTGAATTCTTCAAATTAATTCATCCAAAACGTACAAACTGGAAGGACGCTTTACGGAAAGGGAATAGATACAAACGAGAGAAAACACAACAAAAACAGAGACTGAAGTGCACAGAAAACTTTGGACCGAGTTCACTACTCCAAATTTATCAGAATAAATATTATGCGTATGTATGTCGTATGGGTGACGAATGACGATGAGCATGGCTACTGTTACTGGGTAGTGGCAGTGGGTACCTACAAGCTACAACCTACCTACAGGTTTGCAGTTTGATCATTTTGGATAAATTCATTTGACGAATATAACAAAATAAGTGCACAGTGAGATTTCGTACGAGATTTTTTGTTCTTTTTATTTTCACGCACCGATGAAGGAATTTGGAAAAAGAAAATGAAGGAAGGCTCTGTGTCTTAGGAGCGATTTATTATGGGCTGTGTAATTGATGAAGTTTACGCGTACGAAGGATATCTATGCACTTCAGTCAGAGCTTCTATTCTGTTTTATGTTATCATTTAATTTGCTTTTTGTGTATTAGTTTTTAAGTGTATACAGTTTGGTGCAGTGCTTTTACTTTTTTATGCGATTGTTTTTAATTTAATATTCAAGAGAAAAGGAAAAACAAACAATGAGTGAAAATGAAGACGAAGATCGTGTCAATGGTTTGTTAGAAAAAGCGTATGTCCAAAAAACAAAATTATTTTGAATTCATTTTGATAGATAAAACAATAAATAGGAATTTTTTGTATGCAAGTTATTGCCAATATCGCAATTTATTGATATTTAAAAACAATTATATTATTTTCACGATTTGAACACCCATATAAATAATCTACGCGATGATTACAATTTGTTCGTCGATTCCCAGATGAAAAAATTCCAAGTTTCAGTCTTGTCAGATTCTAAACTTGGCAATCCCTTGCTGGATTTGTAAAGTGTGGGGTAACTACCTCACCTACCAAAGCTATATGGGATATTTATTAGCTTCCCCAAGCCGAATATGGATGATGGCTAATAAGCCGATCTGTTCCAGATGAAAGATAAAAGAAGGCTGAAGAGCCAATATGTTCCTTTTTACTTCCAAAATGAAAGTGAATTTATTCGATCGAACTTAAGGTATTTATACAAAATAATTAATTTACACACTAACATCTTAAGCCTATACATTATCGGTGTGACCTGCATCGTGCCTGATCGGGAAACTATTGATTGGGCAGAACTTGGTCTGTGCCAGTAGCGCAGCAATCAGTCACGATGAAGTGCTTGTTTTACCTCCTCGTGGTGGTCCCCGGGCAACTATTTGTGTATACCAATACACATAAATAGGCCAAAATTACAAGTGCAAAAAGGCCTACTTTCTGAGGTGTTATTTTGATATTCAAAGAAAAATTTCATTGTTTGAGATAAATGATCGGATGTTTATTTCAATGTAAAGAAGAAAGTATGCCATTAATAATGTAAACAAATATCAGCCAAATGGCCGCCACGGCTACGCTAACACAACAATATCCTTTTCATGAAATTTTCCCTCACCAAATCGCAAAGTGGCTGCTGTATGCCCTCAATAGCTTCACGAACTCCATCTTTGAGGTCTTGAATCGACGCTGGGCTATTGGCGTAGACCTTGTCTTTCACGTGGCGCCAAAGGAAGAAGTCGCAAGGTGGTAAACTACAAGATCTTGGTGGCCAATTGTGATCACCTCTTCGAGGGATAACACGGTCCGGAAACTTTTCCCGTAAAAGATCGATGGTTTCGTTTTTTTGTGTGGCACGCAGCGCCGCCGCTGTCTTGTTGAAAGTGAACGTTGTCCAGATCAATACCATCCAATTCCGGCCTCATTTTCGAAAAAGTAAGGTCCAATGACCCCGCCGGATCATAAACCGCACCAAACAGTTACTCGATGAGAATGGAGAGGATTTTCAACAATAAATCTTGGGTTTTCCGGCCCCAGATGCGACAATGGACCTCATCAGTCAAGATGATTTTTCGATGAAATTCCGGATCATTTTCATGCGTTTCAAGGACCCAATCAGCAAAGACAAGACGTTGTTGATGATCGGCCAGCTTGAGTTTTTGTGTTAACTGATCTTTATAAGCCTTAAGACCAAAGTCTTTATGCAAAATACGGTGTAATGACGTTTGTGGGATGCCCAATTCCAAAGAACAACAAGGAATGGACAAACCTGGGTTTTCTTCAACACTTTGTGCTACCAGCAGCAATATTCTCAGTTGTTCTTGAGCGACGTGCACGGGTTTTATTCTTCACATCGCTAACTTGTCCCAACAGCTCAAAATATTCCACCAATTTCTGAATTGCGGACCGACAAGGTGCTTCGCGACGATCAAAAAATGTTTTAGTTTTACGAACCGTCTCTGCCGAATTTTCACCATTTTTATAGTGAATTTTAATAATTTCAATGCTTTGTTGAAGCGTGTATCGTTCCATTTGGCGTAGTTTCTACTTGTCAAATGTCAAAAAATTACAGCTTCAAAAGTGACAACTACCGAAATAGCGGGCTATTCAAAATAACACCTCTTATTGGAAAACCCTTTAGTATCATATACTCAACCAATTTCCTTCATTAACTACAACTACAGCTGAAAACGTCCAGAAAAGTGACAGCTCGTGCAAAAAAATCACAAACATCCATGATTTTGATATTTATAAACTTCAAATTGCCAGCCATGGATTAAGTATGACACTAAAAAGATAAAACAGCCGTTTGATGATTTTAACTTTAGTAAGATGTTAGGAGATAGGTAGTACGATGGATTCATAATTTGAATTATAAAATAACGAAATCACTCATCAACACCTTTTGGTTGTGATTAGTGCCATTTAATTTAAACCTATGAAAAACAAATGAGATACATAATCAACTAACTGTTAACAAACTAGTGGCTCTTAATGAACTACGTACCTAACTACGGTACCTGTTAATAAAAAGCTCAAGATAATTTTAGTTTCGAATACAATCTTAAGATTCAATCGCAAAAAAAATGCACTCCATGTTCATAGGTTTTTAGTGGTAATTTCTAAATTGAAACAGCACAATATTATCCATGAAAAGTCCCTGGAAAATTACCAAATCCATATTCTCTATCTTAAAATCCATGACCTGTCCAAAAAGTCTTAAATAGCCACCTCGCCGGTGGCTGGTTTTTTTGTTTTTGTTTCTGTCCCTCGAGTATCCATCTTTAATTTCTCATTCAAATATTTATACCAACAAGAAGGCGTTCTTTGGTGGTGTTAAACTAGAAGACTAAAGTTTGCCTCTCTGGGCTAACTTTGTGTGCAAGTCAATAAAGCAATTTATGTTGATGGGGTGGAAAATAATTTCGTTGATTACCTTCATAAAATAATTTACTAGACTAAAGGAAGTTTTATAATTACGTCCGTGAAGACTTTTTTTTTTGTTTCTTCTTATTTTAACTAGGTTATTATTAGATTGGCAATAACGGTACAAGACCAAAGAAAAAGTACAATCAAATTCAAATGTTTTTTTATTTAGGCCTTGTTTCTGCCTTAACTTTCCTCTTCTGTTGTCTACTTGCAATAGGGTGGGTCTTATTAATAAAACAAAAAAAGGACGCCCCTACATTTTTATTTCTGAACCTATTTTAATGAGAGGTTTTATATGCTTGCACTATACCCTATGGCTCTTATATCGGTTATTCCATAACGTCCATTATCTAGTTTCCAAGCAACTAAAACATTTAAACAGTTTTATTTTTTTTATTTTTAAACATTTATAACTTATAATTTCCCCTACGAAATTGAACTCCTCTGATGATTTGCAGTTTACAAATTATAGGTAGCTACTTAAGACTTTTAAAGTCTCTCTTCAAAAAGTTGTTGTAAGAACAAAAAATTACTGCAACCAATTTTGCAAACAAAAATTGAACTCAATTTTATACACAGCCTTGTACTTACAGGTAGACAATTTTAAAATCAAATTTTTGTATATAGGTTTGTATATAGGACTTTCTTGAAGCTTATCAAAAAGATACCGAGGGTAGGTTTCGATAATAAAGATTAACAAAACAAAGTAATAAATCCTTAAAACTTCCAATTTTTCGATTTACCAAAAATGCAATTGACAGTTCAGGAAGTAAGCCGATATAAATTTAATTAGAGACAAAAAAATAGGAAAAAAGAAGGTGACAACGATAAGCGATATTTATCCCCTCGTCATCGTTGCATGGAATCCTTGTTTTACTGCGGATGTTCTTGAGTAATTAATTATGGGCAAGATAGAGACGTTATTGAAGTCATCAAAGAGCTTTTAAGAGCAAAGAATCGACAGAGTGGCGTCTTTGGAATTGGTGGTAAATAACATTGAGAGGATTTAATAGCCTTTGGTCAGACATTTAATCGAAATTAAATATTAAAACATCTTTGTTCTCTTCTTTGAGTTTGCGAAATTATGTCATTAGAAAATCAATTTTTAATTTTAAAATTTAAAAAAAAAAGATAGCAATCTAATGCCATTCTTAAGTAGAAATAATGGGTAATATGGTGACTTGGTGACTTTGATGGAGAGTCCTTTATAGTTTTTTTTTCAATTAAAAATTTAAGTTTTACTCTATCAGTCTTTGGTGTGGCCAGTTTTAATCGTGATGACTGATGAACAATTATAATTAATAGAGTTAGTTTATATTTCACTGAACTAGAAGTTCGTGTTGCACACCGGCCGGTTGATCATTCGATCAGATCAGTGCACGCTCCAGTGCCAGCTAACAAACTGCCTAGTTGGGCAAAGTGAGTGATCCGCTTTCTGATGATTCTGCTTAAAACTACTCAGTCATTCCACAAGCAATCTTATTCTAAATTCAAATAAAAATGGACGATATCCTGAGCATATGCCCACAATCTGCCTTTTATTTCCATCCACAGGTTCTACGAGTTTTTATATCAAAACGGCGCACTTCAGCGCTAATTGGTTTATGGGCTAGGCCGCCCGTGGCCGCCATTTCTATTTACCTACCTAGAGGATAGACAATTTATTACAATTGCAATTACAATTACAATTACAATTACAATTACAATTACAATTACAATTACAATTACAATTACAATTACAATTACAATTACAATTACAATTACAATTACAATTACAATTACAAAATACAATTACAATTACAATTACAATTACAATTACAATTACAATTACAATTACAATTACAATTACAATTACAATTACAATTACAATTACAATTACAATTACAATTACAATTACAATTACAATTACAATTACAATTACAATTACAATTACAATTACAATTACAATTACAATTACAATTACAATTACAATTACAATTACAATTACAATTACAATTACAATTACAATTACAATTACAATTACAATTACAATTACAATTACAATTACAATTACAATTACAATTACAATTACAATTACAATTACAATTACAATTACAATTACAATTACAATTACAATTACAATTACAATTACAATTACAATTACAATTACAATTACAATTACAATTACAATTACAATTACAATTACAATTACAATTACAATTACAATTACAATTACAATTACAATTACAATTACAATTACAATTACAATTACAATTACAATTACAATTACTATTACAATTACAATTACAATTACAATTACAATTACAATTACAATTACAATTACAATTACAATTACAATTACAATTACAATTACAATTACAATTACAATTACAATTACAATTACAATTACAATTACAATTACAATTACAATTACAATTACAATTACAATTACAATTACAATTACAATTACAATTACAATTACAATTACAATTACAATTACAATTACAATTACAATTACAATTACAATTACAATTACAATTACAATTACAATTACAATTACAATTACAATTACAATTACAATTACAATTACAATTACAATTACAATTACAATTACAATTACAATTACAATTACAATTACAATTACAATTACAATTACAATTACAATTACAATTACAATTACAATTACAATTACAATTACAATTACAATTACAATTACAATTACAATTACAATTACAATTACAATTACAATTACAATTACAATTACAATTACAATTACAATTACAATTACAATTACAATTACAATTACAATTACAATTACAATTACAATTACAATTACAATTACAATTACAATTACAATTACAATTACAATTACAATTACAATTACAATTACAATTACAATTACAATTACAATTACAATTACAATTACAATTACAATTACAATTACAATTACAATTACAATTACAATTACAATTACAATTACAATTACAATTACAATTACAATTACAATTACAATTACAATTACAATTACAATTGTTCGATTTGAACAATTTCGGTTCAATCGTTCAAGCCTATGGAGCATACTGTTAGTTAAATTATTTCGTAAATTTGTATATCAATCAATGCAGGTCATTTAAGCTCGAGAAATTGATTCAAAATCATTTTTCAAAATGTTGGCTGAAGTACAAACACCGCAACAACCACGCAATGTACGGAGGACCCAACTACTTAATGCATAAGGCTTACTTTTTCTTTATCTTTATGTCTATGTCAAATTTCAACTCAAGTGTCCAAAATTTTCCACTTTTTGTAGCCTTTGTGCAAAAGGTGAAAAAAACATTTCTTTTTTGCAAACTTATTTGCTATGAGACACTAACAACATATAAAGTAATTTATTAAATACACAACTTTATTATGTGTACATAAAACCAGTTGAATCGTCAGGGAACAGGTCAATAATAAGTTTAAGTTGAATTGAGATTTTAGTAAGGTAGATTACACCTACATTTATGAACATTCGTAAAAATGTAACAACAGTTCAAAGAAAAAACAAATTTTATTCAGATGAAAACCTTTTCCATGAGCGATAAATGAGACGAATATTATAGGAGCGAAAACATATTTTTTATTCTCTCCTTAGGGAATCACCCCTTAGCCTTTTGCCTTAAATCGATAGCTATATCTACGGGGTGGACAACATACACACAAGTTTCTTTTTAAAAATGTATAATGGCTTCATTAGTAAGAGCAAACATTCGGCACGAGTACGATAACTTAGGCGCCAGAACAGCGTAGAACAGTTCAATACAAGCTTTTTTTTTCTATAGGAGGGGGGGTCTATCTCCCCCCGTTTGGGCGGTAGGAGCAATTTTAGAAAAAATTACTTAAAACGAAAAAAAACTTAGTAAAAAACAACGGCAACACTGAACATAAAGTACTATATCGGTTTGGAAAGCCTGTTTCTTAATCCTACATTTAAATTAAATAATTTAAGTCAAACATTTTTGAAAAATTCGCATGCAAATTAAAAATTTTGATAAAAATAAAATAAAAACAGAAGATTAGACCAATTTTTTTCAAAATTTTGAAATGAAGTGCTAAATTTAGTTCTAGCGGTCAATGTCTATATCAATTTTGAATCGAGAACAAAAAACCTAATGCTTTTATGACAACGTATGATATGTGCCCGAAGTACGACGTGAAGATCATTCTTGGTGACTTCAACGCGAGATTCGGAAAGGAGGGCATCTTTGGTTCGATAGTCGGAGGACACAGCCTACACGACGAAACTTCTGGCAACGGACACAGGCTGGCAGACTTTGCGGCGGGGCGAAATGTCATCATCTCAAGTACCTACTTCCCACACCTCAATATACACAAGGGGACTTGGCGGTCGCGTGATCAAGTAACCGTCAACCAAATCGACCACGTTGCGATAGACGCGAGACATGCTTCCAGTATCTTGGACGTCCGAACGTTCCGAGGGGCCAACATTGACTCGGATCACTACCTGGTGGTAGCTAGACTACGTATGCGGATATCCATGACGCGACAACGCAGAGCAGATGCTGTGAAAAGATTCGATATCGAGAAGCTTAAATCACAAGAGACTGCCAGAATTTTTGCAGACCACGTAACTCCTAATCTCTCAGGAGGTCCCCCACCAGCATCAAGTGCAGAGGACCAGTGGGAACACTGTCAACAAGCCATCAGAAGTGCCGCCTCTGATGTGCTGGGTTTCACTAGGCGAATACAACGAAACCCCTGGTTCGATGAAGAGTGCCGGCTAGCGCATGCAGCTAAGGACGAGGCCTACCAGGCAATGCTGCAGACTCGAACAAGAGCTGCTGAGAGAGTGGCCCGGGAGCTCTACGGGCTGAAACGAAAAGAGGAACGCCGACTTCTCAGGAGGAAAAAGAGAGAGCACGAGAAGCGGGCGGTAGAGTCTATTGAGGGTTGTAGCGGTAGGGGAGATGTTTGAAAATTTTATCAGAGGGCTAAGCGATCCACCCAAGGATTCAAGGCTAGAACGGAAGCCTGCCGAGATGAGAGTGGGAATATGGTAGTAGACACACAGTCAGTGCTGAGGATCTGGAAAGAACACTTCTCTAGACTGCTTAATGGCGAAGACAGCCAAGATGCCGCTAATAGGCAGAACGCTCCATTCAACTTGGACGATGATGGCCAAGAGTTCCGTCCACCCGACCTAACCGAAGTGCGGCTGGCGATATCCAAACATAAGTCGTACAAGGCTGCTGGTGCGGATGGCTTACAAGCCGAACTATTTAAATCAGCGGGAGATGAATTGGCTAGGAGCATACACCAGCTCATCTGCAAAATTTGGTCGGAGGAAAGTATGCCCGATGAATGGAACCTCGGTATAGTGTGCCCCATCCATAAAAAGGGAGATGTTCTGAAATGTACCAACTACAGAGGAATTAGTCTCCTAAACGTCGCTTATAAAATCTTGTCGGCCATCCTGTGTGACCGCTTAAAACCTTTTGTCAACGATCTGATCGGCCCTTATCAGTGCGGTTTTAGGCCAGGCAAGTCAACCGTCGATCAAATGTTCACACTCCGACAGATTTTAGAAAAATCCCGGGAATTCCAGATCGATACACACCACCTTTTTATCGATTTTAAAGTCGCGTACGATAGCGTGAAAAGGGACGAATTATACAGAGCCATGTCGAGTCTCGGCATCCCTGCCAAACTCGTCCGCCTGTGCAGGATGACGATGGAGAAATCTCGCTGCTTCGTCAAAATTGGTAAGAACACCACCGATTCCTTTGATGTTGAGAAAGAATTGAGGCAAGGCGACACGTTATCATGCAACCTATTCAACATCGTTCTTGAAGCCATTGTACGCAACGCACATGTCAACACCAGCGGTACAATCTATCAAAAGTCCGTTCAATTGCTTGCGTATGCGGATGACATAGACATTGTCGGCAGAACGAAGCGAGCTGTGGCAGGGGCATTTGCGAGCATTGAATCGGAGGCGGCTAGAATGGGATTGGCGGTTAATGAGGACAAGACGAAGTATATGCTGTCATCGAGAGAGGAATCTCAACATCGTCGACTCGGGCAAAATATCACGATGGACAGATATAACTTCGAAGTTGTCAAGGACTTTGTCTACCTGGGCTCCACTATTACATCGCAGAATGACATCAGTGCAGAGATCAAGCGAAGAATTACTCTTGCCAACCGCTGATTCTTCGGTCTAAGAAGGCATTTAAGTAGTAAGGCCCTCTCTCAGAGAACCAAGGAGACTTTATACAAAACCCTAATCATACCGGTCCTGCTTTATGGGTCAAAAGCATGGACACTGAAAGATTCGGATAAAAATCTGCTAGGGTGTTTTTAGAGGAAGATTCTTCGTGTGATTTTCGGTCCGGTGTGTATCGAAGGAGTATGGAGGAGAAGATTCAACGACGAGCTATACGGGCTATACAGCGACGTTGACCTGGTCAAAAAGCTGAAAATACAGCGGCTGAGATGGCTGGGGCACGTGGAGCGTATGGACAGCAACGCACCTGCCCGACGAGTCTTCGAATCCAACCCCGATGGGGTACGCAGCAGAGGAAGAACCCGTAACAGGTGGCGCAATCAAGTGAATGACGACATCAAAGCACTCGGTGTGCGCAAATGGAAGCGGCTAGCTAGGGACAGAGCTGGCTGGAGGGGCTTGTTAGTTGAGGCCGAAGCCCATCCTGGGCTGTGAGCGCCATCAAAAGTAAAGTAAGTAAGTTTTATGTCTTCTATAGTTTTAAAGCAAATTAAAAATTATCAAACCTACTTTTTTATAATTTTTTTAGTTTGAGTATATTTACTTTGGTCATACTTTGTTAGACAGCGCTGTATTTATTTTTCCAGTTCTTTTGTATTCTGGTTTAAAAATCTAAAAAATTCGGAAATTGTGCAGCTCCATGATTACGATGAGGAAGTAAAGGAGGAAATAGAGGCTTCAAGCATCTACCGTACCGGAGTGTATGATTTAAATTTTTATGTTTGATGGCCATAAATACCTCTGTGACGAAATAAGGCATGTTAAGGTTCTGATTAACTGATGATATCGAAAAACATAACGCATCGGGCAAACAAAAAAGTTATATAAGTAAATTTCTCAGTGGCGGCGGTCTTTGGTGGCGGTGGCAATTGGTACATACCTTATTTGGTCGCAGAAATATTTATGGCCACCAAACATAAAAACTTAATTTATACACTCCGGTCCGGTAGATTGCGACCGAGCCAGGGTGTATTTTTATTTTATTAATTAAAATTAATTAGTTGATTTTGTTTCAATTAGGCTCTTTTGGTCTTTTTGATTTTGGTAAGACTTACGAAACGTTGGGTAAAAGAATGGAATAGAAGTTTTTTATTCGCATTCCAAAATCAAAAGGACCAAAAGAGCCTAATTGAAACAAAATCACATAATTAACTAAATAATTGGTCACACACATACAACAACAAAAATTAATTAGGTAGATTAAAATGTAGAGTGAAATTTTACGTCGATACCAGTCTTCAGACTGTATAATTTTTTTGTTTTTAACTTAGAATTTACTTTTACCGGTCAATAAGCATAATAAGGTATCTTTTGAAGCAATTTTTGTTTAAAAGCAGCTATTTATTGAGCAAAGGACACTTTATTATATATTTTATGAAAGGCTGTAAGAATAGCTTTTCGATGGTGCTAAAAAAAAGTATATGTTACCACTGAATTTTTCAGATTACGGGTTGTAAATGCAGTGCTAAAAAAGTTTTTATTCAAGACTTTAAAACTTAATATCTCAAAATGTATTTAACGTAGCCTAACTACTATGCTATTTTTTAAAAGATGCAACAACTAACTTTTATTTGAGACCAATATTATTTTCCTACGTTCTTTACATCAAAAGTTATGAGCAGTTATTTCGAAAAAGAACTGAAATATGGTGTTTTCAATCGCCAACTTCAAGCTCAAATATCTCAAATGTCCCATGTACATGTACAATTTTGAAAATATTGCACTTATGTAAGAAGCTCACCACAACCTTTCATTTGATACTAAACTCATTAGTGTTGATCTAACGAATAGATTTCATACAAATTTGACCATCATCCTTTTGAGTTTAAAACCCCTTTTTTTGAAACTGTGCATAGATTTCACTTAATTTAAAAACTAGCTAATAGTAAAAAGTGTTGGCGTTAAAACAAGGTATAAAACCTAATTGTAAGTATTACCGTTATTTTTTAATATTTTTTTTTTCATTTTAAGTACCTTTTTATTAAATTGCACCTGCCGCACAAACGGGGGGTGCATTGAACTGTTCTATACAAAACTGTTATTAATTCTTGGCGCCTAAGTTATCGTACTCTCCCCAAACATTCCTACGAGCCCAAATGCAAAATAGTTGGACTACCTATGATAAAAAACAAAAATCTACTGGTTCTTAAATTTCATCGGCAATAAACTCAATATTTTGGTATTTTTCTTTAGATATATTTATTTTAGATAGAAATAAGTAACAAAAACAAAATGACTTCAATTAAAAAATAAAATAACGATTTATACATTTTTTTAAACGCAAAATAGTTGGCCTACGCGTCTTAATTTTTATTTTACCATGGTGTTACGTCGCCCCTGGCCTTGATCACTGCTTCTATGCATCGTGGCATTGTGTCAACTAATTTTTGACATTCTTCGGTACCAAAAGATTCCCAAATATTTATGATTTTAGCTTTTGAGCCTTGAAGAGTCCGAGATGGTTCTTATCGGAGGTTTTGCTCTATTTTATGCCAGACAGTTTCAATTGGCGAAAGGTCAGGGCTGCTGGAAGGCCATTCCAGTAAAGGAATTGCTTCAGCAGATAACCACGCCATTATAGACCTTGCTGTACGGCAGGAAGCAACATCCTGTTGGAAAATGAAATCTCCATCACTAGTTTGAAGTCATGGTATTGATGGGAGTAGCTCATTTTCCAGAATATCCCGGTACTTGGTAGCATTGACAGTTCCATTTACAAAATGTAAATTGCCCAAACCTCGACAAGACATGCATCCCCATATCATTAGAGATGCTGGAAACTTGACTGTTTTTTTAAGGCAATCTTTGTGAAAGGCCTCTTTGGAGTTTCTTATGACACGTTTTCGTTCGTCGCCCACGCAAACTTCAAACCTCGACTCATCACTCCAAATAACGGACCGCCATTGACTTAAAGTCCAGTTCTTACGTTGTTTGGCCCACTCTAGGCGCCTTTTCTTTTGTTTCGGCGTTAAAAGTGGTTTTTCTTTGGCCTATGTTTTAACGAATTAAAATAGTTCTAATTTAAATAAATCTAAAACAAGGCTTATAAATTTTATATCCAATTGTTTTCATTGTCCGCTTACAAGTGTCGACTGAAACACTTTTTTTGATCCTTTCTCTCCATTGAACAGTTATTGAAGCGTCAGTTTGACGTCGATTTTCCTTTATTATTTTTTTTAAGACTCGGAAATCTCGAGGTTTCGCAATTGGTGGGCGTCCCGTTTTTTTACCAACCTCCACATTTCCACTATTTTTGAACTTTGTGATAATGTTTCGAATTGGTGAGCGAGGTAAATTAAATTGATTTGCTATTTTGTAGCTCGACAATCCCGTTTCGGAGGTTTTAACTATGGATTCCCTAAGGTCTCGTGATAATGCAACACCACGCACCATCATTGGCAGTAAACTGTTGCTGGCTTACTTAAAACAAGAGATAAATAAACAACAAAACAAGTGCATGTCATTTTTTTAATAACGGTTAACTGAACATCTATTTAAATCGTCATAGGCCAAATTATTTGCATCTCATAGAGAGTAGCCTCGTCCGCCTAAAAACTAAAAAGTTTTTTTTCAGGGCTACTGCCTCTTGCGAAGAATTGACAAATCCTCCAAGAGTATCACTTGTCACGAATATGTGCTTCTCGTCTAGCCGTTCGGATTCGGCATAAAATTGTATGTCCCTTCCATTCCTGTCGATAGGCGCACACAGGAATGGTTGCGAGTTGTTAGTCACTAGGCCCTGGTTCTTCGTGAGCCGTTGTGCCACCCGATTTATTTTTATTTTATTTTATTTTTTAGAGAGTAGTCCAACTATTATGCTCTTATCTTTGTTTAAGAGAATGCAACCTGAAGCTTTGTGTGTTTTCTCAAATTAAGTTCTGTTTTGTCTTATTTACTCATTAAATGTAATTTATTACATTGACAAAAAAAATTTAATCAACAACTGCTTGGGACAGAAAATGAAGGTATATAAAGAGGATTAATGTGTTAATTGATGAGTAGGCCAACTATTTTGCGTTTGAGTCGTATTAATTAAGAAACACAACGTCGTTTATGTGGCTTCATTACAATTTTCCAAGACCTTGTTGATGGTGTCGGGCTCTAGCTCACGGTTTGCTTGGATAATATTGGCCTTAAGTGCTTGAATAGTTTTCGGATTGTTGACATAACATCGGTCTTTGACGGTTCCCCGCAAAAATAAGTCCAAAAGGGTCAATCGCAGCTCCGAAGTGGCCAGTTGACATCGCCAAGATGCCTGCTAACACGATTTGGGAGTTTGGTGGGCAAAAGATCGATTGTGGCATGGGCTGTGTGACATGGTGCGCGCACATGAACCAGAGGTCGTCCAAATCCAAGTCTTCAATTTCAGTAAAAAAAAAATCGGTTAACATGGCTCTGTAGCGCCCACTGTTCACCGAAACGTTGTTCCCAGCGTTATTGTCGAAGGAAAATGGTCCAATGATTCCACCACTTCACAATCTGCACCAAACTGTCACTCTCTATAAATGCATTGGCTTCTCGATAGTAACGTACGGATTTTCCGAACCCCCAATTTTGTTTGGTAACGTAATCGCCGAGATAACAATGCGACTCGTCAGAAAAGATAATTTTTCCCAACGTTGATCATTTCATTCCGCGGAGGGATGATACTGACTTTCTGTCAAGATTTCAAGTGGGAGACAGCTGTCAGAGTCAAAATTACCTATGGTTTATAGAGAAACCACTAGATAACCCACCCTTTACACTTAACCTACACATAAACTATAAACATACCTTCATAACTTTTTTTTTTTCAAAAAGCAACAATAAAATTTATTTAATTAATCGATTTCATCGAGAAGATTTACGAATATTGAAAAATTCCAATTTTTTAAAAAATGTTAACTTGTAGGTATCCTTAATCACAAAACGAATGTTGTTTCACCTGCCCAAGTCCATCCAATTATTCAACTTAGCAATACAACCAATATAAATACAACATCGTATAAATTTACGTTATTCGTGCCCGAGTTCTTCCTGAATTTATGAGTTTCCAATACTCTCAATGTGCTTGCAAATTGTTGATTGTATGGAAATTTGTTTTGAGTTCTGTTTTATTGTGGGTTCAGGATTCAGGCATTCCTTTTAGCAGCCGCGCAGCACAGTTATACAGGGTGTCCCATTAACAATGGTCCAAACTGAAATTGGTGATAGGCCAGGTGATGAACTATCAGAATTTGGTAACTTTTCCATACCGAATCATAGCGGTTCTCGAGTAACGGCTATTTTTTGAAATTTGAAAAGAATCTAACTTTGAACCAGATTTTTGCTCACCCTGTCCATAATTGATTTTTGTTTTTTACAAATTTTGCATTAAAAAATTCACTTATAGTTTCACTAACTTTACTGAGTAAAATATTTTTGATTGGCATCACCATTTGCCTACAAATCATTAGTTAATATTGAACTTTGCCAAAATTAATTTTTGACCTCAATCTTCTGATGAGCCCCCTGAATAAAATTCGTATGGCTCAATACAGGTTTTATATTTCAAAAATTGCCTATTTTTCTGTAGTTTCAAAAAAGGTATTAAACTTGCCAAAGCTATTTTTAAATAGACAGTTATAACCGTTTGAACCCAATCAAACAGGTTCAAAATCAAACAAAAATAAAACATTTTTGTTCAAATATTTCGATAAAATTAGAATTTCACTTCAAATATAACTCCGAAAGAGCTGAATTTTGGTGGAGATCTTCGTTTTAATGTCATACGCATTTCTTAAATAAATACATTAAATTTTGACAAGGACTTTTAATTTTCTGTGGTGAAAGAGTATAAATCCAGTATATTTGAAAATTTTACGAAAACCATCAGGTTTTTTAAGAAGTGTCTTTGGAAAACATGTAGCTTATAAAATTCTACAGAAAAAAGATTAACTTCTTTTTTTCGTTGGAGCAAGAGATTTTGAGAAAACGGGGACAAAATGTGATTTTATACTTTGATGTGGTATTTTCCACACCGTTGCATTTGCGCACATTTGTCTCAAAATTTATTGGTCTTACGGAAAAATGTATCCTAATGGATTTTTTAGAATGCTATAAGCTACAAGTTTTCCAAAGACACTTCTTAAAAAAGCCGATGGTTTTCGAAAAATTTTCAAAAATACTGGATTTATACGCTTTCACCACAGAAAATAGAAGGTCCTTGTCCAAATTAAAGGTATTTATTTAAAACATCAAAACGAAGATCTCCACCAAAATTCAGCTCTTTCGGAGTTATATTTGAAGTGAAATTCTAATTTTATCGAAATATTTGAACAAAAATGTTTTATTTTTTTTTTGATTTTGAACCTGTTTGATTGCGTTCAAACGGTTATAACTGTCTATTTAAACATAACTTTGGCAAGTTTAATACCTTTTTTGAAACTACAGAAAAATAGGCAATTTTTGAAATATAAAACCTGTATTGAGCCATACGAATTTTATTCAGGGAGCTCATCAGAAGATTGAAGTCAAAAATTAATTTTGGCAAAGTTCAATATTAACTAATGATTTGTAGGCAAATGGTGATGCCAATCAAAAATATTTTACTCAGAAAAGTTAGTGAAACTATAAGTGAATTTTTTAATGCAAAATTTAAAAAAAAACAAAAATCAATTATGGACAGGGTGAGCAAAAAACTGGTTCAAAGTTAGATTTTTTTCAAATTTCAAAAAATAGCCGTTACTCGAGAACCGCTATGATTCGGTATGGAAAAGTTACCAAATTCTGATAGTTCATCACCTGGCCTATCACCAATTTGAGTTTGGACCATTGTTAATGGGACACCCTGTATACATTAGAGTGTTTTATAAGAAAAATTAAACAAAAAGAATAAAGTTTGGTAGAGAAGTAGTGTTTTATGAAAAAACTTCAGTTTTGCTTTTTTGCTTCTTTTAGTATATTCAAGTTCTCTGGTAGGAGATTTATGTGCAAAATAGCGTGACTGGCGCTATTTTATACGTTTACCCTTGTTTTGCATCCTAAGACTTTAATTTCACAACAAAAAAATTACACATCCCTCATAAATAGGATGAAGCTATAAAAATGATATTTTTGGTCAACTTTTTATTTAAAATATCCTTATGTGGGACCTTGAATATTAAAACATGTGCAGAGATAGTGTTCTGAAAACTGGAATTTATATCGTAGTTTTTAGTAGCTGGTGAAAGTATGCAGATGCAAATAATTTGAAGCTGGTTTATTCGTTCAGTTACACAGTTACTCAGTTAATATTTTTTATTTATTTATAATTTGTATATTAAGAGTACCTGCTAAACAAAAACGCAGGAGAAAAAATAGTCTAGTCATGTAACTCGGCAAAAAGGTTACATTATACGATGAGAATGAATAATCAAAAGAATCCAGGAAAAATTCTAGGGTATAAAAAAGGTACTATTTTTAAAGGGAGGTAGACAATAAGGTGGTAAAGTGTACTTTTTTTAAACTGTAAAATTTCTTTTTGCACAATCTGGGTCAAATCAAATATGATTTTAGGGAATATTTTTTATTAAAGGATCTAATAAGCTAAACACAAAGAGTCCGTTTTATGATGAGGACGACTGTATGTGTAGTAGTACATATACCCAAAAGTTAAATACAACCACCAAATAAATGCCTCTAGCTTGGGCAAGGCCATAGTAAGCTTTCAGTAGGGACAATCTAGACGAGGAAACTTGTCAGATACTTGGCAAGCCCTTGCTGGATTTCAGTACCAACAATTTGAAAAGAGGGAAACTTTTCAAACACTCGTGAGGCCCCCTTAATAAAAACTTGTTGGACATGTTTCGGTATCCTATCAGGAAAGTCTCATGTACACTAAAACATTTTATAAGCACCATGCAATTTCAGTATTCTCCGACACATTTTTCTCTCTTTTCTTTGTCTTCTTATTCATACAACACTTTTTGAATTTTTGTATAGCGAGTTAGTGGGTAGCGCATTGGACTGACAAGCAGAAGATCGCGGGATGAGGTCACACATAAGCCAACTTTTTTTTTGTTTACCTGACGAGGCAAAAGGATTCATAATCACCATAAAGGCCCATGTTTTTTGTTAAACCTTGCTAGCCCCATGCTAGAATCTATGTAAAACTCTCTAGTGGCTTGTTGAAAACTTTTTTTGCGCGGGTACCGTTATCAAAAGTTTTAGGTACATTTAGTTTAGTAAAATATTGAAATTACATAAAAATTTTCGAAACGCTTTCTGAAAGAAACTTTAATTTCGTTGTGTGATGGAACCTTTACAATAGTATCCTTCTTCTTCTTCATTTAACCGGCGGCGGATTATCCCACTCAACTGCTCCACCTAAGGTTCGACTTATGGGGTTCGCCGGGACCTCAGAAAACTAAATGCTGGTGTCATTGCATTTGTTTCATCCAGGAGTTTTTCGCCTGCCCTTCTTCCGCGATAGTGTTGGAACGACTTGTGCTATTGCCTTTTGAACTGGGTTCTCATGGCATCTTCTTTGTACATGACAGTACCAGCTTAGTTGGTCATGCTGTGTTTTGTCCAAGATGGTATTTTTGACGTGTAGGCTTCCTCGGATTCTTTTGCTTCTTATTCGATCACGCTTTGTCACTCCTGCTATTGTGCGAAGCATCTTCATTTCAGCTGCCGTCAATTTACTCTCATACTTCTTGTTCATTGTCCATCACTGTGAACCGTATGTAAGCGCTGGACGGACAACTGCGGTGTAGAGCTTGCCTTTCAGCTTAGGGGGCATTTTGCTATCACGCAGTTTTCACGCCACTTCATCCACCCGACGCTTACGAGATGTTTGATGTCGTCATCACAAGATTCTTTGTTATCGATCATTGATCCAAGATATTTAAACTTTTCGCACTTGGGAAGCCCTGTTCCATTCAAATAGATGTCCGGAATAGGAAAATGGAGAGCATAGGTATTCGGTCATTTTCGCGCTAATGCGGTATCCATTTCCCTCCTGAACATCCACCCATACAACAAGTGCTCGTTGCAATGACACAGGATCTTCACTTATGATGGCTCCATCGTCAGCAAAGAATAACTGATTCACTTTGGGGTCCGTCACCTTATCCTCAAGCAGAAAGTCAAGGATAGTAATAAAGAGCAAAGGACTCAAGACGCTTCCCTGGTGCACACCTACTCTAATTGGGAACCCTTCGGTGATTCCTGCGGGGCATCTTACCTTTGTTTTAACTTGCTCGTACATGTCCATGACCATCCGCACGTAGACTTCCGGAAATCTTCGTTGCCTAAGTGCAACCCATATCAGATGTCGTGGTTGTCTGTCGAATGCTTTTTCAAAAACCAAACAAAATAATATGCAAATCTCTCGTGGAACCCCGATATTTTCTGATTCTCATTCTTATACTCTGAATAGCAACTGTGGTTGAGTTACCCGAAACAAACCCGCACTGATTGTCAGAGAGCCGTATTATTTTTGTAGGCGGCCATCCCTCGCTCAACGATCTAAAGTTGTATTTTTTAAAATCAGAAAAATTCAGTTTCAAACCACTTGTTTTAGAGAATAGGATTTGAAAAATTAATTTTCAAACTAAAAATTTTGGAAAATAAATTTAAAAACCGATTTTTTGAATAATACTCCGTTATTATGTACTATTTTTGTTTTTCATAGTGCTTGGATTCACGAGCGCAAAAAAGAATTAATTCAGGAAAGAGAACGGATGATTTTTATAAAGAAAGAAAGAAACGGAAAAAATGGCATCCCTTTCTTTCTTCTTAAAAATCGTCCCTTCTCTTTCGTGAATTAATTATTTTTTGCGCTCGTGTATCCCAGCACATATTCAATACTGTTATCAATTTTCAGTCAAACACTAAAAAATAAATAGGTCTACGACTGCTTCTTTTTAAAATATTTGCATATGCTAAACTTCAAAAAATGTTTCTATAGAATCTACTCTATATGCATACATATATGTAAGTACATTGTACATGTACATAGCGTATATGTATGGTTATAATTTGTATCATTAAAACTTGTACGTGTTATTTTTGTTTGGTTAAAAATTAAAAAAAAAATATTTACACAGCGTATAGTTAATACAAATTGTTAAGTGCAAACATTTGCTTTAACTTATGATATATGTTTAAAAGTCAATTTTAATTTAACCCTTTGTCAAACAAAACCACTTACTAAGTATCGTTTTTCCAAATAACATTCAAAGCAAGCCCTTTTGTGTTTACTCAATGAAAGATATTGAAACACTGACTAACTTTTACTGACCAATGAATTCGAAACTGGTTTGCTGATGTGTAATCGAGAGTTGACTGGTTATTTGTTTTTTTTTTTTTTTTTTTTTCATTTCAAATAAAATTTATATTACAATACAACATTATTAAAAATATGAGATCTTGACTAGATGAGTGTACCTTTAACGATGTGTGCATAACCATGTGTGTCATCTGTCATGTCATAACTTATATGACTAATGCAAAGCAAAACATGTGTGCTTAACTGAACAATGGCAAATTATTGATGGTTGTAGAAACTTGAATGAGATATTTGAATCAATATTTCCATTGAAAGAAAAGGGCTTTGAAAAATAGAAAAAAAGTTCACTTGACAAAGAGAAATGTATTGATTTATTATTGACTTCACAACTTGGTACAGTGAGAAGCTACAAATAAAACTTAGAACTAGAATAGGCAAAAGAAATTTAAGCATATACGTTTATAGGGAACCAAAATGAGTACACCACCACCCTTCTTAATATTAAAACTTTTTCTTAATCCTTTCGGGACGGAATGGTATAAGACAAAGAATATTTATATGGAATTGTACCACATCCGTACCGAAAGGGTTAAATCAGTACCCTTTTATCTCCAAAAATTAACGACGACATTTAAATATGTTTGTCAAGTTAGCACTACTTTTTATGAAATTCAAAAAACTAAATATGCAGTTAATTGTAGCTTTTAAGTAGTTAGTTGTGGAAAAGAAAATTTGTAGCTCTACTATTTGATAAAAAATGGTATGTAGTGTTAACTTGATATCAACTTGGCACCACAATTTCTGGAATTCCAAAAACTAAAGTGCCATTCATACATATAAAGCAGCGACCTGCGTTGGAAATTACGAAAAGTCGCAGAATTTGACATTTCGTTCATATGAGTGGTCGTAGACAGCTGCGAACTCTCATAAAAAAAAGTGAAGTTACAAATTATAACAAAAAAAATGTGTTGACTGTTTTAAGAAAGCAAAATGAGAGCTAGAGATCATTAGAAAAAATCGTTTTTATTCAGTTTTTTTGTTTTATGTACTAATTTAAAAAAAGAAAGAATATTTACTAGTAAAGGGTTTTTCAACAAGGACGTTACAAAAGTAGAGCAACAGGAACAGCAAACGACGCCATATTTCTTGCCGCTCTTTTGACATTTCTCTTCGGTAAGGTTTGCCATTTCAAGATGGAAAGATATACGAAATTATTAAAATTTACTACCGAAATTCGGAGTCAGTGGCCTCAACGTTATGAGTGCTACGTCCAATTTATGGTCGTCATAATCGTCCTAGCAGATCAACAATTGAGCGTCTAGTGGAAAAATTTGAATCCACAGGCACAGTACAAAATGTTCCCGTGCCAGTGAAAAGAAATGCCCGTAGTGTCGAGAATATTGCTGACGCTGAGGCTTCAGTTGCAGAAAGCCCAAATGTGTCTCTCACACGTCGTTCTCAATCGTTGGTCGTTACTGTGAATGGGGATCGCTACCGTTCAATGAAAACCAAATATTTTTGACCCCAATTGGATGATATGGACTTGGAGGACATGTGGTTCTTACAGGACGGCGCCACAAACCACACAGCGAATGTCACAATCAATTTTTGAAACCAAGTTTGGAGAACGTCTTATCTCACGAAATGGTCTATTTCCTGTGGGGCAACGTCAAGTCTATGGTCTATGCCAACAAGCCAGCGACGATTGATGAACTTCGTACGAATATCGAACGTACGCAGTATCGGCCGATTTATGCTTAAAAACCGTCGAAAATTGGGTTCAGTGTCTGGACTTCTGCAAGCGCGCCCGTGGTGGCCATGCAAAAGAAATCGAGTTTCATACATAATGGCATCGAACGTACTTTCACAGGAATAAAGAACTACTCTTGTAGCGCTCTTATTGAAAAACCCGATATATTCACGAATATATGGATCGGAAAAGACATGGAGAATTTTTCACATTAATAAACGAGCTAAAAAAATATCCTGGACGGTTTCACCAGTATTTCCGGATGTCTAGGCACAAATTTGACACTTTTTTTTTAATATGGTGGAGGTCGATTTAAAACCAAAACTAATTAGCTTCCGAAAAGAATTTTGGCAATTTCTTGCCAATCCTGTTCCTTTTGGTTCCGCTACACATAGGATTTTGAAGCCTTGCGTGGATGGACTGGCTTCAACTTCAATAATAAGGTTTTAATCAAATGCCAGAAGAATTAAAATTTTCATAAACAAAGATATTTAATTATTTGCAAATCATTTTACCCTTTTTATCACCAATTTTTTTAGCAATCAATCCAAACAAAACAAACCAGACAAACAAAAGTGACATTTTATTTTTGAGGTTAAATTCGAGCGAATTATATGTACGCAGCTTTGTGGAATGCGTCTTGTATTTGTGGACTGTGAATTTTCATTTGACAGTTCACAGGTGGTAGTTGTTGGTCGCGTAGAAAATATTAAAATATGTTTTTTGTTTTAATATTAAATAATATAAGCAATATTTTCTATTTAAATTTGGAAATATGATCATTGATTCCATTTATTAAACAACTATGTATGTAATTTGATATTTGCTTCAGAAATAGCTTTAAAAGAATTATAAGAAATAGACGGAGTTCGCAGGTACGGAATGGCACTTAAGTAAGCAGTTAGTTGAATATTTTTAGTAGTAAATTAGTTGTGGAAAGAAAAAAAATTCAAACAAAAAAAATGGTATGTAGCTAACATGATATAAATTTGGCACTACACTTTCTGGAATTTCAAAAACTAAGAACGAAGTTCAAGCTTCTTAGAAGTAAATTAGTTGTGGGGAGAAAAATTCCAAAAAAAGTTTGCCTAACTTTTTTTTAAATAAGGTTACGTAGTGCTAACTTGACACTGTCAACTCAGCCATTAAAAAAGAAAATTCGAAAATCTAAACGTGCCATTATTTGAAGCTTTTTAGTAGAAAATTAGTTGTGGAAAGACAAAAATAAAAAAAAAATGTTTATCGTACAAATAAGAGCACGTTTACATTTTCGAATTTCTTCTTTTTTTAATGGCTGAAGTTCACAGTGTGAAGTTAGCACTACCTACCCTCATTTAAAAAAAAAAAAATAAGGCAACAAATTTTTAAAATCCCAGAAAGTGTAGGGCCAAATTTATATCAAGGTAGCACAACATACCAATATTTTTTTTTAATATTAAATAGTACTGATAAAGGAGAATGGGCAAAAATGTATGGGAGCTGGTCTACCCACTCAACAGCAATGTGTTGTATGTCGTTGAAAAGGTAGTTTTACTTACTTCATTTCATTGTATGACCATTAAGCTCTAAACTATGGGGTTCGTGAGATATTCGGAATCAAAGCACCGAAAAAGACAATAATGCATTTCTTCATTGGTAGTGTGTCCTCATACCTACATTAATCTGTGATACATCGTTGAAAAGATAATTGTGTGTACTTTATCTTTGTATATAGCCGTGAAGACGTAGATCATAGGGTGCAAGAGATATGTGGGCATACAAATCGGCAAATATAACAACAATGCAATTCTTCATTTGGTACTGGTCTACCGACTCAACAGTAATGAGTCATACGTCGTTGAAAAGCTTATGGCATCTGCTTCATTTCATTATTTGGCAGTTAAGCTCTAAACCATGGGGTTCGTAAGATATTCGGCTCCTCAGCACAAAAAACAGCAATAATGCAATTCTGCATTGGTAACTTATCAACCAAGTCAACAACTATGAGTCATGTGTCGTTGAAAAGGCTGTTGCGTGTACTTCTTTTTATTATATGACCGTTAAAGTGTAAATAATGGGATTCGAGAGATATGTGCCAAAAACGCTAAAAAGTGCAGTAATGCAATTCCGCACTGGTAGCTGGTCTTTCAACTCAACAGAAATCTCTCTTATATCTTTGAAAACGCTATTGCATGTACTTCATTTTGCAATATGCCGTTTAGCTGTAGACCGTGGGGTTCAAGAGGTATTTGGCCATCAAAATAGGCAAATATAACAAAAATGCACATCTTCATTGGGTACTGGTCTACCAACTCAACAGTGATGAGTCATAGGTCGTTGAAAAGCTTATGGCATCTGCTTCATTTTATTATATGGCAGTTAAGCTCTAAACCATGGGGTTCGTAAGATATTCGGCTCCTAAGCACAAAAAACAGCAATAATGCAATTCGGCATTGGTAACTTATCAACCAAGTCAACAACTATGAGTCATGTGTCGTTGAAAAGGCTGTTGCGTGTACTTCTTTTTATTATATGACCGTTAAAGTGTAAATAATGGGATTCGAGAGATATGTGCCAAAAACGCTAAAAAGTGCAGTAATGCAATTCCGCACTGGTAGCTGGTCTTTCAACTCAACAGAAATCTCTCTTATATCTTTGAAAACGCTATTGCATGTACTCCATTTTGTAATATGCCGTTAAGCTGTAGACCGTGGGGTTTAAGAGGTATTTGGATACAAAATATAAACATAAATAAAAAAACACACTTATAATATTTTATTTGAATTTTTTTTTACATTTATATCATACTTTCGTCCAGTATGACATTACTAAGGCGGTCCGCAGGTGGTGTAAACCCATTTTGATGCCAGGCTATGCACATATACCACAAAATTGATACAACATGTGCACATGTACCGACAGTTCGGCGCCCCGTCAAGCATGAATAATAAAAGTGTTTAAAAGCCTCTCGTCCTTCCCTAGTAGTAGTATTTCTTGGCTCTACTATGACACGATTGTATTCGTCCCCTCAATAGGAACATATAACCAGGTTCCGCTTCTACTATGTATTCGTTTAGATCTTGAAGGTTGTTGTCTCTATAAACATCTATTGTATAGATTCCATCTTCATTTAGATGCTCAGCACAGTATGACCTGGCTAATTTTATATGGTATGTGCCCAATGCAATGAGTATAAGATCTTCTTCTTGCATCCGAGATAAATCTTCAAATTCGGCCATGTTTGCCGAATATCTTACGAACCCCATGGTTTAGAGCTTAACTGCCATATAATGAAATGAAGCAGATGCCATAAGCTTTTCAACGACCTATGACTCATCACTGTTGAGTTGGTAGACCAGTACCCAATGAAGATGTGCATTTTTGTTATATTTGCCTATTTTGATGGCCAAATACCTCTTGAACCCCACGGTCTACAGCTAAACGGCATATTGCAAAATGAAGTACATGCAATAGCGTTTTCAAAGATATAAGAGAGATTTCTGTTGAGTTGAAAGACCAGCTACCAGTGCGGAATTGCATTACTGCACTTTTCAGCGTTTTTGGCACATATCTCTCGAATCCCATTATTTACACTTTAACGGTCATATAATAAAAAGAAGTACACGCAACAGCCTTTTCAACGACACATGACTCATAGTTGTTGACTTGGTTGATAAGTTACCAATGCAGAATTGCATTATTGCTGTTTTTTGTGCTGAGGAGCCGAATATCTTACGAACCCCATGGTTTAGAGCTTAACTGCCAAATAATGAAATGAAGCAGATGCCATAAGCTTTTCAACGACGTATGACTCATTAATGTTGAGTCGGTAGACCAGTACCAAATGAAGAATTGCATTGTTGTTATATTTGCCGATTTGTATGCCCACATATCTCTTGCACCCTATGATCTACGTCTTCACGGCTATATACAAAGATAAAGTACACACAATTATCTTTTCAACGATGTATCACAAATTAATGTAGGTATGAGGACACACTACCAATGAAGAAATGCATTATTGTCTTTTTCGGTGCTTTGATTCCGAATATCTCACGAACCCCATAGTTTAGAGCTTAATGGTCATACAATGAAATGAAGTCAGTAAAATTGCCTTTTCAACAACATACAACACATTACTGTTGAGTGGGTAGACCACTTTGCCCATTCTCCTTTGTTTAGATTTTTTTTTTTTCCACAACTGAAGTGCTTACTTGACATATATCATTTAAATACTTTTATTTGTAAAGTATAGACAACAATCTATTGACGACATTTTTCTTATCTCTGGGTTATTCCTGTTCAACTCCTTGCTGGCTCGATCATTATGATAATTTTTTAATTTAGCAGACAAATACATTTTTTAAGTAGTTAAAGTAATATCCCATTTAAACATTTTAGAAATCATCTATTATAGTAAATATATGTATATAAAGAAAAATTATGTAATTAAATAAGCCTTAGCCATTGCACAATATCTCGTCACTTTTGAAACACAAGAGGAAGTCTGAGCTTTCCAGTCGTCCAATTTGCCTTGAATTCGATTGTTTGCTTTAACATGAACTTTCCGTTTCATTTCAATGCTTTATAACACACGACATTTTTTATTTTATTGTCTGCCGCATAAATAAACAATTCTGATTGTTTTCCGACGTAGGAATAGGTGACACAAAATTGACGATGCGTGAAGCATTATGAAATTTCAGGGTTAATGCCGCAAATAGTCAATGACTGCCCTAGCGATTTTTGTATTGTTATTGCGAATGCAAGCCGCATTTTTTAACCGATTGGCAATTCTGATTTTTTTATAAATTGTTCAATTTTACATCAAATTTTGAATAAAAAATATCAAAAATCAAATTGATGGGTCACACACATGTATTTAGTATGAAATTTTTTTGACTTTTATAATTTGTATACACAGACATAGTGTAGACCCCCTTTTGAAGTTTATTTAAAATGTTTACCTTGAAGATCCAAACATCAGCACTAAAGTTATGATTTTTTGAAAGAAAACGAAAATCGATTCAAAATTACTTCTTTAAGCCTAGAACATACTTGTGAACCAGCTCGTGAACCCATACAAATTTCACTTTTTTGTTCATCCGTGAACGTGCTAGTGAAGCTAAGTGGAGAACAAAGTGGAGAGTTTTCGTTCACGGGCAGTTCACGAGCAAAATACACGTGAACCCTTGGTGAAGTTTTGACAGTTGGATAAAATAAAACAAACTGTGTACAGTTTCAATTTGTGCGCGTTGCTCATTTATTTTCAGTTTGATTTTTGCGTAGCGTGCTTTTAAAAATTGAATCAACTTAAAAAATAAAAAATAAATGCAACAGTGGATTCTTTAAAGGTTAGACCGCACACAACTGCAGCGGAACTACACTTCACGACGCAGCAAAACATTATTTGAATGAAATTGTATGAGCTATATCGCACTAAGCGGCAACTGAACTTCATAAAATTTCATACAAATTATTGTGAATCGCAGTTCCGCTGCAGTGCAGTTCCGCCTAGTGCGGTCTAACCTTAACAATGAATTTACACAACAAACAAATTTATTTTGTGCTAGGCATTTGATGCATTGAGGTTTCAAACGTCAATCGTTCACAACGCATTCACAAGTGTGTACCAGTGATAAATGTCAAACGTTCACTTTCTGCACAGGCGAATGTTCACTTCACGAGGAAGTATGTACTAGGCTTCAAACAGGATAACGCAGCTTTTCCTCTGGTGGACGATGGTTGGTAATGATCAAAGCTTTAGCTTTTTTAACATTGAAAATATTTATAGGCTCGTTTTGCATGAAAATGAACTTAAGCGTAGTAGGGGCATTTTTCGAAAAATTTGGTTGGTGTTACCACAGAAGCTACCTACAAAATTAAAATGAACATAATCGTTGTAAGCGATGAACAGAGCAGCGTTTCGAATTGTTGGTTGTGTGATGTTTCGTGCTTGTGGAATTTGCTTGTGCTACCAAAGAAGAGAATGAAAGAATGAAAAATAAACGATGACAGAAATAATGAGCTACAGGTTTGGAGGTCTTTTATTGGCACAGGTGTAGACTGCAGGGCATAACAACCAGCGTTACCACTTCAAAATAAAAAAGCGAAGTAGATTTGACTCAAAAAGTGAAGTAGATTCAAGAAAAGGGAAGTAGATTTAAAAATCCTTGTTTTTTGTATTATCTTTAATTCCAAATTCGTTTTATGCATACAATCATATACAAAGAAATGTTTTAAGATCTAACAATATTTGTTTTTATTAAAATAAAGTCTTGTTACAGTAGCTAATATACTAAAATAACACATTTTATGGTAACACAGTATTTCTTTTATCAAAAACAACTATTGATTTTTATATTTGTATTATAACATAACATGAAAGTCTCAAAACTCATAAGTAAGGTAATAAGATAGGTTGAAAAACAAAAAAAAATTCAGTTAGGTACTTATGTAGATATACACGTTTATACATATCACAAAACTAAATTTACTTATACTATAAATAGTTGAATTTTTATTTTAATATAAAACGGCCATTGGTAAATTTAAATTTTTTGAAATAACGCAATAATTCAATAGGAGGCTCAAAGATATCATTTTTGTCAATTTTATTTTCTCGTATTAGTTCTTTGCAAAGCATTAAATTTTCTACAGTTTCACATAGTAATTTATTTGTAGTATCTGATTTGATGGAGTTCATTTCTGAAAATTTTCTTTCAGCTGCCGCCGAACTATGCGGTAAGACAGCTAAGTTTATCATGTAATTTGAAATTTCCTTAAACATAGGCTCTTGTAAAACATTGTCTGTTTTCCCTAACTCGCTCCAAAATTTAACAATGTCTCCGTCAAGTTTAAATTTTTCAACGAAAACATTATTCTCTCTCATTAGTAACCGCCATTGAGAATTTAATACTTCTAAATCTGAATCAAAGTGAAAAGGAAAAGCGTTTACAATAGGTAAAATTGTATGCATAGTCCCTCCTTGAATTTTTCTTGGGTTTAAATATTGCAACAATTTTAAATCTGTGTTTTCAAATTCAAATCTTTTTAGTAACTGTTTGCATAAAACAATATAAAATTGCAAGCAATTTCTTTTCACTTCTTCCAATTCAAAATTTTCCATTTCGACTTGTATCTGCTCGAATTTTATTCCGAAAAACATTTGCTGTATAGGAAGATGAAAATTCGGATTCGAAAAATCAGATTTAACTCCAATATGTTCGGGCCTTAAAAAATTTGTTTGAACATTAATGAAAAGCGCTTCAGTTAATGTAAAAATCGTACATGCTACTGAATTTTCACTTTGAAATATTTTATTTATTGAGTTGATTTCATTTAGAATGTAAGAAAGGAAGTAAAAGTAAGCTTTGTTATTAAAATTTAACCCAGATAAAATAATTTCGTGAAAGCCATCAAAAGCCAAGAGGTTAAAATAATTCCACAGTGCAGACCATTGCTCTAAAACTCTGTCTATTACACTTTGCAATGAAAGCCAGCGAGTTGAACTTACTCGCAAGATTTTATGTACTTCGACGTTAAAACTTTCTTGAAACTCTTTAAAACTATCTTGACGTTTTGGGCTATGTGAAAAATGGTAGTATATGTCTCTTAATAGTTTTTTTAAATGATTTGGAAGACATTTGCACGAATAAGAAGCACATAAATGTAGGGAGTGACATATACAACCAAGATAAAACATATTCGGATTTAATTCGCGCAATTTAGCTCTTACACCGTTTATATCGCTCTGCATCACAGATGCATTATCTGTAGCTAGTCCTATCATGTTACTAATAGGTATCCGAAGTTCTTGCATGTAAGACAATATTGTACTCGTTATTCCATTGGCTGTAGCATCATTTAGCTTTCTTAATCCCAAAAATTTGTCCCGAATACATTCTTTGCCCTTTTCATCAGAAAAAAATCTAGAAACTAACACCAAACACTTACAAGAGCTAACATCAGTTGATTCATCTATAATCAATGAAAATTTTCTAACCCGGAGCTGTGAAGCAATCTGTTCTTTAACATATGACCCAATTACATCATTTATTATAGCCGCAGCTTTTGTCCTACCACATTTAACCGGTCCTTTTGCATCACCAAAAAGTTTCAACAATTTTGGAAGGGAATCCATTAAAGTAAACGGAAGTGTATGTTGAACGCAGTACATAACACAAACTATTTCTTTATGGAGTTTGTTTCTTGCAGCAATTTCCAATTCAGAATTGTGATTTATTGAATGTGAAATAAGTGGTTGATCTAATGCTTCTTTTCTCTTTTTAATATGGTTTTTGGATTCAGCGTGACGCTTTAAGTTTGTAATATTATTTGATAAAGGTTCGTGACAAGCTTTGCAGTATGCTTTCCCCTTGATTTGGCTCAACCAATCTAACAATAGTTCCCATTCCTGTTTGTATTTTTGGTCGTACAATTTCTTGGAACAACTTGCTGCATTTTCATTCGAATCGAATTCTGAGTTTGAATCAGAAGAATAAAAAAAATCAGATTCAGATGCAGATGCCATATCACTAAAACAAGAAAAAAAAATGACTTTTCAGCAACAGAACATTTGAAAGACAAATGAAAGTAATAATAACCTGGCCGGATCATCTAAATTTTTTTCTTCAATGTCTACTGAAGCCACCACAGACACTACTTCATTTTTACTATTTTTGGCAGATCTTGATTGTTCTGAGCTTTTTGGAAAAAAATATCATATAATGCAAAACGATATGTTTATAAGATTATAATTTTGCCTACCAATCTTTATTCACATTCTTGATTACTTCAAAATATCTTTTCATCGCGTTTCTAATTCGTTCACGTAGGTATTTGACTATTATTTACAAACTTTTCAGAACAGACAGGCAAGAACAACGGTAAAACCAAAGGCATTTTTTATTTGACAGAAAATTTAAAAGAAAACAATAACAAACGTCAGAAAATTGTAATAGATTTCATGTTTGAAGTGAAGTTTGATGCAATTATTATTTTGACATCTGAATCTGGGCTTACATAAAAGAGTGTAAAACAGTTTTTAATAATTTTGTTTCTCGAAGTAGATTTAAGGTGTTTTTTATTAAAGTGAAGTAGATTAAATAAAGGATTTCTAAAGTGAAGTAGATATAAAGAATTTAACAATAGTGCGAAGTAGGGAGCAGATTTTAATTTTCATTCCGAAATTGAAGTAGATCTACTTCAATTGGAGTAAAGTGGTATCGCTGATAACAACTACAGCAGAGTATCGAATTTTCGGTTGGTGTGTGGTGTATAGTCACAGTGCGTGTTTACAGAGTGTTGTGGATAGGAAAGGAACAGAGGATACCACAGTAGAATTTACAAAAGTTTTGAACCTATTTATTGTTATGTATATAATAGTAAATTTAAAATAACTTTTTCACTAAAATAAGTAACTCTTCTACCTTCAAGAAAAAATAACTTTTTCACAAAAAAATTAATAACTTATTTACAAAAAAAAATTAACTTTTTTACAAAAAAAAACATCTAAATCAAAACAACAAAAAAACAACAATCAATTTTAATGTTTTTGTACCTCCCTCATTGACTTAGGTAATTATTCAAAACTTTATACGGAAAATTGTTGTGGTACAAAAGTTGTAATTTAAGATTCTCGGTAAAATATTCTCTACATATAGTAGAGGATTAATTAGTTGTAGATATACCTAATAGAAAATTTAAAATTTAGTACTTTATGAATTATCATTAAAAAAGATGAGCATTTTGTGACAGCGCATCGGACAGGTACAATCGTTCCTAACTTTATTTTTTCTTGGATTTCAATGTAATAATCTATTTCGTAGCTCGTACCACTGGAAAAATAGAAGTACTTTACAGTAGAGGCCGCTTATAATCACAAGAAGATCAGAGCCAACAAATGTGGCTGTGCTTGTACCCAATTTTGAAGACGGTTTGTCCCAAACAAAAAAGATCAGATCTCTATAAATTAAAGCAGGGCTGACTTACATTTGTATGCAAACTTAATCGGAAAATGTTGTACAAATTCATTCTAAAAATGTGATTGAGTTAATAGTTGTTTCGATAAATTAGGGCTTATTGACTTAAACCTCCTACGATTAGGTATAAGATAATAATAAAACAAAATTCTAAATGGATCCTTCAGATTGAGGTTACAAAATACTGCCCTTAAGATTTACACAAACACATAAAAACTATCTACAAATTCTTGAAAACTTCGAAAAAATTAAAAAGAATTTGACTTAATGTCCTTTTTCACCTACCTAATTTACTTAATTATTCAGAAATTATTAATTTAAATTCGTTGGCTGGCATATTCTTTACATAAACTAGAGATTACAAAGTTGAAAATCTAATACAAAATTCAAATTTAATACTTTTTGAATTATGGTTGTTAGAGACTAGCTGTTGTGACACTCAATTGGACAGATAAAATCGTTCCTGACTTTATATTTAACTGAAGGATTTCAATCTTTTATTTCTCTTGTCAGCAATTAAGCGCTTATGTTAATCAAACATAGCTGTGTACTTATTGAAAGCTCCAAACGTTCTGAAAAAAAAAGCAAAATGTATTTTTATGGGAAGAATCAATTGGCTGAACACCGATAGCAGTAGGTTCACTTGTAGTTGAAGAAAGCTAGTACAATTGACGAAATCGAAAGGAAGAATCAGTGTAAAGTCGACCCCGTTCATAGCCATATGAAGATAAAATTAAAAAATGTGCTTTTATCCGACTGCAAAAAAAGTAGTATTAAAAGTAGAACAACAGATTCAGGCAAGATGATATTTGCCAAAAAACTAGTAATGATAGGAAGATGTACCTAATTCGCTTGGATGTTCGACCTTCCAATCACATTGGGAAATGTTTAAGCCTAATGGTGTAGGTAGCTGTGGATGAAGCTTGTACATGTACATCTCTCTCAAAGTTAAAAGATACGAAAATTGTGAAGGGCTTTACAATATAACGTTTTAGTTGTTGCAAGAAATGTATGGTATGACACAAAGTTGGGCACTTTTGGTTGAAGTTACAGTCTTGTGTTCAGCCATCAGTTACCTACAACTATTTTTGTAGCTTTCACAAAGGAAAAGCTTACCAAATTAAAATAATTATAATGTACCTTCTTGCTTCACGATAGGTTGTCAACATCACCTCCTTACAAGAATTTCAAAATTCAAAAAGATGTGTAATTATTTACTTTTATTGCATATTTATGTTAAAATAAGGAGTTCTTCTATTCAATTAACATTATCGTTTTCTTATATAACATATCTTGCTTCAACTTAATTTTAATTAATGTCAATTTTGTTAAAGTGCAAACAATTACTTAGTCATGTTTTTGTTTTATCTAGCAAATGCAAGTCATTTTCAATGCCCCCATTCTAACTCTATGAGTGAAATCTGTAAATTTTTTATAATGTACGCGCCCTAAGGGGTTTTTATATCCTTAAATTGTAAAATTAAACACAGTGCGAATGTTAGAAAAATAGGGAAGGATTTAAGAGAAGATACCGATGCACATTGGTTTTTGAAACTTTTCATATTGAAAAATAGAGCCGGTAAAGCATTCCACATTCGGGTGGTGAAGCTATAAAAAAACAATCTCTATATGGACGGTACACTTGAAATTGGGCTCGAGGGTGAACTGAAATGTATTCCTAGAACTACGAGTATTACGGTTGAATTATTTAAGGGGAGGAATGCAAATAGCTATTACACTAAAACACTGTTTGTAAAAATAATGGCGAATAAATAAAAGACAAGAAACCTTGGGGCAATGTCCAAGAGATGCAAATGCTTTTTTAATATTCGATACCAAATAATCCCATTTTCAATAATAAGAGAGCTTGATGCCAAACTCTATTAAGCGCTTTTGAAATATCAATCGTAATAATCTTACTCTCTGTAAAACTATGTAAATTTGTTCCACTGCTCGGTTAGATATAACCATCAGATCACCAGAAGACCTATTGCTACGAAAGCCACTGTGCCGTTCATTAAGAAGCTTTCGTTCTTCGAGATATTTCTTAAGCTGGAAATAAATCAGCGTTTCTATGACCTTGGAAAGAAGGGATGTTAATGCAATTGGACGATTGATTTGAGGGTGAAGAAGATACGCTTTTTTCAGAGGCAGGTTGGACAAATGATGTTTTCCATCCACTCGGAAAGATACCACTTGAATACGACAGATAGACAAGCTTTGCACGCGTTGAAGAACACCTCTTCAGATCAATGGGAGGGATACTATCCAGCCAGCGGATTTGTATATGTCCAGATCTTTTAGAACTCTAGCAACTGCACGAGTGTGAAAGATGATTTCGATTTGACCTATAAAAAAATTTACGCTAACAAGGAGTAGTCATAGCACTTAAAGGCAGCGTCGAATTAATAGGATTGCCGTTGATGATGAGCATTGGAACCGAAGACGAAGTAGTGTTTCGAATATTTTCTTACAAAGGACCAAAAATTTTTATAACTTTTGTGAAATTGTAGTATTCTTGCCTTAATTTTTGATCATGAACAGTTTGCTTCGTCGAATATGAGCGTAACAGGTCTTCCTGGCTTGTTGAAACTTCTGCCAGTTTTCCTCAGTAGGATTGTCTTTGAAACTAAAAAAACTTACTTCTCTGACCCTAAACCCTTTTTACAGCTCGAATCAAACCATGATTTGTCTTTGGGTTTGATAGGTCTTACCATATTCAGCATACAATTTCTCATTCCACAAATATAATTTGTGATCCTAATGTGCACTGGAGACTACGTTACTATAGAAGAGGCATAGTAATCAGTTAAAACTCCTGAAGAAATCGTTAAAGCTGGCAATTTTCCTGTTTCTTTCGAATTTCCGTATTAATTTAACAAAAGTCTATTGTGATGATTAGGGCTGGGATTTCCATGCAAATGCGTGTTTTTTCTCACAACATTTAGAAGCCTTACGCCAAATTATCTTCACGAATCATGAAATTTCCTTTAAAACGGCATTTAATCGTTAGTGCACATTTTATGCAAAATGCATATTTTCATAATAAGTGCATATTTTTATAATAAATGCATATTTTCATATTATTCGTACAAAAAAAATTCCGAAAAAAAACTATTTTTAAAGGACCCAAGTCGAATTGATTTCTTTAAAGACAAATTTCCTTCAAAACCTCTTCCACCGCAGCCTATAGTTACTAGGTGGGAAACATGACTAGAAGCAATTACGTTTTATGCAAAATATTCTGAAGATTTCCAAGCAGTTGCCAATAGTTTCGACGATGGTTATGCCATCGCAATTAAAAAAGCAAAAGTGCCTAAAAGGAAAATTATATTTATTTGCTCAAATTATATGTGGCACAATCACAAAGCTTGAAGGTAGGAGCACATTGAAAAATCAAATCGGTTTAGTTAATGAAACTTTTGCAAAAATAAATTCTGTTGAAGACCCCATTGGAGTACTTATTAAAAAAAATTAAGACTGTTTTTGAAAAAAAAAAACGAAGTCTATTCTATAATGAAAAGTGTAAATAATGTATTAAGTCTGAGCAACAATAACGAAAGCTGTTTTAATACTCTTACATCAACTAGAATTTGTTGTTTGAAAACGGTCCCCTTCGTCCCGTTGACGTAGAACGTTCTTTTTCTATGAACAAAAGTTTTCAAATGCCAAATAGGCAAAGTTTTGTTTTTGAAAACTTTAAACAAAAATTCCTTATTAATGTGAACAAAACATATGAAAATAGTATGTAGGTAAGTTTAAGTTACATTTTTTCGTTTTTGAAAAAGATGTACCTACCTATTGTTAATGTTGAAATAAATTATTGTTTATTTTTTAGGTATTTTTTAATGTTATCTTTATTTTTGTCAAATAAAAGACTGAATTTAAATCTAAATAATTAAAAACTGAATAAAAATACTTTTTTTTTTTCATTGTTTTGAGAAAAAAAAGATAAAATAATGATTTTAAGTGCATATTTTCCTCTTTTTTTAAGGGCATATTTTAAGCGAATTTTTTCGATTTTTTTTTTTTTTTTTTTTATTAAGCGCGTGCAAAAGGGGTTGTGACTACCCTTAAGATGATATACACAGCACGAGCGATTAGGTAGATTGGAGGGGATTTAAAAGGAGATACCGATGCACATTGGTTTTGAACGTCTGTAGATCACAATGGGAGGGGAAAATTGAGCTGGGTAGAGCATTCCACATTCGAGTAGTGCGACTAAAGAAAGAATCTCTGTACTTAACAGTACGTCCGAAATTGGGCTCAAGGGTAAACTGATGGGCATTCTTAGAAGCGCGAGTATTACGGTTGAATTGTTTAAGGGGAGGAATGCAACTGGCTATTTCACTAGAGCATTGTTTATGGAAATAACGGTAAAATAACGAAAGACATGAAACATTTCAACGGTGCTCAAGAGATGAGAATGTTTCCGTTATAGTTCTTTCACCTATCATTTTAAGAGCTCTCTTTTCAATTCTATCCAATAAACTCAAGTGGGTTATTGGAGCACCTGCCCAAATGTGAGAGTTATACTCAAGTTTTGGACGAATAAAGGCTTTGTAGATCACAGACAGATCAGAAGGGGAGAAAAATTTCTTGCATCGACGGAGAAAACCTACACACTTAGCAGCATTTTTGGCGATGTCGAATATGTGGTCGTTCCATAAAAGGAAGTCTGTGACACACATACCGAGGACTGAAAGCTTTTAGGTTTCCTCAATGCAAGTGCCACTCATGGATAGTGGCATGGGGGGTGGGTTTCGTTTTAACGACAGTAGACAGCATTGAGTTTTTGAAGCATTAAATTCTACACAAATTTTATCCCCCATTGGACAATGCTGTCGAGATCAGAATTTAATGAGCTTATCATACGCTGCCGTTCAAGTTCCACATCCGAAGGACATGGATGTGAATCTAAGAACGAATATGAAAAGCTGAGGGTACTGTCGTCAGCGAAACAGTTTAATGGATTAGAAGTTTCAGATAAAAGATCATTTATGAAAATAAGGAAGAGAGTCGGGTACAAAACGGAGCCCTGGGGTACACCAGCATTTATTTTGTGAATTTCAGACTTGAAACCATCCAATACAACTTGTATTGAACGGTCCGAAAGGTAATTTTTAATCCAACGAAGAAGAGATTCATCGATATCAAATGCACGCATTTTCGATAAGAGAGCTTGATGCCAAACTCTATCAAATGCTTTAGAAATATCAAGCGCAATAATCTTACTTTCTCCAAAACGATGTAAAGATTTGTGCCACTGTTCGGTGAGATATACCATCAGATCACCAGTGGACCTATTGCTACGAAAGCCGTACTGCCGGTCATTAAGAAGCTTTCGTTCTTCGAGATATTTCTTTAGCTGAAAATTAATCAGCGTTTCCATGACCTTGGAAAGAAGGGACGTAAGCGCAATTGGCCGATAGTTGGAGGGGGAAGAAGACACGCCTTTTTTAGGGACAGGCTGGACAAATGCTGTTTTCCATCCACTCGGAAAGAGACCAGTAGAGTAGGACAGATGGAAAAGCTTACGCAGTGGTTTTGCCAGCGTTGAAGAACACCTCTTCAGAACAATGGGAGGGATACTTAAGTGCATGAGAATCCCAGCCCTGGTGATGATAATATATCTCGTAAAGCAACAAATTAATACAAAAATATTATGGCGCCGTTGCTCGTGGAGAAACAGGGCCTAGTGTGCGCGTGTCGACAGGAATGGAGGGGACCTAAATTATATGCCAAATCCGAACAAATGATACTCTTGGAGGATTTGTCAATTCCTCTCAAGAGACCTGAAAAAAACTTTGTTTTTTATTAGTTTTTAGGTGGACGATGCTGAGAAATGAACCCAGACCTATACGGTTTTATCATTTTTTCTTAAAAACGGCTCCAACGATTTTGATTAAACATCGCACTTGTAATCTCTGGAACAGTTTTTATAAAACTGTTTACCAGGTTTTTGGCAAAAAATTCGAATAAAATAAAGTTTTTGGGATTCCTTTAGCAAATTGCCTCTTTTTTGTGGATATTCCCAAATACCTCGTCATTGGCTTGGTTAATTTTGGCATTATATTGCAAAAAGTTAGCTTAAAAAGTCACAAAATATTGCACTTGAAATTTGTATGAAAAATGTTTTTTATTGAGAAAATAAAATCAATGCAAAAAATATTTTTATTTTATTTTTTAATCAAAAAATTTTAAAATTGCTATATTTTAACTTGTTTTTATTAATTTTCCGTTAACAATATAAAAATATTATCGAGCTATTACTATAGACCGTGAATGTGTAGCTTCATTTTAGTTGTTTGCTAAAGTAACAAGTTAGTGAGATCCTAGTCGTGTATATTATTTAAATTGAATACAAAGTGTCCATATGTTTTTGAAGAGGCTCAATTCAAATATGAACTCCTTAACTTTTGTAAAGATGTTATAATCCCTTTAACAGACACAAAAGATTCAGTATGTACCATACAAAAATAAAATTTAAAACAAAGGTACACCTGGGCATATACGTACTATTTTTTTTTTTTTATTTTATTGAATTTCTAATTTGTAAATGTGGCAACCTAATTTTGTTTTTAAAATCAATAGAATAATTTTACGGAGTGAAAAAAAAAATCTTCGTGTATTTTGTTCATTCTAAATTTAAAAAAAAAAACACAAAATGGGTTCACTTTTTTACATTATTAAAAAAAAAAACAAATAGAAACACTAGAATTTTAAATATATTTTATTCTAGTAAGATCTAAGATAAGAGCCTTATACTACCCGGACAAACTTAAATCTTAAGGAGACCATACTTCTCCAAAATTATCTTTTAAGAGTTAATACACACACATGTGTAAATCTTAGACGGTTAACATAACATTTAAATTCATAAAACCAAACGAGAACCACGAGAGTAGTAAGCACTGAGCAGAGTACACCTGACAGTAACCATATCACACCATAAAAACAAAATACTTTTATTAAATGTACCTATACAAAAATCCTTATGTTTCTCTATACATTTATGCAGACAAAATTTCTCTCTAGATATCTGCTTCAATAAAAATAATTACGGTACTAACAATTCTAGTTATCGTTGTGGGGGTGTCATAATGCTTGAATTCGAATTTTAATGGTTCAGGCACAAGAATTTTTCTGCATATCTTTTGGCCTCTATTTTCAAAAATTTTAAAATTATTTTTGACTCTACGGGTTTTCAGCTAAATACCCTTTAACCTGAATGTATTACCTATTGCAATCGCGAAGAAAATCAGCTTTGGTCAACGTTGCACTGAACGCTTTATATGTTAAATATGTTAAGTGCAGCATAATCTTGAATGAAAAAAAAAAAATCGGTGGCGCAACGGCTCCTGAAGAACCAGGGCTTGTGTGCGTGTGTCGACAGGAATGGAAGGGACCTACAATTTTATGCCGAGTCCGAACGGCTCATATCGAGAAACACTTATTCATGACAAGTGATACTCTTGTGGGATTTGTAAATTCCTCGCAAGAGGCAGTCGTATCGCCTTGCCTCAATCCTTTCTCAACATCAAAGGAATCGGTAATGTTCTTACGATTTTGCGAAGCAGCGAGATTTCTCCATCGTCATCCTGCACAAGCGGACGAGTATGGCAGAGGGATGCCGAGATATGACAGTCCAACGCACTAACAATTACGCTACGGACTACTATGAAATCTTGAATGAAAAGGAGATTAAAACATACGTATATAAAAGGTGGGCCATCTAGTGGTTTCTTTTTAAATCATAGGTTACTTTGACGCTGACAGCTGTTTCCGACTTGAAATTATAACAGAAAGTCAGTATCACACTTCTGCGGCACGAAATAAACGCTTGAAAAATGTTGGGAAATATTGAAAACTTATTTCCAAAGTGATTTTGGGTGAAAAATCTTTTTTTCTGACGAGGCGAAAAAAAATGGCGAATTTCCATTTTGGCGGCTAGGGTTACAATCAAAATTGCCGCATTTGAGGTTCGGAAAACCCGCTCCTTATTGTCTAAAAACGCAGAGTGACAATTTGGTGCGAATTGTTGGGTGGTGGCGTCATTGGACCATTTTTCTTCGAAAATGAGACTGGGTTTCAGTCAACGGTGGGTGTTGCCAAGCCTGGTTAACCGACTTTTTTTTTACTGAAATTGAAGACATGGATTTGGACGACCTCTGGTTCATGCAGGATGGCGCACCCTGCCACACGTCCCATGCCACAATCAATCCTTTGCGCACCAAATTCCCAAATCGTGTTATCAGCCGTCTTGCGATGTCAATTGGCTGCTTTCGAGCTGCGATTTGACACCTTTGAACTTTTTTGTGGGTGTGATTCAAGCTTCACTTAAGGCCAATATCATCCAAGCAATCCCAACTAACAATTTAACTTCTGTAAGAGTCTATCGAAGTTATTTCCTAATCAGCAAATTTGACTCTATAAGGCCTTAGAGAAACACATTTGGCCCACATTGAGAAGCTCGAATGGCTTTTAAGCAATCATTTACAGGTTTAATGGATGTACTCAATTTATTTCGCTAAGGCCTTATAGAAAAAAACTTAACTTAAACATTGCAAGTGTAGTAGTGTAGTTTTGTTCAAGTGTTTTGATAGTCGATAGACACATCGAAAAACCCGTATGAAAGGCTTGTCTAGGCCTAGGAGAAGCCTTTTCGAAGCACCATGCAAAACAAAATATTTTTTTTTTATTTTTATTTCTATATTTTCTCCTTTATTTTCATGCTAGTAATGATTTTCTTCTGGAAATTAATTCGCAATAGTTATTTATATCTGAAAAAACACATTACTTGATGAACTATGCGGGAATTGAACCGAGGATGGTTGGGTTGAGAGTCGGGCACCTTAGGTATCGAGCTAGCCTGGCATATAAAAATTGAGTGCCAAATTGGAACCAGTTGAAACCGAAATTAGCTTCCTAAAAACTTCCTTGAGGCTTCCTGATGAATTAACCTAATTTAAAAATTACAGGTGACCATTCGTCTGTTGCTGGCAAGGGAGTTTTTTTTTTACATAATGTTATTTTTCTTTTAATTATTAACGTTTCCATGATTACTTTACTCATTAGAGAAAACAAAAAAGTGGTCACACAAACATACTTTTTGTGAGACAACAAAAAAATATAAGTTCGTTCTTCGTTGAAATCAATAATTGTTTTTTTTAAAACGAAATGCTTTGATTTGAGAAAAAATATAAAAAATCTCTTATGCCCCATAAAATATGTACTTTTTATTTTGTAGGTACACAAACCGTTTACTGACAATTTTAATTTGTATCTTTTTTTAAAAACACTAAATTGCCAAAATAGCAAACATAAACAATAAAGACCATCATTAAGTTTTTTTCAACTGAAAGTAGCTATGTATGTAGTATAGATATTAAAAAACGTTTAAAATGTAATAAAAAAAACTACTGAGAAATGAAAGCTTCATACTAAGATAATTTTTGAAAACATTCGAATTTCTTAACGTGACAATATTTTTTTAACGATGAAAGAGGAACTATACTATGGTCACCTCGTTTGTGAATAATTCAGCCAGCAGTACCTTATTTTCACATCAATACTACTTTCCATAAGAAGTACCAGCTTTTAATGCTTTCATGTTAAGTGTGCAACTCTTCGCTAAGACCAAATAATCGGAATTATTACTTCCCGCACATGCGCCTGAGAGGATGATTAAAATTAAGTTTGCATAACCACCTCTTCACAGGCAAATTCATCGAAATAAATGCTTCTCGCGCATGCGTCTGACAGAGTTCACACATTTATTATGCTTGTGTCGGGCTTGTGTTTACTGGGTTATAAAACCAAAATTGGATGTCATGCTTAATCAGAGTTACCACTGCGATCAAATTATTGCTAAGGGAATCATTTTTATTGGTGGGATCTGGGATATTATTTTTTTTTTATATAGAAATTAAAAAAAAGACAAACAACGAATATGAATTTGTATTTGCAGTGCAGTTTTGAATATAAATACATAATTATGATCCATGTAAGGAAATAAAGAAATTTTTTTTGTCGTTTTTTTTATCAAGTGAATATAAATTGTTTTCTTTTACCATATTTGTCCAATGCAGAAAATAAATGTTTGTCCCGTTTTTGTTTTGCAAAATAAAAGAGCTTGAATATTAGACCATATACCTACTCAATGAATTGGTTTAATTTAAATTCTCAAAATGATACAATTTTTCCTATTTTTATTTTCATAAACAATTTGACCTGATGTGGTAACCCTCTCTTGGCAGTAGAAACATACATGCGCCGAACAGTACACAAAATAATGCTTGTATCGGGCTGTTTTCAAAAATATAGCTTCGAAAATTTGCAACTTCGATTTCTAAACTAAATACAAGCCTTGTAAAAATAATAACTTGTAGAAATTCAAAAATTGGACCTTATAGAGGAAAAATTGTTAGTTGGTATCCGTGCCCTACAACTCGAAACCATCAGCAAGGTCTTGGAAAATCGGAGTGACAGAATGCGCTACTGCGAAACCAGCCGAGGCAGCCATTTGAACGACACGTTGTGTTCCATAATTAATGACTCTTACTAATAATGCCATAATACATAGGCCCAATTTAGTTTTTTTCATTTTATTGCATTTTTAAAAAGACACTTGTATTTGACCCACCCTGTACACCTATGAACAGACAAAGCACAATGCCGAAAACATTTGAAAAGTAACTACCGAAGTTATTTTCAATGATTGTTGTAAGTTTTCGCTTGCGAATGTAAAGAAACAACAGTGGCTGTTTTACATCAAATAAGAATCAGTTACAACAAATTTCCAATACATCAAACGTTAAGTGAAAACCTTCTTAGTAACATCTGGCATTTAGATTCATCATGAAATTTGCAACTTTTCCAAGATTATGCTGAGTATCGTTTTTATCCAACAAAGTAAAACACCTTCAATCTCACCAGAAGAAACAACAATGTACATAACTTCATTATACCTACAATGTGCAGTCCGCTAGTAAAAAATACAAAATATTTTTAGAAAATGCAAGGACTACACGTTCCTTAGTTCAATGACACACCCAGATGGTGTTGTCATTTTTGTGCTAGAACATGCACAAAACAGTGACATCAGTGATATGCAAATTATATGAGAAATAAAAATGTTCATACACAACAAAAAAAAAATAACAGCATAGCGTAATAGTACAATACTGCGAACTGCGCATCACTTATTGATCTGACTCATCTTATCATGGATAATATCATTTTTATACTCAATGTGATTGATTTGATTTGACACACTTCTCTCCCATACCATATGCCTGCCTATACGTTTAGTGCCTGTAGAACTTCACCATCACGATATAATTCAATACAAAAACAAATTGATTTAATTTCGACAAGATATGAATGATGAATGATAATACTCTTATCATGATCTATTCTTTATGGCCGCATTATGTCTAGCCGGCAATAACTGAAATTAACGTCACCTTTGACAATTATCTAATATTCCCACAAAATGACACAGAAAAATACCGTATCAACACCTTTTGTGCGGTATGAAACGAAGAACATCCTTTACACTAGACGTACAAAGAAAGTAAAAGAAAGACGGAAAAAAAAACAAACTTCAAAACAAATTATAAAAGCTCTTGGCTGATTTATCTACGAGTTACGAGTACATCTACAGTCAGTCGAGCCAGAGCCAGGTTAAATTTTGAAAATATGTGTCAACATCAAGACACCACTAGAACTCGTACCTAGTGCCCCAAGAAAGCACCATAACAAAGTATAGTTGAATGGGGTATCATCGTGTATGGATGTCATCATCATCTTCATGTTGGCTGATGCCACAAAAGAGTACCGCAACCTACAACTGCCAAAGCCAACCTCAACCACTTCCACTTGGACTTGGATGGCCGGGTCGTGCCGTGTACTACCGGTCGATGGTTGGCATTCAATGTTAAGTTCGAGATAATTGTTTAAGAGAAACCGAGGGAGACAAATAGTTTTAATTTTGAGTATGCCCAAGCTTTTTCACTTTTCTAGCTGATAATAACAAAAACAAAAATTAAATGCTGTCACCTAGACCTCTGAATGTATGATTATGTGTGCGACATGAACTCGCCTATACACATATGAACATCTCTCAAAGTACACACCTACGTTCAAGTGAACTTATAAAGTTTTGCGAAATATTTCAAGCTTTTGAAGCTGCCCTAGCTGGCTACTGCGCCTACGCCTACTCTTCAGGGTAAAAACTATAGGTACTAATACTCGTAAATGAAAGTAAAAATAAAAGTGTTGTCAACTTAAATTTTTAAATAAGAATTTTTATTCAACTTTGTCGGTGATGTAGATTGGTTAAAAGGAGCCAAATACAAAATTGGTAGAATGGTGGTTATGCTGATTTTTGTTAGTTTACAGGGTATGCCATCGTCACCGGCCCAGAGGAGAACTATGAATTCCTGAGTTAATTTTAAGTCGAAAAACTTAAGAGGTAATTTTCTCGTTTTCTCTTCATTTTCGACTTAAAACGGTTTTTATGATTTTTGATCTCTTTTTTTTAACTAGCTCTAACTTTTCCAAACTGCATCCAATTCTTGATTTTTTGTTATATTTACACAAAGAGAGTAAGCACTTTATACTTGCTGTACAATTTTTTCTATGCAGCTAACGATTTTCACACAATTTAATATCAAACCCATTTGTTGGCATTTTTAGGTCGTTTTTTTTTTTTGACTTTGGTGTCATTTTTTCCACAAAAGCATCTTTTCTATTTTATTATGAAAGCCCATTTTATTTTCTTAAAAGTAACATACATTTTTTTAACAAAATGCAACACTAAAATTTATTAAAAAAAAAATAAAAACTTAAAAAAAGAAAGTTCAAGAAATATAACAAAATTACAAATAATTCTTTGTTTGCAGCGAGTAACCTACAAAAGGTGTTAAAAAATTCCTCCCGTAATATTTTATTCGTTTTTAGTCAAATATTTAATTTTTTTAACTTTTTAATACATTTTTTTTTATTTTTTTAATAAATTTTAGTGTTGTGTTTTGTTAAAAAAATGTTAAGTATTTTTTAAGAAAATAAAATGGGCTTTCATAATAAAATAGAGAAGGTGCCCCATAATAAGGTGTTTTTGTGGACAAAATGACACCAACGTCAAAAAACGACCTAAAGATGCGAAAACAACAAAATTACCTCTTAAGTTTTTGGACTTAAAATTAACTCAGAAACCCATAGTTTGCCTCTGGGCCGACGACGATGGGACACCCTGTATATCTACCAGAGTTCTGTTTAAATTCAAGAGAAGTTAGGTGACATCACACTGAATGAAATAAAAAGAATTTGTTTGATTAACATAGTGATCAATTGATTTATTTATTCGAAATTGTCAAAATTTTCTTTCCTACAACACTTTTTAAGAAAGAAATGTTAAATAGTCGAAGAATATCAAAAAATTGTCAAAGTATGAAAAAACCAAAAATTTCAACAATATGTTGTAGGAGTAGGTAAACGCAAAACTAATTTTAAGAACACAAGAAACCTCCTCGGTCAGCTTTAATAGACACACACACCAGCCTCAGCCCTTCTCTATAGCAATAGTTCATTTTTAACAAATATATAGTTTTTGGAATTTTCCAGCCCTCTTATCTCTCTTCTTATTTTATATTTCACATATTGAACAATTTTCAGTTGAAAACAATAAAAAAGGAAGGCGCAAAGGTAGGACACAAAGGAAAAGTAAACACTAAAGAAGGAGTTTGCTCGTAGACTTCAGCCAAAATAAAATGTCATCGTTTCCGAAACATGCAGTAGATGTCGTCATTGGCGTTAATTTTTGAAATTTTGTTAAAATTGTTCAATTTTAACATTTACGAGGGACGTTTGTGGTAGCGGTGTCATACAAAATTGCAGAGGCAGGTGGAATTTTAGAGGTGCGAAAGAAAATAAATCGAGCAACAAGTGGAAACAAAATTATTTTCCCTTTTTAACAGCAAAAGTGATAAACTTTTAAGTGAAACAGCTCTTATATGTAAACAAAAAGGGTGGGAGAGAGTTTTGGCCAACCAAAACAAAAGATCGATTTGTCTTTCCAATATAAATTTACAACTATAACTACTCCATGAAAACATCCATCGAGATTCAATTTACCTATCAATCGTACCAACATCTAAAACAAAATAAACAACATCCAATTCGAGACTCGAATAAATATCAAAAACTTATCCACAGTAGAATTCTACTTCAGCTTCTTATCGCGCGTATTTGTAACGCATCTAAAATTGTACTGTAGTATGAATGGCTTTTCCAATAAAACATGCACAATGTTTGACTGATAACCTAGAGCTGTGGGTTCGAGCAGACTTTCCTGAGGCATTTTTTCCTATATTCTCCAATTTTAACTGGATACCACATGTGACATTTCATGGGGTAGCTTATAGCATGATCATCCTAGATTAAATATCACCATATATCAAAGTTCAATGAAGTACAAAATGTTTTGATGCAGCTAGATTGCAATGATGGATTAGAATTTGAAACCACAACTTTAGACCAACATTTGCAATGGCGTCTGCCCGGAATTTTAGATTTTGTGTTTTATCGATGATTATGATTAAATTTATAAACATTAAATTATCTACCTTTTTTTGTCTCAACAATTTTTTGTAAAATAATTATTTATTGCTAAAAATAAGTTAAAAGTGATACAAAAAAGGAAATGGCCCCAGTTTTTTCAACTTTTGAACCATTTTTGTTAAAAATAAGTGACAAATTTAAATGGCAAAGTTGTAGAAGACTTAATTTCCTAAAAGTGAGGTTCATTGTAGTTGTTATCAGGACCGAAGCGCATTGGACTAATATAAAAACAAAAACAATATAATTTCTTTTGTTTAGGTTTTGTCTTTCTTTAGCAACCTTATCGACAGCCAACAATTTTTATTCAATGTTTATTTTACGACTTTAGTTCAATCTCAATCTTTCGGGTGAACATTCAACTTCAATGTTGGCTGAGAAACGCAAACTTCAGTTAAATGTCAACCAAAAAGATTGAAATTGCAGTACAGTAACAAAAAAACATGGATTACAAATATTTGTCTGTGGATTAGGCTCAGGAAAACACGTTGAAAAAGCGCACCTCTACGTTGGTGTGGGAATGTGTTGAGTCGCTTTCGCCATGCCTCTGTGTTGAGCGAGTTCCGGGCCGTGATCTATTCGTCGTACATATGTATGTGTCCACAAAAGTTGTAGGAAATTTAGTCCTTTACAACTTTGCCATTTGAATGTGTCACTCATTTTTAATAAAAATGGTTCAAAAGTTGAAAAAACCGGGGCCATTTCCTATTTTTATCACATTTTGCTTATTTTTAGCAATAAATAATTATTTTACAAAAAAAAAATGATTCAAAAGGTAGATAATTTAATTATCTATAAATTCAGTCATAATCATTTTTAGCGAGAAATGCAAAATACGCCTGCAAATCGACAAAACAGAAAAGCCAACATTCCGGACACACGCCATCGCCATATCAAATTTTAGTCTACAACTGTAGTTTCATTTTCTATTCCATCATTGCAACCTAACTGCATCAAAACATTTGTTACTTCATTTAACTTTGATAGAATTGTTAGATTGATCCGGCTACAATAAAACTTCTTTTCTTTCCCTCTATTCCTTCAAATGCAATTAAAGTTACATTCAAAAGACCTTAGGTGTTACAGGCATACATATAAATTATAATTATAAAAAAAAAATGTTAAACATTTCAAGTGGAAACTTTTTCTCAGTTTAAAAGAATAAATGGAAAATCTTTGAAAAGCAGCACCAAGAGTTGGCGTTAGCAAATCTACCTTCTAGTACAAAAACGAACAAAATTTAAATGCACTTGTTTCTAATCTACTAATACACGAGCGAAACAAATGTCAGTATGTTTTAATTTGTGATTACAGTAAATTTGAAATATACGAGTTAAATTTCATAAATAAATACATGTTTTTTTTTAATTAAATGTCGAGAAAATGTGGCCATAAAATTTCGGTAAACAAACTTTTAAAAAAGTTTTAGCTCTTGAATAATATATTAGCAATTTATATCGCGGCTGTTATCAGTTTGGCTGGGGCTACTTAAACGTCTGTCATTTTTAGGGCTAAGACATTCAATTATCCTCCAAAATACGATTGCGATATATTTTGGTAACATACATCAATTACCGAAACATTTCTATTAAAAATCTGCGTCTGTCGGGGTTTTCAACGCCACTTAGACGTTCGCCGTGTACATATATATGTACATATATATTCCCACTCAGGGGATCAAGGTCTTTCGTTTTAAATACATTTCTAGTGACCAAATATGCCAAATGTCTATCGGGGGTTTTGTGGCCACTTAGACACCTGTCATGTACATATTCGCACTGACAGAGTCAAGGCTATTCGGATGGTTTCTCAAAAGTCTGATTACTATTTTCAGAAAAGTTGTACTGTTGATCAAATTTTTCTAGGTAACGGAAATAAAGTTTTGGTGTTTTTAAGTAAATTGCTTTTTTATCCCGAATGTGTCATCATTAGCTCAATTGATTTTGTTAGTCAACTAATATTGAATTGAAAACTTGAAAACTAGTTTGTTTTTTTACAAATAAATAAAATCGAAGAAAAAAATATATTTTTTTTTAATTTTTGACTTGTTTCACATTTCTTTTTTTTTTGTATAAAAAAATTTGTATTGGTATCTAGCCTTATTTTTTAATATTTTCTCGGTAAAGATAAATAAATATTATAAAACCATCAATATACACCGTCAATGTCGAGCTATATTTTAGTTGTTAGGTAAAATATCAAGTTTGTGCTATCCAGCCGTGAATTTTATTTTGTTTTATTATCGTTATAGTATAAGAGCTAGCAGCAGATTTTTATCGTGAAAGGAAACCAAAAGATATGAATAGTATAAGTAGGCCTGCCGAAGGTGATAACGAATACGTTCGTCTGCCAAAAGTACAACTTTTCTAAAATAGAAATCGGGTGGGAAACCATTTCAATAGTAATACAACTTGACGCCATCAACTCCCTGATCACAAAAATGGTTTCGACAGACGTCTAGGTGGCCCCAAAACCTAGACAGACGTCCCCGAAAACTCGATTTTTTCGCGTTTTTAGGCTTTTGGGAAACCACCTGAAATTGATCACAACTTTTAGCCATGGACTCCCTGAGTATGAATATGTACGTGACAGACGTCTAATAAGTGGCCCCGAAACCCTCGACAGACGTCCCTGAAAACGTGTTTTTTGTCAAAAAGGAAACCACTTGAAATGTATCACAAACGAAAGATCTTGACCTCCTGAGTGCACATATGTACCTGACAGACGTCTAAGTGGCCCCAAAACCCCCGACAGACGCGATTAAAGTCGCGGAGTTTTTATTGAAATTTTTATATAATTGATGTATGCTACCAAAATGTATCGCAATCGGAAGGTATTGTCTACCAGAATATTAATGTATAAATGTTTTTAGTGTCACCCAACAGCTGGAAAGTCGTGAAATAAATCGCGGATTTTTCTCTTTTATTTTTTTAGTAAGAGGATTTTGAGGAAAACCACTTGAAATGTATCCCAATCAAAAAGTCTTGACCAAAAAATGCAAGTGACTGACGTTTGAGTGGCCCCAAACAACTGACAGCCGCGATATAATTCGCGGATGTTATTATTTATTTTTTAAATGTATATTAGTGGTAGCTTCTCCAAATGTTTACCAATTAAAAGGCGTTTGAGTTTCGCGAAACTGCTGAAAAGTGCGATAAAAGTCGCGGATGTTATAACTAGTTTATCAGTTAGATTTTCAATACAAATCTCTTGAAATGCATCTCAATTTATAGGGCTTGACAGACGTTTTGAGTTACGCCAAACTATAGAAATCCACGATATAACTCGCCTTCAAATATTATTATTGTTTTTTCTTCTTTCAATTTACCTAATTAAAAGGTTTTGACTAGCTGAAAAAGAAATTTTGAAGGAAACACGTTTTAAACATACCAAACCATTCAAATAAGCGATATAAGTGAGTTATACATATTCTTTTCTTTATTAAATGTGAAATTGCACTCACACTCAGTTCACGTTTTCATAATTGTAGTAAGCTCGCTACGACATAGCTTTCTTATATCGCTTATTTGCATGGTTTGGTGTGTTTAAAACGTGTTTCCTTCAAAATTTGGCGAAACTCAAAACGTCTGTCAATTAAATTTTCCGACTCAGGGCGTCAAGACCTATAAATTGAGATGAATTTCAAGAGATTTGTATTGATAATCGAATTGATAAACTAGTAATAACACCCGCGACTTTTATCGCGCTTTCCAGCAGTATGGCGTAACTCAAACGCCTGTAACTTATAAAATCACTTTCTTGAGTCAGAACCTTTTAATTGGTAAACATTTGGAGAAGCTACCACTAATATACAATTAAAAAATAAACAATAACATCCGCGAATTATATCGCGGCTATCAGTTGTTTGGGGCCACTCAAACATCTGTCACTTGCATTTTAATTTTTTTTTGGTCAAGACCTTCCGATTGCGATACATTTTGGTAGCATACATCAATTATCTAAAAATTTCAATAAAAAATCCGCGACTTTAATCGCGTCTGTCGGGGGTTTTGGGGCCACTAAGACGTCTGTCATGTACATATTCGCACTCAGGAGGTCAAGATCTTTCGTTTGTGATACATTTCAAGTGGTTTCCTTTTTGAAAAAAAAACGCCAAAAAACGCATTTTCAGGGACGTCTGTCGGGGGTTTCGGGGCCACTTAGACGTCTGTCACGTACATATTCACACTCAGGGAGTCCATGGCTAAAAGTTGTGATCGATTTCAGGTGGTTTCCCAAAAGCCTAAAAACGCGAAAAAAAGGCGTTTTCGGCAACGTCTGTCTGGGTTTTGGGGCCACCTACACGTCTGTCGAAACCAGTTTTGTAATCAGGGAGTTGATGGCGTCAAGTTGTATTACATTTTCAATTTTCAGAAAAGTTGTACTTTTGATGCACTTTTACGTGGTAACGGGGCCACTACATGCTGGCAGACGTACGTATTCATTATTACCTTCACCTTCACCAGGACTACCTATACTATTAAAATCTTTTGGTTTCCTTTCACGACCAAAATCTGCTGCCAGCTCTCGGTTAATTAAGATTCCTTGAAATTTAGTAAATTCTATTGTTTGACTTTTAAAAAGTGGTTGACATTTTTATCTTCAAACTGTTTTAGACTTTATCTGCAATTTACTTCTCTCTCAGAATAAAAATTTACCAGGCAGCAAATTTTACAATCCTAATTGCTTGTGTTAACTTTTTGTTTTTATAATTTTGGCCACAATGGATTTTGTTCCCACGAACTATTAAATTTTAAAACCAAATAAATTTTCCGTGGCCAGAAGTTCCTATAATAAAAAACAGTTTAGGGGCCAGTTATAGCGATCAGGAAAACGCATCAGGAAATGTTGAAACAGTGTGAAATTGAATATTTTTTCCTGATGGTCGTTTATAGCGAACAGGAAAAAATATGTCAGTTAGCCGGCCTCCAAGTTTTCCTGATTGAAATGCACACGAAAAACTTTTTCGTCCGCAATTCTGTCAGTGGAATGAGTAAAATTGGAACTCAAACCATTGGAATTTTTTGTTCCATTTTGTGGGAAATTACGATCAGCTGGCACGAAAAATGAAATTAAATGTTTTTCCAGATTCCTGAAAAAGGAAAAAAAAATCCTTAAACTGTGGGATATAAGAACCCGTGGGTTATTCCCGTGTCTTATTGCACCGCACCAATTCTTGAAATCACGAGAGGTCCTTATTTGCAAATAAAAAGTAATCCTAATCCACACTATAAATCAAAAAAAAAAAACACTCATACGCCCGAGTGACCGCAACTTCTTTTTGACTAAAATACAAATTTAAACTGGTAAAAAAACAAAAACTGTGAGTGGAAAAACCAGTACAAAATGCTAAATCATAGTTAAACAAAAAAATCAGTTACAATTAAGTGTTTAAATTGTATAATAAAATTGAAAGGATTGCGAGATAAAGAACAGATTATAAAATTATTTATTTAAAACAAAACTTGTTAGCGTCAACCAATTTTGTTTTTTTTTTTCTTACTTTTCTTTTGCTGTTATATCAACTTACAGATTCAAATGAAAAAAAAAATAATATTATAAAAATGAATCAACTTACACTCAAAATCACTAATGGAAAACAGTTTGTTATCAACAAAACAAATTTGTAATCTGGCAGCGCTGTCAAATAGTATACCCACGTTTCGCGATTAAACACACATACACAACCGAACTTTCCAGTTTTTCACTGCTGATTAGCTTTTTTCAGAAAAATAAACAAACTCAAATTTAAGAACGCACATATCTACAACAACAACAAAAAAAAACACTACGGCGATAGAAGTTTTCTAAATAATTGTTCTTTTCATCAATCCAAAGCACTGTGCAAAAAATACGCCATGTAAATAGAAAACAAAAATCGGTGATTGCAGATTTCGATAAAAACAACAACGTCGACGCTGTTCGGCCTACATGAGCAAAAAAAATGTTAACCGTGCACCTTGTTCGATTTAACTGCACAAGCACTTGTAAGAGAAAAAAAAGATACTACAACAACAAAAAAGATTCTATGTAGCATGACACACACAACGCGTTGACAGGTCTTTTCTGTGTCTGTAACAACCGTAAACAATAAAAAGAAAAAACAACTGATTGGGAATGTGTTCAACTAGAGGGGGGCGTAAGCCAACCAAACTTTCAAGACAGCCTTGCAGTCTGTCGTCGTCGTCGGAGTAGTAAAGAAAAAAAGCTTTCCTTTTTCAATTACTTCACTGATTTGTTTTGTTGGACTTTTATTTTTGTCACCATATTTTTGCACTTTTCTTAGATTACTTCTTTTTAGAAAAGAGTGGCATAGACACGCTATGATGGCCTCTTAGTACTTTCGACGTTGGATTTAATTTATTTTGATTTAATTGTACACTTTAAACAATAATAGTAATTACAGGGAACGATACACTCGCGCGGAACAAAACACCATGTATAACTGTGTTATTTTGCAGCGGGGAAAAAAGATAAAAATTCAACTATACCCAACACTCAGCATTGCGGGCTTCGTTTGACAGATCAATACAATCACTACTACTAGTACAGCAATGGCTTGATGGCCATGGTTACCACTTCGATTGTTTTTTGTCGAATTTAATTTTTGTCTTATAATAAAAGACTTTTATTCATGCTTCAAATTTGCAGTTATAGTAGCATGCAATTAAATTTTAATAAGTACATCAAAGACTTAAAGTGATACGCAGAGGAATTTATTTAAAAATTGTTAGAGGTATTAAAATTGGGTAATACGGGCCTTATACCAGACTATTTTACTACTCAAATCTACTATCTCTAAATCGATTTTACGGCAAAAGAAGGAAATTATTGCTAAGCTATTGATTTAAAGAAAAAATGTAAAATGAAAAAGTTTGTGTAATACTTCGTGCCCACCGGCTACTGAAGCGAGATTTATGGTGGATTTACATGTATTTATCTTTGTCTGAGTTCTGCAAAAAAAAGGGGATGCAAAATTAAAATTAACATTTATTGGATAGAGAGGGAACACCAAAATGCAGAAGATCTTCGTACATGCAGATTATAGGAAGTGCCATAATGCAGATATGTAGACGAACATGTTCATCTTCTTGATGGTTCTCTTCCACACACTCGGGTTTCTGGCATTGCAGACGAAGATACTGTAAATCCAGCATTAAAGTAACACGTAATTTTCTTGAAATCCGGAACGTTTACCATACAAATTTATTTCGTAAAATTTGTCAAATCTTTATAGGGCAAATAATTTCCCCATTCGAAGTAGCCTGTTTCCATGTAACTCTACAAATATCCAACATTGTTTGACACAAATGAAAATATTGATCTCATTTCCACCACATAACAAAATATGTAAAACCATTTGTTTTTGAGAGCTGGCTGTCAAAGTAAATGCAAGAAACTCATGACGGTGTTTACATTCGACTGACTCCTCTGACTTTTTTGACTTTTCAAAAGTAAACATCAAATAAATCCACAAATTAAAAAAAAAATAAAATCTCCATGGATTATTTTTGACGTTTTCTTTTGCAATGTCAAAATAAGTCGGAGTAGTCAGTCAAATGTAAAGCCGGATCCACACTTGTCTCGTGTGTTGTGTTGTGGAGTCGTGTGTCGCTGTCATTCCATATATTTTATGCGCCTCCTACTGCAACACAAAACACGGGACAAATATGGCTCTACAGATATGAAATACATTATGCGAATAGCGACACACGACTCCACAACACAACACATGAGACAGGTGTGGTTCCGGTTTAAGTGCGCGCCGTCTAAAAATTGATTTGTTTTTCTACCGTTTTCTTTTGAAGGCAAAAAAAGTCCATCAGTCGAGTGTGAATACGGTTCACATTTGTATTAAATCTGAACGACATCACTTCCCTCGCGTCTTGTGTCTGCTTGCTGACGCATACACTTGATAAAATGGTTGGTTTGTACATTTTAGTGTGGAGTGGCAACAACGGCTACTATTTGTTGAGTGTGCTGCTTTTCTTTTTTGTTTTCCTATTAAAGAGAATAGAAAGCTTCATTGCTGCAGCAGATACATGTAAATACACACTTAATAAGAGAGCTAAGAGTATCCATCTCGAACATGCTAGCAATAGAGCAAAATGAAAATAAAACAAATTAAAATGTGGTGACCAAAATCAAAATAAATACTTTAGTGCTAAGAAAAAAAACAAAAAGATTTGTAGCATGCAGCTTTAAAAGTATTCTTCTGGGTTGAGGGTGGAATTAGTGCGTGGATTATTATTGTTCGATAAATAAGATAACCAAAGTATATTTTACACATGTGAAAGTGTTGCCACAATGTTTCATCAAGTTGTTATAAATTATAGGGTTTTTTGTATGTATAGGTTTTGCTTCAATTTGTTTTTTAAATTCATTTTTTCTTACCGAATTTTTGAGTAAAACACTATGAAAACTTAGGTCCAGTTTTTCAGTATTGAGTTAAACCCGATTTATTTAACTCTAGAAATACATAGATCTGTCTATAGTTACGTCAGGAAGCTGTTTTTTTAATTGATGATTAATGCAGAATGCCTGAACACGGAAGATAAAAAATCATAAATATTTTTTGAGTTAGTCCAAAGTTAACTCACCAAATTTGGTGAGTTAACTCGGGTTTAACTTTGACCCCGCACTGAAAAACTGCCCTTGGTGTATTTTCTATGGATATTTTAACTGCTCAGTGACACGTGTTAACTGATTTTAATGACATTTTTAGTATTATTGTGATCACTTTTAAGGTATAGAGTGGCAAAGAAATTCAATCTTTTCTAAAAATAAGCCCCACCCTTCTAAACCACCTTGATAACCTCCTGCTTTTGCTATTGTTTACATTCAAAATAAAAGTGAATTAATAAACAACATTTTTCACTTGTTGTAGTTTAAAAGTTTGCTGAGCCGGTTATACACGATTGGGTTGTTTGAAAAAAATAACACTTGAAAGGACTGTATTGCGGCAACACTGGTTATTGCTCATTGTGGGCATAGCAGTTTAGTTATTGGCCATGCAATCGTGAATTCTTTCTGTTGGCAATGATGTTTATTCGCGGTATTGATCTCTTTCTAATCATTGAGGATTAGTTGATGGTTAAACGATATGCTTGACTGCTCATGACGTGCCAATACTTTTTTTTTTTGATATGGAAATGAAATTGAATCTGTCACGCAACGAAATTGAACACCTTCCAGCTATTTGTGGATGATTTTTATTTCGAAATAAAATTATTTTCAGTAAATTGAATTCTATCGGCATAGGTACAAAAGCCACAATTTCAGCCTTAACATAAATTTACATTATGTATTATTTTTGTGCAAATTTAAATATAAAACATTTTCTTACAAATTATACTTGTAGTAGGTGTAGTGCAGTTTAAGATAAAAACTATTTGAAAATATTTATCTGACTCAGTCAAAGGAGAATATTGTTAGAGAGAGCGGTTATTTTCTGGAAAAAAATTAAAATTCTGAGGTAATTCTCAATAATTAGGTCATCAACTGCGAAATGGGATTCATATAATATTTTTTCACAATTTATTTAATTTCGCAAGCAAATTCAAATACAAATACTAAAGATAGAGTTAGGTCGTACTATTTTGTTCTGTTATGTGAATGTAGATATATATGTATGTATATTGTATTGTGCATATATGTATGTATAAATGCACAATATTAATAAAGCATTTGTCTGGAGCATTTAGAATCTTTTATTGGCTATTGATTATGTCATACAGAAAGGAACTAAGACGTTACCGGGTTTTTTATTGTAAAAATCATTGTATGGGTTATTGAAGATGAGAAAACCGCGGAGTGCTATTAAATGAGAGGGTGCAATTTTGAAGGGTGGGGGTAAATGCAATCCTTTTTGTTTTTTGCATATAACGCGAAAACCGAGCTAATTTTTGAAAAATGCCGTTAACTTTTACTGTAGAAAATAGAATTTATTACCGAATAAGCCTATTCAAAAAAAAAATTTATAAATTTTTAATGTGCAAAAATTGAATTTTTTCTGGTTTATTTTACTTATGTGCCTTTAAATTTTTTTCCGGTAGAGTTAGGTATAAAAATAGAATCATATAAAAGAAATTTTATAAAATTTCCTTTAAAATGACGTGTTCAAAAAACAATTTTTAGACAAAATTAACAAAGATATAGTCGCTCAAAGTAAACCATTTTTTTGATTTGTATTGCGTTTACTTTGACATTATTTTACAAAACCTTATTTTATTTAATAAAATAAGTATAATTAGTTTATTTATTATAATAATTGATTATTATTACAGCCTTCTTACTTTCTATAAAATGTTATATTTATTTATATATATTTATATATATAATATTATATTTATATTTGATTAAATCTCTTTAATATCGCCATCCATGTCTTTAAGAATATCATCTTCTTCTATGTGCGTTTTTTGTGAATTGCTTACACCCATGTAATTCCTATAAAATATAAAACACGTTAGCACCAATTTTTCACACCCACAGCTTCCGTGACAACCCGATTTACATCCGCATAGCATTTTTTCAGCCAAACATCTGGCTATTCTTCATAACTTATTTGTTTTTGTTTTAAACTCTTTGTAGTACATACAGTGCTTTGCATAGGAATAAACGGACCTGTAAAATTGCATTTTATAGAAAACTAGAAATGGTAGCGACACCTTACTATTTTTTTATTTAATGGCATAAGTCAACAAGTGAATTGAGCAAAAAAAAAGTCCCGTTATTTTCCCTTGCGTTGTTTAGAAAATAAAAACAGATTTTTTCGTATTGCAGAAGTATAAACGCACCATGCAAACCTCGTTTAATTAAGAGTTTCGAGAAAGGGCCAAAATTCAAGACTTTCGTTCAAGTATCCTAAGATGTAGGGCTATTCTTAGGAAAATTTCGAGATCGGGACAAGATCCAGAATCTTATGGAACGAAAATAAGGTCAGGGGGTCCGCAGATGCTGAAACGTTGCGATAAGACCCGAACAATCAATTTTGCATCTAATTCGGTGCATTTTTGAGAGAAATTATTTACGAATTGGGGTTAGGTGTTACATTTTCGACGGTTTTTCGTTCTTTAAGATGCAGTGGAATGATTGTTCGGGGCAAAACGGAGCCAGCTCCAAATCTGACAACAGCCCACAAACAAAAAATATTGGAATTCGCCCGTCAAATAATGGACCGCTATTGGAAATCCATAATTAACATTTTATTATTTAACGCTTTAATTCGTCTTATTTTAAAAATGTATTTATGCCACAATTTAAAGCATTTATGTGGTAATAACCGTTAAAACCATCTGTCCCATCAAGGCTAAACTTCTTATTGTCACTGAAAAAAATGTTTGTAAAAAAATTCACTAGATTGTCGTATAAATACATTTTTAAAATAAGAAGAGTAAAAGCGTTAATAAATAAAATGTTTCTTACGCTTTTCCAATTGCGGTCCATATTTTAACGGGCAATTTCCAATATTTTTTGTTTGTGGGCTTTTGTCAGATTTAGAGCTGGCTTCGTTTTGCCCCGAACAATCACTCCACTGCTTCTTAAAGAACGAAAAACCGTCGAAAATGTAACGCCTTTCCCCAATTCCTAACTAATTTCTCTCAAAAAATGCACCGAATTAGATGCAACATTGATTGTTCGGGTCTTATCGCAACGTGTCAGCATCTGCGGACCCCCTGGCCTTATTTTCGTTCCATAAGATTTTGGATCTTGTATGAAATTACGGAAAAACGCCCCCATCTCGAAATTTTCCTAAGAATAGCCCTACCCAACTAACAATTTTCCTCTATAAGGTTAATTTTTTGAATTTCTATAAGTTATTATTTCTACAAGGTTTGTATTTAGTTTGGACATCGAAGTTGCAAATTTTCGAAGTTATGTTTTTGAAAACAGCTTCCTACAAACCCATTATAAGCTGAATCTTTAATTATTTGCAAGCCTGAATGTTTGAAATTTGGTTCACTTGACAAAAAAATATATTTATTTAAAATTAATTTAATTTATATTCAGAATTGCAGTACAAATACAAATTATTTAATCATTTCTTATTATAAATGATTTAACAAAAACAGATAAACTTTATTCATATTCGTTGTTTGTCCTTTTTTTATTTCTATAAAAAAAAAGGACCCCGGATCCCACCAATAAAAATGATTCCGTCAGAATTAAATTTGATCGCAGTGGTAACTCTGATTAAGCATGACATCCAATCAAACACAAGCCCGACACAAGCATAATAATTGTGTGAACTCTGTCAGACGCATGCGCGAGAAGCATTTATTTCGATGCATTTGCCTCAGCGAAGTGATAATTTGTTTCTATAAGACCTGTGAAGAGGTGGTTATGCAAACATAATTTTAATCATCCTCTCAGGCGCATGCGCGGGAAGTAATAATTTCGATTATTTGGTCCTAGCGAAATATTGCAAACTCATCATGAAAGCATTGAAAGCTGGTACTTCGCATGGTAATTGTATTGATGTGAACATAAGCTACTGCTGGCTGAATTATTCACAAACGAGGTGACCATAGTATAATTTATGTTTCATCGTTAAAAAATATTGTCACGTTAAGAAATTCAAATGTTTTCAAAATGAAGCTTTCATTTCTCAGTAGTTTTTTAATTACATTTTAAACGTTTTTTAATATCTATATCTACTACATAGCTACTTTCAGTTGAAAAAACTTAATGATGGTTGTTATTGTTTATGTTTTTTATTTTGGCAAATTAGTATTTTTAAAAAAGATACAAATTAAAATTGTCAGTAAATGGTTTGTGTACAAAATGAAAAGTACATATTTTATGGAGCATAAAAGAGTTTATATATTTTTTCTCAAATTAAAGCCTTTCGTTCTTAAAAACAATCGATTTCAATGAAAAGGGAACTTACATATATTTTAATTGTTGTCTCACAAAATGTATTTTTGTGTGACCACTTCCATTTTTTCTCTGATGCGTAGTTATGGAAACATTACAAATTAAAAAAAATAACATTTAGTAAAAAAAAAACTCCCTTGCAAGCCAACAGACGAATGGTCACCTGTATTTTTTAAATTAGTTTAATTCATCAGCAAGTCCCAAGGAAGTTTTTAGGAAGCTAATTTCGGTTTCAAGTGGTTCCAATTTGGCAATCATTTTTCATATGCCAGGCTAGCTTAATACCTAAGGTGCCCGACTCTCAACCTAACCATCCTCGGTTCAAATCTCGCAAAATTCATCAAGTAAGTAATGTGTTTTTTCAATTATTGTGCATTAAATTCCAGAAGAAAATCATTACTTGCATGAAAATAAAGGAGAAAATGTAGAAATAAAAATAAAGAAAAGGCTTTACCTAAGCCTCGACAAGCCTTTAATAAGGGATTTTAGATGTGCCTATCGAAATACTTGAACAAAACTACACTACTACATTTGCAATGTTTGAGTGTAGTTTTGTTACAAGGCCTTAGCGAAATAAATTGAGTACTTCCAATAAACTTGTAAATGATTGCTTAAAAGCCTTTCGAGCTTCTCAATGTGGGCCAAATGTGTTTCTCTAAGGCCTTATAGAGACAAATTTGCTGATTAGGAAATAACTTCAACAGACCCTTACAGAAGTTAAATTGTTAGTTGGGAACATCTTACGATACTTGCACGAAAGTCTTGAATTTTGGCCTTTTCCGTATTGTTTAAATGTATACCACGCGGTTTCCTTGTTTGTCATCTCGAAACTCTTAATTAAATGAAGCTTAAACGAGATTCGCATGGTGCGTTAATACTTCTGCAATACGAAAAAATTTTATTTTATTTTGTAAACAACGCAAGGGAAAATAACGGGACTTTTTTTTTGCTCAATTCACTTGTTGACTGATGCCATTAAATAAAAAAATAGTAAGGTGTCGCTACCATTTCCAGTTTTCTATAAAATGCAATTTTACAGGTGCGTTTATACTTATGCAAAGCACTGTATTTATAGAAATAATTTTATAACATTAAAAATTATAAAATTTTAAACACCAAGAAAGGGTTGAATTTTATGCCGCAAAATAATAACGTATTTTTTTTAAAAAGGATATAATACAAGCACTTTTTAATATATGAGAAGAGGATCTATCTCATTTCTTTTCATTTAAAATACATTTTCTTAAATGGTCTTTTATGCCTGAATGGGTTAAATAGCACGACCCCCCCCCACCCCTCCTCTACTATACTAAAAATTGCATATGATATATTTACCTCTGTTCAAAATTCATTATTATTTTACGGTACCAAAGTTATCGTAGGTACTCGTGACAGAAAAAAGTACGCATACGCCCTAGTGTACGATGATATTTTTGCTCAGTTGGTACATCAATTTGTGTACATCTAGCTATTTCCTTTTCATAGTTATTTGTTTAAATTAAAACTGTCTCTTACACATATTTCAAAACCACGTAGGCAAATTCACTTAGTCTGTGAGTGTCAATTCTTTTTAAATCGACTTAAATTATATCCCCAGTTTAATTTTCATGTTTTTTTTTAATCAAAGAAAACTTAGGCCTATAAAATATTTGTAATATTCGTATTGAAGCTATATTTTGCATTTTTGGGATAAACCTTATAGTCTAGGAAATTAGGACTAACTTGAAGCATATGTGGATGTTACATAAATATTGGAACTATTTTGTGACCTCTTCAATGTTATACAAATAAAGATAGTTTAAGTAGCCTCCAGATCAATGTTACATATAGCATCTTAGATTTTTGTGGAATTCGATCAGAAATAATATAAGCACGAGAATATGAGGTTGCTCCCACTCAAAAAGGTTTGCTATTTGCAGGAAAAATCAAAACGTTAATTATGCACTTGCTGTTTTCTGTAATTTTCCTATATAACTTTGGAAATAAGCTCTTAGGAAAAAAAACATCAAGACAAATTTTGTTTGTTATAAAATTCTCCACAAGATTCCATTTATATAAAACTTTCTGGTGTTACATTATTGTTGCTATGCAGCGTCAGAAAAAAAGCTTTAAAAAACAGATTAGTTTTGAAACGCTAAACTGACAGATACAAAATGGTCCAATTCTACTATAAATGTGGACTCAAGTACTCTAGGGAATTACAAAATGAAATATTGAAACCCGATTCAAATCAGTCTAATAGGCTCGGCATGAGAGATAATGTTAATTAAGTGCGCCGCGAAATGTTTGCGTCAATACAGTGGTCAAAGCTAGACGTTTAAGCTTACGCTAATTTTGTACACAAACTATCGGAATTCTTATAACTATCGTTAAGTATCGTTATAATATTTATTTTATTTTTTACTTGCGATATAAACTCCGCTCCACTTGAATAGAAACAAAATTTTTGTTTAGTGTCTGAGCTTGTAGCGCTTTGGTAAACTTATAAATTCACCTTTTGGTTTTAGTTCCTATAAGAGGGATCTATTGCGAATAAAACTGCAGAGACAGAATAATTCAGGAAAATACCATTAGGTTATTTTTTACTTCTTTTCTAATTACTTCATTTAAAACACTGTTTTTTTTTTTGCGCCACTTGACTAGAAAACTTTCTCTCAAATAAGGAAACAAATTAAAAAAGTGCAGTAAAATTGGGTAGCTTTTTATTCGTAATCATATTTTAATATGTTTGCTACCATCTTTATTTGAAATAACTTGAAAACCCCATTTGGAGACTGAATCAGCAGCTTTTTTATATAATTTAAAGAAATTGCACTTCATGCTTCTTTGATTGCAGCAATAAGTGATTCTTTGTCCTCATATTGTCGGTCAGAATCGTAAGCTTTACAAACCATCCATCCCCATACGTTTTCAATGATATTTGGGTCCGGAGAATACGGTGGCCATTGAAGTAAGGTAACATTTTTTTCGGATATCCAACTGTTAATGGTCCTTGCGTTGAGGATTGGCACGTTTTCTTGTTGAAATGTCCATGGTATTGGTCCAAAGACATCGGTAAACTTAGGGAAAGCTTCTTGCAATATTTCCTTCAAGGACTTTGCCGTCATTTTCAATGTGGGAAAGTCCAGAACAATTGTTCAAACCCAGAAAATCGCACCCCACGCAATTATACTGCCTTCCAGAAACCTGTGTTCCTCCCTTATAACATGAAAATAGTAATTTTATTCATCCGGGCCATCATAACTGAATTTTATTCGTCAGAAAATACCACTTTTGTCCACTCTTCCTTCCGCGTCATATTCTTCCTGCAAAAATCTAATATATTCTGTCTTCGTATTGGATTTAACGGTGTTTTTTTCATCAAGTTAAAGCGCTTTAAATGTTGTGATTGTGACCCACGAATATCACGGTAATAGTGTTAAGACTCTCTGTAATACCACTCTTAGCCTTGATTTTAGCAGCAGAGCCGCTTGAATTTGAAGCCAGTCTAATTATCTTGCTTCGGTCTGCTTCTGTTGTGGCCCTTGATTGCCTACCTTACACATTTTTACATAGATTTCTTTATTTCTATGGTTCGACCAAACAATTTTGCACACTTCTACTTATTTGTTTGGCAATTGTGCGTAGGTGAAGATTGTTTTCCACGTGTACTCCTTTTTTCTGCAGGGTTTAATGGTTTTCCGCGGTCCATCTTTTCTTTGATCAAACAATTATTATTTTTAATCTACACTACTATTATTATAACAATATTTGTTCTTCTTATCGTAATCTATAGCGACAAAACGCATACTGTTTCTATTCAAGTGGCGCAAAAAAAAATCAGTGTATTTTATAAAGTAATTAGAAAAGTGGTAAAAAAATAACCTTATGGTATTTTCCTGAATTATTCTGGTCCCTGCAGTTTTATTCACAATAGATTTCTCTTTTAGGAACTGAAACCAAAAGGTGAATGTATAAATTTACCAAAGCTCCACACGCTCTGATAGTAAAAAAAAAGTTTGTTTCTATTCAAGTAGTATAGGGCAAGTTTAGGATTCGTGCAAAAAAGAAAATAGAGATAATAATTTTCCCTAACATTACGATGATAGAGAACGCGAAAAAAAGTGGGTCTCGCAGTTCTGTCTGTCTGTCCGCCTGCAGCCTAAACGGCGGAAGCGATTTTCTTCAAACTTTGGACTTAAGGTCCTTATGTGATTCCCTAGAGGGGAAATTTAAATTATTTTTTTAGCTCAAAAAACAACGGTACCTGTCATATAACCAATATACAAAAATTGATTTATTTCAAAAACGGCTCTAACGATTTTCAAAAAAAAATTACGGGGTACTAAAATAAAACTGAAATAAATATTTTGGTAGAAAAAAAAATTTATAACGGTTATTAACGGTATCTGTCATACAACCGATTTTTTGGTTTTCAAATTTCTCGTTAACTACTACACCAATTTCAACCAAAATTTGTATACAGAAGGTCGCTTACAATTTTAACAATTTTGCATATACAAATTTTGGATTTTTAAAAAAATATTGAAATATTTTTTTTGAAAATTCAATATCTTGAAAACGGGCTAATGATTTTTTTTTTAATTTCGTAAAAAATTGTATTTTATTAAATACTAAAAGTTGGCATACCAAAATTTATTTAAAAAATTTTCAAGAATTTTTATATAATAAAAAATGAATTTAAAAAAAACCGTTCTAACGATTTTTGATTTTTTTTTTTTTTCATAAATTCATATTTATTAATCAAATCAGATGGCATACTTTTTTTGGGGTTGGGGCCGAAATACTGTATGTGGCAAAATACTGTATGCCAAAATACTGTATGTCAAAATTCTGTATGTGTATGAGCAAAATACTGTATGTCAAAATTCTGTATAGCAAAATTCTTGTTGGTCAAAATACTGTATTTCAAATTTCTATACATCAAAATTCTGTAAAAATGCTGTAAAATAAATATCGTTTTGATAATGTAAAAAAGTGCGCCCGCACTCCATTAAAAAGTTTTAAAGAACGAGTTACGTATTCATTCAACCCGTAGTTTGTCCTATGAGGAACAGTATAAAATAATTCACATCTATTTCGAAAGATTCGTATCGGAACGTAGAAAGGTATTAAGGAAAGCAAATCGATTGAAGATATTCGATTGTCTAATACATCTTTTAAAAATAAAATACATTGAACTTTTCTTCGACATTTAAGCGTTTTTAAATCTATAAGAGAACACCTTGATTCGTAGTCTGGTAAAGATCCAACCCACTTTAATTTCCTTTAGGCATACTTGGTGAATCTCTTTTGAATTATTTCTATTCTCAAGATATTATTATCATAGAATGACGACCAAACGACACAACAGTATTCCAAGATAGGTAAAACCAAAGACATCAATAGTGTATTTAACGTATAAGCATAGTTAAAATCATTTGAATTCCTTTTTAAGAAACCTAATAAGGAATTGCCTTTAGAGACAATGTAGTCAATATGAGTTCTAAAGTCCAGCTTTGAATCAAAATGAACTCCAAGATCATTTATAACATTAACTCTTAAAAGACTGTACTCATGAAATTTATGTACTCAAAATTTATAGAAGATGGAGATCTTGTTGCACTAAAAATTTTACATTTAGAATAGTTTTATTCCAATTGATTGTAATTGCACCAACTTAAAACATTATCCATATCCAACTGTAGCAATATACAATCTCTTATTGAAGATGTTGAAAGAAAAATCTTAACATCATCTGCGTACATCAAAAAATAGCAATATATTAATGCAGCCGGTAGATCATTAGCAAAAATAATAAAAAGAAGTGGGCCCAAATGACTTCCTTGTGGAAGACCCGACACAACTTCTATAATATTTAAGGTACACCCATCTATCTTTACCATTTGCTTTCTATCAGATAAATATGACTTTAACCATTTGAGGAACTAACTTTATTAAATTCTACAGTAGAAGACCATGCTGTACGCGGTCGAATGCTTTTACAAAGTCAGTATAGAGAACATCCACTTGTTTCCCATTTTCCATTTGATTTCTGCAAAAATTAGTAAACAGGCTTAAATTAGTGCAAGTCGATCTACCTTTTAAAAAACCATGTTGACAGGGGGATAAGGATTCCTTAACACAAAAGACTTCAAGGATTCAAGGCTAGAACGGAAGCCTCCCGAGATGAGAGTGGGAATATGGTAGTAGACACACAGTCAGTGCTGAGGATCTGGAAAGAACACTTCTCTAGACTGCTTAATGGTGAAGGCAGCCAAGATGCCACTAATAGGCAGAACGCTCCATTCAACTTGGACGATGATGGCCAAGAGTTCCGTCCACCCGACCTAACCGAAGTGCGGCTGGCGATATCCAAACTTAAGTCGAACAAGGCTGCTGGTGCGGATGGCTTACAAGCCGAACTATTTAAATCAGCGGGAGATGAATTGGCTAGGAGCATACACCAGCTCATCTGCAAAATTTGGTCGGAGGAAAGTATGCCCGATGAATGGAACCTCGGTATAGTGTGCCCAATCCATAAAAAGGGAGATGTTCTGAAAAACCTTTTGTCAACGATCTGATCGGCCCTTATCAGTGCGGTTTTAGGCCAGGCAAGTCAACCGTCGATCAAATGTTCACACTCCGACAGATTTTAGAAAAATCCCGGGAATTCCAGATCGATACACACCACCTTTTTATCGATTTTAAAGTCGCGTATGATAGCGTGAAAAGGGACGAATTATACAGAGCCATGTCGAGTCTCGGCATCCCTGCCAAACTCGTCCGCCTGTGCAGGATGACGATGGAGAAATCTCGCTGCTCCGTCAAAATTGGTAAGAACACCACCGATTCCTTTGATGTTGAGAAAGGATTGAGGCAAGGCTACGCGTTATCATGCAACCTATTCAACATCGTTCTTGAAGCCATTGTACGCAACGCACATGTCAACACCAGCGGTACAATCTATCAAAAGTACGTTCAATTGCTTGCATATGCGGATGACATAGACATTGTCGGCAGAACGAAGCGAGCTGTGGCAGGGGCATTTGCGAGCATTGAACCGGAGGCGGCTAGAATGGGATTGGCGGTTAATGAGGACAAGACAAAGTATATGCTGTCATCGAGAGGGGAATCTCAACATCGTCGACTCGGGCAAAATATCACGATGGACAGATATAACTTCGAAGTTGTCAAGGACTTTGTCTACCTGGGCTCCACTATTACATCGCAGAATGACATCAGTGTAGAGATCAAGCGAAGAATTACTCTTGCCAACCGCTGTTTCTTCGGTCTAAGAAGGCATTTAAGTAGTAAGGCCCTCTCTCAGAGAACCAAGGAGACTTTATACAAAACCCTAATCATTCCGGTCCTGCTTTATGGGTCAGAAGCATGGACACTGAAAGATTCGGATACAAATCTGCTAGGGTGCTTTGAGAGGAAGATTCTTCGTGTGATTTTCGGTCCGGTGTGTATCGAAGGAGTATGGAGGAGAAGATTCAACGACGAGCTATACGGGCTATACAGCGACGTTGACCTGGTCAAAAAGCTGAAAATACAGCGGCTGAGATGGCTGGGGCACGTGGAGCGTATGGACAGCAACGCACCTGCCCGACGAGTCTTCGAATCCAACCCCGATGGGGTACGCAGCAGAAGAAGAACCCGTAACAGGTGGCGCAATCAAGTGAATGACGACACCAAAGCACTCGGTGTGCGCAACTGGAAGCGGCTAGCTAGGGACAGAGCTGGCTGGAGGGGCTTGTTAGTTGGGGCCGAAGCCCATCCTGGGCTGTGAGCGCCATCAAAAGTAAGTAAGTAAGTAAGTAACAGAAAAGAAAAGTCTTTGTGTAACCATTTTTTCAAAAAGCTTTGGTACTGCCGAAAGCTTAGAAATAGGTCTATAATTTTTCACAAGGTGCTTTAGACCATTTTTATAAACTGGATCTATATAGGATAGTTTCCATTCTTCCAGAAATACACCAGTTGCCAGAGAGCAGAGACATATTAAAAATACGGGATAAAATATAACACAGTGAAGTTGAGCATTTTGCTAGTAAAATAGGAGGAATCAAATCAAATCAAATTCTGCTTTTTTGGTCGTATAAATATCATTTAAACTTTCCAGTACATCCTGTACTGAGAAACTAAGCAACAAAAAGTCTGTTAAAAGATAAATATTTGCATATAACTGACCAATATCTTCGACAATATCACAGTTATACGAAGTTTGAAAGAATTGGGCAAAAAGATTACAAGAAGATTAAATATCCTTGGATTTTTGATTTTAATATTCCATACATTGAGGAAACGATGAAACTTTTTTTTTAGAATTGAGGAACACCCAGAAGGATTTAGAATTATTTTTTATACAAGCTTCAGTATTATTTATGCATTGCCTGTATAAAAGCTTATTAAAAAAATCAAATTCTTTCCTTAACTGAAAAAATCTAACACGATCTTCAAAAAGATTTGTTAATTTATAACGCTTAAATGCTTTATTCTTGACATTTTCTAAATTTTGTATTCTTGTGTTGAACGACGGAACCTTAAAAGTTTTTTTCTTGCTTTTAGTAGGAACAAAACGCTCTATTCCTTCAAACACAATGGGGCATATTCATAGTCGCAGATAGACCCAGGTTTAACTTAACTACAGTTCAAGACAATTTTGGCTCAAAGAATACAGACCGATTTTAATTAAAAATTGTTGGTTTTATATTTTTATAAGATAGTTAACTTGGTATACTACACAAATCGCTTCAAATATTTTGAAATGATAAATATAAAAAAATAGAATCAACGTCCGAAAATTCAACTGAAGCTATGTTTAACTTAGACCCAGGTATAAAATGACTATGAATACGCCCCAATGCTTTTAAAATGAGTATACACATCGTCTAAGGATTTGCCCTCCATTGAATCCTTCCAATTTACGGTATTGAAGAAGCTATTGAGTGCAACAAAATCAGCCCTTGCATAATTAAAAGTTTAAAATTTTGTCATTTATTAAAATAGAAGCATAATCATAATATTCAAATGTTAAACATACAGCTTTATGATGAATAGAGTTATTAAGAAGAGGAAAATCAGAGATAGTTAAAGCATACTTTAAATCATTGTTTATAAAAACTAAATCCAAAATTCTACCCAAATCGTTTTTTATGTTATTAATCTGAAAAGGTCCCATTTCAGAAAATAAATCAACGACCAACATTTCAATATCTTTATTTTCATCAAAAGGGATCAAAATTTGATCATCTTCTATGTAGCACCAGTCGATGTCACCAATGTTGAAATCGCCAAGTACACAGGGAAATTGTTTGGTCGTTAATTCATTCACTATTGTTTGAGCGTTGGAAACATGTTCTGAATACAAATCTATTCCACTCATAGGGCGGATATAACTTACAATAAAAAATAAATCTTTAATTTCAGCAGAATCTTTAGAACAAACACAAACACAAAATTGGCTCAATTTCATCTGCATCATTATTAAAATTGCGTTGAGTACTGTTGAAAGTTGTACGAACGGCAATCAGTACACCGCTACGATCCCATCCTGTTGTAGTTGAACGATCTTTTCGATATACATTGAACGTAGAATTAAAAATCTCACACGACATAAAATTTTAATTAAGCCATGTTTCAACTATGGTGATAACATCAAATTCATGCAGAGAAGATGATAAAAAGAGTTGGTTGGTTTTAGTCCGCAATCCACCAGCATTTTGAAAATAAACTCGAATTTAAGATAATTATTTCACTCTAGGCTTTGGATCAATTATTTCACCTTGGAATTGTATTCCCTTTTTGGAAGATTTACGAATTTATTTAGTTGAACATGTTCAGGCCAAATTGTTGCAATAAAGCAGCACCGAAATAGCTTGCAGGAATCCCCAATTCGAAATTAACATAGCGAAGTGAAGTAGGGTCAGCATCCTTTTTGATAAGCTTCGAACAACGCATAGAACTCTTCGGAATATTTAATTTAATCGCAGCGTAATTGACCACATCATCTTCAGTCACATTACTGTCCAAACGGGAAAGATGTAAGAACTGTAGACGAGGAACGGATTGCAGTGTAAATTCGCCTTCTACAACAGCGGCAGTCCCAAACATTATCTTTCCAGGACGATGAATTTTGGAAATTTTATTATGATTTAATACATTAGTATTAGCACCCTTACTAAAGGGCAAGCTTCAATTGTTGATTAAAGTCGGTACCTAGTTTTGAGCTAAGGGGAAAGGAGAGAGAAAACTAAATTCTACACTTATTTACTTCTTCTTCGTTCACTTCATTTTCCCTCTAAAATTATTTCTTGAGTTTTGTCGACTTTTTTGGTAAATGTCAATTTTTATATCAATTTATTTTAATAATTTGTTGTTCACTCTTTCTTACTTTCTCTATTTAATTTCACTTTATCTCTTTTGTTTATGAAAATATACAATTTTATTTCATGAATGAATTCTATTTATGTACATGTCATACATTTGTTGCTATGTATGTATGTATATTATTTAAGGCGCTCAAATATAAAAAAAAGCTATTACTTAAATCAAAAAATTGAACGTGATATTAAAAAACATCTTAAATTGCATACATAATTACTTACTTAGGTCCTCGGACCTATTACGTCCGTGATGTTTCCCTTACGGGACATAGGGCCTCCACTACACCTACGCGCCATCGTGTACGATTTCTTGAAATATATTTCAGCTCTCTCCAACTTTTCCCCAGTCGTGTGGATTCCTGTTCGACCGTTCTTCGCCATGTACTTCTAGGCCGGCCCACTTGTCTTCCCTCCTGTGTGAGCGGGTTCCACTGCATTGCTTGAGATGCAATGCACCGATCGCCTTTTCGAAGCGTATGGCCAATCCACTGCCACTTTATTCTTCGTATAATAGAGTCTATGGGCTCCTGACCCGTTCTCGCATGAAGTTCGGCATTGGAGATACGGTTGGGCCAGAAAAACCTCAAGATGTTTCGTAGACATCTATTAACGAAGGTTTGCAGCTTTCTAGTGACAGTTTCAGTGACTTTCCAAGTGCTGAAGCCGTAAAGCAGAACGGATTCAACATTGGAGCGGAACAGTCGTAGCTTGGTCTTTAAGCTAAAAGAGTTGTTTCTCCATATTTTGGACAGCATTCCGAACGCAGCCTTTGCTTTTCTGATTCGGCTGTTTACGTCCAGTTCAGTTCCGCCACCCGTAGAGACAATACTCCCAAGATATTGGAAATCCTCTACCAGCTCTGACGGTTGTCCAGTAATATTTACTTGGATTGATGCGGAAGTTCCAAGGCTGATCCTTTTAGTTTTTGCCGAGTTGATCTTAAGCCCTACGATTTCTGCTTCCCTCTCCACCCTTGTTGTCATTTGATGGAGATCCATGATCCTATGAGAGAGTAAGCATACGTCGTCCGCGTAGTCCAGATGTTTGGGGTGAGATTGCAGAGTCCACTGAATTCCTCCATTTCCATTTGACAAAGCTGCGTGCAGTACGTCACTTATCACCAACAGGAACAGTAGTGGTGGCAGTATACAGCCTTGCCTAACTCCACTTTGGATTTCAAACTCCTCTGACAGCCTACCTTTGTGCAAAACGTGACACTTGGATCCATCATATGTAGCCTTGATAATAGCAATCAATTTATCTGGGATGCCCCTCCTGCGCAAAGCAAGCCAAATAAATTCTCTATTGACACTGTCGAACGCCTTTTCAAAATCGATGAACAGCAGGTGAACTGGTGATCGATATTCAACGCACTGTTCGATGATGATCCGCAAGGTGTTGATGTGATCCACACAGGAAGATCCAGTGCGGAAACCTGCTTGTTCGGCGTCGAGTGTGTCTTCGAGGTGGTCTTTAATTCGGTCCAATATTATCCTTGCTATTATCTTGGCTACTGCAGGCAGAACGCATATTCCTCTCCAGTTTTCGCACTGTGTGAGATCTCCTTTCTTTGGGAGCTTGACAATCATTCCTTTTTTCCACTCTTCAGGAAAGCTCTCTGTTTCCCAAGCTCTCTTAATAAGTGGGTGCAGTAGCTCGCTCGATGTCGTTGGGGCTGCTCCTAAGAGCTCTGCAGGAATACCGTCAAGTCCAACCGCTTTGTTGTTCTTCAGTGCTTTGATGGCGGTGATAATTTATTCTTTACTGGGGGGTACGGTGCGTATTCGGGAAATTGTTACTTCGGGTAGCTCAATGGGAATAGGGTTCACTTCACTTGCGAAAACGCGGTTTAAAACCGCAGAAAAGTGTTCCCTCCACCTTATGAGCTGGTCCTCATCCGAAATTAGCAGGGATCCGTTTGTGTCTTTAACCAGGTGTTGTTTAGAGCTCTGGACACCAGTGAGCTCTTTGGTAATTCTGTAGACGGTCCTACTGTCACACCTACTAGCGGCTTCTTCTGCTTCTGTAGCCAGTGCGTTGATGTAGTTACGCTTATCACGTCGCACACTACGGTGAACTTCCCTCATCTTCATGCGGTACGTAGACTCAAGCTCGTTTCTCCCTGCTGCTGGGGTAGCTGCGATGCGAGCTTTAAGGTGTTTCCTTTCTTCGATCCTTGCCCAAGTTTCGTCGGAAAGCCAAGCACTATTTCTCCCTTGCGCCCGGCCGACTATACTTTCAGCACCGGATATGAACACATTTTTCACAGCACACCAATGATTTTCGATGGATGTGGTTTCCGTGCCGCTGATTGCGTTCAATCCTTGTGAAAGGTGGTCCCCTAGTTGTTGGCGCACTGCGGGATCCTTTAGTCTATCTGTATTAAACTTGGGCATTCGAGTGTTTCCTTGGGATCTCCGAACTGCAGCTGTACGCAATCTTACGGTAGCAACCATCAGATGGTGGTCCCGGGCCATTCCCATGTCAGCACCTCTTCTGTTACGGACGTCCTGGAGACTGCTTCTAAAACGCCGACTGATCGCGAAGTGGTCAATTTGGTTGGAAGTTGCTTGTCTGTCAGTCGACACCCAACTGACTTTGTGGCACGTCTTATGCTCGAACATGGTCCCTCCAATAACAAGGCCGTTGGCGTTGCAGAAATCGACAAATCGTTCGCCATTGTCGTTTCGGTTACCAACACCATGTTTTCCCATGACATGCCTTAGCCCAGTGTTGTCATTGCCAACCTTGGCATTTAAGTCACCCATCACCATAACTATATCACCTCGTGGAACGCTATCATAAGCAGCACTCAGCCGGTTATAAAAGGCCTCCATCTCCTCGTCAGAAGAGAGCAAAGTTGGGGCGTAACACTGTATGATGGTGACGCGACGTACTCTAGTCCGGAACCTGGCTTTCAGGATCCTGTCACCTAAAGGCTCCCAGGAAATTAAGCTTTTGAGAGCTGTTTTGGAAAGCAGCAATCCAACGCCAGATTCCCGAGCGCTTCCAGGTGTTTTTCCGGAATAGAATAGTACAGTGTTACGGGTTGGTGACTTAAACTTCCCCGAACCCAGCCATCTAACTTCACTTATCCCTAAGATGTCCATCCTATACCGCATGAATTCCTTCTCTAGTTGCAGGAATCTGGCATTCTGAGGAGCTTCTTTTCCATTGTCAAGAAGCGTCTTCACATTCCAGAAACCAATCTTTGTCCGGGTACAATAGCCAAAAGTCGTCAACGAGTTATCATTAATTATCCGAGGCGTAGTGTCGGTTTCGGTAGCGGGTTGATTTCAGTTACGGAGAATGCTAACCTCCGTAACCTATCCTAGAAAGCTAGGCCTCGCACTTGTAATTTTGACCTATTTATGTATATTGGGATACACAAATAGTTGCCCGGGGACCACCACGAGGAGGTAAAACAAGCACTTCATCGTGACTGATTGTTGCGCTACTGGCCCAGGCCAAGTTCTGAGCAATCAATAGTTTCCCGATCGGGCACGATGCAGGTCGCGATGCATACATACCTAAAACGAATTGCAAACAATTTAAATTTATATTGATTTTGGCATAATACATTACATATTTGTAAAATGTATTTGTTTATCTTTAAGATTAGTTTGATTTGTTTTTTCTCAGGATTTAGATATGGTCAGGGCCAAGGATACCAATGGCCGCATTCGTATGCAAATGTTGCTCATAACTTGAAAAACTTCCAGCCAAAGCATAACATTTTTGATAGTGCTGCGTTAGGCCCACATTTTCTTTAAAACAATATTTTGTATATATACTACAGTTTTCGAACTACGGCCTTTCAAAGGTGTCTTACAACGTTATAAAATTTGGAAGTAAATGTAACGTAATAAGACACCTTTGAAAGGTCGTAGTTCGAAGACTGCAGCAGATATAAAAAAATTGTTTGGAAGAAAATGTGGACCTGACCCAGCCCTATGGACCGGAAAAATTTTGGGCTTTGGCTAGTAGTTTTTATCAAGTTATGAGCAAAATTTGAGTACGAATGCGGCTATTGGTCTCCTTGGCCCTGCCCATATGTATATATACATACTTTCTAACTAACATAATTGTATTTGTTTAAAGTTATGATTTGATTGTCAGTAAACACAACACAATTATTTTATTCAAAACTAGTATTAATTACTTCGTTTACATGGAGAATTGAATCAGACTTGAAGTCGGATTCAATTCCATATAGACCTGGATCGGATTCAAACAGGATTTCTCGATCCGATTCCACTTTCAGAGCTGAATCGAATCGAAAAATACAAGTAGACCTGGATTGAAAAATTAAAGAATCGAGTTTTAAGTGTATGTATTTCAATTTGCTTTGTTTTGTTTTTTTGTTTTTTTTTTCTCTCGTAGTCATAAACTTATTTCCGCACGCACACTGTAAAGTAATGTGTCACTTCAAGTTTACTTCGATTCTGTTTGAAATCGATTCAGTGAGGTCGATTCGATCGTCGAATCCTGTCATGTAAACGGAGTATATAGGTTCCAGAAATCACTTTCTATCGAAATGAAATTGAAATCGATGTGAAATTAAATTGGGTGTTCATTTTTGTTAAATTTTATTAAAAGAAAAACAAAATTGAAAATTGAAGAACAAATATCAATGAACATGACAGATGTAAGCTGTTTTTGATTTCACTTAAAGTGATTTCGAAATTATGAAATCGATCGATGTAAGCGATTTTAAAGAACAAAATTCGGATGAAAAAATGCTTTTTTAAATAAATTAAAATAATTATTTTATTAAAAATAGCATTTTTCATGCGAATTTTGTTCTTTTAAAATAGCTACCAAAGTCACTAAAAAAATATTGTAGAAATACTTTACGATAGCTAAGGATTCCGAGCATGTGTACAAAAATTAGCGCCAGCTTAAATCTCTAACTTTGACCACTGCATTGACGCAAACATTTCGCGGTGCACTTAATTAACATTATAACTCATGCCTCATTTTCCATGCATACAAACATCACTGTCACACGGGAACACAGCAAACAAGACAAATGTAGTTTTAAGGATTTATAAAATACAACAGCGACACACGACTCCACAACACAACACACGAGACAGGTGTGGTTCCAGCTTGGTTGCTATAGTAATTTGTATTTAATTTGACACTTGAGTCCTTAATTACTTACGAAAAAACAAATAAAAGTTTTGTATTTATGCCAAAAATTAAATCATAAAAAAAGTTTTTAACAAATATTTCTGTCGGAGCTGGGAAAATGGGATGGATGTACGTGCCCAACCCCGTGAATCCACCACAGTTTTTGGACAGATTTTTGTTGGTTAACAATCATGTTTTTACTTTACGTTTTACTTTCAAATGTTGTATTTATATTTCCTAAGCCTGTTTTAAATAAAATGCACGACTAGATTGCACTAACATGCTCTTTTAGATAACAACTAGAATTTAGCTAGGCATTGACGGTGTATAGTGTTATTGTTCGTAATATTTGTATATCCTTAACATATGAAAGGCAGTATTGTTTGACGAACTTAAAGAGGTAACTAATTGTAAAGACGAGTTTTCAGGGTTCCGCGATTTTCTCGAAGTACAAACTCCAAAAACACAATAATATTTTTTTTAAGTACCGTGAAGTCGGGGATTTTGGCGCATTTTCAAATTAAAATATGAATAACTTGCCTATAGATTTTTTTTTACAAAGTAAAGATTTCTTGCAAAAGTACCGAAAATTTAAGTTTGCTAGTTTAATTATTAAAAATTGGGTGGCCAAAGTCACCGTCCAGTTTTGAGTGACTTTGGCTGGGTAAACGTTTTCAATCAATGATCCCCAACCAATTGGTTACAGAGACATTTTCTTATACTGACGATTTTTTGTTTATTTTTTAAGGTTTCCTCTATTATTTTTTTAAATAAATTAATTGTTAATATAAGTTTTCATATCACTGGGAGAATATTAGGAGGATCAATTTTTCTCTGCAGCTTTATTAGGAGACTTGTACTTTTAAGTTTGGTACGTCTTTAAGACAAGTTGTCTTATAATTTTGAATTTTGATACATTTTTCATAATTTGTCGTGGCCAAAGTCACTCAAAATGCAGGGCAATGTCCCCCATCAAACAATTTTGCTGGAAGTATTTCCACAACATATTGAAACATTTTAATATTTGTTTGTGTTTTTTAAGGTTTTTTAATAAAAATTATTTAGTTTTGAACTGAAAACAATCATTTTTAATTTATTAAATTATAAATTTTTAACAAGAAAGCTGAAAAGATTAGAAAAGTCCTTTACATTTAAAAAAAAATATAAAAAATGGTCATTCATTGGCCAAATTCACCCCACCCACCGTCGAATTTGTACCCAGTTACACGGTATGTAATCGCAAACATGTTTGACTTTTAAATTTTTTGTATCGAAGTGTCAGCTTCTCATAATTAATAAAAAGCAAACAGAAATGAATCAATATCACTCACTTTCCAAAGAAAATTGCGAGCCAGACTATCATGAATGCTATCGTTAATAGTTGGGGTTCCGAAATATATTTGGACCTTGTTAAGGGTTCCAAAGCTTATAAAGTTTGGGAACCGCTGCTATAGAGATTCAGGTCTAGGTCCGACCTGACACATACAAATGGTTTATTTAGTACTCATTGTGTCAATATTTTGTATAAAGATACATTTAATCTAGGTAAGGTTTGGTTAGGTTAGGAGGGGTGTGCCCAGGCAAGACTGTTGTGTACACGGGATCCTATTAGTCCATTGTGATCCCCTTACAAAATAAAAACAGTGATGTTCCTAACTAATGGTTCACCTAGACTGTTTCACTTGTGAACCAGGGGTGGAATCGGCTAAGGTGATAGTTGAATATCAATTGTGGTGATCATCGTTTTGACGATTGCTGTCTCTATTTTTGCCTTAAGATGTGATAGAGACAGCTATCTTCAAAACGACGATCACCATAATTGATAATCAACTATTACCTTAGCCAATTCCACCCAGCCTGTTTATTCTATGAATTTCCTCATATTTGCCGTCGAGACCTGATGCGCTAGATCGTTCAGTTCTCCAACAAACCTGTTTCCGAAGTAACGGAGGTAATTTGTTTGGAGGTTTGGACAATCGCAGAGCAGGTGCTTAGTGGTTTTATTTTCCTAAGCATCCTGACAGCTCCTACAGAAATCGGGTGCGAATGCACCTGTTCCGGTGGCCACTGTGCCAATGACGAAATGACCCGTTCGTACACCTATCAAGATTCTAATTTTCTTTTTACTCAGCGATAAAATATACTGAGTTTTTTTTTTCATTAATTCTAGGCCATGAGCTTCTAGAGATAAGGCAGTCGTTCCAGGAAATCCAGGAATTATTGATTTGCTCTTTCGTTACTTGGTCATTTTTTTTTTTAATAACACCGATCGGGATTTTAGGTCCCGTAAATAATTGGCTACTAGTGTTTCTATTTGATAATGACCCTTTCCTTGTCAGTTAGTTCATCTGCTATATCATTCCCTACTATATTGCCATGTCCAGGAACCCAGCAGAGTTTGACTTGGTTGAAGTTACAAATATTTTCCAGTACGCCTCGGCATTTTGCTACTGTCTTTGATTTTTGAGTCTCACTGGCAAATGCCTTGATAACAGCTTTAGCTGTCCACAAAAACTGTGATCTCCGACGAGCTGAGTTTTTTCTTGTGTACAATTTCTGCCGCTTTTTCAATAAATCTCAGCTTGAAAGACACTACACTCATCTGGGAGTTTATATGATTCTCTAACATTGAGAGGTTCACAGAACACCCCTGCCCCTGTTCCTTCTTCCATTTTTGACGCATCGGTGTAGAAGGGGATACCATTGTTCACTGATTAGTGAGCATGTCTTCCGGGAATTAAAATAGAGAAGTGTATTCTAAAATCTAATATGGGTGGTACTTAGTCAGTCATCACATCAAGTCCGGCCACTGTGTGCCATACCTCATCTAGCATTTACTTTTGTTTGTTATACTTTAAAATTTACTTAAAGCACTCAAGTTATCTTTAATTCCAAAAGCTTAAGGCATATAACATAAGTCATCAAATTCGTGATTGGAAGAACTGGCTGATGGAGGGTGAAAATCATCAACTGTTTTCTAAAGACTTTGACTATTTTTTCATTAGAGTCAGCCTGTTGAAAATGATTACAAACTGTGACTATACTAAAATTATAAAGCACATAAATGTATGTACACTCATATTTTTGATTTAAAGTTTCTTGCACACAAATTAACAAAATCATTTTTTGTATCAAAAATTACTCATATGCCCTAGTGTACAATACATTATTTATGTTTTATTGATAAAAGTTCCTGAAATTCGTAATAAGTATTTTTGTTGTTTAATAAGTAGACATTATATGTACCTGTTCATATATGTAATGTATGTATATAAGTAAGTTTAAATAAATGCATTAAAAATTGATTTTATTCAATAACGTACTTTTTTGGAACGAAGAACCTGAGTTAACCCGCGGTTTAGACAAGCGAGTAGAACTAGTAGCGTTTACGTGTGTAAGTGTATCTGAACACAAGAGAACCCAAACTAGTAGCCCAAATAGTATAATATTTTTGCCTGCGACTCTGAGTTGCGAGTTGTGTAGTGTATTTATTTTCAATTTTTGTTTTGTTTCCATAGTTTCCTTATATTTTGTTTTTTTTCCGTATGAGGCTCGTTTCACACACATTCGGTTTCATTCGGTTCGGTCTCTATTCGGTTTGTATTCGGCTGTGCCTGATATGAGTGAAACGATAAAACGGTGCTCTACGGTTTCAATTAGGTTTTTATTTTTGCCGTTTTATCGTTTCACACATATCAGGCACAGCCGAATACAAACCGAATAGAGACCAAACCTAATGAAACCGAATGTGTTTGAAACAAGCCTGACGGTGTTCACATTGGACTGACTCTTCCAATTTTTTTTGACTTCTCTGCAATTTATCTCACTCACACTGCATAGTTAGAAAGGGAGAAAAGTAGTAAATTTTTAAAAAAAATTAAAATTTGTGGATTTTTTTTGACGTTCTCTTTTATAAATTCGGAGGAGTCAGTCCAATGTGAACACAGTCTATGAAATATTTTTAAAATATCATACTTCATAGTTGACAAAACGCGTAGAGACCTACTAGTCACACAAACATTTATAAAACTAACACTATGATACAAATACTACTAGTTCTACTCGCTTGTCTAAGCCGCGGGTAAGCAAAATGACTGCTGTATATCTCTCAAAACTACAATGACCGCGATCAACTATGAAGTGTTCTTATATTTAAAATGTTAAGATCTAATCTACAGATAGATGGTAACGTCCTACAAGTAAACTGTCAATTATTCCCAAAAATTGATAAAATTGTAAGGACAAAGTTCTACTGTATAATTAAAAATCATATTTCAAATTCCCAACATGGATTCTTTAGTGGCCGATCAACTTCCACTAATTTGGCTTGTTTCTAACAAATGTTGTAAGGCATTAGAAAAGGATGGGGTGTATACAGATTTGGTTAACGCTTTCAGTTGAGTAAATCACCAAATTTTAGTTAAAAAATTAAAAGCTTATACGGTTTTGATGGCACTTTACTAAAATGGTTTTGGTCTTACCTCAATCGTAGGAGGCAGATAGTAAAAATAGGTGACTTTGAGTCTTATACTAAGTACATTCAGGCGTTCCTGAGGGTAGTCATTTGGGCCCACCTCTATTTGACATTTTTATAAATGATTTTCCATCTGTATTATCAGTATCTGAAGGATTGATATTTGCTGATGATATTAAAATGTTCATAGTTATTAATAAAATAAATGATTGTATTGCTTTTCAAAAAGACTTAAATAACTTCGACTATTGATTTGCTTCTTAACCTATCTAAGTGTTCCGTCTAAACGTTTTGTGAATCCAATATTAGGTATTTGACTATAGTATTGATGGAATAAAATCATGTAAGGTTAATGAATCAAAGGATCGATCTAGGTGTTATTTTTGATGATAAACTGTTGTTTGAGCCTCACATTAATTTTATTGTTTCCAAAGCAAATTCTATGATTGGTTTTATTAAACGAAATTCCTCTGCTTTCAAGGTTACGTACACCCTGAAAACATTATTTTGTTCTATAGTTCGTCCCATACTGGAATATAATTGCATTATTTGGAATCCAGACTCAAAAAAGTTAATTAATAGGATTGAAAAGGTCTACAAAAATTGAATGTTTACACTCAAAAACTTAATTAGTAAATTACTACGAACGACATTCGTAGCAAAAATATTCGTGCATTGTACAAATATTCGTGAAATATACGAAGTATTCGTACCGTGATTTTCTTACGAATACATTCGTGAAGTGTTACTAATACCTGTAGTAGTATGCACGAATTCATTCGTTGAATATACTTAAAACATTCGTAAACTTAAATTATACAATTTTGATGAGTACATTGAACGAATTGTTGTGTACATATAATTAATAACATTCGTAAATTTCTCATACGAATACATTCGTAATTTCTACTATTGCATTTGTAATATTTACTAATGGATTCGTACTATTTAAGAAGTAAAACTAATATTAGTGGACAAAATTCATTCGTAGACTGACCGTACGCATTATTCGTAGAATGTACGAAGTATTAGTAAAAGTTTAAAAAGTTTTATCCGAAATATACGTTATTTCTTCTGGTAAACGTATTCCATTCCAGTTTAGTGCGTCGCCACGCGCGCCGGCGGCAAAAACAAATTTGTCACTTGTGTTAGGTGATCGAGTTACATAAGTGAACAAATTCGTCTTTTGTGAAAAATAAAAATAAGTACCTAAGTATATTAGTTAAAAATTATTATTAACTGAGTCAAGTTATAGAAAGAAAAAAAATATTAACAGACGTTTTTTTATCGAAAGTTGTTTTTCTGATTGATTTAATATCACATAAGAATAACTTCATACTCCATTAGTGAAAGTTACTAATCATTAGTAAAAAAAAACAAAATATTCGTGATAACCGTACGCGCTTATTGAATACAAGCCGTATATACTCAATACACATCTATCTGGCTAACTTACGTACGTTTACTGGGCACACTTACTGTAGACTCAGTTCATTCCTGTCTGCAAAACTAAATAAAAAGAAACTGAACTGAACTTTTCAACTGATTAACATTTTGCCGGAGAATTTTATGTTGCAAATTAGCCCAGTGGATACATGCTCGCTCTCGGCACGGAAGGATACCAGTAAGTAAATCCAGGTAAGTAAAACTTGACATTTTTTTCAATTAAAATAAAATACTATAATTTCAGAATTAAGGGAAAACCAGCAGTCAAATTAGTACAATATACTAATAGCACTGTAGAATGTACGAATGAATAACGACAGCATTGGTAAATACTACAATAAGATTAGTACAATGTACGAATAGCACCGTCTAATGTACGAATAAATAACAAGAGCATTGGTAAATATAACAATACTATTAGTACAATATACGTTTGTTTTTGCACGAATACGAATAAAATATTCGTAATATGTACTTATATATGTCCATTCTACGAATACTATTCGTGGCTGAAAACCACGAATAAAATTCGTAGAATTATTAGTTATTAGTAGTATTTACACACGAAAGTTTTTGAGTGTAGTGTTATGTTCGTTCGTCATATTCTTTGTAGTGATATTGATTGTGCTGATTTAATTTATTTAATTAATATTTATGCTCCAAGTAGAACTTTGAGGATGAGGCAGCTTGTTTTCGAGATACCCCACTCTACAAACTATGGACAGCGAGAATCAATTTTTTATTGTTGTAAATTATTTAATTATTATAAAGATGATTTAGATATGTTCCTGCCAAGATATCAGTTCAAAATATTTGTTTTAAATTTACTTCAAAACGCTGTATAACTTTCTTCACTTTGGAATAATAACATTTTTGCATATTATTTACTTTTATTATTACATAAATGTTATTATAAAATTATTTAAATTATAAATTATTAGTTATAAGCAAAATCTGTGGATTGATTATCGTAGATTTTAAATAAATCCATTTTTTTTTCGTTCACAGCATGATCTGAACATGCTCAGAGCATGCTCTATGAGCTCAGGAAAAAATTACCAACCGGTGTGGGCAAAAGCCGAACATATCAAATATCACACAGAAAAAAGGTAGAAAGAAGTAGAAGAAAGAGATAAACAAACGAGAAGTTTGAAATGTTTTTAAAACATATCAGAACGCTCTGAACATGTTTGGTGAGAAAAAAGAACAATTATACAGACAAAAATTAAATGGCGGATAAAGAAGACAGCTAATGCTCAAATGTGTTTCAAAAATAAATCAGGGCAGTCAGAACACGCTCTGTTCAGAGGATGTTCAGAGGACGTACGATATGCTCGGGGTTCTGTTCAGAGCTCTATTCCGAACTAAAAAAAAACGCCGTTATTATCCAAAACATTCGTATAATTTAAGCTGATGTGAACTTGGCTTTGAAGTTTTATATTTGAATCAATTTTTGTATTAACTATTGCAGTCAATATTCAAAATGTTTATTTAATTAACATATTCGTGCTTTTATTACATTTTTTTAAACACAGTAGTCGTTTCAGAAGAATGCAATAAATTTCATGGATTTTACGTTGTCTTAAGGCTTAGGGCAAGTTTGTTCACAGCTAATCACCTTTTATCCATGACTATTGGAACTGGAAAATCGTCGAAATTGTTTTTTGATCAAAGTTTTTTTTTCAAAAAATCCAAACTATACCTTGCTAATCATGGATATCGCTAATCAGCCAATTGTGGTTGATTAGCGTTAGTTAATTAGAGCATGTGAAAGCCACATACTAAATTTAAGCACCCACTGTGAACAAACTGACCCTTAACGTTATTTAAATAAAATCGTTATTTATTTCATATTACCCTTTTCCCTAAATTGTGAAGAATTTCAGGATTAAAAAATATTGTTTATGTATTTGTATAGGTATAGATATCCTTGAACCATTGGTGACACACAATACTTGTTTTTTATTTTAAAGTTAAATATACTTCTTAACGCCTTTTTTATTAAAGCTTAATCGTTTAAACTAAACAAATTTTTTTTTAAATATTAACTCACGAAGTATTGAATACAAGAAGAATTAAACGCATCAACATTGGAATTATCCTTCAAGACAACAAAAACTAAATACCATAGGTACCTCACACATAAAATATTTATTGTTTTATAAAGAAGAACTGTTACATTTTCTTGCGAAAACACCTTGAATGTTTGTTTTAACATATGCTCTATACAAGGACGGAAGTATATAATACACCTCCCCGTTTCTTTCGATTTTATCTTTTCTATCCGCACGCAAACCTACTTCTACAAAGCACGTTTTTTTCAGTTTATTTTTTTTTTTTCTTTCGCAATAATTACTTCATGAAATTATTGTACACTCACATGTCACAACATAAGAAGACACACTTGTAGTTAGCAGGAGTATGCAGTTGCCGTAAAATAAACTTGAAAGGAGGCAAATTTTATCAATGTCGCAACTTTGCAAGATTTTTATTTTGTTGTTTTTTTTTTTTGTTCTTTTTCGAAACCAAATCAGAATCACAAAACTTAACGACAACGGCGACGGCGACGACACGGCACGGAGCAAAGCTCTTTTTTTAACAAAAGAGTATTTTGAATAACCTAACCACAAGCTATACCAACAAAAAACCAACAACAATAAAAAGACCTTTTTACTAGTTAAGAACTCCCGCCGACATTCGCTCCTAAAAGGAATAACTAATTTGTCCGCATGTGTAGGTGGAAATAGAGTATCTACACATGGAGAACCATCACACCAATATGGAAAGAAAAACAATGATGTAATTTAAGCAAAATACGAAAATGCACAAATGAATATCCTTCTTGATTAAAAAAAAAAAATAAAAAAAAATACCAATAAGGAACAACAAGGACCTTAATTTTAATATTTAAATATTCAATGCACCACTGCCCCCTATATACAGGTATATAATAATTGAACCTTAAAGTTTCTATTTGCCTTCGAGAAGATATTTTATCCTTGAACCAGATACAACGTTCGATTTTACCATTGACTTTGCAGTTGCAGCCCATTGAGAAAAAAAAATCGCCCGAAAAATAATTTCTGCTCCAACAAATCGAACATATTTTTTAGATATTGCATTGACACTACTAGATACTTTTTTATTTTCAAAAGATATAATATATCTAATATTTAATCGGCTTACATTAAGGTGTTGACATGTTATCCATTGGATGCAACAGCATTTATAATCACACACAAAAATATTGGGAAAACTATTTTTCTTTTATAGAGATAAAAACAAACGGACACAACTGCCACAAACTTGACGCACGGAAAATGTGCGAAAGCTTTTTCGATTTCGCAGTGCAAAACCTTCATCCAGAGAGATACACCTATACATCCCCCGCCATCACCGTGCTCCTTGCGCACCGTCCCCGTCATGCCACGCCAGAGAACCTATTTAGGTAGGTGGTTTTGCGCATGTACTTCACGTTTCAGCTTTCTTTGCGATTCTGACAATAAACTGACACTTATTTGAAGAGAAATCAACAGACGTTTGACGTTTAAATGCGATATACTGTGAGACGCGTGAGCGACAGAGGTTAGCTTTTTTGATGGTAGTTCCTGTTTAATGATTACGATCAAGTTAGATATCAGGAAGTGTCTGTTGCGGTGTGGGTGGATGTTTTTTTTGTATTTGTATTTTTCTACAATAGGGCAGTTTATATGCTATAATCGGAATAAAGTCAATGGTTGAATTGTTTAAGTTTACGCACAATTATTTAAATGAGTATAATATACACATACATTTACATCAGTTTATTTAGAATGTGGAGTCTTAAAAGAAGAGATATTGAATATGTCATTGAGTTTGTTTTGTATTATGGTAAGTTAGGGATTCATAAAAAAAAACTGAGAAATGAGAGAAGACAAAAACGTGTTTCTCGCAATTTAGCACAGGAAAGATAGGTTTTTTTGTAGAACGAAATATATAGTATAAGAGCTAGCAACGTTTTCGAACCTTCACTTCGAGATGGCTAGTTTTTTTTATATATTATTCTTATCAATCCCTCGATGCGAATGCGGGTAGTCTGGCAGCTAGGAGCTGTAATTGTTACCTTTCTAAGACGCAACATTTTATTCGATGGCTACCGACGTTTATAAAATTTTCAGCATAAACACACTGCAAATTATATTTTTCTAGGGGAACATGGTTACATTCAGACTTATGACTCGTATGGAAAATAGTGTCATATTTTTTTTTTTGAAAATAGTATTATGGTGTTTCAACTGAGTGTAAGATTTTTTCGACAACTTGTGCTTTTAAGAGTAAAAATAAAAAAAAAACAGAAAATTTGAAATTTTTGTCAAACTTTAAAAAAAATTATATCTTTAAAACGGTTGTTTAAAAAAAAAAATAATATTTTTTTCTTGTAGGAATTCATATAATGTACAAACTTTGTGTTCAGATGTTTGTTTTCAAAAATTTAAACCGTTTAGGAGTTATGCGTGAAAAACGACCATTTTGGACAGTTTACGTTTTTTGAAATGTCGATATCTTCTTAACGGTGGGTCGTAAGAAAAAAATAGGTTTACCTTTTTTTTTGGCAAATGACATAATCTACAAGTTTTGTATGAAAAAACTTTTCGATAGCATTTACCGTTTCTGAGTTTTATGCAAAAAACTGATATTTTCGACATTTAACCTTGGATAACTATTGATGCGCACACGATTTGGCAATAGACTTTCGCGACAGTATTTCTTATGTCAAAATGAATGCAATTGCATTTAAGAACCCTCACTTGGTTTTTGGGCAGATTGGCCATTTTTTTGGACATTTTGTAATGAACGAGTTAATTAAAATGATTGCCTAAATTCCTAAACTTCAAGATGGCGTCCACATTTTGCGGATCAATTAGTGGGAATATGGTGGGGTATCTCCCCTTCCCACTATTTACCCAAAAAACTTCGAATTAAAGCAAATCTAAGCTCTTTTTTACCAATTTAATTAAAATTCTATAAAAATATATATATATATATATTTTTTTTTACAAAAAATGTATCTGGCTCTGGGCTTTTGCAACCGCAAAAATGTCTGGCTTTTTGGATTTACATCTCCACAAGTCTATAGAAGACAATTAAATAAAAATTAACCCTCTAAAATTGAAGTTAAAATTAACTTTATAACCTTTATAAACGTGAAGCGCGCGTGAAAACACAACGTCTCCCAGCTGCCAGATTACCCGCATTCGAATCGAGGGAGTGAGTGATAAGAAAAATAAATAAAAAAATCAGCCATCTCGAAATGAAGTTTTTTGTTGCTAGCTCTCGTTCTAATAGGACTGCTGAATTTTTTATAACTGAAAAAGGGCTATTAGAAAAGCTTATGTCCAGTTTTTCGGGAAACCATCCCCCTGAGGAAATTCGCCATTTTGGAAAAGGCGAAGTGATCTATAGCTCCGAAACTATTGATCTCAGATGAAAAGTTGTAACGCCAAGGTTGTAGGCAATTAAATTATCTTTCGTGCATTGATACATTTTGTTTCGGTGCGGGCGATATTTTCAAGGTTATGTCGTCTTATTATTTGTTTTTTTCACGTTTACACATTGTTTTTCGAATAAGCTAACGTGAATTACCTACTAAATGAGAATTTAGAACACTAAAATTCCAAAATGTTGATATGTTTTTGAAGATGATGCCGTACCAAAGGCAAAAGTTACGGCCATTTTGGTTGCGATAAAATGAAAACTCCAGAGTAAATTAAACACTAAATTGATATTAAAATTAATACAAACATCAAAATGGCTGTAACTTTTGAATGCGGTATCGCATCATCTTCAAAAATATATCAAAATAATGGAAATTTAGTGTTCTAAAATTCTTAATTGCAAAGTAATTCACGTAAGTTTCCTTGGGAACGTAAAAAAATTGTATTTGCAAAAAAAATTAAAAATGAAACGATAAAATCTTGAAAATATTGCCTGCACCGAAAAAAAAAATGCATGTTTAAACGAAAGATGGTTTAATTGCCTATTACCTTGGCCGCACAGTTTTTCCTCTAATCAATCAATAGTTTCGTAGATATAGGTCCATTCGCATTTTCCAAAATATTATATTTCGCTAGGGTCATGGCGTCCCGAAAAACTGAGCATAAGCTTTACTAATAGCTATCTTTCAAGTGTAAAAAATTCAGTCGTCCTTTATTTCGTTCCAAAAAACGATTGTTTTTTATGCTTATTTTCCTGTACTATGTCTTGAAAGTTCAAATAATATTTTATGTGTACAAAATATTTTGAAAAACTTTTCTTTGAAATTAAAAAAAAAAGTTAATTTTTTTTTTAACTCAATATTTTGAAATCTATAAATTTTTTGAAACTTGGTACAAATTGATTTTTAAAACTTTATACTTGATAAAATCTTATTCCTAGAATCAAAACTAACGGTACCTACCATACAATAAATGCCTAAAAGCCATTTTTTTTTGTCGAAAACTGAACCATCGATTTTCATAAAATAATGGGTTTGTTCTTTTATAAGTGCAATGTGCAATCTACTTTTTAATCGCGAAACTATTGAAATCAAATGTCATCTTATTTTTTACTCAAACTATTGCAATTAAGCAATTTAAACTATTAAAAAAAATTTCATGCTTTTGAAATTTTATTCAGGTTTCTTAAATATTTCTCGTATATGAGTACAATTTTTAAAATTTTACACAATCCACTTAAACATAACATACATTTTTTACGTGCGATCCAGTCGAGCGTGTGAATTAATATTTTTCCTGATACATATGTATAATGTATACGAGCATTTAAGAACAAAAAGTTAAATTATTTTCTTTGATATTTCTTTTTGTAAACCCTTACATTGATTTTGAAGAATTAACACAATTTTTCGCCTGATTATGTGAAACAAAAATCATTTTTAAAAACCGATATTTATAATTTAGAAACATACGAAAATACTCCATCTTTTTTTTGGAAGCTCAAAATCGAAAAAAAATTATTATCGTGGACCTCTGGTAACTATACACGGTGATTCACCTAGGGTTTGACAAAAAGCTTGAGCGTGTAGGTTTGGTAGAGACAAGAAAAAAATCGTATGGGAAGTGGATGTCTATTCCTTCTCGTTTAGGTGGGACGAGCAATTTTCTAAGAAATTGACTTGATGTTTCAAGTCAATTTCTTAGAAAATTGCAAACAAATTATCAAAAAAAAACACGGCAACACTTTTTGTAAAGCCAGAAATCTCTTCTTGTATCTTTATAAATAAATTTGTTTTAATAAACAGTTTTTGAAAAATTAATTTTTAAAACTTTAAATTTTGAAAAAAAAAATTTTAAAAAATGTCCAAACTATTTTTTTTTTTTTTTTTTTCAAAATTTAATGATCTTGTCAATTTTTAGTCAAACACTAACTTTTCAAGATACTAAAAAATAAAGAAATTTTTTGTTTTATCTTTTTTTTCCAAATTTTAAGTTTTAAAATAAATTTCTCAAAGACTGTTCATTAAAATAAATTTATTTAAAAAGACAATAAGAGAAAGGATGTTTGGCTTTGCAAAAACGTTTTGTATTAATTTGTTTTCTGTTTTAAGTCAGGTTTTTTAGAAAATTTCCCTTCCTAAACGAGGGGGAATAGACTCCTACAATACGATTTTTTTCTTTTCTCGACTAAACATACACGCTCAAGCTTATTGTCACACCTTAGGTTTAATCACCCTGTAGAGTAATTTAAATTAATTTTTAATGAAAAACAAATACGGTTATCAAACAAATTTCTAATTAATTTTTATCTGAAAAATTTGGTGAAAATTTGAAATTCAATAGCTAACCGTAAGCCCTAGTTCACACGAGATTACACCGCACGTTTTTTATCGTATTCGGGTTTTACCGAACAAACAGCGGGGTGTTCACATGGCACTTTTTGATTCGATTAAAAATCGAAAAGCTGCCGGATAAATAAGAATGTACTGCATAATGAAGTGGAAACGCTTCATATTCGTATTATTCGTCATCTGGAGCGTAGCAAAACTTCTAATCTGTTCAAAATGCTATTTAAAAATTATAGAAAGAAATAATTTGAAATGAAATATTCTGTGTTAATTTCTGTCCTTTATATTTAATAAAACTTTCGTTTACAACCGAAACAATTAATTTTAAATACATTAATTATTGTAGTTTATTAATGTTGATTAATTTATTGTCGTTATTATAATACTTTTTTCATTTTGATGTAAAGGCTGGTAATATTGTTTCGACTATAAGTTCTTGTGTTATATTTCAAGATAAATATAAAAACAAACTTGTTTTGGAATCGTAAAAAGAAATCTATAAAAATCCTGTTTAAAAGCAGAAGTCTTTTAAGGTATGCTAAAAACAATGTTTAAAGCCAGTTTACAGTTCTTTTGAACGAAAAAAAATTAGTGGTGAGATTTTTTTTTCGGAAATAAAACATCTGGGGTGAAACGAAAAATATCTTCTTGTTTTTCCCACATAACATTGTCACTGACGCGATTTTTATAAAAATTTTGTGATTTGTCCCACAAAATGGGTTTTTGTTGCACCAAAGAAACAAATAAAAAGGTGCAATAATGTCTATATTCGCTAAAGAGTCGGCCGCCATATTTATATAAAATCGTTAGATCACTCCTTTCTTTACAAAAGATGTTTCAACACTGACCACACAAAATTCCTATGAATTTTGAAAATTTCCCAGTTTCAATGGCGACTTGAATTTTAAAGGTGAAAGAGTGAATAAAATATATTGATTACTGAATCATACAAATAGAAGTTAAGACCTCGATGTCATCATCGGGCTATGAATATGTTAACTTAACTTATGCATGATAACACACTTCTGAAAATATTTTTCTAGGTGCATAAATTCAAACAGAGAGTAAAAACGTGGGTCAACCTCACTGATTTTGGCGGATTAACTGAGGTTCAATAAAGAATTCCAGCATTTAATAAACTGAACTATAGTCGAACTAAAGATAATCCGCAAAAATCGGTGGGTTAAAATCTTGAGCAGTGTTTAACCACGGTTTAAATGTTTTATTTGACATAACATAAAATAATATGGTAGGGTAGAGTATTTGATTTAATAAATATCCCAAAAATTTCCTTTTGTTGTTTTCCATTGGGTTCATTTCCTCATTCTGAAATCGAGTGGAACAGTGCTAATTGATACAACTCATTTTTGATCTTTTGTCTAATTCAAAATATATTTGAATCGATTGAAATTTATATGATTTAAATTCCCCAACAGTTATAAAACCACAACATTTGTAGAGGAGCATAATCATGTATAATTTTTTTTTTTTTAAATTGTTAAATTTTTCATCAAGTTTTGAATTTACACACATACATTTTGTGTGAATTTTTTTTTTTTTTTGAAATTTGAACCTTTATTTTAATCAAAATCCATTTTTTTTTTGTAAAAAATTGATATAACCAATATAAGCGCCGCACCTGTTGACATATTCATAAAACATTTGTTGACATTATTTTAGAGGAGACATAGACTAATATACCTGGTAAGTTTTGTCTCAATATTTAACAAAATCTCATCAACTTTTAAATTTAAAGTTTCGAAAATCAAATTGATTTTTTTACTTAATCCCATTTTTAGTATGGAGTTTTTCAAAATTTTACAATAATTTTTAAATATAATTTTAGATCACCATTTCCCGATTAATTATTTATCTTATGCATAAAGATCTATTAAGTATTAATCAATAGTTTCAAGCCTCAAAAGGTGGCTTAATCGGGCTTATTTCATAATTTAATTATTTTTTTTAAATAAAAATCAATTTTAGTGAGTTTTTTTTATTGAAGTTCACCTACTGTTTTCCTCGTTAGATTTAAAAATATGAAACCACTGACATATTTGTAGAGAAGCTATAGACCTACAATCGTGTATAATTTGTTTTTGGAAATTTTGAAAATTTTCATCAAGTTTTGAATTTAGAAGAGCAAATATAAAGTTCACGGGACATTTACACACCCTTTTAGTATGAATTGTTTGACCCCTTCCCAAAAATGTTCATACACGAACTAAGCCATATTTGTAGGCTTTTTTTAGAGACCTTAACCTTAAAGATCTGACCAGTACAAATGAAGTTAGGATTTTTGAAAAGGAAAAAAGCCGATTAGAAATAATTTTTTTATTCAGATAACTGTGCTTTCCCACTGGTGAGTGATGGTTGGCAATGACAAATAAATCAATTCGGTTGTTTTTTTTTCGGTTTTTCGATTATTTTTCATTTAAGATTGTGAAGCTCGTGTAGCACGTACATTATCAAATGAGGTATCAAAATAATCGCTGTATTATTGACTTGTGGTATAAGAGAAAACTAAACCCATCGATGATCGCAATCAATAGTTTTTATCCAATATGTGAAAACTTTGTAATACATTAATTTTCCCCCTCCACGGTACAGCACGATTCCCACACATTTCCAAGGTCATGGAAACGCTGATTAATTTTCAGCTAAAGAAATATCTCGAAGAATGAAAGCTTCTTAATGACCGGCAGTACGGCTTTCGTAGCAATAGGTCCACTGGTGATCTGATGGTATATCTCACCGAACAGTGGAACAAATCTTTACATCGTTTTGGAGAAAGTAAGATTATTGCACTTGATATTTCAAAAGCGTTTGATAGAGTTTGGCATCAAGCTCTCTTATCGAAAATATGCGCATTTGGTATCGATGAATCTCTTCTTCGTTGGATGAGAAATTACCTTGCGCACCGCTCAATACAAGTTGTATTAGACGTTTTCAAGTCTGCAATCCACAAAATAAATGCTGGTGTACCCCAGGGCTCCGTTTTGTCCCCGACTCTCTTCCTTATTTTCATAAATGATCTATTATCAATGCAGTTGCATTCCTCCCCTTAAACAATTTAACCGTAATACTCGCGCTTTTAGGAATGCCCATCAGTTTACCCTTGAGCCCAACTTCGGACGTACTGTTAAGTACAGAGATTCTTTCTTAAGTCGCACTACACGAATGTTGAATGCTCTACCCAGCTCTATCTTCCCCTCTCATTGTGATCTACAGACATTCAAAACCAATGTACATCGGTTTCTCCTTTTAAATCCCCTCCAACCTACCTAATCGCTCGTGCTGTGTTTTTCACTTTAAGGGTATTCACATCCCCTTTAGCGCGCGCTAAATATAAAAAAAAATACAAATTTCAGACTTCTTAGCCAACCCCATCAAAAGATAAAATTGAATAAACCCTTTATTCGGTTGATTTTCATATTTGGTAAAAACGTTTGGTTTTATACCGTGTGAATGACATGATATAAATCTATGAGCCACGAGAGGTGAATACGTCGCAAAACGTACGGTTTTGTTGACAAGGACGTCGGGTTTTCGATCGACGTGCGCAGGTGAAAACGTTTTTCTGCAGAAAAATCATCGTGTGAACAGTTCTATGTAAATGTATGGGCCACTGCGCATTTGTCCGGATGTATACAGCTAAAAAACGTGCGGTATAATCTCGTGTGAACTGGACCTAAGACTGCCTCCAGCTGTAAATAGATTACCCTTTTTTTTTAACCTACGCCTCTTTCCCCTCTAGATACCGCACGCGCTGGGCTCCATTTTCTCCGAGCACGACGGCAATTACGATTGCAAGTCGTATCGGCACTTAAATTAATTATTTGATTCTATGATAATAAATTAAATGATAATAGTTCCTTTGCTATGCTGACCATAACTTAGCAACTTGTCTTACATGCGCGCAAAGAGTATCGTCGGAAGTTAAAAGAGATAAAGTCTGCTTAATGCAAGCAGTTAAAAAATTTAAAATTAAACAAAAAAACAAAGGACACGAAATTAGGTCTCCTTTTAAAAGTTAAATAAACAAAATAACAAAATGTCAACAAATAAACATTTATGTATGTACTAGGGTGCCCGCGACCGCTGCGCTGGTCGTTAATAAAAACTCAAAGTTGTCTTCAAAATATTTATCTATTTTAACGCTCTTTGGTATACAAAATTTTTTTTCTTTCTATTTGAGGGGTATAATTTCAAAACTCTTCTTGTCCACTTTTGAGAATTTTGAGTAAAACGAAAAAAACTGTTAAAAGCTGCTAAAATGATATTAGCGATTGGTTTGAAGGCTAAATTGTATGTTTGGAATGATCTTTATCTATTTCTTATAGTCTTGAATCTGTAAATAAAAAATCAATTAAATTCGGAGAAGAAGAGTTTTGAAAATTACGATTAGGAAAAGAAGAGTTTTGAAAATATACGATTGTAACTGATCAGGAATAGTCGTGTTTTGCAAATTCAGAATTTTTTTTTTTACTTTAAATTATTTGAGTTTATTGAAAAAAAAACTTTAAAGTATACAAAACTTTAAAATAACGTCTCAGAAGTGTATTTAACCCTGAGGCTACACGGGCAAGTACTGGCAAGCAAGTTGCTATACACAAACATTTTTTTACTAATACCTACAAACCTAAGCAACTTGCTCCTCAACTGGCATGGAATTTCTGAAGCCAGTAGAGAAGCAAGTTGAAAGGCAAGTGGACTCGTTCAGACTAGTATATAAAGCGATATCTAGATAGCTTTTCGTGTAATATTTGGAATGAAGTATTCTTTCTTCCACAACTTTGTGCCCGATTACACGATTCGTTTTTTCGGTTGTTTCATCTTTCGTCTTTTTGACAGATTGGGTGAGGGGAGTAGAAATGTAGAGGGAAGAAAGTAACGAAAGCAGGAATGAAAATTTCAAGACTTTTTCTGGTTGAACTTTGACGTTTCTGATTTGGCAACCACAATGCTCTTCGATGTTAGCAAAAAACGATTTAAACAAAAATTATGGAATTGAAAAATTGTTTTTTTTTTTTTCGAAATTGAATACACCTAATATACGTTTGTACCTATTTGAGAAATACGTGATTAAAAAATATTTTTATTTATTACTACTGATTATTTTCCTACAAAACAACCCCAAATTCCAAGAACGTCAAAATAACGACTGGAAGTACGTACGTATTTTCGCGAACCATGTAATTATGAACGCTCGTGCCTGTCAAAAAAGATGAAAGACGAAACGAACGAAAAAACGAACCATATAATCAGGCTCTTTGAATGAAAGGATGGACCAAGAAATTTAAACACTTCCAAAATGGGCAACAACTGTCAAATATGATAGAAGGATGGCTATGACGATTATGATAAATTATACAAAATCTAATTAAAATCCTAATTTTTTTCTGAGTATATTGTTTGCTTGGAAAAAATGAGAGTTTTGGGATTTGGGTGAGATTTGGAACACTCTGTTACCAATTTGTCAAGACTGTCAAATTAAATTGAAAGATTGCTACGGAGATGATGCATTGAAAAAAACTTAAAGAAATCTGAATTTTTTGATATTCAATTTTTTGCGTGGGAAAAGGCGATTTTAGCGCTTTTGGGTGACATTTGGAACGAAATATTCCTCATACGACATAATTTAGTTTCTTACCTATCTGTCAAGGTATGAATTGTCAAATTCCATTAAAGGATGGCTATGATAATGATGGATTAAAAATCATGCAAAAAAAAAATTAAAAAACCGAATTTTATGATTCAGATGAAGTACAAACCCATGTGAGATTTCGACTTTGTGGTTTTGTTTTCATTTTCGTCATTAAAGTACGATTTCCCATATTTAAAGAAATTTTAATAAAAATATAAGATCAAACACTAGAAAGGCTAGCAGAACGTAGCCAATAAAAACTTGAAAGCAACTTGCCCGGCAACTTGCCTGGCAAGTTGCTTGCCGCCTACGTCACGTATATTCACGTATAGGAATTAGACAGTCAATCTATGTAGCCAACTTACTTGCCAGTACTTGCCCGTGTAGCATCAGGGTAAAATACTAAAACAAAAAAAGGAAAAGCAAATAAATAAATCCAAAAGTTTCAGTCCAGTGGAATAAATGAGTATTGAAAACGTCTACTTTGTTTTGCACAGGAAAATAGGAGTTTTGGTGCTTAATATTGTCTATTTTGTCTGTATGGGAATAGATGAGTTTTGAATTAAATAACTGAAAGGAATAGTGTAGTTTTGAAAAAAACACAACTTTTCAAGTATATAAAAGTATAGCAAGTAATAAGTTTTGATAAATTTTAGCTAAGTACGTAGATGAGAGCACTTGTAAAGAACACCTCCTCACACTTAACTCATTTTTCATAAAAAGTGAAATAGAAGAGTTTTTAGATAATACCCCTCATTTGTGGAATATATAAATAACGCTGATGGTTTGCCTACTCTGGAGCATGCAACATATAACTGCCCATGTGAAAATACTGAGTATTCTTAGTCTATGCCACACACTTCTAAAGACTGTCATTGTAAAAGCAAGGCGAATTGGAAATGGAATCCGTCTGGAATTGAATGGTAAATCAGATGGAATAAGCGGAATTCGGGGAATAAAAACGTCTTCTCCCTTATACTTTCCTTTTAAAATTCTGGCTTCGATTACATTATTCATTAAGCGCTTAGCAGCAAGTCTAGTTCCGCTGCAAAGTTTTTTTTTGATTTATATTCCCAAGCATGATGATTGGCACACTGACTTTTAATAGTAAATTATGGGGTGGCATTCCTGGTAAATCTAGTGAATTAAGAAATTCTGTTGGGTAATTCACTACGTCAATAATAGAATCTATTGACTTATATGATACTAATTTACTAATTATTCCGTTTTGAATACCCCAATTAACTTCGTTAACATCTTTATTTTTTCCTGCTAAGTTGCTCGTTCGCTCAACCAAGCATGATCTTTCAATCGCTGTCCAATATTTGGACAAACTTTTTTAATCAATTCTTCTTTAGTTTGGGTAATCTCGCAAAAATTTTCCGGCAATGTTATTAATTCATCATCAATGGGCATTTTTCCATCACCAATATTCAACAACTACTTTGAAAACAACGGCCGATGAACAGTAGCAGATCTAGGATTTGGCTTTGGGGGGGGGGCTTGCTGTTTGGAGATCCATTTTGAGACCTTAAGTAATAAAATTTGCTTGTGCCAAGATAAATTTTATAATTTATAACAAATAATAGAGATCAGTTTAGGTTTAATGCAAGACTGTACTCAAATTCAGTCGAACTAAACTTCACGACAACGCGGCAAAACATTATTTTTTATGAAATTTAAGTTAACTAAGCGGCAACTGAACTTCATACAAATTCATACGAATTCGTGTGAAGTGTAGTTCCGATGCAGTGCAGTTCTGTCGAGTGCGGTCTAACCTTTAAGGCTCAGGTATTTTTTTTTTTCCTTTTCCTTTAATGATATCCGTTTTTTGTGTGCCTTTATATCCGCTCCTGTTGCGCTTCAAAATGTTTTCAATACGAAGTACAATAACAATTTTTCATAATTGCTGTAGCGGAGATAGAAGCAAATTCAAAGGCGCACAATAATTTTTAGCCATATATGCTTGAACGCGTACAAATTCGTTTATTTATATTATTTAAAAATTGATTAGGTACCTACATTATGTAGTTATATTTTTAAATTAGCTGTGGGTATGTTTTGAACTTCCCGTTTTTGACAAGATTTGAAAACTGTTTTTAATTGGCTAGTTCAGAAAAATTATATTTAAGTGTTCGTACTGTCAAAAGCTCATATATGTGCTTTGACACAGTATTAGTCCTCTAAGATCTCATTTTTCCTGAATTATCCAAATCAAAGAGAAACTATTCTGTTCAAACTGACACTTTACAACATAAGACAAAGCTGCTCTAAGAAATAAGCCGCGGCCCAATTCTGCCAGCGTGATAAGTTTTCGTGTATTCGCTGCATACGCTTTATAGGTATTCATGCTAAAAAAATATGTCGACAAATTTGCACGTCACTCTAGAGTCTAGAGGGATTGCGAATATTCATTTGCTTTTGCATGATTTTCTGAGCGCGCACAGAGAAAACTCACGCTTTTGGAATTTGGCTCCTTGACTAGAGAATTTGTATGTAATTGCCTAGTACAAAAATGTTTTGTATGTACAATTATTGCCTTGAAACTTTCAAAATTTTGAAAACGTAGCCCCGAAAATTTCTAAGCCCAGCCAAGGCCGTGAGAAACAATTCCATTGTATTAAACATTTACACTAAACTTGACATCCCGTTGTTCTCAAATGGTTTAAGCCTCAAATGCGTTTCTTTCGGTAAATTAGCTTTGTTTTTAGTATAAACAGATGGGGCATTTGACACGTTAATGTTAAGCCCCGGCCATTTTTATCTCTTTTTACTTATCTCTTCAAGCTTTAGCCCCAACTTCGGACTTTGACAGTCCCAAGACTTGAGCCCCCAAAACTCTCTGGAATAAGGTTAGTTTTTAGGAAGTAAGTTGCTTAACCCTGGCTAGGTTTTTTGTCCAATATTCTCAGACCTTATTGCGCCAAAGCTGTTTTTTTTTTTTTTGTTCCAATTTTCTGCGTTTAATTTTTAGGGAAAGATTAAAAATATCCATATTCGTAGCCCCCAACTTAGTTTTTGTCCAATTCGCTTCAGGCTTTAGCCCCAATCTTAGGGCTTAGAAAAAAAATTACATAACATGTATGCAAATAGTTCAGCCCCAACCACGTTATTTTGTCCATCAAATTTCATATCTTAACAATATTTTAGACGGAATATAAAATTCTACAAGTTGTAATGTATTGCTTTCTATATTTCAAATTATTTTATAATTCGGCTATGGGGGGGGGGCTTTAGGCCTTATAGCCACCCCCCTGGATCCGCTACTGCCGATGAATCATTTTGCAATTGGACACGCATGTTTTTTTTCAATCTGATTGTTTTGACATATCTCCACAAATAAGGTGATTTAAAACATGCATTAATTTCATCCGCGGGAGTTGATTGTGGAACTAAGCGAAATGTTTGTCGAAAATCACCGGCCAATAATATAAAAAAAACACTAAATAAATTTTGATTATTTTGAAGATATTCAAAGCTTCCAATGACTTCTTATGAGCCATCGTGCGTTTATCCCACACAATAATCTTACATTGTAAAATAATTAAAATTAAAAATGTCTTTCCGGTACAAAAAAAATTAAACCGATCCCGACAGTGGAGCACTGGTTCGAAACAATTTTTTTAGAACTTTTTCATTCATGCTAAAATCAACTGAGGAAACATTCAAATTATAGATTTTACTCATTCGGTTAAGAGGTTCATGGATGCCATAATTTGTTCTATGAAAATCTACGTGAAAAAGTTCAAATTCTTGCAGGTTGTGAGAACCCCCGCGGAAGTTTAAGCCAATACATGCTAGCAAATCGGGAGCATCAATTTGACCATTAATAAGTTGATGAATAAATATTAATTCATTATTAACCCGCCTCTGATATAAAGTTTGGACCTGCAAAAGCTGGATCCTATGTTCATACGGTGGCAAATTATATGGATCATTCCAGGGTAACCCTTTTAAAGCAAATCGAATGAAGTTGTGTTGTATTGCCTCAATACCATTTTTATGAACTTCGTAAAAGGGGGTCCATACTTGAGATGCATACTCTAGGTGTGGTCGTACATAACAGTTGTACAATGAAATGGTAACATGGGGATCGTTAAATTCCTCTGCCCACTGTTTTATAAAACCAAGCATGCAGCGTGCCTTATTTACAATATAATTAATATGTTCAGTGAATTCTGGATCTAGATTAGAACTTATGAGTACCTACCTACTCATAAGAACTACTTGTGTGCAAAATTATACCGAAAAAATGGGCACGACTGGATCGCAAAAACTTGCTCTCGTAGCTAACAACTTGAACGTAGCTTAATATTGACAATATGCACATATAGTGGTTTTTATAACATTGTGATATCATTGAAAAAAAGTTTTAAAAACAATTTAAAATATAAATTATTACTATAAATTAATATATTCTTTTTTTAATAGCTAAAATAGATAGAGCTCAAAAAAACGTATGCTATCTGATTTTCTTGATAAATATGAATTTATAAAAAAAAAGTTAAAAAATCGTCAGAGCGGTTTTTTTAAATCATTTTTTTATATATGAAAATTCTCAAAATTAAAAAAAAATTAAATTTATTATGCCAACTTTTAGTATTCATTTACCCGCTTTCAAGATATTGATTTTTCAAAAAAAAAAATTCAATATTTTTTTAAAAATCCAAAAATAATGTTTTGGAAAAATTTTATATGCAAAATTGTTAAGATTGCAAAGGACTTCCTTCATAAAAAATTTGGTTGAAATTGGTTTAGCCGTTAACGAGAAATTTGAAAACCAAGAAATCGGTTCTATGACAGGTCCCGATAATAAGGCTTGTTTCACACACATTCGGTTTCATTCGGTTCGGTCTCTTTTCGGTTTGTATTTGGCTGTGCCTAATATGTGTGAAACGATAAAACGGTGCTCTACGGTTTCTATTAGGTTTTTATTTTTGCCGTTTTATCGTTTCACACATATCAGGCACAGCCGAATACAAACCGAATAGAGACCGAACCGAATGAAACCGAATGAAACAAACCTAACCGTTATAAAAAATTAGTTCTACCAAAATATTAATTGTAGTAATTATTGTAGCTCGTTAAAAAAAATCGTTAGAGCCGTTTTTGAAATAAATCAATTTGTGTATATTGGTTGTATGGCAGGTACCGTTATTTTTTGAGATTAAAAAAAAACTTTCAATTTCCCCTCTAGAAAATCCCAAAAGAACCTTAAGTCCAAAGTTTTAAGGAAATCGCTTCAGCCGTTTAAGCTGCAGGTCGAGGTACAGATAGACAGACGGACAGATGGACAGACAGAATTGCGAGACCCACTTTTTTCGCGTTCACTATCATCGTAACGTTAGGGAAAATTATTATCTCGATATTTTCTTTGCACGAATCCTAAACTTGCCCTATCTATACTACGTACATATACCGTAAGTAAAAAGATGATTTGCGGTAATAATACCACCGGTTTTAGTGAATTTTTGGTATGAACAACAACCAAAATCGTTGTAGGGAAGCTACCCGTTTTGATATGCTCCAGTGCATTTTCTTGCAGTTTGTAACACAGCATGTACAACACACAAAACGCAAACATGTATACGTTTGCGTGCACGCATACATTTGTACGCACGCATACGTTTGCGTGCATGGATTCATGTGTACACATTTGTAATTGTGCACGCAATTGTATGCGTGTACGCGGTTACACTAAATCCAACCAAGGGCATAAAAACTTATTTGATTTATTTTTTATCAATTATCTCAAAAGATGGAGAGGGACCGTAATAAATTCTTGCCCCGGTTCGGAAAAATCGTAGATCCGGAGCTGTAGTGCTAATAGTGGAAAAACAAGCAAAATTGTCTGTTTTGTTAATTGACGAAGAAAAACATCTCCCACCAGTAATAAAGCTACTTTATACTTTCTAAAAAATAATTTAAAACTGATTTGTTTAATTTCAAAAATAATCGTTGAATCAAGAATCAGATGTCTAGAAAATCCAAATAGTGACGCTACATTTTTGTGTATCAAAATTATTGGCAGGGGGCAAGAAATTTCATACTAAAGGGGTGTGTGAGTGACCCGTTAACTTAATTTTTGCTATTGTTTTTTTAAAAGTTTAGTGAACATTTTCACAACTTCAAAACAAAAAAAAAAAACAAATAAAACACAATTATTGATCAAACCCTCTTCTAGAAATATGGTAGTGATTTTATAGCTATATGTAAGGCTAATAAAAAAAGCCCTAGGGACGATAGTCATTTTAAAAAATCATATTTTTAAATCCTGAACAAAAAAAAAACAAAAACCAAGTTTTTGTTTAATAATTATTAAAAATTGATAAAAAAAACTTCATACCACACGCGCATGAAAACAATCTAGTTTTTGACAAGGCACCGGAGAGTTTTACATAGATTCAAAAAATTTAAGATCGATAGTAAATAAGTTTCATACTTGTTTCAAACCATATTCCATAACAAATCCATAAAATATACATATACATATATATTTTTAACACCCACAGAAAAAAGGGTGATATGAAAAAAAAGTCAAACGAAAGAGAGGAAAAAGTGTCGTATGATCTGAAATTGCATGGTGCTTATGAAATTTTCGTTTTTGGTATACAAGAGATATTTTAAAAGTTTGCCTCATCTGAATTTTTGGCTTCCCAAGTATCTGACAAGTTTTCCTCGTCTAGAATTTGCCTACCGAAAACTTACTAGGGCCTTTGCCCGAAGTAGACAGAAACTTGACATTTTTCCAGTCGGATAAAAATGTGATTTAGTGAAAAGCCAATTCAATTTGTGTCACTTTATATTTAAAAGTTGGTTAATAATTTAAAAAAATTGAAAAATAATTACAATTAACTTATTGCTCTAATTTTTTTCTAAAATAATTTTGACAAATGTACACTACTATTAAATTAATAGTAGCAACGCTAAAAATGGTCATAGTTATTAAAAACACATTCATATTAAGGTTTTTAAATACTGTCATTAAGACATGCATACAATTTGTAAAATAAAACGCTTAAAATGGAACCTTTCTTTAAATTAATCAACTGGATTTTTTGTATTAAAATCGTTGGAGCCGATAAGAAAAGATAAGTACAAGTACCGATATTGTTGGTCCTAAATATCCTAAAAAAAATACGAGTACCTAGACATACATGTTACCCAAAAAACACTAAGTACCAAGCAGAACCCATACAAAAAAACAGAGGATGGGTGAAAAACAAAGTTCCATAAGTTGGAATTGAAATACATTTTTTTTTATATTTTGAGTGAAGTGGAAAACAACTAAACAACCCCATTCGAATATGAGCCTGATTATATGGTTCGTTTTTTCGTTCGTTTCGTCTTTCGATTTTTTTGACAGGCACGAACGTTCATGATTACATGGTGCGCGAAAATACGTACATACGTACCTTCCTTCGGTGTTTTAACGTTCATGGAATTTGGGGTTTTTTGTGAAAATCATCATTAGTAATAAATACAAATATTTTGTTATCACTTCTTCCTCAAATATACTCGTTTATTAGGTATATTCAATCACGAAAAACATTTTTCCCATTCATTCATTTTTGTTCAAATCGTTTTTTGCTAACATCGAGGAGCATTGTAGTTGGCAAATCAGAAACGTCAAAGTTCAACCAGAAAAAGTCTTGAAATTTTCATTCCTGCTTTCGTTACTTCCTTCCCTCTACATTTCTACTCCACTCACCCAAGCTGTCAAAAAGACGAAAGACGAAACAACCGGAAAAACGAATCATGTAATCGGGCACTATAAAGCTGGCCTTAGACTTTTGTTCTTCATTCGGTGAACGTTGTTCGGTGTTCGTTCTTCTCTCAACAACGAACAACATAGAAAGCATTTACATTAGAAAGTTAAAACCTGTTTACAAAATCGATTATTTATATATGTACCTAGGCTTCTTAATTGTGCCGTACAGTGATTAAGAGAACTTCGAAAATGTCCCTTCATATTGCACAACACCCCAAAACAATGTTCATTTAAACAGTTTTCGCACTTAAACACACGTTATTGGGGTAACAACGAACACCGACATTTCTGAACTGATTTGAATTTGCACGTTCTTCATTCGTTTTTAGTTCGTTGTTCGGTGTTATCATTTATACTTTCGTTGCTCCGCGTACGAACTACAATGAACAACGTACACAGATGACAACACCGAAAGTCGAGATTCAAATAGAATTTGACGAAAAAAACAACAACTGAACTAAGGAATTTACATTTAAAATACAAAACCAACTGAAGTCCATATATGAACTTAGCTAAGTCCAGATAATTATCGGTTCTTAAGTTCAAATAGAAAAAGTACTGCCAGTTCAAATTACTATTTTGCTATCGATAGTTTGTATGAAAACGTCAAAATATCTGAGCCAAAGAATGAAAATATTTTTTATAAACAAAAAAATTAATTTTTTTTCTGATTTGTGATTTAAAATTGCGTTTTTTCACATTTTTTTTGTTTCGTTAACGATCGGAATAATTTTCTATACGAGATTTCTTTTTATTTGAATTTATTTTGTTTTTATTTTGCATGCAAAAGCTGAAAGGTTCGTGGTGGCAATTTCTGAGTTTCGTGATAGTGCTGGTCATTTTTGCTTCGATGACTTTGCTAAGTGCGGATGTCCTTTTTTCGACAATTTTATCCCAACCTGCAAAAAAACACAGCCAAAACTGAACACAAAACTGAAGCCAAGCCAAAATCATAATAATAACTAAGCAAGCTGCCGAGTTACAAACATTACATATTTTTTTAAAATTGAATACATTTTAGCTAAAAAATCTGTGAAGATATTTGGTGCAACCCAAATTAATTTATTATGTCGATAAATTTAAAAAACCTTTTAGAAAAAAGCCTTTTAAAGAGTGTTTTTGTGCAACTGCACGTGTAAGTTTTATTTAAAGAGATATTAAGGCTCTCCCAAACCAATGCGAAACATTCGTTGCAGCGAAGAAAAATTTGTCAGTCAAAATTAAAGGCTCTCCCAAACCAATTCGGAACATTCGTTGGGGCGAAAAAACATTCGCATGTCAAAATTTATTTACATGGTGATATATAAGAGTGCCCACACCAACGCGGCGGAGAAACATATGAATTAATTTTGAGTGACGAATGTTTTTTCACCGCAACGAATGTTTCGTATTGGTTTGGGAGAGCCTTAATTCATATGTTTATCCGCCGCGTTGGTGTGGGCACTCTCATATATCACCATGTAACTAAATTTTGACATGCGAATGTTTCTTCGTCGCAATGGTTTGGGAACTGCGTCTGCGAATAATTCTTTTAAAGCTTTTTCTGAAGCAAATATAAATTTATTCTTATTTTAGTTGTTTAACAAATGGAATAAATGATTATATTTAAAAATTTAAATAGAAAATGTTGCGTTAAATTAGTTAAAATTACAAAAAAAAACACATTTTAATATTTTCTATGCGACCAACAATTGCGACCTGCGAACTGTCAAATGAAAATTCACAGTTCACAAATACAAGACGCATTCCACAAACCTGCGAACAAATAATTCGCTTGAATTTAACCTCAAATATAAAATGTCTGGTGTTACTCGTGTTGTCCGGTTTGTTTACTAAAAAAAATGAGTGACTCCGCAGAAAAAAGGGTCAAATTATTTGAAAATAATTAAATATCTTTGTTTATTGCTTTCTAAAAACAGAAAATAATTTTTTTATTATTTGGAACTTCACTTTTTTTATGATAGTTCGCAGCTCTCTGCGACCACTCATATGAATGAAATATCAAATTCTGCGACCATTCGCAGACGCAGGTCGCGGCTTCATATGAATGGCACTTTATACTACTCTTGTAATTACTGACTTCTACTTAAATAGAATAGAATAGAATAGAATTAATCTGGCAATGCTTTTTCATGACCTAGTTCCACAAGGTACCACATAAAATCTTAACACATGACATTTCTTCACGTTACACACAAAAACAGCTGATTTCTCACTTGTCAAAATGATCGCAAATGCGACTGTTTTTCTTTTTGTACAAAAGTGAAGTGACTATTCGTTCGACCGGCAGTCTAATAAAAACTTTTAACCGGTGATTTGTGTTGTACTTTGAATTAAAAAATAATAATTGATATTGCTAAACCTTCGCTATTTATACAAAGTTTAATCAAAAATGACTATTTTCAATAGTATCAAATATAGCTTTAAAACATTGGCTTCTTTAGGCTCTTTTCAATATGCAAAACGTTCGAAACTATAGTAAGTAGCTAAAGTACCTTAATTTTCTTCTAATTTATTTTTTTTTCTCCCTTTCTGCTAAGTCACTATATTGTTATCGTGGACCCATGGAGTGCGTGCCATTTATAGCGTACTTAGTTTTTATAAGAAAACTACATTGCAAAACCTTTCTATCTACCCAAACCAGTGAGAAAGCTATTTTTTAAGCTGCAGTTTATTTGTAGGGAAGATTTCAGGTTAAATTGGTTTAAACTTTATGTACCTAGCTATCGCGGTTTTTAGCATAGAGAAGGTGTTCATAATCAGTAAATCTGAGTAAAGTTTTAATGTTTCAAATATATGACAAACCTTGTACGAAATCCTCCAGAGCATGTTGCACATTTTCAACAATAACAAGATTGCAGCCTATAAAATGTATGTTGAAGCTTTGTCTTCCATTTATGACGCTAGCCAAATGTTTTTGTTTTGGATCAGCTTGGACGTCATTTGGAGTTGTTGTTGATGATGATGGATGGCTATCGATAAGAAAAAGAGTGCTATGAGGGCATCACTGTTGTTTTTGTCAATAAAATCAATTTCTATATTTAAAATCCTGGGCTTGATAAATTTCGGTTAATTATTTGTTTGTTTGTTTTGTTTACATTTAATTCCAAGCTAAACAACCGAAGAAGTTATCATAAGTTAAAGCATTGTGCAAACCACAAAACCAAATAAACAATTTATAATTAAATTAATTAGAAAAACAAACTATCCGAATTGTTAAAATAAGAAGAGGTAGGAATTTTGAACAAAAAGATGAATAAACATTTTGTGGAATCTTGATTTTCCTTATCGGTGGCTTACTAAACAATTATTGTTTTGATATCTGCCCTTTACTGAAATTTAACTGATTATTTCTTTAAAGATATATCAAGTTAAAAAAAAAAAACATAAAATGTAATTCGTCAGATTTGAAGAAACCATAATAGATAGATATTTTTTTATTAGTAGGCCTAGGAGGTATACTGGAAATTAGAGATAAGGTAAGTCCTCTAGATTTTATCAAGTCAATATAAAAAAAATATACCTGCCTACATTTCTTTATTTTTATTTACTAAATTAGACAAGGAAGTTAATACGAATTTCTTAACAATAACATGATGTATGCTATCAATGTACTAGGTGGATCAATCAATGAACAAAATTAAATTTTGTCCATGTATTATATCTTTATTATTAGAGCAAATAAATATGTAAATAAATTAGGTGGCGCAACGGCTCGTGAAGAACTAGGTCCTAGTGATGTGACTAACAACTCGATACCATTCCTGAGTGAGCGTGTCGACAAGAATCAAAGGGACTTACAATTTTAAGCCGAGTCCGAACGGCTAGATGAGAAGCACTTATTCATGACAAGTGATACTCTTGGAGGATTAGTCAAGAGGCAGTAGCCTGGGAAGTGAACCCAGACATCCAGCGTGACAGTCCAACGCACTAACCATTACTACGGGCCTACGGGCTACTACTTAGTAAGAGCAAACCTTGCCCTTAATTATAAAACTTAACGTCGTTCAAGTGGCTGCCGATGTTGGCTTCGTAGTAGCGCATTCTATCACCCCAACTTTCCTAGACCTTGTTGATGGTTTCATCCTTGTTGATGGTTCCACCCACAAAAAAAAAGTCCAAAGGGGTAAAATCGCATCTCCGAGGCGGCCAATTGACATCGCCAAGACGGCTGATAATAGACAAAATATCGATGGGATGCGTGGTATGGGACGCCATCCTGCATGAAATAGAGGTTGTCCAAATGCATGTCTTCTATTTCAGTAAAAAAAGGTCGGTTAATACGCCTCTGTAACGCCCACCGTTGACCAAAACGTTGCTCCCAGCCTCATTTTCGAAGAAAATGGTCAAATGATGAAACCACTCCACAATCCGCACCAAACTGTATCTCTCTGGGGATGCACTGGGTTCTCAAGGCCCCCCAAAAAGATAATAGCTCTGTTCAGCGCCGTTGTTCCGAACAGTTTGGATTAGAAAAGTCCAACTTTTTGCTATTCAATGACAATTTTCTGTTTTAGTTGTCTGACGTTTCTTATAAACCTGTGCTGTTCCGTTCTGTTCTGACTTTTTTCTCACTGAACAATCCTTACTATGTAGTAATTTATAACGATGTAACTTGACTTTTTCCCTTATTGCATTGCGTTCCGTTACTAGTTTGAAATATCAAACTTTAATCTAAAACTATTTCATATCATGGTTTATAATATTTCTATTTTTATCTTTAAAGCCACGCTCATGCATTCATCATAGGATCAGGTGTAGCAACGTTTATGTCTTTTAGCCCAGCACAAACAGAAGCCAAACGAAAACTAAGTACATCTCAATTTATGGCCGATCCAATTACAGACAAAGATGAACTACTTAAAAAAGAAAATGACATGCGAATCAAAGTAGAATTGCTGATTTTAAAAATCCAAGCAGATTTCTGCAAAGCCCTTGAAAACGAAGAAAACTTTGGCAAAAAATTCACAGTCGACCGCTGGCAACGTAAAGAAGGTGGCGGCGGTATTACATGTGTCCTTCAAGATGGTGACATCTTCGAAAAAGCTGGCGTTAATATTTCAGTTGTAACTGGAATGCTTCCGCCCGGTGCTGTCCAACAAATGCGATCCAGAGGTAAAAATCTGGGCGATGGTCATTTACCATTCTTTGCTGCCGGTGTCAGTGCTGTTATTCACCCACGAAATCCTATGATTCCAACAATTCATTTCAACTATAGGTATTTTGAAGTGGAAAACAATGATGGAGAGAAACAATGGTGGTTTGGCGGAGGTAATAAAACAAAAAAATGCGCTATAAATGTCGTTGGTTTATTTATAAATTTGAATTTATATGTTTCCAGGAACCGATTTGACGCCATACTATTTGGATAAAGATGATGCAATTCATTTTCATCAGACACTTAAAGATTCATGTGATGAACATAATATTGAATATTATCCCAAGTTCAAGAAATGGTGTGATGATTATTTCCGGGTGACGCATCGTAACGAATGTCGAGGAATTGGAGGAATTTTCTTTGATGATATTGATACTCCCAGTCAAGAGGAGGCATTTAAGTTTATTTCGTCCTGTGCTCATTCAGTTATTCCATCTTATCTGCCAATTGGTATTTTAGACTTTTTGCCATATACATATGAATCGATTCTATTTGTTTTTTGCTGTTTACAGTTCGAAAGCACAAAAATGATGCATATGGAGATAGGGAACGTGAATGGCAACTCCTCCGTCGTGGAAGGTATGTGGAATTCAATTTGATTTATGACCGAGGTACTAAATTCGGCTTGTACACACCCGGAGCCCGATATGAAAGTATACTTATGTCGCTGCCATTAACAGCGGTAAGTAAATATATAGAATCAAAAATGCACCACTGGGTCGCATGAACTTGCTCTTAAATTTAAAAATGTCTTAGAATTTTAACGATTTTATAACATAATAACATCGATTTATAAATATTGTTTGTTCCTAGCGTTGGGAATACATGCACAACCCATTACCTGCATCTCCCGAAGGCCAACTCGTTGAAATACTTAAAAATCCCAAAGATTGGATAAAAATTGACCAAAAAATCGAACAAACAGCGTAATCCTTTCAAACACTCTACAAATCAACACATTGTTACATTGTTAAGTTACGAAACATCTTTGACCTATTTTTTTTTTTTTTTTGTAAATACCTTAATATAATGAGAAAAAGAAACGCACAATATTAATAATTATTGTTTGTAAAAATAAAATAACATTTTTTTTATTTATTTGCCCAATAATTGCATTGCAATCATTTCAGCTTCATTCAATGACAATTTATCTGCAATTTGTTTCGCCTTCTTGTGCCGTGGTTGATCTTCTTCGTTGTCGTCATTTGAATCGCTACTCGCCACTGAAGCATTTTCAGATTTCTTCTTCTTTTCATACAATCTCTTTGGCGGTCGATGAACCAAACTTTCACTTTCACTTACGTCTGCCTTAACATCCTCCCCACCATCAGTATCATTATCATCATCACTACTATCAGAATCACTATTTACAACATTGTAAACCTTATTGGGATCCGGCAACCAAGACAAATCCACACCATTTTGTTCGTCTTCATAACTTCCAAAGTCGTCGGCTTCATCTTCGTCCTCATCATCATTCTTCTTGGATTTTGATTTCTTCTTCTGTACCTTGTGCTTGGCTTTGACAATATCCTTAAAACGTTTCTTATCGAATTTATCCTCCTCGCGAAGGACCTTCTTTGCAGTTTCAATATCAATTCCTCCTTCGTCTTGGTTTACATAATCCCTTGCTAAGTCTGATTGCAATTGTTTTCTTGTGTCTAGCACTTCGGTACCATCTTCATCGAACTCGACTTTTGTGTTAGCTTGAATTCGTTTTTTAAGCACACGTTTGGCCTGAGCTGCTTTAGTGAGAATTTTCGCCTTTCTAGCAGCAGTGAGTTCAGCTTTGGCTTTCTCGTCATCGTTTTTAGATTCGCCATCATCAATTTCGTGATCACGTCGTTTGATCTTGAATAGTTCTTCTTCGGCTTCGGAGTTGTCACTGTCATCTGAGTGGGTTAGATTAAAATTAACGTTATCATCCTTTTCAACCTTGCTAGTCTCCTCGGTATCTTCATCTTCACTTGAAGATGCCTCAGCACTGTCTTCATCTTTGTTAGTCTTTTTGGCAGCTGCTTGTCGTTTTTTAAATCGCTCTAGGAACCGAACTCTAGGAACTACCACAAGCCCAAGAGATTTGGCATACTCTTCGGTATTAAGCTGGCTAACATCAAAGATTTTCTTGTTCTTCATCAGGAAAACTGACTTAATGTATGAAACAAACGAACGCTGAGCTGTTTCCTTAAGTTCTTTGTTCTGAGCCAGAAATCCTTCCATTTTGCCTTTGGGGGAGAAAAGTTTTCTCGGATCAATATGAATCTGATCGATCGCAATTTTGGCATCTTTTAGTTCGGCAACCATACCTTCTTCTTCACTAGGAAGTAGAACCAGTAAACTTTCACCCCGGGCCTTGTGACGGGCCGTCCTTCCAGCCCGATGGATGTATTGGGTGACATCTTCCGGGCAATCCAATTGAATTACCCAATTTACGGTGGGAAAATCGAGGCCTCGGGAGGCTATATCAGTTGCAAATAACACCACGTTACTCTTGCGACAAAACTCTTGGTAGATAGCAACTCGGCGATCTTGATGGAGTGTGCCATACAGGGCCAGAAGACTTGTTCCAGGACGTAGTTTACAAAAGATTTCGTAAATGTACTTTACCTGTTTGCAGCTGGAAAGGAACACGATGCATTTCTGCTTCAAATGACTCTTGATAAATGACCATAACATTGTGATTTTATCCTCGAGGTTAACCACGACATAGCTTTGCTTTAGGTTGTCTGGTGTGACAGTTTGTTGTTCAGTTGGAGCAACATACACTGCATTGTCCAGACTCAACCTAGCCAGATCCTTGACTGATTTTGTTTGAGTTGCGGAAAACAAGAGTGTTTGACGTTCTGGAGGAAGATTTTCTATTATGCCGTTCATTGTTTGTTCAAAGCCCATGTCCAGACAACGATCGGCTTCATCAAGAACCAAGACTTGCATTGTAGAAGCATCGAACAGGGGATTTTCGTCCATGTGTTGCAATAAGCGTCCAGGCGTGCAAATTATAATATTACACTGGTCCATTCGTTTTTTCTCGAACTTTAAGTTCTTTCCGCCGATAATCAGACCAGCAGAAAAATCATGGTGTGCTCCGATCTTTTTGAGAGTCTCAAAGATTTGATATGCCAATTCACGAGTTGGAGAAATTATTATAACTCCTATACCATCTAGACGGGTCCATTTTTTCATGAATAAGTTCTCAATTACCTAGAAGATTTATTTAAACAATTAGACATATTTTAAATTGCACAAGTAATATTATATCTCACATACCGGTATGAGGAAAGCCAGTGTCTTCCCACTACCAGTTTGAGCAGCTCCAAGAATGTCTCTACCTTGCAGGGCATGGACAATACTTTCACGCTGGATCTCTGTAGGCACTTTGTAGTTTGCTTCCCGAATACCTTTTTGGGTTTTCCATGAGAGTGGAAAATCACTAAAATATTTTATTTTACTGGTATCTGTGGATTCTAGTTGCGAACGAATACGTTCGATTTCTTCATCGTCTTTCGGTTTGGCGGCACTTTGAGCTTTGTTTTGGTATTTTTTGAATCTGTTTCCTTTTTGGAAAGGTTTAGTGGTTTTTTTGTTTTGCATAATTTTAACAATATGATTATTCAACGATTGAGAAAATTACAAAAACGTGTTGAATTATAAACAAATCACCTTTTTTTTCTTGAAAATAAACTGAGGACGAGAAGTAGAATGACATTTATGTGACATAAGATATGTCAATTTCTACACGTGTGTCAGTAAGAACTGTGTTCAAAAAGTAGACGATAAATTTCTTAGAGCAATAAAGGGTCTCCCAAACCAACTTTGTTTCCAAAAAGGTTAGAAAAGGCGTAATATTCCACTCTCATTCATGTGACTCTGGTGGTCATAGAGAAAATACTACTCTATACTATTACCCCGTTCACAAACAGAATCGAGAGCTCGAGTTAGATTAGGGTCGGATTTTCGACCCAGGTGTTTCGTCACGTGAGTTGAGAGCCCCATTTGAAGTTGAGTTGATATGTCGTTGAGATTACATTTAAGGTAAGACCGCACTAGGCGCACTGCAGCGGAACTGTGATTCAAAATAATTTGTATGAAATTTAATGAAGTTCAGTTGCCGCTTAGTGCGATTTAGCTCATACAATTTCATACAAATAATGTTTTGCCGCGTCGTGAAGTGTAGTTCCGCTGCAGTTGTGTGCGGTCGAACCTTTAATGGAATGGCAACAATATATTTATTTTACACAAAAACAGTTCAAATTAAATGAATTTTAGTAAATACTTCACATAGCTATCAAAAAAATACATAATTTTACTCGCACATGTGCAAAAACACTGTGGTGAACACATCCTCAAGACCAACTCTTCGACCCAGGTTTTTTATCAACAATTTCGACTCGACTCCGCTCCTGAAGTGGAATCGAGTCGGTTGAAGCTCATTTCAAGTCAACGCAGGTATAAAAAGGGGCCAAGCGAGCTTGAAGCTTGCTCGAATACCTGATGTAAACGGGGTATATACTAGTATACTTATGTCGTTTTCGGTTGGAGGTTCGGAGTTACTCCTTTTTGACTCCGCTTACTCCAAAATAATTCGATTGGCTGTTCCGAGTAATGTTTTCGGAGTATTTTTTTGTTCCGGAATTAATAAAGGAGTAGACCCAGAACACACAAATACATATAAACCCTTTCATCGGATTATTTTTCAAATTAATTTTACTCATCTGAAAGTGCAAAATATACATAAATATCAGACAATTTACGTCCACACACATAAATATTTCACAAATTAGTCTCGGAACAATAGAAATTAATTCGATTGGAATCAAAAAGGAGCAGTACTGTTCCGAAATCTAATCGAAAACGACATTACTCTATGCTGGTGGTCCCTACCCAGCAAACGTAGAACTACATAAATAACCGGTGAAATATGTACGCATGTACCTACTAGGTCCATGTAGGTACGTAATAGAAGTACTTCTTTCCCACTGAAAAAAGATAGGGGCTCGGGAAAATCCTTCTATACATAATATATATGAAGCAGATATCTCTTTCTAGCAAGTGAAATGTAGTGAATTTCCCCCTCCATTAAAGTACTGACAAAGGTACTTCAAATGTATACCAGCGAAGCACTACTGGAAGTACTTCTAATGTTTATTCGCCAGTAGTTTCTTAAACCATAGCGAAAGCACTGAAACTTGTCCTTTACACCCCGACTCCACGGGCCATGAACGATGTTCATAATCCAATCTACAATCCAATCCAAAATCTGATTTGTATGGATATGTCATTGCTTGGACATGGATTTTTGCGACTCCATGGGATTTTTTTAGACATGTTCCATAGTCCGTTCGGGCCTCTGGAGTCGGGGTGTACTTCTTATGCGCATACGTTTCACCGGTTTTATCCGTACTACTACAATTACTGAGTTCTCGATTCTGGAAGTACGGATATAACTAATGAAACTTGTACGTAAAAGACGTAGTTTGTTTCTTCTGAAACTGATCCTTTTGAAATTATATATGAAATATTTTATATGTTAAATTGAGTTTTACGAATAGTTTTCCGCACCAGTTTATTGCTAGTTTTATCAAAGTAAATAAAAAAATGTTCAGACCTTAGAGCCATTCCAATAATTGAACAATTTGCTGCAATCTCAAAATACACGACGATCGTCGACAATGGTTTCCTTGACCCTTATGAATCTGAAATGCAGTAATAACAAAGTATAAAACACTAATAAAAACATTTGTATTTTCTATTTTAATTTAATGACAATAATTAAATATAATTTCTTTGTTTCTTAGATAAACAACAACCAAAAAACAACCATTTATAAAGGCTCTCCCAAACCAATGCGAAACATTCGGTGCGGCGAAGAAACATTCCGAGTTGGTGTGTGCACTCTCATTTATAATCCTGTAAATACATTTTGAAAGACGAATGTTTCTCCGCCGCGTTGGTGTGGGCACCCTCATATATCACCATGTAAATTAATTTTGACTAGCGAATGTTTCTTTACCGCATCGAATGTTTGACATTGGTTTGGGAGAGCCTTAACTCGCGCTCGCCGATAAAATAAATGTATTTGTTTGTCATGTTGTGCAGTGTGCACATTCGAAATGGGACAAAACTTTGTGTATCGTATACATCGCACTCTTTCTTCCCTTTTACCATAGAAGAGTTTTATTTTTTTTAGGCAAATAAAGAAACACATACATTTATAGAAAGCGTTTTGTTTGTGGTTGTGTTTCAAGGCAAACTACTGAGTTTTGGTTTGCAGGGTAGTACAACATTTTTGTCCCTTTGTACAACATGGCTTTAGAGAACCGTCACTTGTAACAAGTTTAACAAATATTTATGCCATTTTCGTTTGGTCGTCTGGATTTACTCCTTTTCACTGCTTCTGATCTATTCCTATCAGATATGGAAAATCTTGAGTAGAAGGAGTAACTCCGAACATCACACAATGACTCCACAGGCCATACAGATGTCCAACATCACAACCACAATCTAATTAACAAACAGTGCATTTTTACTCACTTAGGCTTTCAAAACTACTTCTATCTTTTACAACAAAATTCACTAACACATTCAAGAAAAACCAGAAAAAAACTCGCACGCATATGAAACGTCATCTCATGGTAAAGTAACCATAGCAGGTCTTATGCAAATCATTTTGGCGTAAGTTATACAAGCTAATTAACTCCACAAGAACTTCCATCACAAGTACTATGCAAATCAATACCTTTTCACGAACATTATAATAAGGCCTTAAGGAAACAAGATACTGAAAACAATAATCTGTATAAAGGCTCTCCCAAACCAATGCGGAACATTCGTTGCGGCGAAAAAACATTCGCATGTCAAAATTTATTTACATGGTGATATATGAGAGTGCCCACACCAACGCGGCGGAGAAACATATGAAATAATTTTGAGTGACGAATGTTTTTTTCGCCGCAACGAATGTTTCGCATTGGTTTGGGAGAGCCTTAATAAGGTGTTAAAATGGCTTTCACCTGCAGTTTCTTTAAAAACAAATAACTTGTTTAATAAGGTCTTAAAAAGGCCTAATAATTTTTTTTTCTGTAGGACTTTATAAAAGCCTATCAAAACACTTGAAAAATAAAATTTTTTCTAGATTATTTTCATTTTATTTTTTATTGTTACATAATTTTCTCAACTTTTGTGGAGCCTAGTAACAGCATGTTTGTTTATCTGAAATGTATAGAATTAAATTAAATTGAAAAAACTTAAATTTTGTCTTGTCTTTGTGGAGCCTAGGAACAGCATGTTTGTTTATCTGAAATGTATAGAATTTAATGAAATTGAAAAAACTTAAATTTTGTCTTAAATGATTTTTCCGAGGGTTGAAATCACGTCCTTCTGATCAACTGCCCGAGCACCCTTCCATATACGAGTGGAAAGTCCAAATTTTAATGAGTTGATGCTTTGCGTATGCTTTACGTTTTAACTTTATTGTTCAAAAAAAAAAAAAATATTGGGAACCAGCAGGATTCGTACCCCGAAAATGGAATGATAAAATATTATCGAAACTTATTTGCTTTATTTTGCAGAAAAAAATGTAAACAAACCTGTATTGTTGTTGTTGTTTTTTAAAATGGATGAATGTCGCCGTCAAAATAATTTCATGTGCGTAGAAGGAAGGGCTTTGTTAGGATAGGAACTAGAGTTACACGCGGACTTAAATAATGAAATATTATTATGTTTACATGTTTTGTCAGTAAAGGTAGAAGTAGAATTGTGGTGCACTTAAGCGTTCGCGTGAAAAGAAGCGAATATAAGGAAATAATACAGGGTGAGTCACCTAAGATGTGACAAGTTTTACGTTTTAACGAACGCTTAAAATATATAAAAATAATGAATAAATATTAATAAAAAAATATTAAAGCTCTGTTAGTTTCTGGTCGGGTGTCGGAATGTCAAAAAATGAGTGCGCCAATCGATTTAGGAGGGTGGTATTACCTAATGTGTCTCGGCCAGTGCTTTAGCACACACAGAAACACTTTGAAATTTGACAAGTGTCGAAATGTCAAAATCTGAGGGCGCCCTGCGTTACGCTTGCGTTACGCACGCGTTACGCATGCGCTACGCATGCGTAAAGTTAGAGTCGATTTTTCACTTCGAAATTTGACAAGTGTCGAAATGTCAAAATCTGAGGGCACCCTGCGTTACGCTTGCGTTACGCACTCGTTACGCATGCGCTACGCATGCGTAAAGTTGGAGTCGATTTTTCAACTTAAAGTTTTCGTAAAGTATGATACATCTTTGGATAGGTACGTGGCACATCCTAGATCACGAAAATGATAGCTTTAACCCTCTACAACGCTTAGTTCTCGAGACAATCGATTTTGAAGATAAAGATAGGGTCGATTTTTCAACTAAAAGTTTTCGTAGAGTATGATACAGCTATGGAAATGTGGCACCTCCTAAATCTAAAAAATGATAGTTTTAACCCGCTACGATGCTTAGTTCTCGAGACAATCGAGTTTAAAGATAAAGATAGAGTCGAGAGCTACTAGTCACGCATACATCCATAAAACTAACACTATGATACAAATGCTACTAGTTCTACTCGCTTGTCTAAATCCCGGGTAAGGAACGTTTACAAAAAAACATCATACATTTTGGAATTAATTTCTCATTTTTTTTCAGAATTTGTTCCATCGCAATAATTGATAAGCAATTGAGCTGTTAATTGGTTCATGGAAATTGTCCAACGGTGGCCGGCCCATGAAACGCTTCACCCAAACCATAAGTTTTTCCGACGAATAACTTAATGCTAACCAGCAGTAGTATTTTCTTTATGGTGGCACCACCTAGATCATGAAAATGATAGTTTCAACCCTACGATGCTTAGTTCTCGAGATAATCGAGTTTAAAGATAAAGATAGAGTCGATTTTTCAACTTAATGTTTTCGTAAAGTATTATGCATGTATGGAAGGGTGGCACCTCCAAGATCACGAAAATGATAGATTCAGCCCTCTACGATGCTAAGTTCTCGAGAACTAAGGATAAAGATAGAGTCGATTTTTCAACTTAAAGTTTTCGTAGAGTATAACACATCTGTGGAAAGGTGGCACCCATGAATGAAAGAATACAAGATCACGACACTTAGGGTTTTTCGCTTTGTAATTGTAATTTTTAACACGCTTCGTGGTTTAATTTGTATGAGAAATAGGGGCGCGAAAACTTTAAGTTACTTGAACTTGTTAAAATAATTATTTTACCATTATTTTTTTTGTATGGGCTATAGGGCTATAGTTTGGTGATATAAAAATAACAATAAAAATAATAATTCAAGAAGGAAATATATCTGGTATTTGAATTTTTTCATCGCACTCTCTATTTTTGCTTCATATTTTTATTATTACAGTAGATGATGGATATAAAAAAGTCTCATATAAGAAAAACACGCTTATAAGACGGACATTCCCATAAAGATACGTGTTAAATAAACCTCATATAAGAAAAACGTTTGAAAGAAAAACACTGATATAAGAAACTTATTCTGATACAAATTCCATTCACTACATAGAAAATTAATTTTTATAAGAAATTTTCTCGTGAAAACTTTCTAATGATGCGCCGTTTTTTTTACAAAATTTCTAAACCCACCATTATTGAAATGCAAAAGAAATGGCAGATTGAAGATCAGCGAGAAAGAAAACAACCCATACATTGACATTTGATACATTTATTTCTTATCTGTTTTTATTTATACAAGAAAATTTCTCTCTTACATACATTTTATTTATATAAGAAATTTTATTTCTTATGTACAATTTTGTATATAAGAAAACACGGATATAAGAAAGGAATTCTGTAGATTTTTTAAGTTTCTTATATCCGTCATTTTTCGATAATATTTTTGTGTTTTTAAACTGGAAAACTATATTAATCATAAAACAATTGGCGAACAAAAAATCATATCTAAACAAATTTTCTTGGGCATCTGTTGTTACGTTTTGTCTCCAAAAACGTAGAAGTGGCGTAATCTTGTATTCTTTCATTCATGGGTGGCACCTCCTTACTTACTTACTTATGCTGGCGCCACTGTCGCTTAAAGCACGCGTAGCGCATGCGTAACGCATGCGTTAACGGTCCTAAGATCCTGAACGGTCTTGAGATATTGAACGGTTTTGAGATCCTGAACTATCTTGAGATCCTGAACAGCCTTGAGATCTGGAACGGTCCTGAAGTTTTGACATGCCCTGAACGGTCTTGAGATCCTGAACAGTCTTGAGATCTTGAACGGTACTGACCCAAGTAACATTGTTGGAGCTAGTTGAAGCAAAACTGCTCTTCTACAGCTCTAATATAGTATATATAGTAAGAGTAAGAATAAGTATAGTATAGTAAGAGTTTATAATACAGCTCTCTTTATTTCTTTTAAAAATTGTGCTCTATTATAACAGAGGTTCTGGAATGGTTTCAGCTCTAGCAACTAAAAACGTCTCAAGATTCAAAAATATGCTCCTTACTGGAGTTTATAACATTCAAAATAGAGCATTGTCTAAATATCAGTGCTCAACGAGTTGTTATAGAGCTTTCAACAGCACATGGACAAAATATTAACGCATGCGCCTACCAACACGTCGAAACATAGCTCTAATAGAACCACACAAAAAGTGCGCATAGAGCTGAATACTAATACTTTCACACAAATGGTACCTTACAAAAATATTACTCATGCGCATTGTAAAGTGTCAACAAAAAAACATTTACAGAGCTATTGTAAAACCACCACTGATTTTGTAGGGTGTTACAAACTTATATAAATTCAAAAAAATTAATTCAACAAAAAATAAAAAAAAAATAACCATGAGTCGAAAATAAATAAAGCCGTGTTTTTTGAGAGAGTGACTATCAACTCAGTTAAAGTTTTAGACGGAAAACACAAACAAAATTCTCTATAATAATTTGTTTTGTTATTGTTTTGCGTATAAACATTTTGCTGAGTTGCTATTCACTCTTTCAAAAAACACGACTTAAATTAATTTCCCTATAAAAGGGTTTTAGAGAAGGAAGTTGTATTAATTATAATTATTTATTATTTTTTTCTATACCCTAAGAAAGCTTTAAAACTTATCGAAATATAACTAAAGCTGAATCACAAAAAAAAATTGCTCGTTAAGTTCAAAGTGCATCTCAGGGACACCTACTCTTTAAATAAAAATATACTAGGTATTTGCTGTGCAGAATATTCACTCTTTCTTTTATTTTCTAAAACACTCTATTTTATATACAGCACTGAAAGCAAATCTGTCACCTTGTGGCTACTAGAAAAGGTCTCCTTTTTCGATTAAAAAAAACAACACATTTTTTAATTTTTAAACAAAATATTTTATTAATAATTGGCAATAGTTCTCAAGATTTTTTTGTTTTGTTCAGATTAAAATTTTTCAAAATCTCAGCGTAATATTTATAACTCCGGAAGCGCGTTGTAATTTCGCGAAGTACCTTCAATACATTTGTGATAAAACAAAATGCGCACTTAAAATTCACAATTAATTTACCGAAAAATATAATAATTGCCTTATTCTGTTCGAATATAAAAAAAAATAACTTATCTTGTTGACATTACGCACTTAATGAAGTTTTACAATACTTAAAAATACTTCAAATAAAATAATCCATCACACAAACATAAAATATGTTCTGCAACTATTATATACTATTCTTCGATTGTATTATGCACACTTATACCAACAAAAAGCTGTCAAAGGTGCTCCTTAGTGGATACAAAATGCATAATTAAAGAGCTTTAAATCTACTAAGTCCCTGATAACGAGCTGATTACGAACAGAAATTTGCTCTAAATGTCAAAGAATTCCCTGTATGAGAGCTCTAATGCGCAACTAGAGCTAATTCTAGAAGTGACGAGCTTTAAGACTTGCTCTGGAAGTGCTGTTAGAGCATTTGAACAGCTAAATTTGTTTCTTGGGGAGGTCTTGAACGGTACTTAAGTCTTGAGATCCTGAACGGTCTTGAGGTCTTGAACGGTCCTGAGGTCTTGAAATATCCTGAGATATTGAACGGTCTTGAGATCCTGAACGGTCTTGAGGTCTTAAACGGTCCTGAGGTCTTGAACGGTCCTGAGATCGTGAACGGTCTGGAGATCCTATACAAACCCACGTGGTTTGATTTTTATAAGAACAAAATGCAAAAGCTATAGCTTGTACTAGTTTGCTATATACAATCCCACGTGGCATGATTTGTGCTAGTTGGTTATATACAAACCGCCAAAAACTGCACATTTGCATAAGAATAAAATGCAAAAGCTATTAGCTTGCAGTTATTTGCTATATACAAATCCACGTGGCCTGATTTGAATTAATTGGCTATATACAAACCGCAAAAACCTGCACATTTGCATAAGAACAACATGCTAATACTATAGCTTGCAGTAGTTTGCTATATACAAATCCACGTGGTTTGATTTTTATAAGAACAAAATGCAAAAGCTATAGGTTGTAGTAGTTCGCTATATACAAACCCACGTAGCATGATTTGTACTAGTTGGCTATATACAAATCGCAAAAAACTGCACATTTGCATAAGAACAAAATGCTAAAGCTATAGCTTGTAGTTTGCTATATAGAAATCCACGTGGTATGATTTGTATAAGAACAAAATGCAATAGCTTATTAAGCTTGTAGTAGTTCGCTATATACAAATCCAAGTGACATATTTGTTTTAGGCTACCAGCTGAATGCTATATACAAACTATTTATTTAAGAGCTTTATCTTACCAATGTTGGCAGGTCTTAAAAAGGCCTTATGAAAGTTAAATCTCATTGACTGCTTTATAACTTATTCTAAAAGGCCTTAAGGAAATTGTTTTGGGTAAAAATACCAACAAAAATGTATGATTTCCATAACTAAGTCTTGTGCAAATTATATACTTCCCAAATTATGAAAATCAGACCTACTACAAGCTAAATTGTTAGTTGGGTAAAGTACAGAGTGTGAAGAAATATAAAAAAAAAATCATTTAGGTAAGCCTAGGAATCGAACTCTGGATGCCTCGCACTACCAAACCGCTCGGCCAATCTCTTAAATGAAATACTAAGCATTAAAACCGATTGACTTTCTCCTTCAAAGAATTTTAAAACTCATAATTTATCTAAAAAAAAATCTATTGAACGCGTTTTTGCCTGACGCACTTGAATTAATATAAGAGCCTTATGTTTTCATAGCACATAATTATTTATGCAAATAATAACGATGCCCACATTTTTGCAAAACAAAAAAAGCGTGCGCTCATTCGCATTATTACAAATTAATTATTACAATCACATAATACGTTTAACTTGAATTGTAAATGGTGGAAAAATGAATTCATGGCGTTTGCAATATAAGACTTTCCATATTTGCTTATATAAACATTATAGTGACCCAAGAAAGATACTAACTTTAAGGATTGCATTAATATTTCTTTGGGTCACTATTGGATATGATTAAAGAAACATCAGTTCATCGCATAGTTACGCTGATGTATTGCTAATTGATAGTCTAATAGATCAGTTATATCACCTTTGACTCCTATACCGATTTGGCTTCTCGTCAGAAGGTTTTCTGGGTCACTAAAGAAACGAAGTACACTTTAATAACTTCAATCGGAAGCAATTTTGTTAGTCGGGTGTTGTTCCATATAAACCGCCCCCTTATATCGTTTTTTCATCAATACCACTATTATAATTGAACTTGCAAAATGCATCCAATTTGTAACATTTGTAAGACTTTGTTGCTTAAAGGTTAGACCGCACACAACTGCAGCGGAACTACACTTCACGACGCGGCAAAATATTATTTGTATGAAATTGTATGAGCTACATCGCTTTCGTAAGGTACCGTTCCAGCGGTGCAGTTCTTTTTAATACTACGTTTTCATTGGAGCCGAAATGAGGTAATTTCGAAATTAGCTCATTTGGAACGTCAAATTTGTATAGGAAATGACTTTCCAAATGAGGTAATTTCGAAATTACCTCATTTCGGCTCCAATGAAAACGTAGTATAAGTACAGTTCCATCGAACGTCCCGATCTACATAGAACTGTTTTTCCAGTGCCGATTTTTCATTTTTGTTGTAATTATGTGAGACTGTGAGGTACAGTCGATCTGTTCCATGACGATTGTACCTTATAGTCTCAGACGAGTACAACAACAACAAAAAATCGGCACTGGAAAAATCGGTCAATGTAGATCGAGGCAATGCGGTCTAACCTTCAATTAAAGCACCCTGAATTTTATTATACTTTACTCTACGAACAAACCCTTTGTTTTGTTGATTTTTAAAACCTAGAAACCTAGAATTTTGTTTTGAAGTTGCATTTTTGTTTTTATTTCACATTTTCCACGTTCAAAGAAAATTTAATAATTTCATAAATATTAAAATAAAAGAATTAAAACATGTCTTCTTTATCGGGTATTCGTGTTCATATGTTCAATGAGAATTTTCTCAATGAAACTGAACAAGATGCGAACTCAGTTCTCACAGAACTTGACAAAGGTGATTAAAAAAAAAATTCAACAAGAAATGTCTATATATATTTAGTTTTATTTCCTATTTAAAGGTTTAAGATCTACAAAAATTGGAGTTCAATGCGAAGCTATTGTTAGATTTCCTCGATTATTTGAAAAATACCCATTTCCAATATTGATTAATTCTTCATTCTTGAAGCTAGCAGAGTTTTTCTGGAGTGGGTAAGTACCGGACCTAAAAAAGTAGAAAACATCAAAAATAAAAACATTTGAAAAACATTTATTATCATGATTTAGTTCAAATCTTCTTCGTTTTTGGGTCCTTAAAGTTTGCCAACAAAGTGAGAATCATTTAGATAAAATTCTAAACATTGATGCATTTGTTAAAAGAATTTTCATGGTTACCCATTCGAATGACCCAGTTGCAAGAGCACTGACGCTGCGGTAAGTTAGAAGTCACGTACTCAGTTGTTATAACGTAATTTTCACAATTATGTATTTATAAATAGAACCTTGGGTGCTGTATCAAGAGTTATACCTGAAAAGCAACAAGTCCATCACTCTATCCGCAGGGCTTTGGATAGCCACGACACTGTTGAAGTAGAAGCTGCTATCTTCGCAAGTGGCCAGTTTGCTGCTCAATCAAAGTACCTAAATAAATTCTCGTTTTCGAGCTAAATCACTAATATTTAACATATTCGCAGAACATTTGCTATAAGTATGTGCTCCAAGATAGCAACAATGATTGAATCTCTACAAACTCCGGTTAGCATGAAACTTCAATTGATTCCTGTTCTACGTCATATGCATCACGATGCGAACACTGCGGCTATGGTTAACGATCTTTGCTTGAATCTTCTTCCGAAATATCCTGCAGAAAGTTTTGTCATTGCAATTTTGGATTCCCTTACCAAATTATCGAGTCAGACTCTAATTGGAATTCCAGATCAAGTAGATTTGCTACTGACATACTTACAAGATCCTCGCAAAAAAGTCCGTTGTCAGGTTTTAAAGTCATTAACGACATTGGCAACCCAAAAGAGTGCACATTCATGGCCCAAGGGATCGCTTAAGAACCTCATAACCAAGGCAAAAACTTGTGTTGAGTGTACCGAACAGGCTTTGGTTCTGACTGTAGTTCTCACTCTCACCGAATGCCCATTGACTTGTCATTCCCTTCTCAATGAAGTCCAAAGTCCGATAATTGAGTTATGTTCGTATTGTTTGAATTTAGAAAATCATACAGCAGCGAGCCAGGCACTGGCTATTCTCAAAGGATTGGTGCTCTACTGGTAGGTTCAATAAATTCATTGAAGGTTAATAGCGTTGAATTTAAATAAGCAGAAAACATGTTCTTAGTCATGCAAACTCAACAAAACCGCCAGATGTTATTATGGAACTAATCAATATACATCTGGAGAGTCTCATTTTTTCTTCAGTTGGCAACGAAAATCATACGAAGGAGCTGAAGAAGTATCTTATTTGTGGGGTAAAACTATCGGAAGCAAACGATGAGTTTGGCGAAGACTTCATTGAAATGATCGGTGATTTATTAATTGATGAAATAAGTAAGTTGAAAACATATTCATTTGTACCTCCTACAAAATTGTCTGCTACAACGTTTTGACAGCATATCCAAAAAAGCATTCTGAGCTCTTGTGTGAAACCTTAGCGGCCTTGTCTTCAAAATTTCAACTTCGGAAGTTTACGGCTCCAAAAACTGATGCAATGGAAACTGATGATGACCAATCTAACGAGGTGGTGAATCCAGTTGCTGAACGTCTGCCACAAATTTTGAAAAAGTTGAATTCAATGCTTGATGGCGATGGCAAAGACGAGTCAAGGATTATTGAAATTCTCTCAGCTGTAATGCTTCAATCACTTATTGGATGTTTTGTACCGAGTGGTGTTTTGGATACTTTTGATCGGATTGCCTCAGTTAGCAATTGTTGGACTTTGTATCGAATCGGTAGATCAGCTTCTAGGTATTTTTGACTTCTTATGTAAAACAATCATAAATGTCTTTATTTATTCCAAAGGTATGGACAACATTTCCTGGCTGCGCGATTCTTCTTACGAATTGCAAACCATGCCTCAATGGATAAATTCCACTTCTTTCTTATTGGCGTATCGCAAATGGCCAAGGCTGAATGCATTCTAAATTATGGATTAGACTATGAAACAATGTGCCAGCACTATAACCTTTGTGATCCGAAATACACAAACAATCAACTGAAATTGATTCCGCTGATAGAACGCCTTGACATGGCCATAAGCTTGTATTGGGAGGCATTAGCTAGCTTGCGCGCAAGTTCATCAGCCACAAGTCCACTTACTTTCCAATTGGAATTTATTAAGCTGCGAGCTCAGTTTTTGCAAACATTATTTAGTGTTGTGACAGCTAAGAATGCACAAACAATTATTCCACCTCCGGCTATTGCGGCAAGTTTGGCGCAAAATTCACGAGATTATTTGCAAAAATTTGGACATGTCACCAATCAGCTGAGAAAAGTTGTAAAGTCAATCAAGGGCTGTGAGGACTCATATTTGAAGTTGTATAAAACTGCATTTGATGCTGACCCCTCAACGCTTGAATTTCTGGAATTGTAAGTATTAGATAATTCTCTAATTTTTGTTTGACTTATTTGAACTGTTTGCTCCTTCAGAACAGAATATCAATGTGCTTTGTTTGGAAACATAATTGAAGGTGTATGCTATGCATCGCCTTCAGAGCCGCCATTGTCAGTAATGAATGGACAATATCCAGAAACAAGGTAAGCAAATGAAAAATAAATAAAAATATAAAAGATTGCGAGTTTTTCTGGAGGCATTTGCATTAATCTTTTAATTATTAATATTATTTGAAAAATAATTCAACATTAAGTCAGTAGCCCAATTGAGATTTCTGTTGTGTACTACAAAAGCGTGTAGGCTCACAAAAATTTTTGAAATTCAAATTCACGACACTAGACTTAAAAAGTGAAGACATAAAAGTTGAAACGTGTCGGAGCGTAAATTTAGAAGTGACTAACTTACATATAGAATTTGGTGACATTATATTGTTCAAAAGAGATACTTCCACTACCTCTTAGTTGACCTGGGGTGTTGATTTCATAATTTTAGTGAGTGAATTCAAAACATGAAGTACTAATGGGATGTACCTATTTGTTCAATTTGTTTAATGTAAAATTTGAGCTTCCCAACCACCGTTGTAACCTATTCTTACATCCTTTAGATGGCGCTCAGAGTCCAGAGTGGACTACGGCCTCAACCAACCAGCCCCTTCAGCCATCTCGGTCCCTAGCTAGCTGCCTCCAGTTACGCACTCCAAGTTGGTTGAGGTCATTCTCCACTTGTGTGCACCACCTAAGGTGGGGTCTTACTCTACTGGGCAGACCATCAGTGGTGGATTCGAAGACTCGTCGGGCTGGTGCGTCGGTGTTCCAGCCATCTCTGCCGCTATATTTACATCTTTTTGACAAGGTCGACGTCGCTGTAAAGCCCATAAAGAAAAATAAATAAATTGGGTGGCGCAACGGATAGTGAAGAACGTGGGCTTAGTGACTAACAACTCGCAACCATTCCTGTGTGCGCGTGTCGACAGGAATGGAAGGGACCTACAATTGTATGCCGAATCCGAACGGCTAGACGAGAAGCACTTACTCATGACAAGTGATACTCTTGGAGGATTTGTCAATTTCTCGCAAGAGGCAGTAGCACTGAAAAAAACTTTTTAGTTTTTAGGTGGACGATCCCTTAAAGCACTTTGTTAAATCTTCTCCTCCATACTCCATCAATACAGACTGGACCGAAGAATACCCGACGAATTTTCTTTTCAATTGGGTGCTTGGAAAGTGTAAAGAAAAGGTTAGTGAGTGTAAAGAGCATTTGATTTGGTTAAGAAGCCATTTGGTTCAATAAATTTTAATATTTCTTATTAATTATCCGATTTCAAATATTTAACTACTTCTTTTTTAAAATGTCTTATATTATTTAAAGATTTAATTTCACTTGGAAGATTATTATATGCTTGGAGTCCTTTAAACATCATTGTGTTCTTCGCTCTAGAGGTTGCTTTGTAATCGAGTCTAAAGTTTTGGGCACTTCTAAGATTATAAGATTGGGAATCACTGATATATTTTAAATTATTGCTCAAGTACTTTGGAAGCATATTGTTTTTCATTTTAAATACAAACAATAAAACATTCAATTTAATTAGCTGCGTTATATTTAGCCAGTTAAGTTTCTGCAACATAGTGTGTATATGCGTAAGACGCGCACATTTTAAGATTACTCTCATAGCCTTATTTTGGAGCTTTTGGAGGCGAGACAAATCTCCTTGCGAAGATAAAAACAAAATGATAGAACAATATTGCAAATGAGGCTTAACAATAGCGTTATAAATTTTAACTGCAGTGTTAATGGACAGTATTTTCTGATCCGGCCAAGAAAACATATTCCGTATTAGCTTTTAGGTTTATTTTATTGTCAATAACCACTCCTTAGTACTTAAATTCATCAACACGATCTATATTTTCTCCATTAATGTGTACCACATTCAGTTCCGCACCACCATTAATACACATCCACTATGTTTTCTTGAGATTCAGTTTTAACTTATTAATAATCAGCCATTCACTTATGGATTGCAAGTCATTATTTATTTTCTCCATACATTCTATCATATTTTTCCCAGAAATGAAGAGAAGGGCGTCATCAGCAAACATACATAATTAACAGTTTTTAACAGCCAAGTTAATATCATTAATGTACAATAGGAACAAGAACACACCCAACACCGAGAGTCCTGAGGTACTCCTGTTTTCACTTCATTTGCATCAGACACATTATTGTTCACCGAGGTATGCTGTGTTCTAGCATTTAAATATGACTCAAACCATATTAGTTCATTATTTTTGAATCCATATTTTGAGAGCTTTTCAAGAAGTATTTCACGGTCAACAGTCTCGAAGGCTCTCTTGAAATCCAAAAAGACCGCAATGACAATATTTTTGTTGTCCATCTCATTTTTCCAATTTTCCACCGCCCAATTTAACGCAGTTTCACACGAGTATCCCTTTCGAAAACCCGATTGTTGATCTATTATCAAATTATTATTTTCCATATAACTCCTAAATTGTTTTTCAACAAGTTTTTCCAAGACCTTTTCATATATTAGCATATTAACTGGTCTGTATTCTTCACTTAAAATTGTATTTTTAACTTTTTGTAAAGGTATAATCAACGTTTCCTTCCACTTGCTTGGAAAACAAGCAGTTAATATAGATTTATTGAAAATTTCATTTAATATCGGGCCAAGGATTTCAAAACCGTCATAACATTTGCGCACTCATAACTTTGTAGTCTTTCTTTTTACGCATAGACTTTAAAACTTCAGTCATATATCTGTTGGGTATAGTTTTAAATCTAAAAACAGTGTTAGTGTTATTAATTTTATCAGAGTATGTTGTTTTTGGTATTTCCGCGATAATATCTTCCACACTTGTTATAAAGTATTTATTGAATTGACTTGCTGTTTCTTTACCTTCATATATCATGTTTCCACTAAATGCTACATTTATTATTTCACAAATTATTTATATTTTTCCATAATTTTTGCGAATATGCTGATTGGAAGGGAGGCGACCGTAGGTTTACTCATCTCATGGCGGCTTCGGAAGATTCAGCCTTAACATTAACAAAACCGCTGGTCGGACAAGGTTTTTCAGGTGGCAATGGGTAGAAAACGCACTTTTTCGGTTGCGTTTTTGGCTTAAGATACCTAAAACATGATGGATTTTTATAAATGGGGTATCAAATAATGAAAGCTTAGACTGCCCTCTTTACAAAAGCGGTGGTCGGACAAACTTTTATTGGTTGCTGCGGCGAGTCTGACCACTTTTTTAAAAAGAGCTATTTTTTAACCATTGCATTTAAAATGCATTTAAGTGGTAAAAGCTTTTTTCTAGGCTATATGAAATAGTTTTGCATAGTTGTCCACGTGTTAAACGCAATGGATACAAAAATAGCTGTTGTTAGCATATCGTTTTTATTATTAATTGACGAGATAGAGCAAAGAGGACGAAATGAGCAGAGAATAATAAAGCGAGTTTAAGGGACCAATTAAATCCTTTAGAGCTATCAGAACCACTGTAAGTTGAATCATTTTATTGACTCATTCAATTTTGATACAGTTTTGATCTACATACTCCATCGTTGTTATAGAGTTAACAAGCCATTGTTTAAACATTTGATAGATACCATGCCTGATTTCTTGCCTCAATCAAAGAAACCTATCGTTATTCCTCCTTTCATTAAGAAAAAAGCGCGCTTGCGTTTCTTTGCAGAAGGTGGGTATCAGACAGGAGTGGGAAAAGACCATGAGGTCGGGTTGGCTCAATCTTCCTTTTCAAAAGTCCTTTCAAATGTATTAGATTTCTTTGAGAACAAAATTTGCCCATTTGGATCAAGAGGCAAATGACCAAATGAACCAAAAGTAGAAGCATTTGGAAATCCTTGCACTGAATCGCCCATTGCACAAATCCTAATGATGGTTTCTTCCAATGAGCTGAACTTATACTCTTTGCAAGGACTCCGCCAGTCGCTTTTTTGTTTCTTAAATTTTCTGACATTTTTTTCCTCACATATTTTATTTTATTAAGCCAAACCTTAAATTATTTTTATTCTATGAAAACACCATTATAATAATTAACCGCTTATACTTTTTTCCACTCGGCAACTCATTTTACTAGAGGGCCAATGAAGTTGAGATCTCTTTCAACTTTTTTCCAAATTGTTTGAACATCTTACTTCGGTCTATATATGTAGTAAATCCATTGGTATAATCGCGGTTTTTTCCATTATGTTAATTAAAAATTCTATTTGCTTCGAATTTAACCTTATATACAACTCTTTTTTTTTTAGTTTTATTAATTGTTTTTTCTAGAGAATAACTTACATTGTTGTTTATTGTTTTGAATATCCACGTAAAATGACAGGGGAATATTCCGAGGGAAAAAGCAAAAAATTTCCCATACAAAAATTGTTCACTATAGGTATTTTTTTCTCTCGGAATTTTTCCCTAATTTCGAAAGAGGTTCACGATACCTATTTTTCGAATATGGGAAACATTTCATGGGAAACACAATTCCCGATAGCCCCAAATGTTTCGATCACCAATATCAATTTCGAGACAATCAGAACCTTCATTGTTTCTGACCTCGTTAATAACTTCAAAGTTTAGTTCTTTTTTCATATAAATCACAACTCCGCCAGTATATGAAGACTCACTTTCAACTTGATAAGAGTTGTAACCGTTTAATATTAATTCAGAATCATTTATATTATCCGTTACATGTGTTTCACTTAAGCATATTATTTGCGGTTTTTCTTCACTAGCCAGCAATTCAATTTCATTTAAGTTATTAACGAGTCCTTGGACATTCAAATACACACACTTAATTATACTAAGCTGCTAGTATAAAATTGTTTCCCTTTTTAAACTTCAATTTTCTTTCAAAAAGTAGACAATTGGCATCCCCGGAATCGTGGTTTACATCTATGTTGTTATCAACGTTGCTCAGCATCTTCTTCATTATAACACAGTCTATGCAGCGGGGGTTTTCACTCATACAATCTTTTGCTATGTGATTTTCACCACACTTTGCACATATTTCTTTCTCACTCCTACGTTTAGCCGCACTATGATTATAACCGCAAAATTTAAAACATCTTTATACATTTATATTTTCGTAACAAATACACTCATCCCATTCTTTGTTAACAATTTTTTCTTTCATTACACCTGCAAACGCTTCACCGTCAATCTCCACTATTGCATTATAAATACTCTTATTTTTGTAATACTGATTACTTTCAAGCATTTAATTTCTTTAAAAACAATAGATTTATTTTGCGCTCTCAAAGCCACTTCCACTTGATTTTCATTAAATTGATCTCTCATACCATGAATAAAAATTTTTCATCCGATTTTTGCAGGGTCCATGCTTCATACAGCAGGACCGGGATGATTAGGGTATAAAATAAGGTCTCCTGGGTTCTTTGAGAGAGGACTTTACTACTCAAATGCCTTCTAAGCCCGAAGAAACAGCGGTTGGCAAGATAATTCTTCGTTTGATCTCTGCACTGATGTCATTTTGCGATTTTGAAGTTGCACCTATCCATCGTGACGTTTTTCCCGAGTCGAAGATATTTAGATTCCTTTCTCTATGGTAGCATATACTTCGTCTTGTCCTCATTAAGAGCCAAAACCCTTTTCGACGCCTCCGATTCGCCGGTAACAGCTCGCTTAATTATCCCAATGATGTCAATATCATCTGCATAAACAAGTAGTTTAACAGACTTTTGAAAAATTGTACCTCTGTTGTTGACCTGCGAGTTGTGTATAATTGCTTCAAGGATGAAGTTAAACATTTAGCATGATAACGCGTCTCCTTGCCTCAAACCATTTTCGACATCAAAGGGTTCGGTGATGTTCTTACCAACATTGACGGAGCAGCGAGAAATTTTTGCAATTCATCAGACACTTAACCAACAAATTTCAATAACTGCATGAGTTTGTACGCCTGCCGAGCAACACTGCTGTACGGCCGAAGATTTGCAGCTTTTGTGCTTCTACGAATAGGTGAAGCTTGCGCCCCGTGTGTGGTTGCCTATTAAATCTAACGTAGTACTACCTTAAATGAAGTACCGTGTTTCACATACGAGTATACTTATACATGAGTGGTGGCGGTTTATTTTTTTTTTATAGAAAATCTGTGGGCACATTTTAAACAAAAAAAAAGTGTTTGCTTAAATCCTTTAAAATATTAGAGAAATGACCAACAATATGAATATGAATTTCCATGAGCAATATTTATGTTTTCTCTGACCAAAAAAAAAAGTGTCAAAAAGTTTTAAAATATCATCTGACTTCAAAAACCCCGTAAATTCGGTTTCCCAGTATCTGTTACAGACCAATCCCTTCGAGTCATCGAAAAAACGCACAACTAAATCCATCTGTTCCTTCTGTGCTACTTTGTTTATTGCTTGGTCAAAACATATAACAAACTCTTCACATCTATTAACTTTTTCCAAAAGTCTGTCGTGGAAATACGGAGATATACCGTGGTTAATTACATAAGAGCGTTTTTTCCTTCCGAGTTCAAAATTGTCAGCAATTTTACCATCGGGAAACATTTGTCGAACTATATAAGCTTTTTCTACCGACGAGTTTAAAAACACTTTTTGTGGAAATTATATAGATATAGACACCATCTTATCTCCGCGGAAATTGAATCAGCATTATTGAAAGTAAAATAAGTAGAAGTTGGGAATTTTGAGTATTTTTGTGGTAGTGTGCGAAATTTCTATTGTGCTTGTATTTTGAGAGCTTTCTTGAATACTGGAGGTGGGCAATGTATTTGACACAGGGAAAAAAGAATTAATTTGTTGTGACTTTGTAGTTTTGCCGTAAGGTCGATTAATTGCTCCTTTCCACTTTTGCCCATGTTGATAAGATCAATCTGTTTTTTGCACAAGCGGCAAGTTGCTTTATTTGTATTACCTTAAAAATAAAACTTACTTTAAATACAAGCAAAAACTCAAATAAAAAGTACAAGTGACCTCAACTCCAGAAATTATTGTGTTTCGCCCAAGGTATAACAGTGGGCTCTTCAGTCAGTCTGTTATACCCTACTAAGACACAAATTTTGGTCGATATTTACCGACTCTTATAAAAATCACGGCAAGAAGATACTGTGAATTTTATTATTCTAGGGGAATTTGTTTAAATTCGTGCACCCAGAAAATAATTACCCGTGATCAGGTTTTTTAATAAAGAAAAAGAAATTTGAATATTAAAATATTAAAATTACTTTGGTTTTAAGTCGAGTGAATGAATATAATTCAAATATATGATATATATATATATATATATGATATATATATATATATGATATGTATATATATATATATATATATATATATATATATATATATATATATATGATATATATATATATATGATATATATATATATATATCATATATATATATATGATATATATATATATATATATATATATATATATATATGTATATATATATATATATATATATTTATATATATATAACCAAATTTTCGTTCCCTGATTTTCCAGTCGAGTGGCAACCACAACCATGTATAGTTAAGTTTAAGCAAACAGACGATCTATACGAACAAACACAATTCTCAGGCTCTCTTTTTTCGTCTTCGATATCATAGTAATGTCAAGTGTGATCAAAATGTTTAGTGCAAATTTTTAACGAATGAAGAACTTATAAGTATTTGATATTCTATAAACCTATGAACAAGTCTGTTTTTTTGTTGGAATTTTTATTTGGAGCGTACATATGCATACAAAAAACATGGCAGGTGTTTTTAAAATCGCTATTTTTTTTTATTTTTACAATTCTTAAATAAATCTATAATCTTTTTCAGATATCTTATAAGTACATGTGGAAAAATGGAAATCGTAGCTCAAAATCTACCCCAAGAACCAGGAAATGGTAAAACTATAACAAACAGGGTAATTCATAAAAATCAAATGTTTTAAATTATTTTTAGCATAGTCAATAATTACAAAAAAAAAGCGCTAAATTCGCAAAGCGCGATGTAGTTCTGCATTTTTAATATGTTGTTTGGGCGTGTTAGAGTATTCTATAGCCAAGTTTGCAACTTCGAAAAACCTGTGCTCGCTGCAGGAAAAATGTAACAGCGAAAAAAACGCTAAATTCAACACATTTTTTCCTTTATAACTTTGGAAATATGCAACTTAGAAAAAAAACCGTCCACCATACTTGTTTGTTATAAAAATTTCTACAACACAACATTAGTTTTAAATTCATGCATGTTTTATTTGTGTTGCTATCTATCCATGAATTAAAAAACAAATTCTGAAAAACTAAGTAATTTTGAAGCCCTCAAGAAATTGGTCAAACATTCTCCAATTCTGCTAAAAATTTGGAGTCAAGTAGTCTATAGTATTACAAGACGAAATTCGAAAACTTGATTTAAATCGGTCCAATAGTGTTGGAAAGAAACATGATGTTAACTAAGTGCAACAAGCAATGTTTGCATCATTGCTGTGGTTTAAGTAGGACACTTAAGTTGGCACTCGAAATGGAGGAACTATTTTGATAAAATATAAAATCAAACAAAAGAAATATATGTATAACTTTCTATAAACTTTATGTTTTAATTGTCAACTGGCAGACAACTTAGGCCACGCTCAAAAATGAATGTTTATTACTAATTAATATTTTGTAAAACTTAAAGAAAAATAAATCATTTATTAATCATTTTTGTTCACGTACATTGAACCCTTGACTATCATTACATATAGTTATAATATTTATATCTTTTTTTAAGCAACTTTTATAGCGATTTTAAAAGTGCCGAAAATTGTTCACCTTTCAAGTAAATATGTAATATCGTGAACATTTCGAAACTTTTAAAATCACTATAAAAGTTGCCTAAAAAAGATATAAATATTATAACCATATTTTATGATAGTTAAGGGTTCCAAGTACGTGTACAAAAATGAGTACCAACTTAAGTGTACTACTTTGAATACAGCAATGATGCAAACATTTCTTGTTGCACTTAGTTAACATAATGTTTATTGCCAAAACTATTTAACCGATTTGGATCGAATTTTCGAATTTCGTCTTGTAATACTTTATACTATTTGATTCCAAATTTTAAGCAGAATTTAACATTTTTGGCCTATTTTTTGTCTCCTGGTTAGATAGCAACACAAATATAACATGCATGAATTTAAAACTAATGTGGTCTTGTACAAAATTTTATAACAAACAAGTATATTTTCAAAGTTATAAAGGAAAATGTCGGAAAAAATGGGGTGATTTTAGCGATTTTTTCACTGTTGCATTTTTTGCAACTTAGCTACAGACTACTCAAACATGCCCCAACAACATATCAAAAATGCAGAACTACATCGCGCTTTGCGAATTTATTGTCGAATTTGACTGGGCTATTTAGCTTTTTTGGATTGATAATTATTTACAGAAGAACTAAGGATTGTTTTACAAATATTGTATAAAGAATGCAACATAAGATCGATTTTTTTTATTACAGCACATGGATGTTATAACTAGTGAAATTGAACTTATAGTAAAAACTCCCATATGTATGCCAAGATATTTCTTCCAAACACTTCAAGCTACACAAATAAAACTATCCGTTAGTCCACAGCCACGAGCACCTGGAGAGCATATAATTGTTCAGTCAGGTAGTAATTTGGTTATTAAAGTCGAAGGAGTTATTCAGCATTATGGAAAATGTCCGAGCTTATTCAGATCTGTAGATTCTGTTCAACTAAGTTTAACATCACAATTAATGACTCCACGTGCGAACACTGAGTGCATTAAGGTAAATGAAAATTATCATAATCAACTGTGTGTGTTGTTTAAGTTAACCTAATTTTTTGTTTGTTTGTCTTTTTAGCCGTCTAGTGACACAGTTACATTAACTCAAACAGTGAAGCCCCAAAGAGATTTCTTATCTGGTAGTTTTCTTTTGCCTATTTCAATTGGTGGTCAATGGAATGTTACACTGGAAACGTTTGTCATTGATGAAGTTGGAATAACTTGGAGCACAGGACCAAAGAGGTAAAATAAAATTTAAAAATAATTTAATTAGAATATGACATTATTATATCAATATTTTTATTTGCAAGTTCTATGATTGTTCGCGTCCTAGATGATCCTAATAAACCTCAACCAGCTTCTACGTCAACTAGCAGTATTCCAGCCAGGCGGTTCTAGTTTTAAAATTTACTGAATTACACTTGATCTTATGCAATAAATAAGACTACAAAGGTAAATCTTTTATTTCCTCTAATTCTGAAAGGATTTGCTTCAAATGCATTTCCAATTTCGGTTTTATATTCATCGGTTCTTCGTTTTTAACAAATTCACGTGGGCTTGGGATAACGAAATTGGCTTATAAATTCACAACAGATTTTTGGATTCTCAAGTTGTTTAAAAGAATACTGCAGACTTTTGACCTTGCCACCTGAAGTAACTTATCCGAACTTGTGTTAGGCGTGTTCAGGAGAAGGAGAATTCAGAAGGTCACAGCAATCTCAGTTGCCTGAACAGAATTCCTCAACAAAAATTCGGTTTGCTGTAAAAATACTGAGGAACACAAATTTTGGATCTCCTTTTGATGGGGCTTAATTTTTTATATCTCGTTTTCCTGAACACTAGTTAACTATGACAAAATTAATTTAATCCTTTTTGGAAAATTCTGCAAAAATCACTCTGAAAATGTATCTGCTATTTTGAAGACGAATTTACACTTGAGCCCCGTTTATTGTATATAACATTTAATCAAAAACTATTTTTTTATTTGACGCAATCGAAATATGTAAAAACAATTTAAATTATTAAGTATAGAGCAGTTCTGCTAGGATATCTTCGGTAAAGAGAGGTTTTGATGGTTGCGGTCGGTTTGGTTGTTCCTATTGCCGTTCTATTTGCGTCAAAAACGATATTGATCGATTTTGTCGGTTCAATATAGTGGATATGATGGCTGTGGTTGGTATGGCGAGTCTGGATAGTATTCATTTGTTCTGGTATTGGAAGGATCTAAATCGCCGCCGGTCGATTTTCATTAAAAATGGTAGCTGCGTTCTTGCTTTGGCGAGTCAGGATGATATTCATTTGTTCGTGTATTTGATTTGTCCAGATTATCTGTAGTTTGCCGAGCTACACGAATTGGGATTATTCTTGCCCTGTCACGATCTGGGCGGTATTCTAGAGTTCTGATGGGAGGCGAATCCCTTCCCGGTCTGTACTCCAATGTTCTAATTTGAGCAAAGGCACTTTCTAAAGCAAGTGCCAAGAAACATGCTAACAATAATTTTGATGTCATCGAACTTAAAAACTTTTGTAAGCTGATAATTTTAAACTGATGATATTTAAAAGAAAAACTTTCGCTTTTATACCTTCATATTTGTTAATGATCTCCTCTGAATGAGATAACGTTTGGCGGGGAATACCAACAATTTGAGTTTTTTGTCACAACACGGTGATTTTTCTATAGAAAACAAAACAAACACAACACGGTGATTTTTCTATAGAAAACAAAGGAAAATTTTAATACTTTTATCAATATTATAATCTATTAAGAAATTCGTATTTATTTTTAGCTGTGTTTTTTGAGAGAGTTACTAGCAACTCAGTAAAAGTTTTACACGGAAAACACTAAAAAAATTCTCTATAATAATTTGTTTTGTTATTGTTTTGCGTGTAAACATTTTGCTGAGTTACTAGTCACTCTTACAAAAAACACGGCTATTATTGTTTTATATTTGTATAATTACAAGATAATTTAAGTTAAAATACTTTTCTTCGCTAACATTTATAAATGCTTCTTACGATATAGTTGAAATAAATAAAATAGTTTTTTGTATTATTATATTAGTAGACTAGGCACACATCTTCCACGCTAAATGGACATGGAAAAATGTTCTTTTTTATATTAAGTGGTAGGTTTTGCTTCTAAAAAATAAACATTTTAACCTGTTGCGATTAAGAAATATATACTAAAACTGATTGTTAAATCGCGATTTGAATTTAAGTTAACTTAACTTTGACTTAACCTTGACAGCAACAATTAAAAAAATATAATTTTTCTCATTGGATTACTTATTGTCTTAAAATATTCGCAACATTTTGTTCGTTATGTTGATGAAACTTGATCTTATGTAATAAATAAGACTACAAAGGTAAATGTTTTATTTCTTCTAATTCTGAAAGGATTTGCTTCAAATGCATTTCCAATTTTGGTTTTATATTCATCGGCTCTTCGTTACAACTTAACTTTGACGTAACCTTGATAGCAACAATTAAAAAAATATAATTTTTCTCATTGGATTACTTATTGTCTTAAAATATTTGCAACATTTTGTTCGTAAGCAATTATTTTTCTGGGCAAATATTTTTCTTGTACACAATTATATTTTAAAACAAAAAATATTTGATTCAACTGTCTTGTTTATCATAATTAATAATAAAAGAAAACAAATAAACACGTACAAAATATGCAAGTACACAACGAAATTAGCTTTTCGCATACAAGAAAATCACCTTGGTAAGTAAAGTAATTTGTAGGTACTCCCCCGCCATTTGTGATGTAAAAGTTTCCAGAACGTACGAAATCTTAAAGGTATAAAAGCTAACAGGTGCGTTCAAATAACAATCATTTGTCTTGACAACAATTTAGTACGATGACACCAAAATTGTTAATAGATTGTTTCCTGGCGCTTTGGATATTTCCTTTGCTCAAATTAGAACATTGGAGTACAGATCGGCAAGGGATTCGCCTCGCATAAGAACTCTGGAATACCACCCAAATCGTATTTCATTCTTTGAAATCCCAGTCAATTGACTTATCTCTGCGAATGCAGTTAAATACTTCTTCTAAGTATTTTTACTCCAAAGATTAATTCGCAGTCAATTTTGAAGTCTTTTATATTGCAATCATTTTGAGCAGTTAAAAGACTTTAAGTTAAAAGAATGCAATACTAAAGACTTATTGAATTCTTTTAAGTCTTTTATAAGTCTTTTGCATTGATTGGATTCTTGAAGTCTTTTCAAAGTACTGCAGTCTTTTGACTACTTTGAAGTCTTTTTCTCTTGGAGTCTTTTTATTTATTGGAGTTTTTTTCTGATTTAAAGTTTAAAAATACAAACAAAAAAGACTTCAAAGTAGTCAAAAGACTGCAGTACTTTGATAACATTCAAAAGAATGCAATTCAAGAATGCAATAAATGCAAAAGACTTATAAAAGACTTCAAAGAATTCAATAAGTCTTAAGTATTGCATTCTTTTAAATTAAAGTCTTTTAACTGCTTAAAATGATTGCAATATAAAAGACTTCAAAATTGACTGCGAATTACATTGTGAAGATAAAATACTAGGGTGAATTTAAAATACTTTAAAATAAGTCTTTTTATTCAATTGATGGTAATACTAAAATGATTGCATCCTTTCCCAACTCTGCAAATGAGTACCATCATGATTCGACAAACCAACCACAGCCATCCTATCCAGTATATCGTACGGACAAAATCGATCAAGATTGCACCTATCGTTTTAGACGCCAAGCGCCCGATAATTTGGATTCTTCCAATACTAGAACAAATACCATCCCGATGCACCAAACCTACCGCAACCATCACAACCTGTTTACCGGACTGATAATATAGAAGAGGGACGTAGCTATGGATTTTAAGCTGTTTTTTTTTTCAGGGCAATTTGCTGTTGTGGCAGCACATAAGCGAAATGCAACATCGATCTAAATTTTAAAAAAATACGTCTTCTTACATAATATTTACCAAAAACAGTTACAAAAATATATTTATTTTATTTACATCAAAAATAATAAGCAATGTTACATAGTAGTCATAGAAATTAGTTAACGTTTTTTTTTTTTTGCTATACAATAGTGTCATTTGGAAGTGGCTTTAATTTCGTTAAGTTTCTTTTTCAACCAAATAGAGACAATATTTTCTGTTTAGAATTTGATGTGTTGCCTCAACACAATTAAATTTGATACCCGATTCTTTGTAGTGCAAATATGTTCTTACAAATTGCCTATTAGTTTCATGAACGTGTGGATGTTGTAAATACTCAGCCACGGGCATCCACTGAACTTTACTAATTTCTCGTGGACAAGCCTTAAGTTCCGATGTTATGGGCTTAAGAGCAATAACAAAATATAAATCGGAACATCCAAAACTACCACCATGTGATTGTCGAACACCAATGACAGTGTCAAAAGTGGTTTCAACGCCGGTTTCCTCACGAACTTCACGGATTGCTGCATCCACAAAATCTTCCTCTAAAAACAAGAACAAAATAATAACATTTATATATATATGTATTTATGTTGTTATTAAATTAACAGTAATTACTTGGTTCAACGTAACCACCCGGAAGTTTCCAGCTTTTTGGTATTAGTGCATATTTGTCACTCACAGCAAGTATTTCATTTTTATCGTTAACAACCAATCCGCCAACTCCACATAAAGTATGCGCAAAAACTGGTACATTAACGGTTTCATTCGTCGGTAACCATCTAAACAGCATCACATAGCCATTTTTTGCGTGATGAAAATCGAATCCTCGCTGGGAAAAAATTGATGGTATTTTATATTTTGTATTTAACTTATTACATAAAAATAAATAAAACCAAATTCATCTAGAAGACATGTACACTTAAGCTATTTCCTACACTGATGATATTTAAAAGATTCTTTTAAAACCTTGTTAAACATTTTTCAATGTTACTGAAAAATGTATAACCGGATAGACCATACTGCGGTTCTAAATGAATTGCGATACCACCAAGTGGGATCACTCAAAACTCATATTTGTCGATTATTTTTTTTTTTTTCTTCAAATTATTTTATTTCATTTCTAAGCAATACTTTCGAATACTAATCTTGCAACTGTTTGATTTGTGAATTATAAACAAATAATCGGTAAATGTAATATGTAGGTCGGATTCATGTTGATATTTACTAAAAATACTCATTTTCTCTAAAATGAATTCAAAGTGCGTACCTACATCTAAATTAAACGCACTGTTATTACACATTCATCACTATAATCACCTTAGTCAATTCAGGCACATATTGTGAGTGCTCCGTTTGTACTTTGAACCATATGCCTCGTCGTCCATTCTCAATCCAATAATCGATAGATTCTGTAGGCCAAACAATTAAAAGGATTAATTTGGTATTGTTTTTTTTTGTATTAATGTGTGATCAACAACACATTATTATTAGTTTGACCTAGAAATGACACTTACTTTGTAGTTTATCGGCAAAATCGACACTTCCGTCATATTCCTCACTAGAATCCACAGTTACCCCATTGAATCTGTCAGATTTTCCTCGAAATATTCCATCAGGTGTATCCATTATGCGTTGATATCTGAAACAAAATATAAGTTCACACAAATCCTTGTCGTAAATAAATTATATATGTGTATACATAAAATTATGAAAGTTATTACTTATGGAAACTTTTTGAACTCAAATCTCTCTGCACTTGAAAATTTGTTGGGGAAATAGTTGTTGTATTTATTGACGATTGCTTGGCTATGCTCAATAGACAACCTTGATTATTTAATAATACTCGTTTGAAGGTAGTGGTCAAACTAAATTTTATGAAGAGTGCGCTGTTTGGGCTAAGAAGTCTAGACATTTGATAGCTGGAGAAGGGTTATTTTACATTCCTATCAAAACAATTAGTTTGATTTTCTATTCAAATTTTATAAATATTTCAGTTTTGCAATTTACACCCTCTATTCAAATGGAAATTACTGTGCAAACTATGTATTTGATAGATCTTATCTATTTAGAAGAAAAATCACTTTAATCAAGATTTTATTATTTTTCTTCATCCTCTAGACTTTTGTTTTGCTCATGCTTTTTTGATAGCTCATTTCTGACAGCTCTTTTATCTGGCATGCATGTCAGATGTTTTCATAAAATGGTATTGCCAGAAGTAAAGTTTATAGCATTTTCAAACCAAATAGCCCAGTCAAATTCGACAATAAATTCGCAAGGCGCGATGTGCAACTTCGAAAAACCTGTGCTCGCTGCAGCAAAAATGCAACAGTGAACAAAACAACGCTAAAATCACCCCATTTTAGCGACATTTTCCTTTATAACTTTGAAAATATGAAACTAACACCCCGACTCCACAGGTCATGAACAATGGCAAGACTATGGAACATGTCTAAAAAAAATCCCATGGAGTCGCAAAAATCCATGTCCAAGCAGTGACATATCCATACAAATCTGATTGTGGATTGGATTGTAGATTGGATTATGGACATCGTTCATGACCTGTGGAGTCGGGGTGTTAAGAAAAAACCATCCAATAAAAATTTGTTTGACGGCTTTCACACAAGGAAACTGAGTTGCCAGAAACTGGCTAGTTTGTGGGCGAGAAGGGTGTGAGGGGAGATTTGTTGTTTTCCTTTTACGCCCTTCTCGCCAACAAACTAAAAATCGCCGGCAACTCAGTTTCCTTGTGTGAAAGGGGTCTTTGTTATAAAATTTTCTACAAGACCACATTAGTTTTAAATTCATGTTATAATTGTGATGCTATCTAACCATGAATTATAAAAAAAAAATCTGAAAAACTAAGACCCCTTTCACACAAGGGAACTGAGTTGCCGGCGATTTTTAGTTTGTAGGCGAGAAGGGCGTAAAAGGAAGACAACAAATCTCCCCTCTCACCCTTTCTCGCCCTCAAACTAGCCAGTTTCTGGCAACTCCTTCCCGTAGGCATTTGAATGTGACCTCAGTTTGAGGTTGTTTTTTTATGTTTTCGGGGGTTAGTTTTTGCAAAATCCGGTTAACAAATTTTGATCCATTTTTTTTAAACAATCGGCTCTACAATAAAAGTTACAAATCTAAGGAAAAAATGTTTCAAGTACATAAATGTTGTTCCATATTTTCTATCGAATTTATTCATGAAAATCGGTTAATAACTTCCCGAAATATTGTCAATTGTTTTTTAAGTAGGAAGCGCGCGCGCTCAATTGAGGCAACGCGAGTAGGAAGAACGTGTTATCGTAGTTATCGTGAAAATTGTCATAGAAGAAATTATTCTCTAAATTCTAACAAAAATTTTCGATTGTATTCTGTCTCAATTGAATAATTAGATTCTAGTACGGGAGGCGACCGGTAGGTTTACCTATCTCATCGCGGCTTCAGAAAAGAATGATGCCAATTCATAGCTTTAGTCTTAACATTAACAAAACCGCTGGTCGGACAAGGTGGTTCAAGTGCCAATGGGTAGAAAACGCACTTTTTCGGTTGCATTTTTGGCTTAGAATACCTAAGACATGATGGATTTTTATAAACCGATCATCAAATGAAAGCTAAGACTGCCCTCATTACAAAAATGTCCTCATACAAAAGACTTTTGTTGGTTGTTGTGACGAGTACGACCGCTTTTGTAAAAACAGTTATTTTTGTATCCATTGCGTTTAACAGGTGGACAACTATGCAAACTATTAAAATATTAAATACATTTTAAATGCAAAGGTTAAAAAATAGCTATTTTTACAAAAGTGGTCGGACTCGCCGCAATAACCAACAAAAGTTTGTCCGACCGCTGGTTTTGGCAAGGCAAAAAATGCCGTGTGGCAAAAAAAAAATTCGGGTCACAAAAAAATGCCGCGGGGCTAAAAAAACCGGGTTTCAAAAACAAATCTCGCGGGGCAAAAAAATGCCGCGGGGCAAAAAAATAAAATGCCGCGGGGATACAAAAAAAAATGCCGCAGGCAAACAAAAATCCCGGATGGAAAAAAAGTGCCGCGGGGTAAAAAAAAATGCCGTATGTCAAACAAAAAAATGCTGGGGGCCAAAAAAAATGCCCCGATTAATAATATCATTTTCGTGATCTAGGAAGTGCCACCTTCCATAGATGTATCATTTTTACGAAAACTTAAAGTTTGAAAAATTTACTTGTTCTTTATCTTTAAACTCGATTATCTCGTAAGTTTTTTATTCATAGCTTTTCGAGCGTTAAGCCAGAACCATACATGAGTCGTGTGTTGTGTTGTGGAGTCGTGTGTCGCTATCGCTACAATGTTTTTCATATGCTTAGAACCGTGTTTGTCTCGTGTGTTGTGTTGCAGTGTGGCGCATAAAATATATGGAATGACAGCGACACACGACTCCCCAACACAACACATGAAACAGATGTGGATCCGGCTTTAAGCTTGCCGTTGGTTTTTTAATAGCCCTTCCACACTACCCCACTGCCCTTCAAGCAAAATCACGGACCCGAATTTCTCGGTTCACTTTGGAATCACTTGGGACTCCAAAAAAACTGAGTGTCTCACACACATTAACAAATTTTCTGTGTACGCATGTAAGAATAAGAACAAGAACCGAGAGAATTTTTTTTATGCACGGAGAAATAGAGAGAATACAGTCATTTTGTTTTAATTTTCACCACCTTTTTTTTTAGTTCAGTTTTGTAGGTAGCGTGGCGAAGACCATTGCTTTTTTATCTTTTTTTCTTGTGAAAACTTTAAGAAATTTCCAATCAAAAATACAAGTTTACTGTTTGTTATATGTATATGTTAGATTGTGGAAATATATAATGTACCTTTTATGATTGATAAATAAAAATATGTCTTGAAATGAACGAAATTCTGTTTTTTTTTTTTTTTTTTTGTATGCAATGTAGAAACTCGACTAGATGGGGAAGATTCATTCATTTTTGTTGGTCCGTTTTGGATTCCATTTAGGCTCCGTTTTCTCGGAGTATGGTGAATTGGAATACTCTCTCTCTCTCGCAATACATTCACATAATGGCTCCGTGGTGATTCTAATTTCCATACTAATTTAATCCGATTTGGAATCGTTTTGGATCCGGTTTTGGGTCCGTTTATGAACTGGTTTCTGATCCAAAACGGACTCGCTTGCTTGAAGGGTGTGTATTAATACATGTCAAATTGAAAGTGGGAAAGAATTCCACTCGACTGCCAAACTTGTGGGAAAGAAATGGCTTTTCATATTTTGCTTCCACACTTGCTTGTATTAATACATTACCTTAACCTAAAAAAAAGTGTGATAGAATGTGGGATAGAATTAAAACCATTCCTAAAATTCTTCGTGTATTAACAAATGTCAAATCGTGTGGGATAGAAGTTGGGGTTGTGTAGGCTGGGCTGCCATATTTTGTTTCCACACTATTTTAGGTACATGATTTGTTTACCACTTTTTTGACATGTATTAATACACAGTGGGCTAGTGTGGAAGGCCTAATAATCATAAAATCTATGAGTTTTTCGCTTAAATTGTCGTTGATTTTTATTATTATTACATTCATTCAAAAAAAATAGTAAAACGTTATGTTTATTACGCATTTTCTGGAGAAAATTGTCCCCAAAGTCAAAAAATTAGCATGGGCAGGAAAAATGGAACAAGCTTAAAACTGGATAGAATGTGGGATAGAATTAAAACCATTCCTAAAATTCTTCGTGTATTAACAAATGTCAAATCGTGTAGGATAGAAGTTGGGGTTGTGTAGGCTGGGCTGCCATATTTTGTTTCCACACTATTTTAGGTACATGATTTGTTTACCACTTTTTTGACATGTATTAATACACAGTGAGATAGTGTGGAAGGCCTTTAATAATCATAAAATCTATGAGTTTTTCGCTTAAATTGTCGTTGATTTTTTTTTTATTATTATTACATTCATTCAAAAAAAATAGTAAAACGTTATGTTTATTACGCATTTTCTGGAGAAAATTGTCCCCAAAGTCAAAAAATTAGCATGGGCAGGAAAAATGGAACAAGCTTAAAACTGGATATCTTAAGACTGAAATGAGGTATGAAATTTATTTAAATGCAATTATAAAGGCTGGTATTTCTTCTAAAAATAAAGGCCTAAGCGAAGTTTCTATCATTAGTACTCACAGCTAAGCTACCGTTAACATGGGTCAGGGTGCACCAAAGTAAGACTTTTCTTAAATCCCCGATAAATGATATCAAAATTGGAGATAGGACATTACTGTAGAACGGTTTGTTTCTTAGAATATAGGTGCCCAAGAATCATGCCCTAAAATACTATTGACGAATTAAGGGACATCCTGTATAATAATTAAAGTCAAATATATCTGATTGAACATTAAAATATAAATCTAGAATAAGCAGTCGTTGACATACGGGCGGCGGCGGCCGGCGAGACAATAAAGATTGCAATAAAGAAATTGCACTAAACTGTTCTCTCTTTTTTAACTCGCGTGTCGACAGGAATGGAAGGGACCTACAATTGTATGCCGAATCCGAACGGCTAGACGAGAATCAATTATTCATGACAAGCGATACTCTTGGAGGATTTGTCAATTTCTCGCAAGATGCAGTAGCCCTGAAAAATTTTGTTTTATATTTTAGGTGGACGAGGCTTGGAAGTGAACCCAGACCTATGTTTATATAGCATGGTGCTTAAAATGACGGGTACACAAATTGGGAGGATGAAGACGAATTCCAGAGAATAAGAATGAGGAAAATGCAATTCGATGAGGGCACTACTCCAGAAGTTCGATTCAACATGAGACAGAAAATGAAGTATGATTGTTTCAATCCAATAATAGATATGTAATGTGATATCTGAGCTCAAAAGCAAAAGCTCCAGTTGGGCGACACTGATTGTAAACAAATAGTCGAAGCTTTGGCACACGACTTGGATGAACAACTTGGAGAAGAATGTCTTCAGTTCAAGGAATTTTTGTACATCAAAAATGTTAAAACAAAAACAACCATATTCAACAAGTCCAATGTAATAATGCTAAGTCTTCTACTTGGCTGATGTATTTCAGTAGTATATAGAATTTGAATTATAAAACACACTCATATGTAAGCAATGCCAGGCCACGGGTAACAAAATTTCCAACAATGCTTGATAAGAAATTCTAATTGGGTTGGATATAGTTCACAATTGATTTTCGCTGTAAAATTGATGTAAGCTGGACTGAACTTAATAAAAATTGCGTCTTGACAAGGCCCTCACTGTCAACTGAAGAGTCCAAGTGAGAACGCCGGGACGAAACGCCAGTTTGTATGGACTAAAGGCCGTTAAAAGCTATATTGAATCAAAAACAACCATGTTTGCTTAAATTGTTTTGGAGGAATTAATTGTTGCCAAAAATCTAATTTTCTCATTTCAAATACACCGCATTGAAAATTTTCTTATCAATATCTGTCGCAAATGAAACAGTAGAACATGGTTTTTCTGCCTTAAAACGCATTAGAAACTTTCTGCGCTGTTCTTTGAGCCAATGGAAGCTCAAAAGCCTAGCTGTCATTGGAATTACAAATGATATTTCAAAAACCATCGATATTGATGCAATAGCCGATCGGGTTTCATCTTTAAAAGCACGTCGTAAAATTATATAAAAAAAAATATTTCCTCCTATAGCTATAAAAAAAGACCTGAAAGTTTAAAAATGCCACGTTAAATTGATTACTACAAAAATGTTTTAATGAAAGATATTTAATTACCTATACTATTTCATATTTTTCTTGACAAATTTAGGCGCTATCATTATAATCATTGTTAAGTTGCTGTGGCACTTTGCCAACTACTATTTTTTTACGGATACCAAACAGTGACAAAAATTTTAGGGCGGCAGAAAAAAAAGTGCCAAGGTGTAAATTATGTAAAAATGGCTAGTGGTATCTTGGCTGTCTTCGCCGTGAAGCAGTCTAGAGAAGTATTCTTTCCAAATCTTCAGCACTCTCATCTCGGCAGGCTTGTATCCTTAGGTAGATCGTTTCACCCTTTGATACAATTTTCGAACATCACACCATCACCGATAGATAGACCCGACCGCCCGCTTCTTGTGCTCTCTCTTTTTCCTCCTGAGAAGTCGGCGTTTCTCTTTTCTTTTCAGCCCGTAGAGCTCCCGGGCTACTCTCTCAGCAGCTCTTGTTCGAGTCTGCAGCACTGTCTGGTAGGCCTCGTTCTTAGCTTCATGCGCCAGCCGGCACTCTTCATCGAATATCGTAGCCTAGCTACCAGTGAAGTGATCCGAGTAAATGTTGGCCCCTCGGAACGTTCAGACATCCAAGATACTGGAAACATGTCTCGCGTCTATCACAACGGGGTCGATTTCTTTGACGGTTCGTTGATCACGCGACCGCCAGATCCCCTTGTGTATATTGAGTTGTGGGAAACAGGTGCTTGAGATGATAATTTTTCGCCCTGCCGCAAAGCCTGCCAGCCTGTATCCGTTACCGGTAGTTTCACGCTGCACCTTGAAGCACCCGCCGCACAGTGGTGCGCTTTGTATGGGAGAGCGGAAAACAATCTATTAAATCTGATAATATTTTGCAGACATGTTTGGGTTGCTGTAACACACATTTCTACAAAATTTGGTCAGGTCCGTAGCCAAGAGGGGTCAAAGGGGCGTATGACCCCCCCTGAAACAATGTATTTCATGGTTTTACTTTCTTCTTAAAAAAGTGTAACCTATTTTATATTCAGTGTTGCCGTTTTGACCTGTTTCATGTCTGTTGACATCGCTGTTGACATGAAATGAAATACAAATCTTGTCAAAAGTGTTTTGACTTGTTTTTGACTTTATTTAATAATTCCCCTTCAAGCAAAATCACGGACCCAAATTTCTCGGTTCACTTGGGACTCCAAACAAAATGAGTGTCTCACACATATTAACAAATTTTCTGTGTACACATGTAAAAAGAACGAGAATCGAGAGTATTTTTTTTTTTAAGCACCGAGAAATAGAGAGAGTATAGGCGAAGTATACAATCATTTTGCCTTAATTTCCACCACTTTTTTTTAGTTCAGTTTTGTAGGTAGCGTGGCGAAGACGGTTGCTTTTGTATCTCTTTTCTTGTTTAAACTTTGAAAAATTTGAAATGCAAGTTTCTATTTATTAAATGTAAATTTATATTTGTGGAAATATGTAATGTTTATAACATTTGGGTTGGGTTTTGGGTATGCCTCAATTCATTCATTTTTCTTGGAAACGTTTTAGATTCCATTTGTTTTCGGTTCTCCGAGTATGGTGAATTGAAAAACTCTCTCTCCACAATACATTCACATAATGGCTCCTTGGTGATTCTAATTTCCATACTAATTTGAGCCACAAAACGCAGTTTTTCGATGCATTTCAACTTCAGTGTAGGCCGAGTGTAATGTGTTATACTATGAACTGGAATCACTGATCTCTATAATACACTGGATAGTGTATTCCCACTGATCTCTATAATACACTGGATAGTGGATTCATATAAAAATCTTGAAGCAAATTGAAGGAAAATTATAACAGTGCAAGGATACAACTGTTGACAGTTGTCAATTTTTTTTTTTTAGTTTATAACAGTTTAAATTGTATTAAAATGGTGGTTTTTGTTTACATTTTTTTATTAGCTGATGTTTTTCGCGAGTGAGTAAGTAAGTTATTTATAATAGATCATATAAAAAAAGATTTTATTTGATTTTTTCATAGTTTTCTTCGATATGAAACACAAAACATTATCAGGAATATTTCATTCTCAGAAAAGCGCTTCATCATTAAACCGATTGACAAAAAAAGCGCCAGACTTTGTGTTCTTTGCCCCATGCGTCAGGATCAATAAGAGAATTTTGGCCCTATGCATGGGTAACCATGAATTGTATATGCGTCGTCGCAAACCAGACACAACTGATGCCCAACAAATGAAAGCACAAGCCAGGGAGGAGAAGAATGCCAAGCAACAGGAACGAGAAAAGCTGCAATTGGCTATGGCAGCCCGCAAACGCGCCGAAAAGAAACAACGGGAATACGAAAACCGTCTCAAGCAGATGCAAGAGGAAATGGAACGTTCACAAAAGGACCTCATGGAGGCACAAGAGATGATTCGTCGTCTTGAAGAGCAATTAAAACAATTGAAAGCGGCAAAGGACAAACTCGAACTCCACCAAATGAGCTACAATCAATGTTGCAACGTCTCGAAGAGGCTAAACACATGAAACAAACCGAGAAAATCAAACTCGAAGAAGAAATCCAAGCCAAACAGGCTGAAGTATTCCGAATTTAAGAGGAAGTCAATGCCAAGGACGATGAAACCAGACGGCTGCAAGCTGAAGTTAAAGAAGCAAGGCTAAAACAGGCTGAAGCTGCTGCTGCTTTTAATTTAATTAACAATTTTATAACATTTTATAAGACGCGTACTACGGAAAACGTGCGCTCGGTATATATTTTATCTGTTAAATACGCAGAAACAATTCTTAAACTGAATTTCTTCAACATGTATTTAAGTTTGAGAGAAATATTACAATTTTTAATGAACACTTATGAAAATTAATGGAAAACAATAGCAAATTAAACAATTTTATTTATGTTTTGTTTTCGTTTGCGTTTGTACTACAAACAAACCAAACCAGTGCTGTCAAACAAACAGCTGATATCAATGCACGAATTTTTGTGATGATAAAAAACTATCTCTTTCTTTCCTTCGGTAAAAAAAGAGACAAAAGTGTGCAAGGATACAATTGTCAGATTCAATTTGCATCAAAAAAAACTGTTATACGTATAGGGAATCCAGTGTATTATAGAGATCAGTGTGTATTCCTTACAAATATAACAGTTTTGTTTGACTCCAATTGAAGATGACAAGTACGCGCCAAGTCAACTATTTGACGTCTGCCAGTCGCAAAAAGAAAGTATTGGCCTCGTTCACTAACCAATGGCCGCGTTCGGATACGTAAAAAAAGCTATCTGGATTTGTTCGTGTTCTAATGCCTAATACTACGTTTTCACTGGGCCAAATGAGGTAATTCCGTTGCAAATTTCCAATTCAGATCCGAAAATACCTCATTTCCCATACAAATTCTTGTTCTCAAATGAGCTAATTTCAACAAAACGAAGCTAATTACAACAACACGAACAAATCTAGATACCTTTTGCGACGTACCCGAACGCGACCAATTTGTAGTTTTATGGTCATTTGACATCAGGCAGCTAGGGATGAGCTTTGTTCATCGATGTTGGGAAAATATATGATAGACGAAAAAACATCGATGTTAAAACATGTGAAACATCGCAACATCGATGTTAAGATTGAGCACATCGACAGCTAAAAAATTGCAAAATAATTCAAATAAAAACAAAAATGTAAAATAAAAAATCACTTATCAGAAAAAAAATAATTTATAAAATAATACCCGTGTTTTCTTGGCATTCTATAAATAGTACAGTAGAAAATTACAAAAAAAAAGCATCCGCAGAAGACTGGTTTTTGTATTTCAAAATTGGTTTAACTGAAAGAACACCTGTCAGAATATTAAAAAAAATATATATATTTCTGAGAATTAGAAGCAGTCAAAATTAACTTCACGAAAAAAGTAATCAACATTTGTGAATGAAATCACCAAAAATCCATTCGAGACTCGGAAAACTATACGCAGTACGATTCTACTTTAACTTTTATCGGCAGTATTCATACTGCCGATGTTGTATTTGTTATTCATGTAAAATCCTACTATGGATAGCTACTATGGAATACTACTATGGATAGATTTTCCAATAAAACACGGGTAATGATACCTAGTCCATTTTTATTTATAAAAAGTATTTTGATTCATTGGCTCAAATATTTTGACGTTTCCAAACAAACTATGGATAGCAAAATGTTAATTCGATTTGGTAGTACTTTTTCTATCTGAACTTAAGTTAAGAACCGAAAATTATCTGAACTTGGCTTTGTTTATATGTTTTATTTACGTTAGTTAAGATGTCGTTTTTTTTGGTCCAATTCTATCTGGACCTGCAAAAAAATAAGGCTATTAAAATCATCGATGTTCAGAAAGCTTAAGGCACTGTTTACAAATGATATCTTGTATATAAGACTTGTTAAGCCGTTGTGTTGTGGAGTCGTGTGTCGCTATCAGTCCATATAATATACACCACACAACCACACTACATATGAGACAAATGTGGTTCTATGGATATGAATAAAATTGTAGCGATAGCAACACTTCATGAAACAAGTATGGTTGGCTTTAGACGTTAATTCATGTTAAAAAATTTAAGATCGTCGATGTTCACAAAGGAAAGACGCCGACTACACAAGATGTTTTTACCTACGACTTATTAGATGTTCATTCATGCAAAATAACTTACATGCCGCCTACACTGGCCATGAACGATGGCCGGACAATGGAACATGTCTTTAAAAAAATCCAATGGAGTCGCAAAAATCCATCTCCAAGCAGTGACATATACATACAAATCAGATTGTGGATTGGATTGTAGATTGGATTATGGACATCGTTCATGGCCTGTGGAGTCGGGGTGTTATGATCGATGATCAATAATCAAAAACATCTTACACTTTGTCGAAAACGAAAAAGGAAATTACGTTCAAAGTTATCGCTACAATTTTCAAAACAATACAAGGTATTTTTAACTCATTAAAAAATGTATTTTAAATCGTTTTTTGAACGTGAAAAGGATTTTTCTGATTCGATAATTTTTGACATCGATGTTGGTTTTTTGATGTTGACATCGATGTTTTTTTCAATGTCGTTCATCCCTAGCAGGCACTCTATATTTTGTTATACTGTTATATACTGTAATACAAAAAAAAGCCAGCTCAACTATACCAGTTCTTCAAATGGAGTCAACCTTTTTGTACGAATACGCTATCCAGTGTAATATAGAGATCAGTGACTGGAATCAATGAAGTTACCTCTGAATATATGGAGTACAGCCTAACAAAAACCATTCCCAAATCCCAATCATATGCTGTCATTCTGGTTTAGCTATGAGCTGCACAAAACAACTGGTTTTGGTTTACAAGCTAATCCTTATCTGGGAGCAGAGTGCGAGGAAAAACTTAGCGAATTGAAAATCAAATCGGAAGTGAGCGACAAAGAAATTCATATTTTTAGAAAAAACTCCAAAAGTTTTATTATTAAACTAATAAAAGAATTACAGCAGAGTGCCAAAAAATCTTAAAATTCTCAAACAGATCAGCATGCTTTCTGTCGACACATGCCTTTCCCAAAACAAAAGCTCATTGCTTCCAGTTCTGAAAGAGATGAAGGTTGAGCCAGATTCAAAAGAAAAGATTTTAAGCCAGTGGAGCAATCTTTGTTTCATAAAATGGAAAAACATAAAAGAGACAGTGCCTTTCTGGTGCGAAGTTTATTCGTATAAAGATGCCAGTGGAGAAAATCCATTTAAAGAATTGGCGAAGTTTTCTATATCAATTTTGGTTTTGCCAATTTCCAATGCAGAAGTAGAAAGAATTTTTAGTCAATCAAATTTGATCAAAACGAATCAAAGGAACAGAATGCAGCTCTTGTTAACTAATTCTCTTTTGACGATAAGAAATCATTTGCGCAATTAAAACTGTTGCAATAACTTTGGAATTACTGCAGAAGTAAAAAAAAAAGTTGGAACATATGCTTTATACAAAAATATAGATATAACCAATGAAATTGAATGTGATATTGATTCAATATAGCGTTAAATGGCCTTTAGTCCATAAAAATTGGCGTTTCGTCCCGGCGTTCTCACTTGGACTCTTCAGTTGGCAGTGAGGGCCTTGTCAAGACGCAATTTTTATTAAGTTCAGTCCAGCTTACATCAATTTTACAGCGAAAATCAATTGTGAACTATATCCAACCCAATTAGAATTTCTAATCAAGAATTGTTGGAAATTTTGCCAGGCCACGGGCAGCTAAATTTCCAGCAATTCTTGATTAGAAATTCTAATTGGGTTGGACTTAGTTCACAATTGATTTTCGCTGTAAAATTGATGTAAGCTGGACTGAACTTAATAAAAATTGCGTCTCGACAAGGCCCTCACTGTCAACTGAAGAGTCCAAGTGAGAACGCCGGGACGAAACGCCAATTTCTATGGCCGTTTAAAGCTATATTGAATCAAAATATATTTATGTTATCATTAATATGTGGTATTTTGATATTTGACTTTTTTTTGACTAGAAACAAAATTTTCAAATATTTGACTTTTTTTTGACTGATTTGGAAGAGACAAATAAAGTCAACAAGTCAGATTTGACTTTATTTGGAATTTTGTCTTGGCAACTCTGCTTATATTATTGATTGTCAGTTCAATGACATTATATTATTTTACACAAAATCTATTAACAAAGGTACCTAAATACTGCTTTAAGTTCCGCAAACTTAATTAATGTTTGAACCATGAAACGGAGAGTAATGAAATTTTGCACATATGTTAAGATTGGGCTAACACACATTTAGATAAAATCTGATTTAAAAAAAATTCAAAGGAAAAACAGTTATTGACAATTTTCAGAATTGTAGGTTTAATTGACTTTTATGAAAAAAAAATATTTTTTTTAAAATTTTTTTTTTGTTAAGCTAAATAACGAAATGCATTCATAACAATACTAGCATATCAAATGTAGGAAATAAATAAATAAATAAGTACAAATACGTAATAAATTACTTAATTAATTGAAGAGCTTCTTCAATTAAAGGAAGATGTTTTTTCTTTGGCTCAGGTCTTAAGTAAGTTATAAATGGATCGAATGATATCATGATCATGTTGATCATGTTTCAGGTCATAAGTCATAAAAAGCAATAAATCTAATACCAACAACTTTAATATTGTTTGTTTACATTTGGAGAAAAAAACGGAACAGGTTTTAGAAAAAAACTCGTGTACAGGTAAAAAGTGTCCTTTTTTATATTACCTGTTCCTAACTGTTCGCCTGATAAAAACATCTGGATTAAAATATTTGGGTACGCAATTTTTCATTTTTTTAAATAACACTATTAAACAATATATTATTACGACATATTTCTAAGAAAAATAAGTTGGAAATTGGAAAAATATTGAGGCAAGAAAAAGAGATTGAGCTGAAAATTGAATATCTCAGAGCTCCGTCTAGGCAATAAATTTATTTTATATTTTGAAGAAAGGTTTATGTTTCTACTGAAAAGAAAATCCCGGTTTGTCTTGGTCCGATTATTATTGCGCAAGAAATCATAACTTTTGTAACATTACCAAAGTCAAAACCATGGTTTTTAAATCTGATTCAGTGAAACAAATTTGTACATTACGTTCAAGATCGGATCAGGACGGATACGATTCTTTCAAAAATAGTTAGCTGAATACTGTAGCTTTCTAAAAATGATAACCACCGTATAACCGTAGCTTAATGGAGCTAAAACTGTAGTTCAAGGGAAAGAACATTAAAATATTAATTCTAGTGCACTCGGCCCAACCCAAAATAAATTAAAAACATTTTTTTTTTGTTTTGGAAGATTAATTATCATATTACTTATTAAAGAAATTAAGTTTTAACAAACTGTTAAAAAAAAACCCGACTTTTCATGCCAAACATTTATTGCAAGAAAATGCATCAATTTCAAAACTAAAAGAAAGCGTAACTTTAGAGCGCTATATCTCGCATATTCCTTGACAAAAATTTCCCAAATTATGGGAAAACATAGAACAGTTATATATCTATAAAAATATAAACGAAAAAACTCCATATTACAAATTTCATTTTTGGTATTTTTTTCCGCTAAGGCACCACTGTGCGCCGCGCCGTAGTATATGTCACACGATTGAAGTCTCCGTATGGCCTCACCATCCTATCGCACTTCCTGGATGGCTGTTACGACAGCCTTAAGCCTGTCCAGGTTCTCCACTAATTGTTCGCCTGCATGGTGTTCTGTTTAAGGACAGGACGTTCCATTCCACGTGCAGATCCCAAATTCATTATCCTTGTTTCGTTTGCTGGAGTTACTTGTTATTACTTCGGATCCAGTTAGTTTATCCGTGGTAGGGAAGTTACCCCGATGCAATAAAAGACTAATCACGATCATGGGAATATTGAACACGATATAAGTTTTATCACGCAATTAGTCTGTTCACATTTCTATGCACCTCTGCACCTTCAAGTAAAATGCAAACTTCATGCTCATAGTCAACGTTATATAGTTAAAAAAAAAAACTGATTTAATTGATTTCTTCGGTGCGTCCAACAGAATTCCGCTCCTAAAAACAAGCTATATTTCATTATGGTTAATAAGGATCCATCTATTCAAGTATCAAAGCACTTTATTTTATAAATTAAGTTTGTTTTGAATATGTTGACGATGGCAAGGAAAACGTAATTATTGATGAACTTAAATCAATTTTCGTTTAGAAGGTTGAGCAATACTCAACTAATAGCACTTTAATTGAAAACCTTTAATATTCGTTCTCGTTTATTATTAACAAAGCAATTAAATTCAATCACTTCATTTTAAACCTACATATTTCCTTTAATTACCAATAAAACAGCTATGAGTTGTTCAGTTTCAAAAGAAATTACTATACAACTTTGAGAAAATATGGTGAAAACTTTTAAATCTATCTCGACACAAGATACTACAACATACCTTTATAAGGTATTTCGAGATATTGGAATGGACAACCTTAATCGGTCTTGGTTGTATAACATACATTCTTTTCAACTAAATTTTGCAACATGTGTTCTTCAGTTAATTGCGTTTTCCATCAGCTATGTCAAATCCATCCAAACAATGTCTATTCCGAGACTTTTAACTTCACTGCAAGTGGGGATTAATCTCCACACTATAGCCCTAAAAGTGATTGTTGTGTATTTGTACATGCCAAAGCTTCGTGAAACCGGACCGGTTCTAGATGAATTGGACAAAAATATCCACGGCAAGGAAGCGCGAACAGTAGCAGAAAGAATGATTCGATTCTGCAGAGGTCTGGTAGTAGTAGTTTCATACGTGACATATTCCGCCATTATGTTCTTGGCGGCAGGTTGGAATGGGCATCCACCATTCGGTATCTACATACCATTTTGTCATTGGCAGGATTCTAAAACAAAAATGATCATAGCCAGCTTACTGGAATGTTATCTTTTTAATATTTCGTGTATACAAGAGGTAGGGCTCGATGCCTACCCAGTGACATTTATTTACATGGCGCGTATGCACAAGAAAATTTTGTGCATACGAGTTGAAAAATTGGGCACTGATTCTAGAATATCAAGCGAAGACAATGTTGGAAATCTTGTGGATTGTATTAAAACTCATAAGAAGATAATGGCGTAAGAGTAGCGAATACCCCATGAGATTCGGAATACAATTTAAGAGCAAACAATATATAAATATATTTTCAGGCTTATCGAAACCGTCCGACCAATCATATCAAAAACCATATTTATTCAATTTGTGGTTACAGCTATTATCATGGTTTTCCCAATAATAAACCTAATGATGTTTGCTGATAGTCTTTCTTCTGTATTTGGATCGGCTGTGTTTCTGTTGGGCGTTGCTTTGGAAACACTTCCAATGTGCTTCACTATGAATGTGTTAATGGATGAAATTAATAATCTACCAACTGCTATATTTCACAGCCAGTGGGTGGATCAAAACAAACAGTTTCGTCATTTGATGGTTGTCTTCATGCAGAATGCACAACAGTTCAATAATATAATGGCTGGAAATATTTTATCAATTGAAGTTGCTACATTTATTTCGGTGAGTCAATATACAGGGTGATTCAACTAAGGTTTAACAGAAAGCTTGATGCATTATGGTGGGTGCTTGTCTCCAAGTTGCGTATTTAATATATATGTTAAATTTTAAATAAAAGATAAACTTTAATTAGTTCACTATAATTTATTAAATTTATTTTAAATTTTTAATAATTTTCACAACTTTATTTAATTTATAATAATAATAATATTTACCGACGCGTTTCGGAGTGTGTCAATGCAATGCTCAATGCTCAAAAATACAAGGTTTCGAAAAAAAATTGTTACAAGCGTGACCGACGCTATATTTTGTTGGTATTTTATGTAGAAATAGTATAGAAAGCTTTAGGAGGAAATACATGTGCCCTGAATATTGCATTCTTTTAATGCGAAAATGTGTTGACTGTTATAAATTGGTACCTTAATAGTATCGCCAATATATTTAAACTACTCTAATCCAAGAAATCAACTTAATAATTCCGGAATAAATTATGAAAACAAAACATTTCGGAATTTTACCACTGCCATTGAAAAGTTCTTAGTTTTCCCCTTTTCGTTATCATTTCGGAATTTTAAAGTTACATAGTAAAAGGCCTAGTACCTCAGCTGGAGACGGGGTTTAAATCCCCGTGGAAAGCTGTTGGGGACAGCCAACGAGAGAGGGGGGAGGAGTGTTCCCACAAAGGCAACGGACACAGGTAGATATATATAGATATATATTTATTGAACAAAATAATATTTACAATTTGACTTATAAAAACTAGTTAGATACGATGATATTATACATTTATTATTATATAGGGGGCCTAATCTTATGCTTTGTCTTAAATCTAAAGTATTATAAAATATAAAATACATGTCAAAAAATTAAATCTAGAAGTCGGCTGACTCGGTTGTCAAGTTATGGTTTTGGTGGAGGGGTGGGTTGGCCGCGGTGATATGCTAACCCTGTGTCAGCGTAGAACGAAACTGCTGGCTCGTTCTCCGTGATGATGTTGTCAACCAAGATTTCCATCGAACTGAGGTATCTCGGCTCGGGGTGTCGCTGCTGAGTGGCCATTCTTCTCATCAGTTCATTTGGCTGCCTGTTAGTGGGTTCTACAAGCTTCTTTGCTTGAAGCAGTAGGTATCTGTCCAGGAAGATGATGTTAGCTTTTGTGTAAAGACGCTCGTTGCTGTGATGTCTCATTCGCTGCCGATCAAAATGTAGCCCGGTGCATATCGTAAGTAACTTTCTTTCGAACATTTGAAGTTCCTTCATGGCCGTCTTCGAGATGGAGAACCAGTCAGGGAAGGAATAGCTGATTACAGGCCGCAGGAGCTGCTTGTACATAAGTATCTTCGTCTTCTGGCTTAGTCCGTTTCTGCGTCTCATCAATGGGTGGAGTCGTTGAAATGCCCAGTTGGATTTTTTGAGGACGTTTCGTGAGTGCGGGTTGAACCTAAACAACTCGTTGAAGTGGATGCCTAGGTACTTCACGTTCTTTTTGGCTGCTATTGTAGATCCGTCCGGAAGTTTCAGAACCAGACTTCTGCACTTGGCTGCGCTGCAACTACCTCTACTGGGTCTCCTGAAACACACAAGCTCCGATTTGGAGGTGTTTATCCGGATGCCCCATTTCTTGTAGAAGGCGTAGAGTCTATTGACGTGGTGCTCGACTTTTCGTAAAGCTACCAGAGGAGACATCGAGGCGGCATACGTAAGGGAGTCATCAGCATACAGGAGATTTTGGCATCCAGATGGCAATGGTTGGTCAGATGTCATCAGGCTGTAGAGGAAGGGGTCTAGCAGACTTCTGCACTTGGCTGCGCTGCAACTACCTCTACTGGGTCTCCTGAAACACACAAGCTCCGATTTGGAGGTGTTTATCCGGATGCCCCATTTCTTGTAGAAGGCGTAGAGTCTATTGACGTGATGCTCGACTTTTCGTAAAGCTACCAGAGGAGACATCGAGGCGGCATACGTAAGGGAGTCATCAGCATACAGGAGATTTTGGCATCCAGATGGCAATGGTTGGTCAGATGTCATCAGGATGTAGAGGAAGGGGCCTAGCTTCGAACCTTGGGCAACTCCGGCTTTGATGTTCTTCACTTGTGTTTTGCAGTTGTCCATTTGTACGTAGAATTTTCTGGAAGAAAGAAAAAAGAATTTTTATTAAAGACGGAGGTAAATGTAATACGCGAAGCTTGTGGATAAGGGCTTCAATCCATACGCTGTCAAATGCTTTCTGGACATCCAGAAAGCATCCAACGGTGACGAGGACGAGGCCTACCAGATGTTCGAAAATTTTATCAGAGGGTGAAGCGATCCACTCAAGGATTCAAGGCTAGAACGGAAGCCTGCCGAGATGAGAGTGGGAATATGGTAGTAGACACACAGTCAGTGCTGAGGATCTGGAAAGAACACTTCTCTAGACTGCTTAATGGCGAAGACAGCCAAGATGCCGCTAATAGGCAGAACGCTCCATTCAACTTGGACGATGATGGCCAAGAGTTCCGTCCACCCGACCTAACCGAAGTGCGGCTGGCGATATCCAAACTTAAGTCGTACAAGGCTGCTGGTGCGGATGGCTTACAAGCCAACTATTTAAATCAGCGGGAGATGTATTGGCTAGCAGCACACACCAGCTCATCTGCAAAATTTGGTCGGATGAAAGTATGCCCGATGAATGGAACCTCGGTATAGTGTGCCCCATCCATAAAAAGGGAGATGTTTTGAAATGTACCAACTACAGAGGAATAAGTCTCCTAAACGTCGCCTATAAAATCTTGTCGGCTATCCTGTGTGACGGCTTAAAACCTTTTGTCAACAATCTGATCGGCCCCTATCAGTGTGGTTTTAGGCCAGGCAAGTCAACCGTCGATCAAATGTTCACCCTCTGACAGATTTAAGAAAAATCCCGGGAATTCCACATCGATACACACTACCTTTTTATCGATTTTAAAATCGCGTATGATAGCGTGAAAAGGGACGAATTATACAGAGCCATGTCGAGTCTCAGCCAAACTCGTCCGCCTGTGCAGGTTGACGATGGAGAAATCTCGTTGCTCCGTCAAAATTGGTAAGAACACCACCGATTCCTTTGATGTTGAGAAAGGATTGAGGCAAGGCGACGCGTTATCATGCAACCTATTCAACATCGTTCTTGAAGCCATTGTACGCAACGAACATGTCAACACCAGCGGTACAATCAATCAAAAGTCCGTTCAATTGCTTGCGTATGCGGATGACATAGACATTGTCGGCAGAACGAAGCGAGCTGTGGCAGGGTCATTTGCGAGCATTGAATCGGAGGCGGCTACAGTGGGATTGGCGGTTAATGAGGACAAGATGAAGTATATGCTGTCATCGAGAGAGGAATCTCAACATCGTCGACTCGGGCAAAATATCACGACGGACAGATATTACTTCGAAGTTGTCAAGGACTTTGTCTACCTGGGCTCCACTATTACATGGCAGAATGATATCAGTGCAGAGATCACGCGAAGAATTACTCTTCCCAACCGCTGTATCTTCGGTCTAAGAAGGCATTTAAGTAGTAAGGCCCTCTCTCAGAGAATTAAGGAGACTTTATACAAGACCCTAATCATCCCGGTCCTGCTTTATGGGTCAGAAGCATGGACACTGAAAGATTCGGATAAAAATCTGCTAGGGTGCTTTGAGAGGAAGATTCTTCGTGGGATTTTCGGTCCGGTTAGTATTGAAGGAGTATGGAGGAGAAGATTCAACAACGAGCTATACGGGCTATACAGCGACGTTGACCTGGTCAAAAAGCTGAAAATACAGCGGCTGAGATGGCTAGGGCACGTGGAGCGTATGGACAGCAATGCACCTGCCCGACGAGTCTTCGAATCCAACCCCGATGGGGTACGCAGCAGAGGAAGAACCCGTAACAGGTGGCGCAAACAAGTGAATGACGACATCAAAGTAGGGTTACCATTCGTCCCCCTTTTGGGGGGACAGTCTCACTTTTTCATCTAATCAAGAAATTTGTCCCCCAAAACAGAAAATGATTAAGGGGGACGCAAATGTCCCCCTTTTTTACACATCCTCTATTTTTCAACTTTTCCATTCAAAAACTACTTTCTTTTTCATATTTAATTATTTAATTGTTTTCTTAAGCAAATCTTTGGACACCCCCATCATATAACTTTGAAAGTCTTTACAACTGAATACATGTCTTAAGCCTAGTACACTGCTGATGCGAAACGAAAGTTTCCTGCGGTCTCCAAAAAGACAACGAAATGCTTACGAAAACACAGCCGAAAAATATTCATGGAGAGTTTAAATAAATTGGAAATAAATAAATCGAAATTTAACGAAAAAATCAAACAAAAACAGTGCTGTAATGAAAGAAACAACAAATAAAAACACGAACAAACCCAAATGTCATTTTCCGCACAAAATTAATGGTCCGGGCAATTAATCCATTGCGAAAAGAGAGTGAAGACTTGTCAAAACAATCTGGTATAATCATCAATTTCTCTGGTCGAACAGCGTACCACAGAACGAAAAGCACAACGAAATTTTTCGTTTATGATTTCGTCATGTCATTTTTGTATGGGATTTTTCGTTTCGCAACAGCAGCGTACTAGGCTTTATGTTTAACACCTAGCGAAAAGACAGAAATAGTTTACTTGTCGAATCAGTTGGAACAGAATTGATTTTTTTAAGAATAACTATAAATTGAGTTGCAATGATTTTTACAAATTTATATATGAAAATGGCAGTTTGTTGCAAAAAATATAATCAGGCGATAAATATAATTTATGACAGATTTGAACTTATCCTTACATTTATCTCACCGAATTTGTATACGAGCTTATGTTCCTTTTTTAAATCATTTGTTTGTTTTTTTATTTATTTTTTTTAATTAAGTAGGTACACTATGTACATATGAGGGGTGCGCCGGCAAAAGACAGTTTTGTTCAGTAAAACTGATTTAAAGGTTTAATTTTTAATACTAAAATAAAATAAAAGTACAAATTATAGTTAATTCAGAAATATTAAATTTAAGTTAAACTTCAGAAATATTAAATTTAAGTTAAACTTCAAACAAGACTAGCAAATAATAAAAAAAGGTCGATGCGTCGCGATGATGTCGTATGGTATTGGCACATCGTTTTCCGGCGTTCGGACTAGGGGAATTGACAGTAGGCACATCCTACATGTATACAGGGCGTCCAGTAAATAATGGATAACCTTGGAATGCCTCATAGTAGACTTTATGACCGTTCGGAAAACTAATAAAAAAAGAGATTATCCCAACCACAAGAAAAGATATGTGCATATTTTTGTTCAGTGCATTATTTCTTGCGTTACTTTACGTTTTTGAATACCACGACTACGAGTGAATGAATTCTACCGTTTTTTGTTTTCGTAGCAATATTGAACATTGTTTGCGCCAAAACATAAGAAGACAAAAATTATTATAACTGTTGGAGTTCTTAGAGAAAAAAATTATTGAACTTTGATTTTCGATGCAAAATTTGAAAGAAAATAATTTTTGAAAAAGTTAAATCATCTCTGGTATGAAAAAATGCATGAATACCTAGGTGGCCAACTCTTTTTAATATATGCGTGTCGAATACGGATTTTAAAATGGTATAGTTTATTATTGTATCTAGAACAAATAGCAAGTTATTTGTAAAAATCTAGAGCCAATTTAGCAAAAACAAAAGTTTTCAAAATTAGCACAGTAAACGTGAAAATAATACTATGCGTTTAACATGGTAGATATTTGATTGATTGCCTGTCTTTATAATGTTGTCCTTATAATAAATCCAAGCTTTTAACTTCTAGGGCCGAATGCAACATTACCAAAAATGTTAACAAAGTGCAAAAAACGGCTACATTTTCGAGCTTGTTTTGCAAACTTGTTGACATTTTGGTAATGTTGCAATCGGCCTTAGAAGTTAAAAGCTTGGATTTATCACTAGGATAATATCATAAAAACAGACAAACAATCAAAAATGTACCATGTTGGAGGCATGATATTATTTTCACGTTTAATTTTCTAATTTTTGAAACATTTGTTTTGCTAAATTTACTGTCTTGTTGCGTTTAACGCGTATATTTTTTAAATAGTTGGCCAATTAGGTATTCATGCATTTTTTCATACCAGAGATGATTTAACTTTTTTAAAAACTATTTCCTTTCACATTTTGCATCGAAAATCAAAGTTCAATAATTTTTTTCTCTAAGAATTCCAACAGTTATTATAATTTTTGTCTTCTTATGTTTTGGCACAAATAATGTTCAATATTGCTACGAAAACAAACGGTAGAATTCAATCACTTGTAGGCATGGTATTCAAAAACGTAAAGTAACGCAAAAAATAATGCACTGAACAAAAAAATGCACATATCTTTTCTTGTGGTTGGGATAGACTTTTTTTTTAGTAGTTTTCAGAACGGTCATAAAGTCTACTATGAGGCATTCCAAGGTTATCCATTATTTACTGGACACCCTGTATAATGAAGCATTGTTAAAAAGAATTAAAATGTTTATATAAAATCAAGTTGGTTTTGTATTTATTTCTTAAATTAAAAGTAGAGGATTTTGAAATTTTGTCCCTCCTGGAACGCAGCTGTCTCGCTAAAGAAAACTCAAAATCCCCTTTTGTCATTTTCTGAAATGGTAACCCTACATCAAAGCATTTGGTGAGCGCAACTGGAAGCGGCTAGCTAGGGACAGAGCTGGCTGGAGGGGCTTGTTAGTTGAGGCCGAAGCCCATCCAGGGCTGTGAGCGCCATCAATAGTAAAGTAAGTAAGTAGTAAAAGGCAGGTCTTAATTACTCATTAGTATAACAGTATGCGAATGATTTATAAGTTGTTCTTAATTCTTAAGCACTCCATACATAGTTCAACTTGTATTTCAATTTAATGTCAAGTTCATCAAATCAACTCGTGTATGGGCTTGAATTTGATTTTTTTGAAGGTTGACGATTGAGTTGGAAGAAAATCAAAAGATTTTGAATTTTTTCAAGTTGATGTGAATGTTTTTAACTTATTTGAGGTGTGTGTAGGCAAGTCATTTGATTTACTGTCAAGCCATCTCTTTCTTACCAAGAAATAAAAGTGAGATACGAAAACAGAGACGTGAATAATCTCAATTTTCAATTTTTTTCATTGGAATTTTTTTTGTATCCATTAGCCATTCTTTCATCCAAATTCTTTTTATTTGTGCTTGTTTACCGCCATCTAGGCACTCTGCAATAATAATAAATGCCTGTACTTTTCTTTTTTCACACATCTTCATTTGATAAAACATATTTCTTATGAGAAAAAAATTTTGTTTTGATAGTTGAAGCAAAAGTCTTTTAACTAAGTTTATGTAGTGTGTGGTAAAGCATCAATTTAGTTGACAACTGAGTTGAAAACAAAATTGAATCGTGTATGGAGTGCTTTACGCACATACTATTTCCTCAAATTATTGTCCGGCATGCTTAATGCTTAGGTATGTAACTACTTTTTTTTCGTAGCTGTTGAGTAACGGTATGGGTGATAACCGCCATTTTTATGAATAAAGACAGAATCATCTTGGGCTGCTGATTTTAGTGACTTGTGGTGAACCTATTTAATAACATGAATCGAATCAACATTAATATAAAGATGTGTCACTTTTCCTTTTTTTACATGAAGAAACACTGTGTTTTTAAAAATTTTAAATTGTCATATCCAGTCCCGGGGATAACTTTTTAAGAAAATGATTCCATATTTGTTATCGGCAATTAATGTCCTTTCAAACCATGTATGATTTTTCTTAATTGACTCTGGGTTTTTCGCCCATACATTTTTGGGCATTCTCCTTTAACAAATACTCGTAGATAATAAAAAATATCGATTTCCCGATCCAATAAAATTGTTATTTAATTTGACGTTGTTTCTTGCCTGTTGGGTGCCGGTATGAAGGTTTCATATGGGAACATTTGCAAGTTACTTGGAGAAACTTTATTTTAAATACCTAGTTTTTAAAGTGTTTAAAAGGTTTTGTAAATATGAGCAAGGATACATATAAATAAAGATGAATAACACAACAAAAGAATACCATTACATTATAACCACTTAGCATCATCTTTGGATGAGTTTTTATAACTCAGTATGACTCTGCATGGTTAGTGATAAGATCATGCAGCTTACTTGGGCCTTGATGTTGGGCGTTGGGTTATTTCACATCGAAATATTTATGTTCTACCAATACTGAGAGCAGTTATGCATAGAACATGCCACTCAAGGGGGAGGTCATGAGCACAACAGATCTAGATTTTGCTCCTTATTTAAGCAAACTCATATAGAAAAACAAAAGTTGAATCTCCCAGAGGGGGGGGGGGGGCGCGCTCAATTGAGACTACGCGAGCCGGGAGAACATGTTTTTAGGTAAACGGTCAGAGTTATCGTAAAAATTGTCATAGAAGAAATTATTCTCTACAATCTGACAAACATTTTAATTGAATAATTAGATTCGAATATACATATGTAGGTACATATACACAGAAACGTAGAGTTAGAATATGATTTTTCACATTCACATGGTCAAAGAAGACCAATGTACTCAATATTCTGAAATTCATAGCATGATCAAGGATTTTTAATTTATACTAATGATTTTAAAAAATAAAAGCGTTTTTTAATTTTTTATTTATAACGGCTAGTTTCTAAAATATGATTTTTTTAAGGCGTGATAGATTTATTCCACGCTAGTATCGCCCAGTGATCAAATTCGAGCATTCTCGATAAATTTGCCAATTCTGTTGCTGAAATTCCCACTGAAAATAACCACTGAGCTCCATACAAATTATTTTTGTAATCTTTTTAAAACCCGCGTATATCCCAGCATAACCTACCTACTGTACATCCAAGTGCACACAGCACACTGCTGTAGACATGTGTAACGCAGCGCTGCGTTGGCGCAATGAGTTGAAGCAGCAGCTGAGTTACGTGCGCTGATACATTCATTTGTAACTCAGAAACGCAAAAGCGCAATTTCTCATCACACCAACTGAATTACATCGAATAGCGCTTTTTTGTCTGTGGCGCAGCACCGCGTGGCAAACAGAAAGCATTGAAGCATAATAATAATATGCATTACATATTATTATAAAAAAGTTCTGGTTGCTTTCGCTATTCGCTTTGCTGTTGCTGGTACTGGGTTCTTTATCTCAGCGCATTTTCAATATAAAATGCGTTCGTTGCGTTTAATGTATTTTTGAGTTTTGACTTTATGTTTTTTTAAAGGTTGTTCAATATTTTAACACAAATGAATGAATTGTGTATTTGAGGGTTGCATAAGTTTATGAATATATACCTATATTTGGCCGAACAATAACATAACATAGAGGGTAGCGGAAGGGCAAGACATTTTTAATTTAAGGTGTAAGAGGGTTCAGCATGCGCATAAACTTCGTTTTTTTTTTCGGGGTCGAAAGCGGGTTCCAATAAATGTCCAATGTAATCTTTGACCGATTTCGATGAAATTTAAATATGTTGTAACTGACATAGACTTATTGAAGAAAAAAATATTTTTTAACAAGGGTGGTTCAAAAAAATTTCAACTTCATTATTCTTTGACCGATTTCGATAGAATTGAAATATGTTGTAGCTGACATAGACTTATTGAAAAAAAAAATATTTTTTTAACTAGGGTGGTTCAAAAACATTTTAACTTCGTTATTCTTTGACCGATTTCGATAAAATTGAAATATGTTGTTGCTGACACAGACTTATTGAAGAAAAAAATATTTTTTAACTAGGGTGGTTCAAAAAAAATTCAACTTCGGAAAATATTTGAACAACATTATTGAAGAAAATATTATTTGCGTATATTTATGCCATACAAAAAAAAAATATGTCGAGCGTGTATTTTTAAGGAAAAACATGGAACTTTTCTTCTTTTATTTAATTTATAGACAAGGTTGTTTGAGCTTACAGTTTTTGGAATATTAATTTTCAATCTCAAGATTTAAAAAGAAAAATTGAAATTAAAAAAATGATCATTTTCCAAAATTTTAAATAAATTATTTTTTTTTTTTAAAGTAGAACACTGAAAACTAGATGGTTCTTTTAAAAATATTAAAATAAAGAAAAAAAATATTTTTTTTTAAAATGAATTTTTTAAATTATTAATCCAATTATAAAATTCGTAAATTTTTTGTTTGAAATATTCAATATAAATAAATATTATATTATAAATTTTAAACTAAACACAAAAATCCAGATGGTGCTAGAGCTTTATGTTTTCAAAGTAGGTAGATACCTAGGTAAAAAAAAATATGTAAGGTAGGTGCGTCAAATAAGGCCCAGTGCATAAAAAAAATTGATAACTAACAAATAACGGGACTTTTTGTTTTATGTATAGGTAAACCCGTTGCATTCCAACAAAAACGCAACAAAAAAAAGTCTACCTGCTTCATTCGTGTTGAATTTGGCAGCCGAAATGACTTTGTGAAGTGGAGATCATGTGGCATTTTATAAAAAACGGTTCAACAAGTTTTTATTTTTTCGGCAAATTTAGTCAATTAAAATTTTGTATTTCTATGGTCTCTAATAAGGCCTATACAAAAATTGAGCGGGCCTTATAAAGTACATGCAAAATTTCATTTATTTTTTGTTTGCTTTCATGCAAAACGCCAGAACACAGCTTATCTGATGACAAAAAAAGGACAAATTGGGCAGAAGATATGAAAAATGCATTGAAAGCCATTGAATGAGGTTTACTACCTCAGCATGAGGCTGAGTTTTAAAGATTTTGAATTCAAAATTCCTAATATTTAAAATAATATTTAAATGTATCTTAGATACCTATGTAGGGGAGAGTGGGGCAAAAAGAACCGGCGTGGTTCTTAGCTCCATCTTATATTCAATAATGAGAACTTATGAAAAACCTATTTTGCCAACACATCCCTTAGTTTCATTGAAAAACTGAAGTTAGTTGTGGTTTAAATGAAGAAAGTTTAAAAACGGCCTATCTGTTAAAAAAGCAAGCACTTTGCAAAACCGATCCAAGATGACAGGTTGAACTTTTCCAAAACTTAGTACGTTTTGTATTGTTTGTGATCGTTTGTGTTTTTTTAAAATACTGGACATAAAGGTAAATAAATAATATTAAAAAAAATAAAAACATTTCTTGTAAAAAACTTCTTGAGGGGTAAATGGAACCAGTACGTCGAGTTCGACGACGTACAGGTTCCAATTTGAAGGCAAAACACCAACTACCTAAGATAAGTCTGTTTTGCTCCATGACCTTCAGGCTAAGCGCATATTGAGACGCGTTTGACACGAGTGACGCTACACAGCACAGCACGAGTTTTTGTAAACAATATAATAGATACAGTATTTTACGGATATAAGAAACACTCATATAAGAAAAACTCGCTTTTAAGAAATGCAATCGAAAACACCGTGTCTTTGTCTTTAAATTCCTTTTGGAATTGATAGAATAAAAGAAAAACGCATATAAGAAAAACCCGCCTATAAGAAATAATTTCTTTGAACAAATATTAATTTCAAGAACAAAAAAGTACGCATATAAGAAATTTACTTCATCATTTTTACCTTTTTTTTACCTAAACCAGAGCTAGTTTTGGCCCATAAATAAATATGGTTTCACGGTTCACGACAAATTTTAATTTTCATATAGAAATACAGAAAAAGCTTACGAAAGTGCTATAATACTCAGTAAATATGTGTTATTGCCTGGTTTTGTATCTCTTTTGTGTCTGTGTTATGTCTGTATAAGAAATTTCTTTTCTCATATCCGCGTTTCTCACATAAGAAATAGTCCTTCTTATATCCGTTGTTCACATATAAGAAAAACTCGGATTTAAGAAAGAAATTTCTTGGATGATCAGAGTTTCTTATATCCGTGTTGCACTGTACAATACAATAGAGCAACGCGTATTGATAGAGCGACGCGACATGACCTGACGAGCGTTTTCCGAAAATCGCAGTTTCCTTTCTGGCATATGGATACCATACAGAAAAGGTCTTGAACCCCATATTCATATCTAGGGCGCTCAGCTCATTAATTAAATACTATTTTGAAGTTCCTACCCTTGGTAACTGGGCTTTATGAAAAAAATGCATTTTCAATGCAGCATTACGTACAAAGGCCGCAACCCCGTTGCCAGACTGTTTCTTTGTTTATGCTAAATAAATAATTGAACAAAATTACAAAATTAAACAAATTATAGATTTTGCCCTTTTCTTTGTTTTTTACTTAAAAACAATTTTATTTCAGCAAGAAATCCTAAATAGTTTCAAAGTTAAATGTATGGACCTTATTAGGAACAGGTGTTCCCAATAAGGCCCAACATGAGGTTTTTCAAAATGCTCCAAAAATATATTTTCACTTCAATTTTTAAAAATTAATTGTCTGCTTTCTTGCGCATAATTTAACTACTGTTTATAATTTGTTTAGTTCATCTACATATTCAATAAGGTTTGCAAGTATATTAGGAAAAACAATTAAGTGGGCCTTATTTGGTGCACCTACCTTATTCTTGAAAACGAGACAAATTTGAGATTACTTTAATCCACCAGTTGCTGAAATTAAGTATAAGTTTCTTTATTTTTAAATAATTTGAAAGTAAAAGTCCTTCAATGAACTAAATTAATAAGATCATTGACTATTAAAATCAAAAATTGAATATGTAGTAACTAGTAAGGGACCTACTTAGTAACGTTATAGTTTTTAAAAAGGCTTTTTGTCAGAACTTAATTGAATCCACCTTTTTTTTAATTAGAGCATAATATCTACTTGTTTCTTTATGAATTTGTGAGCACCAGGATTTATTTCCAAAATCATACCTATTCATAAGCACAGAAAACAAATTCTATCTGCCTACTTCTTTTGTTAACCAAAGCGATTGGCAACCGATAAAGTTGATCATTTATTAGTCACTGATACTGACAAATCTTAAAATTGATGTTTTAAAATTCATTGAAATTTATAAAATTTCTTGTTATTCACAACGGTCTATACCTATATTTTCAATCAGGTACCCAACCAAAAAATACTTCGGATGGGTTGTCAAGTATCGAATCACAAGTGTTTATTTTTAATTAAATAGATACCAATTTTATTTAAGTTAATTCGATTTACTAAAAAAAATGAATTTGTGTTCTCGTTAGAGAATACCACCGAGTAAAACAATGTTTTTAATTTTGAACGAATAATACTTTATTGAGTATAGTTTGAAGCCTCAGATCCCTTACCACTGGTGGGGGGAAATCTTCAGCTATACGTCGCGTCGTAAGAACTAACTAAGAACTAACAGAATTGAGCTCAAGTAATCCCTTTTATATTAATTAATTGCTAATGCAGCATTTTGTCTGTGGATGAGAAATGATTCATAATATGATAAAATATCTTTGGTATCCATTGGATACTTCCACACAAGTTGCTTAAGTCAAAAAGTGCTGATATGCAATTTTATGTTCACGATACGATCATCCGCTATGAAAAGCATTCAATTATGAATCATTTGATATGCTTTGTTAAATGTTTACATTATTGGAACTTGAAGTCAAGTGTTTGTGGGGATGCACAAGTGGGCTCTGATATAACATACCTACATACCTACATAAGCCTACCTATCTGAACTCTGAATTTTTTCCCCACCCCACCGAACAGAAACAAATGCTCTAAAACTTTATTATCCTAAATAATGTTTGTATTTGTCATGTGTGAGTCGATACCGCATATGCAAAATCCATTTTCTTTCTTTCTTCCTCTCAACTAGGGATGGGTCATTATTTCGGTAACAGGACCCATGTTCTGTAACTCAGGCGATAAGTTATCGCATCGTTAAAAAATGAAACGATTCGTTCCCCACTTATCGCCTCTGGAAAAAATTGGGTTTCTGTAACTCAATGCGATAACTTCGATTTTCGATTTGTTTGGGCTGGAAATTCCATTGGAAGGCGATAAGTAGAACTGTCAAATTGACATTTTGAAACAAGAAAAAAACAGAAAGTGAAATTCAAATTGTATTTATTATTCTTGATTTTGTTAAATTATTTAAATAGTGTATTTTTATTGAAAATGTTCGCTGTTTTCATTGAAGAAGCTTACCAATGCCGCAACAAAATGCGTATAGAACGCCGCATGCTTCGAGACAGTACGAACCCCTTCGAAATGCCCGAGGACGGTTTCCGTGAGGTATTCCGGCTGAGCCGTGATGCAGCACTGATTTTGGTGGAGGAAATACGTCCATATTTGCCACAGGGACAAAGAAGAACTTTTATTCCTATCCCCCTCCGCGTTTGCTCGGCAATCCACTTTTTTGCAACGGGATCCTACCAGAGAGACATTGGCCATGATTTTTCCGTAGCAATGAGCAGATCCATGATCTCACGGTGTATAGCTGATGTGTCAAAAGTTCTCCAAAATAATTTGATGAACAAATGGATTAAGTTTCTAAGTATAGAAGACTACGAAGCCATTAAACGGAGGTAAGATTTTGATTAAATAAAAAATATTAACTTACTTACTAAATATACATATCTAAGGTTTTTTGAACAAACCGGCTTTCCTGGGGTGATTGGTGCAATTGACTGCACCCATGTACGGATACAAAATCCAAGCCGTGACATTGAAGCCTGCTACCTTAACCGAAAAGGTTTCCATTCGAAAAATGTACAATTGGTAAAAAACCTTTACCTAATTATCGTCTATATTCAACAAAAATTGTGAACTTTCAGATATGTGATTTCGATCTAAAAATTCTCGGAGGTTTCGCAAGATATGGAGGTGCTGCCCATGACGCCTACATTTGGGAGGCTTCTCAAATAAATGTGCTGCTAGAAAGGCGTTATGAAGCATGTGGACCGGAGAGCATAATTCATGGCTCTTAGGTAATTATAGCTTCTATTTAAAACTTAAACTTTTAAGCAGCTTTTATCTTAATTTCTTTAAAGGAGATTCGGGATACCCTCTACGTCCTTGGCTAATGACGCAATACCGTGCTACATCAAATACAGTCAATAGATGTTTCAACACTATACATGCGCGCACAAGGAATTGTGTAGAAAGATTAAACGGTGTTCTGAAGTCTGTGTTTCGGTGCCTTCGAGTTGGGCTATTTTATTCCCCAGATTCAGCAGGGAAAATAATAAACGCATGCTGTGTTCTTCACATTTTTAGAAAAAGACACGGACTTTTAGATGATATAATCGATCCAGTCCAAGAAAATGAAGAGATTCCTTACCCGGAAACGGAACAATCAACAAGTTATCTTCGGGTGGCAACCACCATACGTGACCGGCTTAGGTCAACAATTTGCCAATAAAGAATATAATCAAAATAATTTGCGTCTTTATTTTATTGGAACGGTTTTCCTTAAGCTTTATTGATATTTGTGGTTCATGATTGAAGTGTTTCTATTTCGCTCGAAATTTTTGAGTTACATACAAACTACCATCGTTTCAAAAATATGTTCTTCATTTGGGTGGTTGAAACTGCTCTGAGTTCTAATTTATGTCACCTAAGTGTTCCTTACAACCTCTTTCAATTTAAGGAATTTTAAAAAAATAATTCCCATGTAAAAGTATTTTCAACATTTTTAATTTTCAAAAAAAAATGTTGAAACGTTTTTTATATGGAAATTTTTTGAGATAATTTTTTGAATTAAAAATGCTTTCCGGAACTAGTTAGAAGACACAAATAAGAACTCAGAGCAGTTTCAATCATCCCAATGGAGCACGTAGTTTTGAAATGACAGTGACTTGTGTGTACCACTAACAAGAATTTCGTATGAAATTAGAGAGAAATTCTTGTAAGTGATACATACAAACTACTGTCATTTCAAAACTACGTGCTTCATTGGGATGATTGAAACTGCTCTGAGTTCTAATTTATATCACCTAAGTGTTTCTTACAACCTCTTTCAATTTAAGGAATTTTAAAAAATAATTCCCATGTAAAAGTGTTTTTAACATTTTTAATTTTCAAAAAAAAAAATGTTGAAACGTTTTTTATATGGAAATTTTTTGAGATAATTTTTTGAATTAAAAATGCTTTGCGGAACTAGTTAGAAGACACAAATTAGAACTCAGAGCAGTTTCAATCATCCCAATGGAGCACGTAGTTTTGAAATGACAGTGGTTTGTGTGTACCACTTACAAGAATTTCGTATGAAATTAGAGAGAAATTCTTGTAAGTGATACATACAAACTACTGTCATTTCAAAACTACGTGCTTCATTGGGATGATTGAATCTGCTCTGAGTTCTAATTTATATCACCTAAGTGTTTCTTACAACCTCTTTCAATTTAAGGAATTTTAAAAAATAATTTCCATGTAAAAGTGTTTTTAACATTTTTATTTTTCAAAAAAAAATGTTGAAACGTTTTTTATGTGGAAATTTTTTGAGATAATTTGTTGAATTAAAAATGCTTTCCGGAACTAGTTAGAAGACACAAATTAGAACTCAGAGCAGTTTCAATCATCCCAATGGAGCACGTAGTTTTGGAATGACAGTGGTTTGTGTGTACCACTTACAAGAATTTCGTATGAAATTAGAGAGAAATTCTTGTAAGTGATACATACAAACTACTGTCATTTCAAAACTACGTGCTTCATTGGGATGATTGAAACTGCTCTGAGTTCTAATTGTTGTTAGTTATATATTTTTTTTAGTCAATAAAATGTTAAGTTTGCTTTAACACTTTCTAATTAAATCACTTTTAGTTTTTCAATGATGAAAATCGTTTTTAATGAACAGCTGATATTTTGTTCCCAAAAGTGGAACACATTCGTTCCAATGAAATGTGTTCCTTTCTCTTCCTGTTCTCGTCTGTCAGTTTTTCGTTCAATGATCGACTTTAACCTCTACGTTGTTTTTGTATGGGGAATGGAATTTTCAATGAAAGAAAATTTCATGATAGCTATAACCGACCTGTCAGAAAATATTCCACCATTTCACTGATTTGTGTTTCAATGATGGATTTCAATGAAAGCTATAACTGGCGCCTAACGTATTGATACTGTATTGATACATTTTGTTTTTGACGTCAAAAAATAAAATGACCCGGGCGTCATTTTATTTTGACGCCCGGGCGTCAAAAACAAAATGACGCCCAGGCGTCAAAAATAAAACGACGCCCGGGCGTCATTTTATTTTGACGCCCGGGCGTCGTTTTATTTTTGACGCCCGAGCGTCATTTTGTTTTTGACGCCCGGGCGTCATTTTATTTTGACGCCTGGGCGTCATTTTATTTTTTGACGCCCGGGCGTCATTTTATTTTGACGCCCGGGCGTCGTTTTATTGTTGACGCCCGGGCGTCATTTTGTTTTTGACGCCCGGGCGTCATTTTATTTTGACGCCCGGGCGTCGTTTTATTGTTGACGCCCGGGCGTCATTTTGTTTTTGACGCCCGAGCGTCATTTTATTTTGACGCCCAGGCGTCATTTTATTTTTTGACGCCCGGGCGTCATTTTTTTTTGACGCCCGGGCGTCATTTTTTTTTGACGCCCGGGCGTCATTTTGTTTTTGACGCTTAGGCGTCATTTTATTTTTGACGCCCGGCCGTCATTTTGTTTTTGACGCTCGGGCGTCATTTTTTTTTTTGACGCCCGAGCGTTATTTTATTTTGTTTTTGACGCCCGGGCGTCATTTTGTTTTTGACGCCCGGGCATCATTTTATTTTTGACGCCCGGGCGTCATTTTATTTTTGACGCCCGGGCGTCAATTTTTTTTTTTTGACGCCCGGGCGTCATTTTATTTTGACGTGCGGGCGTCATTTTTTTTTTGACGCCCAGGCGTCATTTTATTTTGACGCCCGGGCGTCGTTTTATTTTTGACGCCCGGGCGTCATTTTGTTTTTGACGCCCGGGCGTCATTTTATTTTGACGCCCGGGCGTCATTTTATTTTTGACGCCCGGGCGTCATTTTTTTTTGACGCCTGGGCGTCATTTTATTTTGACGCCCGGGCGTCATTTTATTTTGACGCCCGGGCGTCATTTTGTTTTTGACGCTCGGGCGTCATTTCTTTTTTTTGACGCCCGGGCGTTATTTTATTTTGTTTTTGACGCCCGGGCGTCATTTTTTTTTTGACGCCCGGGCGTCGTTTTATTTTTGACGCCCGGGCGTCATTTTGTTTTTGACGCCCGGGCATCATTTTATTTTTGACGCCCGGGCGTCATTTTGTTTTTGACGCCCGGGCGTCATTTTTTTTTTGACGCCTGGGCGTCATTTTATTTTTGACGCCCGGGCGTCATTTTATTTTTGACGCCCGGGCGTCATTTTGTTTTTGACGCCCGGGCGTCATTTTATTTTGATGCCCGGGCGTCATTTTATTTTGACGCCCGGGCGTCGTTTTATTTTTGACGCCCGGGCGTCATTTTATTTTTTGACGCCCGGGCGTCGTTTTATTTTTCACGCCAGGGCGTCATTTTATTTTGACGCCCGGGCGTCATTTTATTTTTGACGCCCGGGCGTCATTTTTTTTTGACGCCTGGGCGTCATTTTGTTTTTGACGCTCGGGCGTCATTTTATTTTTGACGCCCGGGCGTCAATTTATTTTTTTTTTGACGCCCGGGCGTCATTTTGTTTTTGACGCTCGGGCGTCATTTTTTTTTTGACGCCCGGGCGTTATTTTATTTTGTTTTTGACGCCCGGGCGTCATTTTATTTTTGACGCCCAGGCGTCATTTTTTTTTGATGCCTGGGCGTCATTTTGTTTTGACGCCCGGGCGTCATTTTATTTTGACGCCCGGGCGTCATTTTATATTTTGACGCCCGGGCGTCATTTTTTTTTGACGCCCGGGCGTCATTTTATTTTGACGCCCGGGCGTCGTTTTATTTTTGACGCCCGGGCGTCATTTTGTTTTTGACGCCCGGGCGTCATTTTATTTTGACGCGCGGGCGTCATTTTATTTTGACGCCCGGGCGTCGTTTTATTTTTGACGCCCGGGCGTAATTTTGTTTTTGACGCCCGGGCGTCATTTTATTTTGACGCCCAGGCGTCATTTTTTTTTTGACGCCCGGGCGTCAATTTGTTTTTGAAGCCCAGGCGTCATTGTTTTTTTTTTCACGCCCGGGCGTGAATTTTTTTTTTGACGCTTGGGCGTCATTTTAATTGCTGACGCCGGGCGCCATTTTATTTTTACCACTGCACTGCAGTGCTGTCGTTTCACAATTGTCGCTGTCGTTTATAAAATTCTATCGTTTTTAAGCTTTCTTTAGGTTTCCCACGTTTGCATGAATACCCCTAATATGATCACAAATTAACAGAGATGTGAAATTTTTAATAGGAGTCAGGATTTAAAAATATTTTCATTAACTTTCCCATGTGGAGACTTGGGGAGCCTTTCTGAGACATGGGTAGCACAGTAGTCCTTTCAACAGTAAAGGAGCCTAATGCTACTATAGTAGCTATTCGTACAGCACTGCTGCGCTGACGTCTATTGGAAGGTTGGAATATTGAATTCACTGCACAAACGAAAAGTGATGGTGACCATCAGTGTTGCCGAAAATACACCCATAGGAGTATTTTACTACTTTCAACGCGATCGTACTCCCGTGCTCCTTTTTTCACCTTCGTACTCCTATTTTTTTAAAGACCTAAAATATCTTACACTTGCAGATTACAATTAAGTTCCTTATTTTTATTCTAAAACTAATATTACTATGAATTAAGGTATCTGCCATAAGACAGATTTTATAATTAAAGAGATATTTTCTTACTTTTGTTAGTAGAACTAATAATTTGTTTATTTATGTATTTTTTTTTTTTTTACTGAATTTATTTTTGATAATTTTTTTTTCTAAATAAAGTTTAAGAAAAAAATTGTCCACACACTTATTTTTGAAGACAAAAAAATGTCTGATTCAAAATACTCCCCTTTTTTGGCTGCAGTATTACCTTCTAATATTTTCCCCGGCAACACTGGTGACCATTCTCTATATACTTTAATAAAAAAGAATGGCAATTCAGAGTAAAAATGCAAACTTATCTTTTTTTCTCTAGTGAAAACACTTCAAGATAAATTTTTAATCTACTCTTTGTAATCCGGATTATATTTAAGTAGATACATAGTATTACTATTACTATTATTTGCCGACGGCAAAACCATATCCCCAATGCCAACTACCGACGGCAAAACGAGTTTTAATGATGAACATTCAAAAATATTCAATTCGAAAAGTGCTTAGTAGTTGCATGGGTGTAGATTTTTTATTTTTTTTTTATTTTTTTATTTTTTTAGTCAATAAAATGTTAAGTTTGCTTTAACACTTTCTAATTAAATCACTTTTAGTTTTTCAATGATGAAAATCGTTTTTAATGAACAGCTGATATTTTGTTCCCAAATGTGGAACACATTCGTTCCAATGAAATGTGTTCCTTTCTCTTCCTGTTCTCGTCTGTCAGTTTTTCGTTCAATGATCGACTTTAACCTCTACGTTGTTTTTGTATGGGGAATGGAATTTTCAATGAAAGAAAATTTCATGATAGCTATAACCGACCTGTCAGAAAATATTCCACCATTTCACTGATTTGTGTTTCAATGATGGATTTCAATGAAAGCTATAACTGGCGCCTAACGTATTGATACTGTATTGATACATTTTGTTTTTGACGTCAAAAAATAAAATGACCCGGGCTTCATTTTATTTTGACGCCCGGGCGTCAAAAACAAAATGACGCCCAGGCGTCAAAAATAAAACGACGCCCGGGCGTCATTTTATTTTGACGCCCGGGCGTCGTTTTATTTTTGACGCCCGAGCGTCATTTTGTTTTTGACGCCCGGGCGTCATTTTATTTTGACGCCTGGGCGTCATTTTATTTTTTGACGCCCGGGCGTCATTTTTTTTTGACGCCCGGGCGTCATTTTTTTTTGACGCCCGGGCGTCATTTTGTTTTTGACGCCCGGGCGTCATTTTTTTTTTGACGCCCGGGCGTCATTTTATTTTGACGCCCGGGCGTCGTTTTATTGTTGACGCCCGGGCGTCATTTTGTTTTTGACGCCCGAGCGTCATTTTATTTTGACGCCCAGGCGTCATTTTATTTTTTGACGCCCGGGCGTCATTTTTTTTTGACGCCCGGGCGTCATTTTGTTTTTGACGCTCGGGCGTCATTTTATTTTTGACGCCCGGCCGTCATTTTGTTTTTGACGCTCGGGCGTCATTTTTTTTTTTGACGCCCGAGCGTTATTTTATTTTGTTTTTGACGCCCGGGCGTCATTTTGTTTTTGACGCCCGGGCATCATTTTATTTTTGACGCCCGGGCGTCATTTTATTTTTGACGCCCGGGCGTCAATTTTTTTTTTTTGACGCCCGGGCGTCATTTTATTTTGACGTGCGGGCGTCATTTTTTTTTTGACGCCCAGGCGTCATTTTATTTTGACGCCCGGGCGTCGTTTTATTTTTGACGCCCGGGCGTCATTTTGTTTTTGACGCCCGGGCGTCATTTTATTTTGACGCCCGGGCGTCATTTTATTTTGACGCCCGGGCGTCATTTTATTTTGACGCCTGGGCGTCATTTTGTTTTTGACGCTCGGGCGTCATTTTATTTTTGACGCCCGGGCGTCAATTTATTTTTTTTTTGACGCCCGGGCGTCATTTTGTTTTTGACGCTCGGGCGTCATTTCTTTTTTTTGACGCCCGGGCGTTATTTTATTTTGTTTTTGACGCCCGGGCATCATTTTTTTTTTTGACGCCCGGGCGTCGTTTTATTTTTGACGCCCGGGCGTCATTTTGTTTTTGACGCCCGGGCATCATTTTATTTTTGACGCCCGGGCGTCATTTTGTTTTTGACGCCCGGGCGTCATTTTTTTTTTGACGCCTGGGCGTCATTTTATTTTTGACGCCCGGGCGTCATTTTATTTTTGACGCCCGGGCGTCATTTTGTTTTTGACGCCCGGGCGTCATTTTATTTTGATGCCCGGGCGTCATTTTATTTTGACGCCCGGGCGTCGTTTTATTTTTGACGCCCGGGCGTCATTTTATTTTTTGACGCCCGGGCGTCGTTTTATTTTTCACGCCAGGGCGTCATTTTATTTTGACGCCCGGGCGTCATTTTATTTTTGACGCCCGGGCGTCATTTTTTTTTGACGCCTGGGCGTCATTTTATTTTTGACGCCCGGGCGTAATTTTTTTTTGACGCCGGGGCGTCATTTTGTTTTTGACGCTCGGGCGTCATTTTATTTTTGACGCCCGGGCGTCAATTTATTTTTTTTTTGACGCCCGGGCGTCATTTTGTTTTTGACGCTCGGGCGTCATTTTTTTTTTGACGCCCGGGCGTTATTTTATTTTGTTTTTGACGCCCGGGCGTCATTTTATTTTTGACGCCCGGGCGTCATTTTTTTTTGATGCCTGGGCGTCATTTTGTTTTGACGCCCGGGCGTCATTTTATTTTGACGCCCGGGCGTCATTTTATATTTTGACGCCCGGGCGTCATTTTTTTTTGACGCCCGGGCGTCATTTTATTTTGACGCCCGGGCGTCGTTTTATTTTTGACGCCCGGGCGTCATTTTGTTTTTGACGCCCGGGCGTCATTTTTTTTTGACGCCCAGGCGTCATTTTATTTTGACGCGCGGGCGTCATTTTATTTTGACGCCCGGGCGTCGTTTTATTTTTGACGCCCGGGCGTAATTTTGTTTTTGACGCCCGGGCGTCATTTTATTTTGACGCCCAGGCGTCATTTTTTTTTGACGCCCGGGCGTCAATTTGTTTTTGAAGCCCAGGCGTCATTGTTTTTTTTTTCACGCCCGGGCGTGAATTTTTTTTTTGACGCTTGGGCGTCATTTTAATTGCTGACGCCGGGCGCCATTTTATTTTTACCACTGCACTGCAGTGCTGTCGTTTCACAATTGTCGCTGTCGTTTATAAAATTCTATCGTTTTTAAGCTTTCTTTAGGTTTCCCACGTTTGCATGAATATCCCTAATATGATCACAAATTAACAGAGATGTGAAATTTTTAATAGGAGTCAGGATTTAAAAATATTTTCATTAACTTTCCCATGTGGAGACTTGGGGAGCCTTTCTGAGACATGGGTAGCACAGTAGTCCTTTCAACAGTAAAGGAGCCTAATGCTACTATAGTAGCTATTCGTACAGCACTGCTGCGCTGACGTCTATTGGAAGGTTGGAATATTGAATTCGCTGCACAAACGAAAAGTGATGGTGACCATCAGTGTTGCCGAAAATACACCCATAGGAGTATTTTACTACTTTCAACGCGATCGTACTCCCGTGCTCCTTTTTTCACCTTCGTACTCCTATTTTTTTAAAGACCTAAAATATCTTACACTTGCAGATTACAATTAAGTTCCTTATTTTTATTCTAAAACTAATATTACTATGAATTAAGGTATCTGCCATAAGACAGATTTTATAATTAAAGAGATATTTTCTTACTTTTGTTAGTAGAACTAATAATTTGTTTATTTATGTATTTTTTTTTTTTTTTACTGAATTTATTTTTGATAATTTTTTTTTCTAAATAAAGTTTAAGAAAAAAATTGTCCACACACTTATTTTTGAAGACAAAAAAATGTCTGATTCAAAATACTCCCCTTTTTTGGCTGCAGTATTACCTTCTAATATTTTCCCCGGCAACACTGGTGACCATTCTCTATATACTTTAATAAAAAAGAATGGCAATTCAGAGTAAAAACGCAAACTAATCTTTTTTTCTCTAGTGAAAACACTTCAAGATAAATTTTTAATCTACTCTTTGTAATCCGGATTATATTTAAGTAGATACATAGTATTACTATTACTATTATTTGCCGACGGCAAAACCATATCCCCAATGCCAACTACCGACGGCAAAACGAGTTTTAATGATGAACATTCAAAAATATTCAATTCGAAAAGTGCTTAGTAGTTGCATGGGTGTAGATTTTTTATTTTTTTTTTATTTTTCCATATTTTTATAGAAGATGAATAAAGCAATTATTCATGTTTAAGGAATTTTCGATAGGATTTTTTTTTCGTGTCGAAAATGATTTTTCAAAAACATACATTTTTGTTGGTCAATTTTTCAAAGTTTCTGATTTTTATATTTTTAATGGGTAGTTGGAAAAATCTTAAATTTTAATATGTTATAGGTATAACTATATTTGTATTTCTATCAATTGACAGATTTATCTAAGGGTAAACATTATGAAAACAATTTTTTATGTTTTGTATCAATATCTTTTTAATAAAAAGTCGCAGAGATTTTAGATCTTAAAATGTGGCTAAATTGTGTTTACAAATTTTTGAGGAGGGATGAAAAATTTCATACTTAAAGGGAGTATAAATGGCCCGTCAAATTTATATTAGCTTTATTAAATTAAAAAAAAAAAAAAAAATGGGCACGACTGGATCGCACAAACAAACAATAAGTACATAGGTAGGTATAGGTAGGCACCTGGGTATGTAAATGTAGGTCATAACTTTTTTGAAGACAAAATTATATGTATGTAGGTACCCTTTTTTGAATTGAAAAATGAACACAGGTATTTGAAACTTAAAAGAAAAGAAACTTGTTAGGTAGGTATCAGTACCTAAGCTTATTTTAATGTATTTTCAATTGAAATAGGTAGGTACAAGGTACCTACCTAGTTAGACCAAAAAAAGAAACAAAATTATTTTCAATTGAAAGTAGGAGGTAGGTAAATAGGTACATATACAATATACATACCTATAATAGGTAGATGCGTTTTGAAAACAAAATTTGGTAAACAACAACTCAATTTTTTTCAATAAATAGGTAGCTTTTTTTGGTAAAAAATATTACAAAAAAATATAACAAAAGAAAATTATATTTTTGATGTTTAAAAAAAAAAAAATATATTTGAGAAAAAAATTATATTAATTTTTGCATGGGCGTGGTGAAAATGTAAAAATAAAATTCGTTGAAAAAGCATGAACCATTTTGCATTTTCTTGGTAAAAAAATTCAATAAAACTAGGGACGCAAACTTCGTAAAAAAAATCGATGGTTCGATGTATCGATGTTTCAAAAAAAAAACATCGATGTCAAAAACATCGGCCTCTGACATTGTCAGCTGTCACTGTCAACTATCTTGGGGAAGAATGAATGGGCACGTTCAATGCAAAAACAAGTTTTGGGTGTTCACAGCCAAGCAACGCAAACTCCGCGTGCACAAGCAGGCAATTTTAAAAATTATGTGTGACAAGAAAACAAAAAAACATCGATGTTAAAACATCGCTCCAAATAACATCGATACATTGATGTATTCGGATTCGAAACATCGATGTTTTAAGACAAAAACATCGATGTTTCAAAAACATCGATGTAACATTTGCATCCCTAAATAAAACTAATTTTAACGTGTCTTTTGTTGAAATAATCAGTAAACGTTTATTGGAATTATTTTAGAAGAGGATTAGAGTAATAAGTGTGTCGGTTTTGTTTTTCAAAATGTATCAATTTTTTACTAACTTTTACCTTTAAAGTACCAAAAATCGAGTTGATTTTTTACTAAATCACATTTTTAGTATGAATTTTTTTAAGATTTTGCAAAAATTTTTAGACTATCAATTTCTACCTTAAATTCATGTATCATTTATTTTGAACTATAAAGTATTTTTTAATTTTGAAGCCTCTAAATTTGTCTATATGTAGATTTTTTGTGAATTTCTTTACTAAATTGGTCGTACTTTTTTTCCCGTTAGATTTTCAAATATAAAATAACCCTTATATTTGTAGAAAAGTAATACACCTATAATTGTGTTTCATTAGTTTTTTGAAATTAAAACAAAATTCATCAAGTTTTGAATTTAATATATTTAATATAAATTTGACGGGTCATGTACACACCCTTTTAGTATGAACATTTTCAACCCCCCTCAATAATTTTTATACACAAATTTAGCCACACCTCATAGCTAAATTTTGAGATCTTAACTTTTAATATCGGTCGAGTAGAAATGAAGTCATGATTTTTTATATTGAAAAAAAAAAATCGAATAAAAAATAATTTGAGATTACGGTGCTTTGCACTGGTTGACGATTGTTGACAAAGCAGAGCATTTCTGTGTATTTTAGCCGATTTTGTATGAATTTTAAAAAAGCAATTATGACGCTAATATAGGAGGTAGATTAAAAAATGAGGTATAACATTAATGGTTGTTCTGTTGAGATTAAATATAAGAAAAAACTAAATCAATCCATGCACACACTCACATGTTATTAAGTAATATGTGTTAACAATATTATATTGTTAATTTCTCAGCTCAGCGGTACAGTAGGCATATTATTTTGTTTACGCAAATTCCTAGAACATAAAGCTATAATTCATTAGTACATTGCAAACCTGTAGGTACGACTCTTTACTAAAAAGATATTAAAAAAAAACTAATTTTAAAATTTTTACTTTCTTAAATAAATCTGTCAAATGATAAGTTAGAAAGAAAAAATGTTTACCATTTGATTTCTATCAAATACTTATATCTATAACATATTGAAATTTTAGATTTTTCCAACAACCCATTAAAAAGATAAAAATCAAATACTTTGAAAATTTGACCAAACAGATTTAACCTTTTTCAAAAATCATTTTGGGTATGAAAAAAAATCCTATCAAAAATTCCTTAAACATGGATAATTTTTTTTCATTATCTTTAAAAATATGTTAAAATAAAAATTACTTAATATCTACCCCCATGAAACTACTAAGTACTTTTCGTAACGACTATTTGTCAATTTTCAGTCTTAAATCGGTTATATCTCGGTTTATAGATTTTAAATAAAAAAAAGATGTACCCGTTTTTTCCTAACTTTTTATTAATCTTTAAAATAAAAAAAATCAAGTCTACGACTACGGGTTTAGAAGTTAGTTTTTCGACTTTATTTCAGTTTTTACCCTTAAAACCCTATTAAATGTACCAATTTCATAAAATCCGTTCTTAGTGCACCCCTATATAAAATTTGCTATTCAATAAATTTTAGTATATATTTTTAGGACTTCTAGTTTGAGTTGTAGCGTGATTGGCAAAAAAAAAAAGTTTTAATTTTTCTTTCTTTTATATAATAAAAAAAAATAACAAATAAAATAACTTAACCTACTTAACCACTTAACATCGCATAGGAATTCTTTCTAGCAAACAATGAAACTACCAACACTTAACCTACCTCAACATCACATAAAGATTCCTTCTTCTAGCCACTGAAAAGTACCAAGGGAATTATGCCCATACATAAAAATAAAACTGAAATTTGGCAAGAAAATTGAATACCCATAAAACCAAAACCTACCCCCGATCATACTTACCTATGCACACATTCTTTATTTCCTACATCGCCGATGGAAACATCTGTCTACTTACTTACTTACTTACTTAGGTCCTCGGACCTATTACGTCCGTGATGTTTCTCTTACGGGACATAGGGCCTCCACTACACCTACTTGTCTACTTGCTCGCCGCAAACAGATGATTCCTACATTATCATTTGGGAACATACAAATTGGTTTTGTTTTTTTTGTCATCTTTATTCTATATACTTCCTCTTTTACTATTTAATTCCTATAGAAAACAAATTGACAGCCAAAACAAAACAGTTATTTTTTGTCTCCCTTGTAACCTCATACATTTTGTATAGCCTTCTCTATTCTTCTTTTCTGTCTTTAGCCTTCATTTTTTTCTAATTTTCCCCTCATTTAATCTCTACACAAATTGAAAAGTCTCTTAAATCATTAGTTCTAACCTTCCTCACCATACGCAGCGGCAATTATTTGAGCCATGATATTACTATAAGAGTATATATACAATGATTCGACCCGACCCTCGACCGACCGAAACCCGAAGCCGAGCCGACAGATTCTATGAATTCGTGTTGAGTTTGGGATTGGGGGTTGTTGTGTATTGTGTATTGTGTAACAAACTCAACTCAGATCTGCGCCATTGAGTTAGTGCGTTGTTGTATAGTGTGTATCAAACGAAGCGCAACTGAGTTAATACTTTGCGCTGATACAGTGAAGTGCACTTGAGTTAGTGTATCAACGCACGAACTTTTACTGCGTTACCCATGTCTACACTGCTGCTCTGCTGCTGCTTTTGTGCCTTCTGCTTCTTTTGCAATCAACCCTCGTCGTCGTTACTGAAACTGAAGTCTGTTGGAATTGGAACGTGCGTTGGAAGTACCAAATATTGAATTCGCTGCAAAAATGAAAAGTGATTGAGGCGGGGTTAGTTTGCAAGTGCGGTCAGGGGGTGTAAACGCGAAAAACTTTTTAAACTATAATTTAACTGACTTAACGGCAAAATATAAACAAATTAATTAGTTTTGCGTAGAGCGATTCTCCATGTCTTTGAAAAAAAGGAAACAAAAATAAAATATGTTGCCATAAAGGCATTCAAAAAGGTGCGGGTAGAAATCACCTTCCCGGATTAATATAATGGCGCAGAATTTTAAACAATCAAAACCGGCTCTGAATCAGTTTTAAAATCGGAGTCAGCTCTAAAAACTCTTTTTAAAGCGAGAGTCTAGTCTTTGGTAATTTTAAACCACATAAAGTATGGTGTAACATTAAAGCACTCTTCTAATTTTAAAAGCAGCAAATCGCTTGTTTAACTTCTTAAAATATACTTTTACCACTTGAAAAAAAGTTTATAATAACAACAAAAAGGCGTAGGTTGTTAAAATGATTTCGGATTTTTGTTTTATTTTCTGAATATTTACAGCTTTGTTAACAATGAAAAGTATTTATTGTATTTAAAGAGCTGGGTGGCATTGAATTTTTCACTGTTTCTGCGAAACATGGGTACAAACATCAACCACACAATACACATCAACCAAAATACACGTAGGTACCTACATACGGTCACTCACGAAAGTCTACATATAGCTATGAAAAATGGTATATCAATGCTTATAGACAAAATTTATATTTAATGTTCTAGCTAAATAACAAGAAAGTGACATATTTTGTTATTCAACTACTGTCTAAAAAATAAATATTTATATCTTATTTAATACAACAAATGCATTTTAACTATGAACGCAAATTAAGCACTTTTAAATTTTATACGTAGACTTTCGTGACTGACTGTATGCACAAAGATGTCTCAATATTGTCCAAGCGCTTTAGTTTTTTTTTTTTTAGAATCAGGGATAATGCGAGTAGACTTCTTTTAAACATTTAAACATAAACAATCATTCATTCACGACACGCACCTAGTTATATTAAAATTATTTGTCTGAAGTTGTTTGTTTAAATTGAACATTTTTTTGTTGTTCTATAGCTGTCTCTTCTCTTCATCTGTCAAATGTGTGCATGTTCAACCTTAATTTGCTTACGTTAAGTTGCAGAGTCCACTTTAGTTAGAAGAGCTCTTTAACGTGCTTAAAATTAAGAAATAGTTAGACAAGGGTTCACAACTAAACGGCTACGTTAACTAGAGCCGATTTTATTCCTTAAAAGAGAGATGTTTAAAATTTTGCGCCAATGATTCCAATTTTTTTTAATAATATAGTTTACCCGACGGATAGCAGAATGGAATTACAGAGCGAAAGGGAATCGAATTGGTGAATCGGATCTATGGTTCATGGGAATAGCAGAATAGGGCTGAAAATATTCGGGGTGCAGACCAAGCGAACAAACTAGTGTTTAGCCTGTCTACTGTGCGACGACGTCGACAAATGGAAAGCAATTAGTCAAAATAAAATAAAAAGACAAGTTAGTCCAACGATACGTTGTATATGTTAACTGCTTAACTTTATTCGACAGAATGTCAATTGTTAGTGATTTGCTGCGGCCTTTTATAGTCTAGAGCAGGGTTGTGACTTTACTCCAATTGCATTTTCTTCGAAAAACAAATCTACTGCCTTTAAATAAAATCTACTGCACTTTTTGGTTTATGAAAAACAAAAACATTTAATATGTAAATGTAATCATAAAATTATTTGTTTGATTTGAATACAGTCAATCTCATTCTAACAAAAACCTGAACGCCATCAATGGCTTTCGGCTTTTGGCTATGTTTTGAAGGCAAGTGACAGTTTTTTATAAGAAGAGAAAAGAATATTAAGTTTATTATTAAGTGATTTATGATTATTTATGTTACTTTTTACTTATATTTTAAAAATATAAAAATCTACTGCGATAAAAATGAATCTACTGCTCAAATCTACTTCGGATTTTTGTTCAAAAGGTCCCATCCCTGCTCTAGAGTCTAGAAGCCGGCAGCACATTACAATGTTCATGTTTTACAAAATATGTTGTTCTTTATGTGTTTATGTCTTTGGTTAGCATTTTTAAATTTAGTTCGATATTCAAAAGTGTGCTTATTAAAAATCATGATTTTATTATGTAAACTAAAAGTTATTGAATTAAAATTAATGAATTAATAAATTTAAATGAAAATATGAAAAGTAAAATGTATTTATGTTATTTATGTACACCCGTATTCATAAAGAAAATAAAGTTATTTTAGCTCCTGTGTTTAGGAAAACTACACCATGGAATAAGAATTTTCTGGGCTCAAACTAAAGGCAATTGCGTACTGCTCCATTTGAGTCCGGAACATTCTTATTCCATAGTGTAGTTTTCCTAAACACGGGAGCTTAAATAACAATTTTTTCTTTGTGAATAAGGGTGGTAATGTTTAGGATGAGTTTTATAAAGGATGACTGTTACACTATTTATTTATTTAATAAATTCACTATACACTGCGCGTCATAAGGTTAGAAGCAGTCATTTTTGAGAAGTTAATTTGAAATTTCTCGTGTTATACGCTAAAGATATCGAAATTTTGTATGACACAAGAGAGACTGTTTAATACTACGTTTCCACCAGACACTAAACCGAGATTTAGCAAGATTATCACAGATCTCCTTGAAATCTACTAGATTAACCATATAAATTTTAATCTCCTCAAATGAAGATTTTAAATAAAAGTCATTCAAATCTACTTGGAAACAGGCGCGAACGCAGGAAAAAATTTCGGGGGGGGGGGGGGGTTTTAAACAGAAAACTCGAAAATTAAGAGTGAAAGAGTGAAATTGTATGGCGAGGAAGTTAAATTCATACCTTTGGGGGGGGGGGTTGAATCCCTAAGCTCATTTGTTCGCTTAATAGTGTGTGCTTCCACTAGCTTTAAAAAAATTTAAAAATGCGATCCTTAAGACAGTTATACAGTCATTTCAGATAGTTAAGTGAAATTTCACTGAAGGCCAACTTAATGGTGTGAAACAGTCATCGTATTGCTTTGATCTTCGTATAATTTTCATGTGAGCCATCCCCATACATTTGCTTTTATTTGAAGTCCGGTGAATAGGAGACCAGGGGGTCAATTCCCGATCTGTGAAGTTTTGAAGTGAAAACAAAAATATCATTTCAGTTTTCACAGAGATTTTTCTTATTTCAACTTCACGAACTCGCCCTATGCGATTCTCGAACTCATTGTGATAAATATCAGTCAAAACTTGAACTTAAAAGTACTAAATGATAAATACTTTCAATCGTCTGTCACTTTTGATTATTGATTAGGTTTTTTTTTTGAAAAGTAAATATTTCGTTTCAGTTTCTTTTCTGTTTGAGAATAATATATCCGGAACTAATATTCGTTTAATCATTAACAACTAGACGAAAATCCTACTGTGGGCTTTGCTTTAGGTCAGTTTTTGAAAATTCTTATTTTATTTTAATTTTTGTAACGTTTCGGGTGTGTTTACACCCTTCTTCAGACCTATTTTAAAATAAGAATTTTCAAAAACTGAACTAAAGCCCACATTAGGATTTTCATTTGTTTGAAAAAAGGTCACGAAAAAGGGAAATATTTATTGACAATAGACGTCGTACTGAACAAAAGTGGGTACAATATAATAGGTCCGTTACTTTATTTTAAATTTCTGAGATTTTATGTGCAATTGTGTGATTTTCAGTCCAAAGCCGTTCCCGTACTCAAAAATTTGGCAGTTTTTTTTACAAAAGACAACGCTCACAAGAGAGTAAATAATTTTCCACGGAAAATCACAGCACAGGATAATGTCATTTTGAGAGTAAGAGAATGAAAGCCAAACATCGTGCCGTACTTGTCTGGCACATTGAGGTAATACGGAATTTGCGTTCCCGTACTTTTGCACAGTTTTGATATTTTTGAGAATATTTCAACGTTGCCCTTCAATATCTGACAGTTTGTAATTTTCTGTGCACAAAGGATCGGATTTTATATTTAATCGTTTCTCCGTTTTGAAAAAATTGTTATTTTTTTCCTAGGAATAATGTAAGGAAATTGCGGCGTTCCCTTCAAGATGGGCAGAATTCATTCGAAGTTACAACGGAAGAGCACTTTCTTGAACTTTACAGATTCCCGAAACATTTTATGCATGGATTTAAAAAAAAAAAAAAAATAAATCGGGTGGCACAGCGGCTCATGAAGAACCAGGGCCTAGTGACTTACAACTCGCAACCATTCCTGTGTGCATTCTTTAGGCAAGAATGGAAGGGACCTACAATTTTATGCCGAATCCGAACGGCTAGACGAGAAGCACTTATTCGTGATAAGTGATACTCTTGGAGAATTTGTCAATTCCTCGCAAGAGGCAGTAGCCCTGAAAAAAACTTTTTAGTTTTTAGGTGGACGAGGCATGCATGCATGGATTTAATAAACGAATTAAGATCATTGCTTTCAAAATACTCACTCCCTTATTTATAAAGAAAATTTTTTTTTTTTGCGCTCGCGTTTTTAAAAAAACTACACCATAGAATAAAAATGTTCCGGACTCAATTGGAGCAGTAAGCAATTGCCTTTAGTTTGAGTCTGGAAAATTCGTATTCCATGGTGTAGTTTTCTTAAACACGGGAGCTGAAACAACAATTTTTTTTTATAAATACGGGGGTCAATGTATAAGTGTGCTTCAGTGTCATGTAAAGGTGTTAAGTGCGCTGCGTTTTCTTGCACGGGTATCTTTCAACGAGCTGTTGGACAAGATTCTTTGTCTCAGACATCAGTAAGTCGGTGTGTAACAGAGATTTGTACTGCGTTAAACAGAATAGCACATGTGTATATACTGCGACTCATTTTCTGCTGATTCCCCGCATATGAAGCACAAGTGTTCATAGTCGAATCCAGAATTATAATCCCATGGCTCTTCCAACTCCAATCCAACGACGGAGATGGTTCTGGTGACATGGTGGGTCTGTCAGTCGTACTTCCTGACAATGCCGAAACTCGACGTATGTATATCACCATATTGTTTCAAGCATGCCACATGGATTTCTGTGCTATACTTACATTACATTTCTCAGCATTTCCTCATATTTTTTCAGTCCTTCCTTGCCTAATGCTGGCTGGATATAAGAGTTTGTATGCTTTTTTTTAACATTAGCAATCTTGCCAAATTCTAACGGTTCACAGCAAATGAAACACGTGTTCATTTCTACCACTGTTCACTTATTTTAACTTCCACTGAATCGCGCTTTGAACTTTTTCTTAATTGTGCAGTCAAATATTACAGACTCCAAAACAAAATGATTTACCTGATAAATTAATTCGCGTATGGAGTTTTAAATAAATTTCCAGCAGTCGGTACGTTAGGAAATGAAAATTATGAAATGAAATTATTTTTGAACCGGTTCATATTTCGCTCTCACATTTTTGGTACTCAGCTCTCGTTATGAATTTCATCATTGGGAAATAAATGTCACTTGTATATAGAAATTTCATTTTCACTTGAACTGAGTACTAGGCTTTACAATTTTTTTTGTACGACTAATATGAACCGAGATATTTAGTAAAAAGTAAAATCCAAGACGGCGGCAAAACGGTTAATGTTGCGAATGCGAAAACTGAGATTTATCATATTCGATCAACATTCTATCGAATAAAAAAAAAAATTGAGAGTGGTACAAACTGCTGGGTCAGGTATAAATGCAGTGGACTATATGGGATGAACTAAACTTTAAGCTAAATTTGATTCCAAATTCGTTTGTTACTTATATGACCAATGTGTTTTGCAATGTACCACACAGGTGATTGATTGTTTTATTTGTATTTCTATAAATACACTGCGTTTCGCTTAGTTACACGTTAACTTTAAATCTTCTTAGGTCATTCTGTCTCTAATATGGCATGTGTGGACCTTCGATCTGCCATCTTATCTACAACTGCATATATTGAAAATGCTAATTTCGCTATCTGAAAATAAAAAAAAGGTAATTCAGAAAGCCTATTCTACAACAACCTAAAAGAGCCTATTGACTTACCGAAATAAATGTAGCAACTTCAATTGACAAAATATTTCCGGCCATTATGTTATTGAACTTTTGTGCATTCTGCATAAAGACCACCATCAAATGACGAAATTGTTTGTTCTGATCCACCCACTGGCTATGAAATATAGCAGTTGGTAGATTATTAATTTCATCCATTAACACATTCATAGTGAAGCACATTGGAAGTGTTTCCAAAGTAACGGCCATCAGAAACACAACCGATCCAAATGCAGAAGAAAGACTATCAGCAAACATCATTATGTTTATAATAGGTATTCCCATGATAGCAGCTGAAACCACCAATTGAATAAATATTGTTTTTGCTATAATCGGTCGAACGATTTCAATAAGCCTATACAAATGGATTTGAATAAAAATCAATTTGAATCTCAATCCTTTACAGAGCTCTTACTCTAATATTTTCTTATGTGTCTCAATGCAATCAATAAGGCTTCTCACATTATCTTCCTGTGATATCATAGAATCAGTGCCCAATTTTTCAACTCGTATGCACAGCATTTTCATGTGCATTCGCGCCATGTAAATGAAGGTAACCGGATAGACATCTAGGCCTACATCTTGAATACACGCAATATTAAGAAGATAGAATTCCAGTAAGCTGGCTACGATCATTTTTGTTTTAGAATCTTCCCAATGACAAAATGGTATGTAGATTCCGAACGGTGGATGCCCATTCCAAACTGCCGCCAAGAACGTAATGGCGGAATATGCTAGGTATGATACCATATAAACTACTACCAGACCTCTGCAGAATCCAATCATTCTTTCTGCCACTATTCGCTCTTCCTTGTCGTGGATTTTTTTGTCCAATTCATCGAGTACCGGTCCGGTTTCACGAAGCTTTGGCATATACAAATACACAACAGCCACTTTAAGGGCTACAGTGTAGATATTAATAGCCACTTGCAGAGATGTTAAGAGTGTCGAAATAGACATTGTTCGGATAGATTTGACATAGCTGGTGGAAAACCCAATCAACTGAAGAACACATGATGCAAAATTCAGTTGAAAAGAATGTATGTTATATAACCAAGTTCTGTTGAGGTTGTCCATTCCAAGCACACGAAATACCTTATAAAGGTATGTTGTAGCATCTTGTGTCGAGATAAATTTTTGAACAGTTTTCACCATTTTCTAAAAGTTCTTTCCCTAATAGTTCTGATTGAAACTAAACTAGGTATAGTTGTTTCGTTGCTATATTTAAAGGATTTGAGTCGTTTAAAATAAAGTTATTACGATGAAATTATCAACTATATACATACTTTTGTTCATATCTATACTTTAAATAATAAATGCGATCAGGTTTGACTTTTTCCAATTAAGTTTAATTCAAATACAAAGTGTTCAAGTGTTATACAATTTTCTTATTTAACTATATATGAATATTTAACTTTTTGATTGATATTAATTCTCAAAGTTTGGGTGCACCTATGAAAGCATATGAATTCTAATAAAGAAAAAACCGTGTTAATATTTTACTAATTGGTTCGTTGCTCATTCGTCATTTTACGTGAATTTTAAGTGTTATTTAATATTTAGATCTCATCACAATTTCCTAGGGTAAGCGTGCCAATAACTATAGCTGTTTTTTAAGTTACCAAACTCTCATTCTACCTATAATTAAGTAGTTTGATAGCATTGCATACATGAGGATGTAGACGAAGGGTATGATCCTCCTTGGGAGCGGGTCATAATACTGTTTTTCAAAATTCTGTGTGGTCAAAATACTGTGAGACCATTATTCTGTATGTCATTATACTGTAAATACAAAATACTGTAAGTCAAAATACTGTATGAACAAAATACTGACTTGCGAAATTCTGTTTTGTAAAATGCTGTACGGCAAAATACTGTATTTTCCATACTGTTTTCTTTTTTTTTGAAGAAATTTCCTTAAAACAAAAATAAAACACATAAACACATAAAGATAAAATTGTTATTTTGGCTCCCGTGTTTAGGAAAACTACAGCATGGAATAAGAATTTTCTGGGTTCAAACTAAAGGCAATTACTTAATGCTCCGGAACACTATTATTCCATGGTGTAGTTTTCGTAAGCACGGGAGCTTAAATAACTATTTTTTCTTTATGAATAAGGGTGATAATTACTAGTTTTAAATAAAATTGTGTTGTGTTTACTGACAATCAAATCATAACTTTATACAAATATAGTTGTGTTAGTTAGAAAGTAAGTCCTGAGAAAAAAGAAATCAAACTTTTCTTAAAGTAAAGATAAACAAATACATTTTACAAATATGTACATATGTATGTATTATGTCAAAATCAATACATATAAATTTAAATTGTTTGCAATTCGTTTTAGGTACATATGTATGCAATTTAGGCTGTTTTTTAATAACACGTTCAATTTTTTGATTTTAGTAAGTTTTTTTTTCATATTTGGGCGCCTTAAATGAAAAGTGAACGAACAAGTAGTAAATTAGGGTAGAATTTAGTTTTCTTTCTCCTTTTCCCTTAGCTCCCAACTAGGTACCGACATATATTAATCAACAATTGAAGCTTGCTTCTTTATCAATTTCGATCTTTTATTGTTTTAGGTGGTTATAAGAAAGTTATGACGTCAGTATAAAACCTCTAATAAATAATCTGTATTTCAAAGGGGTTGGGGTCAAAATTCTGTATGGTCAAAATTCTGCATTTCAAAAAACTGTTTTTCAAAATTCTGGTTACACAAAATTCTGTATGATCAAAATTCTGTATAAGCAAAATTCTGTTTTTCCAAATTCTGTATTTAAAAAAAAATCGTTTTGATAATGTTAAAAAGTGCGCACTTTTTTACATTATCAAAACGAATTTTTCTTAAATCTTGACTTTTTTTGCTGCCGTAAGATCAGTCAATACTACACTTTTTTGCGTAGTAAATTTGAAGATTAGAACATTTTGAAACTGGCAGCTTGGTTTAAAAAAAATGACATGCCTACTGGGAAGACATCAAGCTGAGTTTTGTTCTATCTTTGAAAATTCAAAAAAAAAAAACAACGGAAGTATTTAAAGGATGCAAAATAACATAACAGTACTGATGGTTAGAAGATGGAATGGCGGTCTTGCCCTCAGGTAGATTATATAAAAAAGAAGCAATAGTAAAAAAGTTACCAACATGCATAAAATTTTGTCCATTTCTATCGAAAATGTATAGATCTCGTTTAAAACAATTTCACAAGACGAATAAACATCACAAATGCGACATTAGTTTGGATTAATACTAGATTCGGAATAAAATATGAACACTCGTGAGTGATGTTGTGCGTTTCTCAATATAAGTAGAACGAAGATGGATGTATGACTTTTGGAATACCAACATTTATGTCTGTAGCCGAATACGAGTTTCAGAAAATGATTAAGTATTTTTAAAAACGGGTCTGATTTTGCAAAGGCACTAGGGACAAGGGCAAGAAAAAGAGATCACATTAAAAAAAAGAAAATTCTTCTTTAAAATACTGAAATAGGGCATAAACAGAATTTTGCACATACAGCATTTTGGATATACAGAATTATGGACATACAGAATTTTTAAATACCGAATTATGAAATACAGAATTTTGGTCATACAGCATTTTCAAAAAAAAATCAAACAGAATTTTGAAATCCAGAATTTTCACCCGCTCCCATTTCAAAGTTCTGTAAAAATGCTGTAAAAGAAATATCGTTTTGATAATGTAAAAAAGTGTGTTTTTACATTATCAAACCGATATTTCTTTTACAGCAGTTTTACAGTATTTTGATGTACAGAATTTTGAAATACAGTATTTTGACCAACCAGAATTTTGCTATACAGAATTTTGACATACAGTATTTTGCTCATACAGCATTTTACACATACAACATTTTGACATACAGTATGTTGGCATACAGTATTTTGAATACAGTATTTTGCCACATACAGTATTTCGACCCCAACCCATCCTCCTTATAGGCATAGGTCAAAAGGCACGGTATTAAACCACCTATAGACCATCAATATTTACTGTCAACATTCGCTGAAAAAGTAATTTTTCACTGGGTATTGGTCGTTCGTATGCACAGTACACATATCGCAGCTTTCCAAATTTCAAGATGGCTGCCTTTTGTGTAAGTACATAGTAAACAAAAACAAATTTTCGGTGATTGTTTGAATTTCAATTTTTGTACTATTGATTTTGACAACACGCGCAGAACTGAACAAAAATAATTACGCTAGTGATATTACCTGTAATATATGTACCTTGGTTCGTACGCTCTTCAATGTCATAGTAAATGAACATTGATGGGGATGGTTTCTTAGCAGCATGAAGTTATTTGTCGATGTTTACATTGTGTTGTGTAAGTGGAGGCAAACAAAAACAAATGAATCTGATATTTGTGATTTTTGACTTATGTAATTTCTCGAGAATTTAAAAGAAAAATTGTTGAATTATTGTCATTTTGCATTATTAGGTGTGGTCGAAACGTTTCATCATATTTTTTGACAGAAAATATCTAAAAATATAATAAAAATATCAATACAAATTTTCGAAACCCCTCTAACTTCAGTACCAATACAATCTGAACTTTAAAATTCGCAGCATTTGCTAAGCTCGTCAGGTTCAGGAACTCACCAAATTCATCAGTTCCCTAGGAATAGTTATTAGTATTGACTGACTGATGGCGTTTTCCTTTGGACGTCTGGAAGCGTCCAGAATCGTCCAGAAGTCTTCTGAAACCATTCCATTGGCGCAAAAAATACACTTCTGACGATTCTGAGAAGAGAAATTCGATTCTTGATTTGAAATCAGAATCCACTCAAGAAGCACTAATACATTCAAACTCAAAGGTCACGACAAACTGCAATGTACATACTTCATGTTTTTTTTTTAACTTTCCATTTTAATTGAATTTGCATCCAAAATCAAAGATTTTGGTAAATTTTAATAAACAAATTAAGAAAAAATCAAACAAAACAGTTGATACACTTGTGTTTAACATTTCACTTTTTGATTGGTAGCAAATAATTTTTATTTGACGATTCACCTATACAGATACCAAAGCCCAGAATTGAGTAGAAGCATCTTGGAATGTTCCATTGGATTTCAGAATGAGTGAAACCTTGAGTGAAACCAATGAAAAACGGCATGACTGACTGACAGATCATCAAAATTATGGAGCACATAGGTTTTGTTGTGCATAAAAAAGAAAAACTCAGAAATTTGAAGTTTTTTTCATTTATGGGCGTCCATTAGTTAGAATTAATATTAATAATATGGGCAATTTCCGATAGTTGAAGAATAATGAAATTTGGTAGAGTAGGAGAACTTAAAGTTCAAGCTCATTTCATTTCTCATTTTTAAATCATTAAATAATGTCAAGGGGCAGTTTTTTCACAGCTGATTATCTTTAATCCATGATTAGTGGAGCTGGGAAATCCTCAAATGTTTTTGTTGATCAAATTTTGTTTAAAAAATTAAAAGTATGAGTTGCTAATCATGGATTTCACTAATCAGCCAATTTTGGTTGATTAGCGTTAGTTAATTAAAGCCTATGAAAGTCACATACTAAATTTAACCCACTGTGAACAAACTGGCCCTAAGTGTCAGCCGAGAGAAAAAGAGATATCAGTATTTTTATGAAAAGAACGACATTATGTTTGCACAATTACAATGGCCCTTAGTAATAAATGAATTTTAAGTCGAATTTATCCTAAAGTCGAGTTTAATCCATACAAAAAAATCGAATCTAAGCTAGATTCGACTCGAAATTCGTTTATTACTCAGGGCCAATGTCTCACCAAGTAAAGTAAAGAAATGAGATCGAAATTTTGTATGACACAAGAGAGACTGTTTAATGTGCCATAGCAAAACTTATGCTTTCACTTCAAGAACAAAAATTAACGGCAGCCAAGAGAATAAATGTTAGCTGAGTCACTTTTTTTGAATAATTTTATCGCGTCATAAGGTTAGTAGCACATACAAAATTGAAGAAAAACGGTGGTTAAATTTGTTTTCTAATTTTTTTTGTTCGACAAATTTATTTACCAAATAGTGTGTGTTGCCACCAGCTTAAAACGAAAATGTTTATGTTTAAGAGAGTTACACCTACAGTGATTTCGGATAGTCAAGTGAAGTTTTACTCAAGGCCAAATTAACGGTGTGAATCCGCATTGATTTTCAACAAAATAATGCTCCTTTTCATGCAGTTCGAGTGCTTAAACCATTATTTTAAGGAAAAATGTTCCATTGCTGCCTTTGTTTTGCTATTCACGGGACTTTATAATAAAAGAAAATTTATTGGGATGGCTCACATGAACTTACTTACTTTATTTTTGATGGCGCTTACTGCCCAGGGTGGGCTTCGGCCTCAACTAACAAGCCCCTCCAGCCAGCTCTGTCCCTAGCTAGCCGCTTCCAGTTGCGCACACCGAGTGCTTTGATGTCGTCATCCACTTGTTTGCGCCACCTGTTACGGGTTCTTCCTCTGCTGCGTACCCCATCGGGGTTGGATTCGAAGACTCGTCGGGCAGGTGCGTTGCTGACCAAACGTTCCACGTGCCCCAGCCATCTCAGCCGCTGTATTTTCATCTTTTTGACCAGGTCAACGTCGCTGTATAGCCCATATAGCTCGTCGTGGAATCTTCTCCTCCATATTCCTTCGATACACACCGGACCGAAAATCACACGAAGAATCTTCCTCTCAAAGCACCCTAGCAGATTTTTATCCGAATCTTTCAGTGTCCATGCTTCTGACCCATAAAGCAGGACCGGGATGATAAGGGTCTTGTATAAAGTCTCCTTGGTTCTCTGAGAGTGGGCCTTACTACTTAAATCCGAAGGGCCTTACTACCGACTGAAGATACAGCGGTTGGCAAGAGTAATTCTTCGCTTGATCTCTGCACTGATGTCATTCTGCGATTTAATAGTGGAGCCCAGGTAGACAAAGTCCTTGACAACTTCGAAGTTACATCTGTCCATCGTGATATTTTGCCCGAGTCGACGATGTTGAGATTCCTCTCTCGATGACAGCATATACTTCGTCTTGTCCTCATTAACCGCCAATCCCACTTTAGCCGCCTCCGATTCAATGCTCGCAAACGACCCTGCCACAGCTCGCTTCGTTCTGCCGACAATGTCTATGTCATCCGCATATGCAAGCAATTGAACGGACTTTTGATTGATTGTACCGCTGGTGTTGACATGTGCGTTGCGTACAATGGCTTCAAGAACGATGTTGAATAGGTTGCATGATAACGCGTCGCCTTGCCTCAATCCTTTCTCAACATCAAAGGAATCGGTGGTGTTCTTACCAATTTTGACGGAGCAGCGAGATTTCTCCATCGTCATCCTGCACAGGCGGACGAGTTTGGCAGGGATGCCGAGACTCGACATGGCTCTGTTTAATTCGTCCCTTTTCACGCTATCATACGCGACTTTAAAATCGATAAAAAGGTGGTGTGTAACGATCTGGAATTCCCGGGATTTTTCTAAAATCTGTCGGAGTGTGAACATTTGATCGACGGTTGACTTGTCTGGCCTAAAACCACACTGATAGGGGCCGATCAGATCGTTGACAAAAGGTTTTAAGCGGTCACACAGAAAAGCCGACAAGATTTTATAATCGACGTTTAGGAGACTAATTCCTCTGTAGTTGGTACATTTCAGAACATTTCCCTTTTTATGGATGGGGCACACTATACCGAGGTTCCATTCATCGGGCATACTTTCATCCGACCAAATTTTGCAGATGAGCTGGTGTATGCTCCTAGCCAATTCATCTCCCGCTGATTTAAATAGTTCGGCTTGTAAGCCATCCGCACCAGCAGCCTTGTACGACTTAAGTTTGGATATCGCCAGCCGCACTTCGGTTAGGTCGGGTGGACGGAACTCTTGGCCACCATCGTCCAAGTTGAATGGAGCGTTCTGCCTAATAGCGGCATCTTGGCTGTCTTCGCCATTAAGCAGTCTAGAGAAGTGTTCTTTCCATATCCTCAGCACTGACTGTGTGTCTACTACCATATTCCCACTCTCATCTCGGCAGGCTTCCGTTCTAGCCTTGTATCCTTGGGTGGATCGCTTCACCCTCTGATTAAATTTTCGAACATCTCCCCTACCGCTACAACCTTCAATAGACTCTATCGTCCACTTCTCCTGCTCTCTCTTTTTCCTCCTGAGAAGTCGGTGTTCCTCTTTTCGTTTCAGCCCGTAGAGCTCCCGGGCTATTCTCTCAGCAGCTCTTGTTCGAGTCTGCAGCATTGCCTGGTAGGCCTCGTCCTTAGCTACATGCGCTAACCGGCACTCTTCATCGAACCAGGGGTTTCGTTGTATTCGCCTAGTGAAACCCAGCACATCAGAGGCGGCACTTCTGATGGCTTGTTGACAGTGTTTCCACTGGTCCTCTGCACTTGATGCTGGTGGCGGACCTCCTGAGAGATTAAGAGTTACGTGGTCTGCGAATGTTCTGGCAGTCTCTTGCGATTTAAGCTTCTCGACATCGAATCTTTTCACAGCATCTGCTCTGCGTTGTCGCGTCATGGATAACTGCTTTGGTAGTCTAGCTACCAGCAGGTAGTGATCCGAGTTAATGTTGGCTCCTCGGAACGTTCGGACGTCCAAGATACTGGAAGCAAGTTTCGCGTCTATCGCAACGTTGTCGATTTGGTTGACGGTTAGTTGATCACGCGACCACCAAGTCCTCTTGTGTATATTGAGGTTTGGGAAGTAGGTGCTTGAGATGATGACATTTCGCCCCGCCGCAAAGTCTGTCAGTCTGTGTCCGTTGCCGGAAGTTTCGTCGTGTAGGCTGTGTCCTCCGACTATCGAACCAAAGATGGCCTCCTTTCCCAATCTTGCGTTGAAGTCACCAAGAATGATCTTCACGTCGTACTTCGGGCACATATCGTACGTTGTCTCCAGGAGATCGTAGAATGCTTCTTTGGTTGAGTCATCTCTCCTTTCATGGGGGGCGTGAACACAGATCAGCGTAATGTTCTTAAATTTGCCTTTGATTGCGGATTGTGACCAGGCGCTCGCTTACACTTCGGAAGCCCAAGACTTCTTGCCTAAGTCTTCCCCTTATCACAAAACCACAACCAAAGAGCCGCTGACCCTGTTCCTCCAAGCACCCGCCGCCGTAGTAGATGTAACACGATTTCAGTCTCCGTATGCCGTCTCCATCCCATCGCACTTCCTGAGTGGCTGTTACGTCAGCCTTTAGCCTGTCCAGGTTCTCCACTAATTGTTCGGCTGCACATGTTCTGTATAAGGACAGGACTTTCCACGTGCAGATCCGAAATTCATTGTCCTTGTTTCGTTTGATGGGGTCTTCAACTTTAAAATCATCCATATCCGAGGCTTGTTGTTGTTTCGGAACAACCTTTTTTTACGTGGTAGGAAAGTTACCCCGACGCACAACCCCCGACCCGGAGGACCAGACCCTTCGTATAACTCCAAGGGTAGGGAGCCTGATAAACCGCTCCTTATAGGCCTGAGCTACAAATATGTCGTAGTAGCCCATATAAGGTGTTCACTGAGTAGTTCAACCTAACTGGATCTGTTGGCTCACATGAAAAGTATACGAAAAATCGAAGCAATGCGATGACGATGACTGATTCACACCGATAATTTGGCCTTGCGTAAAATTTCACTAGACTATCCGAAATCACTGAAGGTGTAACTCTCTTAAACATCGAAATTTGGAATTTTTGTTTGAAGCTGGTGGCATCACACACTATTAAGTAAATAAATTTGTCGAAAAAAAAATTAGAATAAATTTAAACCATCGCATCGTTTTTCTTCAATTGTGTATGTGCTTCTAACCTTATGACGCGATAAAATTACTTAAAAAAAGAGACTCAGCTGACATTTATTCACTTGGCTGCCGTTAATTTTTCTTCTTGAAGTGCAAGCATTAGTTTTGCTATGGCACATTAAACAGTCTCTCTTGTGTCATACAAAATTTCGATCTCTTTGGCGTATAACACGAGACATTGCAAATTCAATTCTCAAAAATTACTGCTTCTGACCCTATGACCGACAGTGTATCTAAAGCTGGCTTTAGACTTTCGGTGTTATCATCGGTGTACGTTGTTCGTTGTTGTTCCCACTGGCGGACTAAGGTAGGGGCGGAGGGGGTGGTCCGCCCCGGCCCCCGGTGTCCGGGAGCCCCCAAATCCAATTCAACCTCCATAATTGTTCATTGAACAATGAAACAAAATATCTGTAGAATGGATGTACATCACATTTACATAGTGTATATATTTTAATATTTTAATAAAAATACGTTCATATAAACCTACTACATACTAATTATATTTTTTTTCGTAATGTTTCTATATCACACATGAAGACAAATTTTATGCGAACTCAAAATTTTTTTTTGTTCAAACTTAATTTTTTTGACGGGAGCACTCATTCCACTCAATAAACATTTATGTATTTACATATTCTATAAAGACATATATGTACATAATGTATATACATAATATACAAAAATCGATGTATGTATAAGTACGTTCCATATATAGACTCAAAATGAGATTGATTTTGATGAAATTTTCAGAAAATCTTCAGATTAGCCCAACTGGATTGGAGAATTTTTGTTTGGTTAAAGTAAAGTGTTTTCTTTATAAAGCAGGGGGTCGGTCGCCAGTTTTAAATAAAAGCTTTTATTTTGTTTTCTATTCATTGTTTTTTGCACTTTACATGTTGGTTGGCATGCCTATAAATGCCGATGTGTTGTCCTAATTTCTGTGCCCGTTCTAGTAGCACTATTTTCACAATATCTTCTTCGCCAAAATGTTTTGTTGGATAATTTTTCCCGGAAAAGTTTACAAGCTTGATCATTAAAGGGGCCCCATTTAGCCGCCCCGGGCCCCCAACAAGCTTATTCCGCCACTGGTTGTTCGTACGCGGAAAAACGACAATTTAAATCATAAAACCGAACAACGAACTAAGAACGAATGAAGAACGTGCAAATTCAAATCAGGTCAGAAATTTCGGTGTTCGTTGTTCGTGGTTACCCGAATAACGTGTGTTTAAGTGCGAGAATTATTTAAATGAACATTGTTTTGGGGTGTTCTGTAATATGTAGGGACATTTTCGAAGTTCTTTTAATCAATGAATGGCACAAGAAGCCTAGGTATATAAATAAACAATTTTGTAAATAGGTTTTAGCTTTCTAATGTAAATGCTTTCTTCTTTGTTTGTTGTTGAGAGAAGAACGAACACCGAACAACGTTCACCGAATGAAGAACGAAAGTCTACAACCAGCTTAAGGTATTATCATGCGCAGCTTGTGAAATTTCAAGATGACTGCACAGTAGATACACAGTATATACACAGTAGATACACTTGTGCACAGTAGATAAACAGTAAACAAAAAGAAAATTTGTGGTGATTGTTTGAAATTAAATTAATAAATATTTCCCCTTTCCGTGACCTTTCATCAATAATAAATGAAAATCCTAAAGTGGGCTTTAGGTCAGATTTTGAAAATTATTATTTTATAAAATAATTATATAAAATAAGCCCACTTTAGGATTTATATTTATTTGAAATTAAATTATTTTTACTATTGATTTTGACAACATGCGCAGAACTGAACAAAAATGAAAATGCTAGTGATAGTGATATTACCTGTTATAAAATGTATCTTGGTATTAGGCTTAATGAAACAAATTTAAATTTGAGATTTTTCATTCAGGGGGCGATAACAAATAATTATGATATTTTCCATGCAGGGACGTGGTATCCACCAACTTCTTCATAATTATTATCATTTTAATGGAGCACTTCTGATTGACAAAAATTGATAGAACTTGTAGTGCATTCAAAAGCCACAAATTGAAAATTTAATTTCTCTTTCGGGTCTTTAAGTGAGACTGAGAGTTTTGCTATAGTGGCATTTTAAAAACATCATCCATTGAATTCTAATCGGGAAATGCAAATTTAAGGGTATTCATGCAACGAAAACATTTTCCGCTTTGCAGAAAGATATATGTATGTTACTGTCCGCAAGACGTTTACATGACCACACACCATTAATAATACTTACGTAATCGTGATTAATAATTAAAATAAACATCAGAAATGATTTTTCCAAATTAATCAGGTTCATTTCTGTGCTTTCCGCATCATACTCGTGAAATTAAATTATCTGGTCTGCATGACACTTGTACCATACAAATTTTGATAGTTCATTTCTGCGGAGACAATAATTCGTTCTGGTTCTGGTTTCTCAGGTATGCTTTTAATACAGCGCTATTAGTCTAAGAGCCGACAGCAAATTTTTGGGAGTGGATGTATGTATAACCAATGTTGTGGGTGGCAATGGCACAGTGGATATAGTGTTTGACTGGCAACCTGGACGTGTGGGTTCGATCCCCAGTCTAAGTATAGCATTCTTTTCAATATACCCCAACTTCAACTGGATGCCACCTGTGGAATTTCATGTGATAATTAACATCTAATTCTCAATCCACTGTGCCAACAAAATCTTTCCTTTCCTTCTATTCCTTCTAACTAGTGCCATGTATTGCATTTAAAAGACCTGAGGTCTTACAGGGATATAGTTAAAATTATTATTATTATTATTATAAGGTTTAAAGGGATATATTTGGTGATATCACAATCAAAGGTCTGGCAGGTTTTTTTATAGCCTTTGGCAGGGGTGGGGATTTGATAAAATAGATTTTCTTAATTTCTTATTAGGGGTATTATGACTTCAAACATTTTTTTTTTTAAAGACATCATGTTGCTTTGGTAGTAGCGTAATGGTTAGTGCGTTCGACTGTCATGCTGAAGGTCTGGGTTCGCTTCCCAGCCTCGTCCACCTAAAAACTAAAAAGTTTTTTTTTTTTTCAGGGCTACTGCCTCTTGCGAGGAATTGGCAAATCCTCCAAGAGTATCACTTGTCACGAATAAGTGCTTCTCGTCTAGCTGTTCGGATTCGGCATAAAATTGTAGGTCCCTTCCATTCCTGTTGATAGGCGCACACAGGAATGGTTGCGAGTTGTTAGTCACTAGGCCCTGGTTCTTCACGAGCCGTTGTGCCACCCGATTTAATTTTTTTTGTTTTTTTCATGTTGCTTTGTCATTTTTAATAGGTCCAAACATTTTAATCTTGGTGATGCGACTAACAGAACTCGAGATATAAACTTTTTAATCGAATATTATCAGCTTTTTATTGGAAATTTATAAAACGAACAAAATTCAACAAAACAAAGTCTCCAAAAAAGTCGATTAAGTTTCGCTCTAAAAGCTTATATCTTGAGTTCAATTAGACGGATCACCAAAATTAAGGTGTTTAGACTTAGGAAAAATGGCAAAGCACGAGCATGTATTTTTTAAAATAAAAATCAAATGATAATATTCCTGATAAGAAATTTAAAAAAATCTCTTTTTTCAAACCCCCACCCCCGCTAAAAAGCCTGAGAAAAAAACCTGCCATATTACCAATTAATATGAATCTGCAAACCCTCATACTCAGATTTTGTTTTACATCCACTCCCAAAATTTGCTGTCGGCTCTTGTACTATATGTTGTATAATGTTTCCTAGAAGATGCATGAGGGTAGGAAAGAGTGCATGAAGGCGGATGGTACACTAAAGCTCGATTTACAATGCGACGTGAAAACGTGACGAAAGCGTGACGTGAATCGCTGTCATTTTTTACTAGTTGTAAAATCGTTCCCCAATTCACAATGCGAAGACTTTCTTGACGACGAGTTTTTTGACAGCGTTAAATTATTTATTATTTTTGTTCTTGTTGTGCAGTACTCGTTCAAAATAATGAACAAAATCAAACCGAAATTACTTTTATCATTAAAATATTATAATGATAAATAATATTATAATGTTTGTCCATAGCTGAGGTGGGGAAATGATTTTCGGCTAAAAATGCAAAGAAATTAAAACAATACAACATTATAATATTGTCAACACAAATAGATCTATGAATATAATTTCATTTTCAACAAAATTTATATTTATTTTTGTTAATTTCCACTTATCTGTTGTTTTCTTTATTCTTTTCTACACTTTCACAGACTTCACCACCAGTGAAATGAAAAAAAAAACATAAAAAACGTCGACGAGAGCGTTTTTTGTTTTTCAATTTTCCCAACTCCGGCGTGACGTGACGACGAGAAACGTTTAATTGTGCATACCCTGGCGATTTCTCGTATACTTACATGATTTGAAATCGGTATGACAACTACGAGGAGTTCTCGTCACGCTCACGTTGCGTTTTCACGTCGCATTGTGAATCGAGCTTAATTCAAGTATTTTTTTTTTTTTTGAAGTGAAACTTCTCTGTGAGCATTGTAACGCCACATGCGCAACGCTGAGATCATTGATTAGCTAAGTGGTGTGAGGTAGAGTAAGTGCCCGATTACACGATTCGTTTTTTCGGTTGTTTCGTCTTTTTGACAGATTGGGTGAGGGGAGTAGAAATGTAGAGGGAAGGAAGTAACGAAAGCAGGAATGAAAATTTCAAGACTTTTTCTGGTTGAACTTTGACGTTTCTGATTTGGCAACCACAATGCTCCTCGATGAAAAATTGTTTTTTTTTTCGAAATTGAATACACCTAATATACGGTTGTACCTATTTAAGAATTAAGTGATTAAAAAATATTTTTATTTATTTCTACTGATTATTTTCTTACAAAACAACCACAAATTCCAAGAACGTCAAAATAACGACTGGAAGTACGTACGTATTTTCGCGAACCATGCTATCATGAACGTTCGTGCCTGTCAAAAAGACGAAAGACGAAACGAACGAAAAAACGAACCGTATAATCAGGCTCTAAAAGTAAAAATTTGTATTGATAGCCTAATATATTTTATGATGCAATAAGCTTGGATTTTTAGATAAGCTATATTATTGTAGCAGATAAAAGGGAAAATATCCTTTTATGTCTATTTTATAACTTCGTTAATTAGAATACCAGAGTTTTGAATTTTTTTTGGTGAATAGATAATGAAATTCTAAGAATCTTACTAGTTTAAGTTTATAAGATGTACAGAGCCAAAGTATCAATCCAAAAGAAAAGATTAAACAAAAGACAAGAGGTACTTTCTTTTAACAACGCTTTAATAAAACTGATCATTTATTTCCTAAAACTATACATTAAAATAGTTATTTCAGCCCCCGTATTTAGGAAAACTACACAATGGAATAAGAATTTTTAGGACTCAAACTAAAGGCAATTGCTAACTTCCCCATTTGAGTCAGGAATGTTCTTATTCCATGGTGTAGTTTTCCTAAACACGGGAGATGAAATAACTATTTTTTTTTTTATAAATAGGGGGGTAGCTGTCTCTGTATATCGAATATTAATTATTGTGTTATATATTACATAAGAACTGTGACATCGTACGATCGATGATTTATTATATATTTGACATGTAATACTGTACTTGACATATTATTTAATATAATAGAAACAATTTAAAATAAATAAGCGAATATGCAGGTGCATATCTAGAAGATAGATGGGATATACCATTTTAAAATACTTTTGTTTAGATCATAGAAAATGTCCCTTACAAGTCTTTTATCTATCTCCTATTGGTATGGAGATATAAATTATTTTAAATATGTTATCTCAAAATAGGCTAATTTCAAAAAATTGAATTAAATCAGGAGAGCCCGATAAAAATTTGAATTATTATATGTATAGTTGAAAAATAAATAAAACCAAATTTAAGTTGTTATATAAAAATTTTTGATTTTTCAGAGATTTTGAGAGTAGGAAATTTTGGAAATATTCAGAAAACCTACTCTCATAAACTGATTTATGTCTTTTAAATTTTCACCTTTTTAATTTAAATATTCGGTATTATTATTTAATTTTAAAGTTTATAACCCCAACCCATCGATCATTTCGATATAGAACACATAGCTGAGTTTAACGCATATAAGCTTATTATCCCTATACATATACAATTGATTATTTGATCAGTAAGTTGGAAAAAAAATCGCTCCACAAAAATCTAATATTTAAAGCAAAATTTGAGTTCAACTCCAATAAATTTCAAGTTTTAGTGCATTTATAGCAAAAACAAATCGATTGAAAAAAAAAACAAAATCATATTCGAGCGGGAAAACGGCAAACGTTGTTGTTGAATTGCAGGATAAGAGTGATGCCATAGCCGTGCTGAAATCCAAAGCAAAACTTCATAACACCGGAATTTCTATGCACAAGGATTATCCGACGGCGGCAAGAGAGCGGAGGAGGGGAATAACAAAACTACGTTCCCAAATTACTGCAAGAAACAAGAACTTAAAAACACAAATTAGGGGAGAAACATTGCTTATAAATGATAAATCTTTTCATTTTGACAAAAACAACAAGCTACAATCTGATGCCGAGGATGGATTGACATTTCTTCAACATCATCTTGCAGAAGATCTGACAGCGATGACAGCAGGTGATGTATTGCAGTTGCTAATGGTGGAAACACAATAAATGCTTGAAATGCAATGAGTGCTGCACACACAAGGGGTGCTGGTTGCAGTCGCTCTCAAGCGGGCGCTAGCGATCAAATAATTCATTTTTAATAAAAAAAGCCGTCTGCCAATTTAATAGTAATAATATAAACGTAAAATCGCAAATTTTGAAATTTTCCATAGTTGCATATAATGTATCAGGCCTTAGGAATAAGAATTTATTTACTGATTTTTATAATTATGTTAATCGTTTTGATTTTGTGTTTTTGTTTGAAACTTTTGTAACTGAAAACAATTTTGATGATTATAAGAGTAGATTAAAAGATTTTAACTATAATTGGATCTCAGCAACAAGGACAAGTTATATGGGGCGAGCTAGTGGTGGGTGTTATTTTGGATATAAAAAAGGATTGGAAAATTTAGAATGCGAGTTCGAATCCAAGAACAAATTTACGTGCGTCAGAGTTAAATTCACCAACAAATAATTTGTGATACTGCCAATTTACTTAAATTGCAACAATTGGGAAGAAGATTTTGGAAAACTTTACGAATTTATGATGCTCAATACTGATTCAAACGTACTTTTAATGGGTGATTTAAATGCGAGATTGGGAAGTGAAGCAGGAATTGAGAACGATGCTGTGGGACTTAAACGTCGATCCAACGATATTATTTGCAATGAATGCAAGAGGGAAAAAATTGTTGGATGTGTGTAACACTTTTGGCCTGAGAATTTTAAATGGGACAAGCGCGTCTGATAAGTATGGTAATAATATTTTTGTAGGAAGGCAAGGGACCTCGGTTATTGATTATGGATTAGCTGGAGGTGATTGGAACAGTCACATAGAAGATTTCAAAATTGAAGTTTTGACTTATTCGGACCATCTTCCAATTGTCACACTATTCCAGGTTTATGGCACTGAAACAGTGGGAAAATGAAACTTACAGCTATTACCTCAAATGAAATGGAACGTGAACAATGGACCTAGTTATCGGAATAACCTAAACAGTGCACTTAGAAATCTTAATGAAGTGAGTTTTACAACAATTTCTGAAATCATTAAATCATCATACCCTACTTGAAGCGGCACAAAGAAAAGATTTCGAAAGAACGATGGTTTCACGAGGAATGTGTAAAGGCGAGACAAACGTCATTTGCGTGGCTACGAGCATTTCGAAATAATGCCAACGTTTTTTTTTTAAAATCAGTATTTGGAAGCAAACAACGAATTCAAATCCCTCTGTAAACGGAAAAAAACTGATTTTTTAAATCCGAATCTAGGCGACTAGCACAATGCACTAATGCCACAGATTTCTGGAAATTGGCAAAAAAGTTGAACGGCAAGAAGTTTACTATAAACCAAGACTTAACAGCGTCGGTTCTTTATACATATTTTAGGGAACAACTGAATGTGGACTGTATTACTGACACTATATTATATGCGACACCAAAATACGATACTGGATGCTACTGTTACTTCTGAAGAAATTGGTTATGCTCTTGATGGTTTAAAAGATGGTAAAGCAGCAGGTTCCGATGGAATTCCCGTGGAATTTTTCAAATACGGTACCATTGAGTTAAAAAACAAACTGGAAGTATTGTACAACTAAGTAATGGATACCGGATATATACCACAGCATTTTGAAGAAGTCCTGATATTTCCAATCCACAAGAAAGGATGTACGAGAAACCCGGAGAACTATCGAGGTACAAGTTTTTTGAACACTTCATACAAAATGTTCACTTCCACCCTTCAACGTCGAATCAGTACTTGGATTGAAGCTAATAGCCTAACAAAGGAATTCCAAGCTGGTTTTAGGCCAGGATACTATACAACGGATCATATTTTTGTGCGGAGAAGTATTGCAGAGTCTTTTTTATTGAATGAAAAGAAACTATACTGCTTTTTGTGGATTTTAAGTCAGCGTTTGATGGAATAGATAGAAATGCTCTAATGTATAAGCTATATAGAACTGGAATGTCATTAAAATTAGGTACAGTCCTTCAGAACCTCTATGGAAAAACCAAATCAGCTGTGTGGAATGGCGAGGAGATGTCTGAATGGTTCCAAACTAAAACTGGAGTACGACAGGGATGCGCGCTGAGCCCTCTGCTGTTCGTACTTTATATTGAAGACCTCACGGACTGCCTATCTGGTGGTATAGAGTATGCAGGAAACCTTATCAAGGCACTTTTATTTGCAGACGACATAGTTGTGTTCTCATACTCACCAGAATCTCTACAACTGATGATTAACCAACTTTCTAGGTACTGTAAAACGTGGAACTTAACAGTTAATTTGGGAAAATCAAAAGTTATGATTTTTAGAAAGGGTGGTGGACGGAACTTTAATAATGAGAAGTGGATGTATAATGGTGAAAACATTGAAGTAAAGCAGTACAAATATCTAGGTGTCTATTTCACTAAGAATCTATGTATAGAAAAACACCTAAATGAAAAACTTATGATGGCAAAGAATGGAATTCGTGCTACCTGGAAAAACTGTTTTGCCAACAAAAGTATAGCCCATAGTAGCAAATTTCGTGTCTTTGAAGCTGTTTCGGAGTCAATTTTGCTCTACACAGCTCAAGTATGGGGCTACAAGGAATATGATACTGTGGAAAAACTTTTAAGGTTTTATATAAAAAGAATATTTCGTCTTCCTGCTAATACTCCAAACCACATGGTTATGTTAGAAACAGGACTTCCCTCGATCTTCATACGCACACTGAAGCTAAATGTGGATTACATTATAAAAGTTCTAAACATGCCAAACGAGAGATTACCAAAGAAAGCGGCCCTCCAAGTTATTCATCGAAAAAGTAGCTGGTTTGCTTAGTGGATGGAGCTAGCGCAGTGGTGTGGAATCCAACTTAATCTGAATGTTGAAAACATAAGTGTTTGGAAACCTACTCTATATAATTTAATTTCAATGGTGGATATAAAATATAGAGAAAAGTTTATGGAAGATGCTAGAAATGCAGTGCATAGAGCAGTATATACAGCTGACTAAGTTACGATTTTGGGCAGTCAAATTATTTCCGAGACGAGATGAGCGTGGACCATCTATGATGGAAAAACTTAGGGATGAGCTCGTAGACCTGAATTATACGCCGCATCGTGATGATCTGCCTAATTTATGCAGTTTATGCAATCAGAAAGAAAGAGAGGATGTCTGGCACTTCATAGGAAATTGCCAGATTTTGAAGGAAACTAGGAGATCTTTCTTTGGATACAACACTCTAACCGAAGATGAAACAATATCACTTTTAAATGAAATGTATGTCATAACAATCTACAATTACTGTAAGGTGGCGCTAGCGTATAGAGAATGAATCATCAATCAAAATTTTTAAATAATCGTGCAATGCTCTTTTCTTTTATTGTTGCTGAATTTTAAATTACTTTATAGTTGATTTTATGGAAAAAAAATGTAATTTGTCAATCTGGCAGACGGCAAAGCCATGCTATATTTGATTTTGTAAAAATTATGGCGCGTATTCATAGTCATTTTAGACCTGGGTCTAAGTTAAACATAGCTTTAGTTGAATTTTCGGACGTTGGTTCTATTTTTTATGTTTATCATTTCAAAATATTTGAAGCTATTTGTGTAGTATACCAAGTTAATTATCTTATAAAAATATAAAACCAACAATTTTTAATTAAAATCGGTCTGTATTCTTTGAGCCAAAATTGTCTTGAACTGTAGTTAAGTTAAACCCGGGTCTATCTGCGACTATGAATATGCCCCTATATGTTTTAAACGAAATGTTAAATAAAATCAGCTTAACTAACTAACTAACTTCATATACAAATCGAGATTTTTAGATCGCCAAAGAAGTTTCACTTCTGGCACGAGTACTGAGTTACACGCGCTCTTTTTTTTCATATTTCTCAATATCATATCGCAATATCAAAGATTTTCAAAAATGATGATAAAATTCGAACTACAAGTTTTAATTAGAAGATATTTATTGGACATGACACATGAGATAAAAGACTTATCTCGAAATAAGATAATCATGCAATTAGTCTGTTCACATTTTTATGCACCACTGCACCAGACTTAACGCTTGGTGATAGTTAAGAAATTAATTGATTTCTTTTGTGCGTCCAGCAGAATTCCGCTGCTAGAAAATATGCAATATTTCGCTATGGTTCCTTTATAATAAAAATATAGGATCCATCTATTGAAATATTAAAAGCATTTTATAAATTTTTAAATATGTTTACGATGGCAAGGAACACGTATGCAAATACTAATGACCTACAACAATTTTGTTCATCAGAAGGTTGAGCAATACTCAACTAATGGCACTTTAATTGAAAACCTTTAATACTCGTTCTCGTTTATTATTAACACAGCAATTAAAATCAATTACTTCATTGGAAACCACCGCGTTCCTTTAAATACCAAGAAAACAGCTATGAGTGGTTTAGTTTCAAAAGAAATTACTATAAAACTTTGAGAAAATATGGTGAAAACATTCAAAACTATCTCGACACAAGATGCTACAACATACCTTTATAAGGTATTTCGTATGCTTGGAATGGACAACCTCAACAGAACTTGGTTATATAACATACATTCTTTTCAACTGAATTTTGCATCATGTGTTCTTCAGTTGATTGGGTTTTCCACCAGCTATGTCAAATCTATCCGAACAATGTCTATTTCGACACTCTTAACATCTCTGCAAGTGGCTATTAATATCTACACTGTAGCCCTAAAAGTGGCTGTTGTGTATTTGTATATGCCAAAGCTTCGAGAAACCGGACCGGTACTCGATGAATTGGACAAAAAAACCCACGACAAGGAAGAGCGAATAGTGGCAGAAAGAATGATTAGATTCTGCAGAGGTCTGGTAGTAGTTTATATGGTATCATACCTAGCATATTCCGCCATTACGTTCTTGGCAGCAGTTTGGAATGGGCATCCACCGTTCGGAATCTACATACCATTTTGTCATTGGGAAGATTCTAAAACAAAAATGATCGTAGCCAGCTTACTGGAATTCTATCTTCTTAATATTGCGTGTATACAAGATGTAGGCCTCGATGTCTATCCGGTTACCTTTATTTACATGGCACGAATGCACATGAAAATGCTGTGCATACGAGTTGAAAAATTAGGCACTAATTCTATGATATCACAGGAAGATAACGTGAGAAGCCTTATTGATTGCATTGAGACACATAAGAAAATATTAGAGTAAGAGATCTGTAAAGGATTGAGATTCAAATTGATTTTTATTCAAATCCATTTGTATAGGCTTATTGAAATCGTTCGACCGATTATAGCAAAAACAATATTTATTCAATTGGTGGTTTCAGCTGCTATCATGGGAATACCTATTATAAACATCATGATGTTTGCTGATAGTCTTTCTTCTGCATTTGGATCGGTTGTGTTTCTGATGGCCGTTACTTTGGAAACACTTCCAATGTGCTTCACTATGAATGTGTTAATGGATGAAATTAATAATCTACCAACTGCTATATTTCATGGCCAGTGGGTGGATCAGAACAAACAATTTCGTCATTTGCTGGTTGTCTTTATGCAGAATGCACAAAAGTTCAATAATATAATGGCCGGAAATATTTTGTCAATTGAAGTTGCTACATTTATTTCGGTAAGTCAATAGGCTGTTTTAGATTGTTGTAGAATAGGCTTTCTGAATTTGTTTTTTTTTTCTTTTTTTCAGATAGCGAAATTGGCATTTTCAATATATGCAGTTGTAAATAAAATGGCAGATCGAAGATCAACACATGCCATATTAGAGCAAGAATGATTGCTCATTGCGTTATAAGTTGAACCCGTAGAGCGAATTTATAAGCCTTAAGCGATAGTATACTTTTCACGTCTTTTTGTTATAATCCGAGAACTGCTGAAATATGTGAAAGATATGAAGAAATATATAGTTAAAAGGCTTACTTCTAATCAATCGAGCCCCGTATTTGTGATTATATAGAAATACAAATATAAACGAACAATCACCTGTGTGGTACATTGCAAAACACGTCCATAAGTAATAAATGAATTTGGAATCGAATTTAGCTTAAAGTCGAGCTTATCCCATATAACAAAATGGGCACGACTGGATCGCACAAGCTTGCTCTCGTAGCTAACAACTTGAACGTAGCTTAAAATTGACAACGTGCATATACATTTATACATAATAGTGGTTGTATAACATTATGATATCATTAAAAAAAATGTTTTAAAACATTTTAAAATATTAATTTATTATACTATAAATTAACATAATTTATAATATAATAGCTAAAGCAGATAGAGCTTAAAAAAGTATGCTATCTGATTTGCTTGATAAACATGAATTTATACAACAAAAAGTTCAAAACTCGTTAGAGCACTTTTTTTTAACTATTTTTTTATATATAAAAATTCTTGAAAATTAAAAAAAAAAATTTAGTATGCCAACTTTTAGTATTTGATAAAATACAATTTTTCACAAAATTAAAAAAAAAAATCATTAAGATATTGAATTTTCAAAAATTAAATCAATATTTATTTGAAAATCCAAAAATGATTGTTTTGGAAAAATTTATATGCAAAATTGTTAAAATTGTAAAGGACTTCTTACTTAAAAAATTTGGTTGAAATCGGTGTAGCCGTTTACGAGAAATTTGAAAACCAATGACCAGGTATGACAGGTACTGTTAATAACCGTTATAAAAAACCAAAGTATTGACTGTAGTAATTGTAGTTGCTCGTCATTTTTTTTTTCAAAATCGTTAGAGCCGTTTTTGAAATAAATCAATTTTTGTAAATTTGTTCGATTGGCAGGTAACGTTATTTTTTGATCAAAAAAAAACTTTCAATTTCTCCTCTAGGAAATTACATAAGAACCTTAAGTCCAAAGTTTGAAGAAAATCGCTTCAGCCGTTTAGGTTGCAGGTCGAGGTACAGACAGACAGACAGACGAACAGAATTGCGAGACCCACTTTTTTCGCATTCTCTATCATCGTAATGTTAGGGAAAATTATTATCTCGTATTTTTTTTTCACGAATCCTAAACTTGCCCTATACTAGTCAAGTTTAAGATAGATTTGACGACAAATTCGTTTGTATTATTGTTGATCTGCTGCCCCTCAGTCGGAGCCTTTCATGTTAAATGTATGCCCGTATAGTTAGAAGGTTTATTCTTTAAACGAGCAATGTTTAAAATTTTTCGCCAGTGTCGTTTATTTGTGTATGCCAAGGCTTCGTGAAACCGGACGGATTCTGGAAGAACTGGAAAGGATTTATGACAAAGAAGAAAGGAGAATAGCAGAAATAATAATAAGATTCTGTAGAAGTTTGGTAGTAGTTTATATGGTTTCGAACCTTACATGGTGATCACGTTCTTGTCGGCCGTTTGGAATGGACATCCACCATTTGGAATCTACATACCATTTTGTCATTGGGAAGACTCCACAACCAAAATGATTATAGCAAGCTTACTGGAATTCTATGTTACATGCTAACAAAATGTAGGCGTAGATGCCTACACATGGGTGACATGATCAGAAGCCAACCCTTAGGCTGCGCGTACAGTAGTGCGACGAAGCGATGCGATGCGAGAAGGTATTCGAGATTCGAGCAAAAGTGGTCAAAATAGTTTGTGAACGTGATGCTTGCGATAAGTATGTGATAAATTCGCAACACTCGCAGCAAGTATAGCTTCAGTGTGCCCACGATTATAAGAATAAATGTAAATTTTTTTCTCGCACGGAAACATTTCTCGCATCGCATCGCTTTGTCGCACTACTATACGCGCAGCCTTATATCTCCTGTCTGCCAGTGTTGCCACCATGGCAACACTTCTTAAAAGAAACTTAGAATGTGGAATATTAGTGTACCAAAGCTCATCCCGTCAAAATGAGGTCCAAGGTTTTACCTAAAATATGGCCTTAACCCCTATCTATTAGGTATTCAAGATATTGAATTTTCAAAAAAAAAAAAACAATATTAAATTTGTTATAGAAGTCTCAAGTTTGAAGAAAACCGCTTCAGTGGCTAAGCTGCAGGTTGAGGTACAAACAGACAGAATTGTAAGGCCGTTATGGCGTTGCTTTAAATATTTTTTATTGAAATAAAATGCATAAGAAAATTGGATCTTCTGCCCTTTCCAATATGATTTTTTTTTCTTGCCCCGAAACAACCTACACGCTATAGTTTTTATGACATATTATGCAAATAGCCTTGATGATATAAAATAGTTAGCCTTATTCTGTTAAAAAATCGCGTGAAAGTTTGTACTGTGCTATCCGTCGGAGGGAAAGACATCGTTCTAAATGCTTACAATTTATAAATTGCATTGAATTTAAGATTTTAAAAAATAATTTGAAGCAAATAATTGAATGAATCCAAAATTTGTATCGAATCGAATATTAGGCTGATTATCCTTATTATGCTTTACGTACAGTGCCATAGCATGAAACTGCTTTAACGTTAACAATGACACTTTAAAATACCTAGATATTCACACTACGTGAACAAGTAAAGGTGGGTCAATAAGTCCCTGAAAAAAATATTATGGGGACTCTTCTAAATCTATCGGAACAATCCACAATTAATTTACAAAATTTCGCTGCGGACGCTCAAGCACAAATGACGCAGAACGCTCTGGTCACCCCTTTTAAGTCGCCACACCGGAAATGGTCGACTAAATCCACGATCTATTATTGGATGATCGGCGAGTGGAAGTGAGGGAACTTGAGGAGGCTACGGGCTTATCACACCGCTCGGTGGTTTCAATTTAACACAAATATTTTCGATATAAAAAAGCATTCCGCAAGATGGGTAGCTTTCGATCGATAACAAACGAAATCGTTTGAACATTTTAAAGAAGTGTTTGGCCATCTTATACCGTAATCAAGTGAGTCTTTGCACCGATTTGTGACTGTGGACGAAACATTGATTCTTCACTACACACCAGAGACCAACAAACAGTCTAAATGGTGGACTATTCTCCAGCTGAATCCAAGCTAAAGAAAGTCAATGTGGGTTTATCGGCAATCAAGGTGAAGGCGAAATTTGTTGGGATGCGTGAGATATCATCCATATCGATTACCTTGAGAGAGGTAGGATGATTACCGGAGCTTATTATGTTCACCTGATGTAACGATTCGACGCTGATTTAAAGAAAAAAAGATCTTTTTAGCGAGGAAAAAAGTTCTTTTTCATCAAGACAACGCTCACTCCTGCGCACAAGTCAGCAGTCTCAATGCCAAAATTGCATAAATTCCAGCTTATTCTCCGGATTTGGCGCCCTGCGACTATTTTAATATGAAGAAATAGCTCGGTGGAACAAAATTTGGCTCGAATGCTGAGGCTTTTCAAGAAACTGAATATTTGAAGGCTTTATATTTTGAGGCTTGAATATTTTGAGGCTAAATATTTTGAGGCTTTCGAAAAAAAAACTGTTTTTTTGAGGAAATACAAAAATTAGAAAAACGTTGGAGTGTATCGAGCTAAAAAGAGATTGTGTCAAGAAAAAAAAAAAAAGTTTTTTCCCGAAAAGAGCCTTCCTTCTTTTAATTTTCTGGGATTCACTGACCCACCCTCTTTTATTAACATATGTATTTATTTTATTGTTTTGTTTCTTTCCAGATAGCCAAGTTAGCATTTTTAATATATGCAGTTTTAGATAAAATGGAAGAGCGAAGGTCCACACATGCCGCATTGGGAAAAGCATAAATTCTCATGCGCAGCCAACGACGCACGTACCGAGGATATGAACTAAAGGGAGAAGGAGAGGGACTATCCCGTATAAAATTACATTCAAAACTTTGAAAATTCCACTTTATCAAAATCCTTATATGTATTAGTATTCTACCACTTAAAGTATACTACCTTGAACAGGTACTTAACTTGCAAATAAACTGATATTTTTATTCAAAAAAAATCATGTGATTTTTTGCTCATCGTTTATTTTGCGCGCCTGAAAACTTTAATAGATCCAGATAGTTTTCGGTTTCCATCATAGCTTTCGATGGTTTTTATGGAAATGTCAAAATATCTGTATCATCCAACCAAAAACTCCAATTTCTTTTTTTAATAAGGGACCATTGATTTAGAAGTTAATTTATTTGCCAATCAGTGACTTCGATGGATTTGCTAATTACCTATGTCGTTTTTATTTGTCCAAATGCATCTGGATTTTAAAAATAAACGACGCCTGTTATATTACATTTCACTTACTGATTATGAACAAGCAGTTATATGCGGTAGCAATACAAAGTTCACATTTATTAAAACACGTAAATTGCACTAGATGGCGTTTCTTTTTTTGTTTCGGGCCTCATAAATATATCCCTAACAGTTGATTAACGAGAAATGATGTCGTTTGTATACAAAATATATCGAATGATCTTTTTTCATAAATATACCTTCTGGTTTTCAAAATAATTAAACTAATAAAATTACGGGGTAAAGGAGAATGCAGAATAATGTATGAACAAAAAACCCAGAGTCGATTAAGAAAAAATCATATGTGGATTGAAAGGCCATTAAATGAATATAGTAAAACATGGAATTATTTTCTTAAAATGTTATCCCCGGGATTGAACATGACAATTTTTAATTTTTTAAAACAAGGTTTCTAAAAAAAAAAACTACAACTGATAACAGTTGGAAAAATAGTAGGTACGTAGAGAGAGCCCACTGTCATATCCGGGCCAAACAAATTAATTCCTGGAGTTGAGGTCACTTGTTAATTGAATTATATTCATTCACTCCACTTAAAACAGAAGTAATTTTAATATTTAAATTTCTTCATCCTCTTATTGTCCTTCTTTTAGTTTACTATGCTACTGTTAAATGAAAACAAAAACGGTAAAACTAAGAATTTTTGAACGACAGTGGTTAATGTCCAAAATGTTTTGTTTTCATAATTTATTCCGGTCTCTTCACTGATTTCCTGGTCAATAGTACTTTTAATAAGCGTCCGCCACGCTTGTAACATTTTTTTTTAACCTTGTGTCCTGGAATTTTGGCTTTTTCAAAATCTGTTTTTTTTTTTTTATTTTTAACCTTGTTTCTAAAGATTTATCTTTCGAAACTTTGTTTTTCGATTTTTGTATGGATTTCCATGTCTCCGCAGTTTTATCAAAATCCTTGGAGTCGTTTGCGAGAAAATTTGATAAGATTAGAATCATTCCATATAAGCTACATGTTCTAGATGAACTTAAGCAAAATTTTGATTGTCTCCTCTCGGGGATCCGACTCACTCAAAAATTTCATATCTAGATCGATGTGCATTAGGACGCTCAGACGCACAGAGACCCAGACAAATAGACCGACCCGAAGAACGTCTTGTCGAAAATCACTTTATTGGACTTCTCCATCATCGTAATGTTAGTTTTAATTAAAACCTCGAATATTTTTTTGACTTGCCCTAAAGAGGAGTAAGCAAAATGAAGCTTAACATTTTTGTATAATAATTATCTGTACGTTTAAAGGAAAATTTATTGATTCAGTTTAAATTTTTTGTTTATTATTATTACTTTAGCCCAAAAAATATACCTACAAACCAAATTTGAAAATAAAAAAGAAAATTTGAAAGACACTATGCTCACAATCAAAAAACATTAAAGATCCATCATCAACAGAAAAAAAAAAACGAATGCTTTGACATAATATTCTCTTCCTGATTAAATTCGCTAAACAGTTCCTTATTGACATGCATTCAACACACAAAGAGAAAGTCTTTCACATTGCACGTGGCTCTACATACTCGCTGTTTCCCACTAACCTAGTGATTAACCGTAAAATATACATAGGTTTATAGTGTTGTAGAGGTAAACAAAACCAAAAAAAAGCCGATAAATAAATATCCAAACAAAATAAAGAAAACAAGACCATACCCCAAGCGAGAATATAAACTGCGCTGCAACTTCCTCAATCGGAAAATAAAAGGAAATGTCAGAAATATCTTACTTCCCATCCCTAAAGCATCATTTTATGAATAAGCTTGTGTTTGTATCTACAATACCTTTTAACAAAACAAAAAACCCGGAATCTTTATACAAAACAAAAAGGAACAACTTCAACGCTGTCACTGCGCAGTAACACTGACCTATAGACACTCTTAGGAATAACATTCCAGGGATAAGGCCGGAGAGCTGATGGAGGATTTTGAGTATCACACAACAAAATTATTAATAAGCTGGTTAGGGCGATGGTAAATGGGGGATGGTTGCTGGGCTGGTATAGTGGTAACGTGCTCCAGCTGATGTGCAGCACGGAGCATTGACATGACACCCACCCACACAGCAATCTCGAAAAGTGTCCGCCGAAACAGCTGATATTGCCCTTTGCATCATCCTTAACCCTGCTCCTGCTTCTTGTAAACCTTCTTTCTATCTCATGTATACCTACAATACAGAGAGCAAAAGCAAAAATGCCGATGGGGTTGAGACTAATGGCGAAGGCGACTGGTCTCTTCGCTCCCGCTAAGAAGGATATTATATCCTGTCATATCAGCATCAGAGCGAAATACACACTTCGATATCGATTCATCTTCCCTGGGATCATCTCAGCCAGCATCACGCAATAAGAGGGACATCAATGTATTTAAACCCTCGACGGATGTGGTTTTCTGACCATTAAAACCGTGATATCGTAAAAAATAAGACATTACTGGGTCTAATTTTATATAATTTTGATAGCCCATAATTTGTGCTTAGTTTTAATTTGTTTTATACAACAATACCTATACTCTCAATGTGAAGTGAAATCAGCCACATTTGATTTCAGATAATGAAGTTGTTCCATCAAGTGTAAATTGTATTATATTCAGATTTGTGATACCAAATAGCGAAAGTGTAATCAAAATGCAATATAACGCAATGAGCACCCAGGAGGTTATTCGGCTTGAAAAATCGGTGAGCAATGCTGAGTGAAAATGATAATACTTTTGAATTAATAAATAATTTTGATTGATTTTGGGAAAATATATAAGGTTGCGAACGCAGGTACACAACTTTATACAGTTACAACAAAACTAAGCGAAGTTGAACGAAGTCTTGATAATACAAGTGCCGAAGACATAGACGATGTTTGTGTAATGGAATTGCTTGAATCAATGACCGAAGTAAAAAACGAATATCAAAACTTACGCAAGGACATCCAAGAAGTGCAGCAACTTCAGAAGGATGTTACCACTTCAATACGCTTTCAAATGCGTTCCATGCATCAGACATTTAAAATGTTAAAAAAGCGTATAGAATCCAGGACCGCACAAAATTAATTTTTTTTTTCATCTGCACGAAGAAATTATTTTATTAAATGGATGGGTAATTAAGTGTATATTTCTAAGTGGGAAATGTCGATGCTATTTTAAACTTGACATTTATTTATTTTTGTTGATTAATATAGACATAGTGAATTCAAAATGTACAAGGAAATTTGTATAAACATCTATTTTTGTATGTTGTAGTTGAATCTATTGAGTCTTCTGCTATAAATTATGGCTTTTACTTTTATAATCTTTCCAAATAGAGTGTTCTAGTTTTTTCATTTCTTTAGATATTTGTTTTTGTACTATATTTTCTATTTAATGGGTTAATTTTGTTGTTTTTTAGAAATTTACTGGTATCTACTTATATACCTATATAAATACAAAATCGTGGTCTGTCTGCTCATCATACAAAAACTATTGGGTGGTCGTAATATGAGTTAACAATGCGACCAACGGAAAGCACTGAAATACATACATTATAATAATTAAGAGAGAGGGGAAATACTTTCTGCTTGAGAATTTAAAAGTGCAGATTTCTAAGTTTGAAAAATAAGTCAAGCAACGCAAGCACGGGTGTATTACTTAAGGAATATGTTTTTTAATACAAATTAAACTAGACTGATTTTTTTTGTACATTATTGTAGTTTAAAATTTTGTAGTCGTACGAGCTGTAGTAGCCCGTAGCGTAATGGTTAGTGGGTTCGACTGTCACGCTGGAGGTCTGGGATCGCTTCCCAGCCTCGTCCACCTAAAAACTAAAAAGTTTTTTTCAGGGCTACTGCCTCTTGCGAGGAATTGACAAATCCTCCAAGAGTATTACTTGTCACGAATAAGTGCTTCTCGTGTAGCCGTTCGGATTCGGCATACAATTGTAGGTCCCATCCATTCCTGTCGAAAAGCGCACACAGGAATGGTTGCGAGTTGTTAGTCACTAGGCCCTGGTTCTTCATGAGCCGTTGTGCCACCCGATGTATTTATTTCTATAGCTGAAGACAAATTATAAGTGCATTTATAATGTATGTACTTGTAGGTGTGATATTTTATCGGGCTGACCTCCGATGAATTCTGAAGTCTTAAAATCAGTTATCTACAGCATAACAGCACATTCAGTTATATATTTTCATCCATTCATAAAGTTACGCAAGATTGATTTAAGTCAGTGGCGTAGCGTTGGGGGGGGGGCTGGGGGTGCACAGGCCCCGGTCGGCACTTTCTAAGGGGGTGGAAAATTTCGAAACTATTAATACAAATAAGATACTACTTTCTTAAATACTTAATATAATCAAATGTGCGTGATTTTAATACAACAAAAACGTTTGAAATAAGGAAAGTGAGAAATTAATCGAAGGCGTTCATTTGAGTTATAGATATCCACTTTTGTGAAAACCATGGCATTTCAGTTTAACCCAAGAATAAAAAAAAATTCTTTTGTTGACGACATAAATTAAAAATGCAGCTATATCAACTTTGTACAACGAAAAATAAGTTACGGGGAGAATTATTATGTCTGAAAAAAATAATTTGTTATACAATATTTTATAAATTAAAATTATATATTTTTTGAGGTAAACAAAAACTTTGATTTATTTCAAGATTATCCTGATAAAACAAATTTTAAAAACTAGTGTTTTTTTTTTTAATTTTTTAGTTTATAATGTTATAAAAACGAGAGCTTATTTCAAACAAAAAAATTGTTACAACTTTCTTGAGAAGTTTCTTCTTCAAAATTAAGTTCAAATCTTTCCGACTTTTTTTGGTAATCAAGAAATCGTTAGTTTAGTATAAAATATGGTTGTAAATATATGGAAAATTGCAACACACATACATTTAAGAAAGAGATTTCTCGGAATGTAAAAGAAAAATTGGAAAGATTGGGACTGAATTATAAAGTAAAAATATTTATTTAAAGAAGCGTTTCTAATTTAGCTGACAAACATTACCTCACGTTGTTCAAAGCTTCAAAAACAGTAAAATATGGACGAAGAATAACATTTAACTTAGGGTTTATCGAAAATTAAGAAAATTTTATTAAAAAAAATTGAAATGTTTAAACTAAATCTGCAAAAGAAGATATATTCAAATAATTATTTTATTAAAAAAAAGAATTTTTCGTACGATTTTTGCGCTTTTATAATCGCTACAAAAGTTACAAAAAAAAATTAAATAAATATTATAACGATACTTTACGATAGTTACGGTTTCCAAGTATGTTTAAAAAAATTTGTGCCAGCTTAAATGTATAACTTTGACCACAGCATTGATGCCAAAATTTCGCGGTGCACTAAAATAACATTATCTCTCATGCCGAAAATATCAGACCGATTCAAATCGAGTTTCGATATTTAATTTTCTAATGCCCTAGCCTAGAGTACTTGAGTCCACATTTGTATTGGAGTTGGACCATTTTGTATCTGACAGTTTAGCGTTTCAAAACTACTCTGTTTTGTACAGTTTTGTTTCGACTTCAATGCTATACAGCAACAAAAATATAATATCAGAAAGTTTTATATAAATGTCATCTTGTGAAGAATTTTATAACAAACAAATTCTCTCTTGATGTTTTTTTTTCGTAATATGCATATTTCCAAAGTAATACAGGAAAATAACAAAAATTAGGGAGTGAATTATTCACTTTTCTGCATTAGTGTCAAGTTAGCAAAACAACATTCACGAATCGAAAAATGGTTAATTGGATAATTTGCCGTTAATTTGTTGTTAATTAGTTGTAATAACTTCAAATTTGTCGTTCAATGATTTGTATGTTTTTTGTGTTGCTTTGCTAACTTGATATCAAGTTAGCAAAGCACCCCCTCAGAAAAGTACTAAAAACTCTTTACAGTGAATGATTTATAGGCAAATTATTAACCTATAAATCATTCACTGTAAAGAGTTTTTAGTACTGTTCTGCGGGGGTGCTATGCTAACTTGATATCAAGTTAGCAAAGCAACACAAAAAACATAGAAAACATTGAACGACAAATTCGAAGTTGTCACAACTAATTAACAACCAATTAACGGCAAATTATCCAATTAACCATTTTTCGATTCGTGAATGTTGTTTCGCTAACTTGACACTCATCTTTTCTGCGCATTTTGATTTTTCCTGGACACAGCATACCTTTTTGAGCGGGAGCAATCTCATATTCTCATTTGTTTATAATACTTCTAAGAATTTTTACATATTAAAAAAAAAGTACTTTGTTTAGCTAAATAATCTCAAAAATAGTAAAAAAAACGTGTTTTTTATCATTTTCAAAGGAGAATTTCCCAAAAATCTAAGCAGATGGTGAAAAGTGAATGATGTTACTTCTTTGTTTTCAAAGCCGTGCCTAAAAACAGAAAATTTAAACTTTTCGTATTTGTGGATAAAATATTTAAATTCAAAGAGAAGAGTACTCTTGAAAAGCATAACAGATAAACAAATTTTGTGTTGGTTTCAAAAATTAGATAATTTTAATTAGTAAAAATTGTGTAACAAAATAATTTGTCATATTAATAGCTTAGGAGATAACTTGAAAACACTAGGGTCAAGTACAAATATATTGCAATTTTTTCAAGATATATTGGAGAAATATTGGATTTTTCAACAATGTACTAAACCAAACAACAAATTCAAAACCACCCTAATTTTTGTAACCCATATTGCCTGGACTATATTATTTTTTCCACATTGTATCATTATTTTCTTTTTATTTACCTGTTATACTTAATAACTAAAATAAATTTGTCGCTGCGACACTACATTTTACGTTACTATTGTTTAAGCTTTGCTGGCATAAATTCAAAGAATTAGAAACCAAATTTTCAAGGGGCGGCAAAAAATGCCTCTGCCCCGGGTGGCAAAATCTCACGCTACGCCACTGGATTTAAGTTACGGAAATTTTAATAAAAAAAAAAAAAATTATTTATTTGCTGCTATTTTAGTTAGTATATGGCTCTTAGTAGACAAATAATATTTACTATTGAAATAATGAGGAGCCCGATTTTAGATGTGAAAAAGTTAATTTTTTATTTTACCACTTTACCATCATTTATCGTAAACAAAAACAATGGAACCCAACATAACGATGATAAGAAAAACTTTCAAAATTAATGTCTGAATTCTTTCCATATTTCCTGATGCAACCACCAATTGGGATCCTATTCACTTGTAGTTACTTTTTAACCAGACTGTATGTTTTGGGTCGTTTTTATACATTAACTATTGGACGTACCACAAAATCATTTTCAAATTATGGTACTTACTTCCACCTCCATCATTCGTAACATCATTCTTAGTGTTGTACTGCAACTGATATTCTCTGTAAGACGGATTTGTTTCAAATTCGGTGTGAAGCATTTTTATATGCTTCCGTAAATGACAAATTCCTTTTTTTTTATTCTAGCTCATATCGAACGGGTAGCTGCCGTACAACGCGATTTTGGTTATATTTAATTTTCTCGAAAACACCTTTAACTATTTTGATTTAACTTCGTAGTTACTTTTTAACTTTTTAACTTCGTAGTTACTTTTTAACCAGACTGTATGTTTTGGGTAGTTTTTATACATTAACTATTGGACGTACCACAAAATCATTTTCAAATTATGGTACTTACTTCCACCTCCATCATTCGTAACATCATTCTTAGTGTTGTACTGCAACTGATATTCTCTGTAAGACGGATTTGTTTCAAATTCGGTGTGAAGCATTTTTATATGCTTCCGTAAATGACAAATTCCTTTTTTTTATTCTAGCTCATATCGAACGGGTAGCTGCCGTACAACGCGATTTTGGTTATATTTAATTTTCTCGAAAACACCTTTAACTATTTTGATTTAACTTCGTACAAGTAAAAGTAATAAAAACAGTTTTATTAAAACTATACGAGGGTTGGCCAATAAGTCCCTGAAAATTAAAAGGAGGAACGTTTTTTTCGGAAAAAAAAATTGTATTTCTCGAAATAAAATTCTTTTAGCTCGATACACATACAAAGTTTTTCTAATTTTTGTATTCCGTCCAAAAAAATATGTTTTTTTTTTTCGAAGCCTCAAAATATTCATTTGTTTTTTTGAGTTACCTCATAGTACTGGAGGCGACGGTAGGTTTACCTTTCTCATCGCGGCTTCAGAAAAGAATGATGCCAATTCATAGCTTTAGTTTTAGTAAAAAACAAAAAAAAAAAAAAATTAAAAAAAAAACCTTTCCCTTCCTTTTTCCCCTTTCTTTTCACTTTGCACACAACTTTGTTGATTTATTTTATTGTAATGGGCATTCGCCACTAGCTCTAGCTTTAAGCTTCGCTAAAGAGTGTGTCTTAATTTGTTTTACCGGTCCATACAAAGTTGTTATTCAGAAGATTATTATTTTATAATTATTTTTGAAAATTGTTTTATATTTTGCCTTTATAATATAATATTTATTTATTGTGTATCCATTGCTTTTAACAGGTGGACAAATATGCAAAATAATTTCATATAGCCTAGAAAAACGCTTTTACCACTTAAATGCATTTTAAATGCAAAGGTTAAAAAAAATCTCTTTTTACAAAAGTGGTCGGACTCGCCGCAACAACCAACAAAAGTTTGTCCGACCACTGGTTTTGTAAAGAGGGCAGTCCAAGCTTTCATTTGATACCCCATTTATAAAAATCCATCATGGTTTAGGTACCCTAAGCCAAAAATGCAACCGAAAAAGTGCGTTTTCTACCCATTGGCACGTGAAAAACCTTGTTCGACCAGCGGTTTTGTTAATGTTTAGACTAAAGCTTGGAATTGGCATTATTCTTTTCTGAAGCCGCGATGAGATAGGTAAACGTACGGTCGCCTCCCGTCCTAACAGTCGTTTCTTCATATTTGGAAATAAGAAATTGTCACAGGGAGCCAAATTCGGAGAATAAGGTGGATGGTGGATTAGCGCGTACCTTAATTCAAGCAATTTTGCCATGCAACTGCGGACTTCTGCGCAGGAGGTGGAGTGTTGTCTTGATAAAATAAGAAAAATAAAATCTTTTTTTCTCGCCAAATGGGGTCTTTTTTTTAAGTCGGCGTCGAGTTACACCAAAAGGTCAGCATCCGGTAATTATCTTACCTTTCTCAAGGTAATCGATATAGTTGACGCCTCGCACATCCCAAAAACTTTTGCCATCACCTTGTTTGCCCATAAACCCACTTTGCCTTTCTTTGGCTTGGGGTTCTCCTTGAAAACTCAACTGTTTAGCCACCACACATCTTGTGGAAAGCTTTTTCATATCCAAATATTTGCGTAAAATTAAAAATTACTGTTCTCTCACCATAGCTCGCCCATCATCCAATATTATTCCGTGGATTTTGTCGACCATTTCCGGGTTGGCGACTCAAATCGGGCGACCAGAGCGTTCTGCGTCATTTGTGCTTGAGCGTCTGCAGCGAAATTAGATAAACAAATTGTGGATTGTTCAAATAGATGGAGAAGATTCCATATAATATTTTTGGAGCTTTTGGTTTGTTTCCATAATGGTTTTTCTTGTGCAAAAAATTGTGTTTTATCAGCACTCGAAATTAGGAAAACTTTTTGACCGCTTCCGGCTTAAACTACTATTACAAAAATCTATTTGACAGATATCAAATTTAAAAAAGGCATACAAAAAAATCAACTAAATTGCGATAAAACTTGATTCAACCTCAGGTACATGCATTTTCGAATGTGATAAACAGTTTTTTTTAGAGATTAAAAATTGTTATCTCCAATTGGCACCACCTTTTAAAATAGTTTTGTGAAGGTGGAATTTGTCGATTTGATCGAAAGTAAAAAAAAAAACAAGTTTTTAATTTTCCTTTTGTTCAATACTACTTATTGGTAAATCTGAAGAAAATTTCGGAAATCAATACAAAAAAGTACGTATACGCCATAGAAACCAAAGTTGGTTTTATTTAAATAAAAAAAGGAATTAGTTTGAAACGGCATTAGAAAAAGTATTAAATACTACACCCGAACTAAAGTTTGCATATTACTTTTAAGCCCATACATCTTTATAGCCTAAAATTATTTATCTGTAGATAATATAAATCTGTTGAGTTTGGTATAAACATGATAAATCTCGAAAAAGACAACCACTTTACATCAAGTTAGAGCTTAACGAGTTGATCGATTTGCTTCAAGTTTTGTACAAATATGCATTGAATTTAAAATAAATATTTTGAAACGATTTTCCAACATTTTAATACAAATTTAAATGTTAATGTATGTACGTTTATAAAGTTATCATGTTTATACCAACACCACAGAAATAAAAACGGCACATGAAAAAGATTTTTGTTAATACAAAAACATACTGATCAAATGTAATGATTGAAATCGGTAGTTGCCATGTCCTTGAGCTTAATATTTATTGACAAGTTAAAAGTATATGTATAATTTTTGTGTTTCCTTTTTGTGACAGTATTTATTAAACAATTAAAATAATTTATGTTTATCATATGTTTGCACAGAGTTATGGTGTTACTAGTGGTTTGTTTTGAATTACTCGTATGTTGAAGATGACAGTTCATGAAAACCTCTTAGATTAAGTTTTTATTTTAAGAATAATAATCTACTACGGTAACTGTTTTACTGAAATGATAAGAAGTAATAACTAAAATTTTGTATTTGGCACGAATTTAAAAAAATAAAAACATTTAAAAAGCATACATTTTAATTAACTAAATAGTTTTAATAGTTTAATTAATTTATATTGTTTTGTTTTAGCCGTATTTTTGGAAAGAGTGACTAGCAACCCAGTAAAAGTTTTACACGGAAAACACAAGCAAAATTCTCTATAATAATTAGTTTTGTTATTGTTTTGCATTTAAACACGGCTTTTGTATAATTAAGTTTTAAAACACAACACACCTTTTTACACTCCTAAGTACTTATATACAAAATAAAGCAAACTGTCTAATATTTATAATATTTCAAAATGAAGACTCACAATAAAATTTACGAAATTCATACTTCTTGAAAAATACTAAATAAATGTAATATACCCAACAAAAAAAACAATAACTACACTATCTACACATTTAAAATTATATTAAAATTAAGCTAGATATAGGTACATAACCTTTAAAGTCAATACACAACAATGTCTGAAACCATGTATGCACTTTCCAAATGCCTTACAAAACATTAAAACTATAAAATAATAATTGTTATAATAAATTGACACACACTCAAATATATATATATATAAAAAAATACATCATTTTATAAATTGTCATACAAAAATATTACCAATTAGTAAAGTATGTATGTATATTATTTAAAAAAAAAAAAAAAGAAACCACATGCATATTTAAATCTAGCTATAAATTTTAAATAAATTCAGCACCAAAGGTATGTTGATTAGGGAAATTAAAAAAACACGCATACACACACTTATACATGAACATTAAATTAAAATACTTTTTATACATTTTTTTAATAAAATTATTTATACTTGCTTAAGGAAAATTATATGAAAATTTGCGAAATATTTTTAGTTCAACAAATTTTGAGAAGTATTAAGTGTGATTGGTTAGAAAAAAGGGTCGAATAAATTTTGTATTCGTTTAAACGATCCTCATATATATGTAATTGTATATTTTATTAGTAACAATGTCAAGTTATAAATGTTAAAATTATTGTTAAATTTGTAAAAGACATATTTATTATAATTAGGTATATATATATTGTACGAATTTTTGAATATTATTATTTACATATAAAATGCTAACTTATCACATTCTATTTGTTTTACTAAATTTCTTTCTTGGAACAGCAGAATTTTTTGATACACGTAAAGTATTTTTCTGAACATAAACGGAATCATAATAATTTTACATAGTTTAAAGTAAAATGAAAATAAAACTAATTTATTTTTACAAAGCAACTAGGGTGTGTAAGTTGGGTCGAGACAAGAAAGGAATTGTATGAGGGCCAATTTTCCAAAAAATTGACTTACAACTGCTGTAAAATAATTAAAAAACAAAGGTTACACTCACATTTACAAAACCTTGTTATACCCCTTTGTGTAAAGCCAGAAATCCATTCTTTTATTTTGTTCTTATATAAAATTCTTATAATTAACAGTTTTTTAAAAATTAATTTTCAAAAAGTTCTTGAAGAAAAAAATTTCAAGCAATTTTTCCAATATTATGTTTAATTAAGTACCCTATATGTTTGTTCTCTAAATTCAATGCTCTTATCAATTCCTAGTCAAACATTCAAAATTGTATAGTTCTAGAACGTTTACTTTTCAAGATATTTAAAAAATAAAAACATCAAATTCTTAGTAAAAAGAAGAAAAACCGAAGTGATCATAAACAACCAGTTGCTGGATTGATGATTTAGAGCCGATTTGTTAATCATCATTTAAACTTTCAGAGGAATAAATACTAACGCAATGCGAAAAAACATTTGTTTTATTAGTATATAAGTACTTTCTGAGGTTTAACTGACTATTGAAAATTGTTCCTAAGTCGGATTCTTTTTATTTTTATGAGAAAGTTAATTCATTAATGTATATATTGAAAAGTAAAAGTCCTGGAACCATCAGGCTTTCAGTGTTTGACTGATAGGAGCGTTGAGTTTTGAAAACAAAAATATTACTCACGTTAATTCACGTAAATAAAAAAAAGAATTACATAGTTTGAATTTGTTTTATTATTTTTTTTTTTTCAAAATTTTGAGTTTAAAAATTAATTTTTCAAAAAAAGTCCATTAAAAGAACTTTATTTAAAAACAAATGAAAGGATTTCGTGTCTTACAAAATGTTATAACAGGGTATGTAAGTGTAACCTTTTTTCTTTGATAAATTGTTAACGATTACTTTGGCGCCAAAAAATGATAAGGGTTTTTGGTAGAGGGTCAAAAACAAGAATTTTTTACTATGGGATGGGGGTCTATCTCACTCCGTTTAGGCGGATAAGGCAAAAATGACTCAAAATTGAAAAACACTGATTTAAAAACAACGGAAACACTAACAATGCTAAAATTATAGGTTTTCTGACAGCCAGAAACTTTTTCTTTTATCATTTGTTTCAACCTACTTATTTGTGTTAATAGTTTTTGAAAAGAAAAAAAGTACTTTCAAACTCAAAATTTATCAAAAAAAAAATACTGTTTTTTTTTATTCAAGTTGTGAAATTAAGTACTGAATTGGCTTTAATTGTTTGATTTCCTTATAAATTCTTAATCGAACACTGAATACTAGATGATTTTATGTCTTCTAGCTTATGAGAAATTTGAAAATAACCAAAACTACTTTTTTATTTAATTTATATTTCTTGTTTTTTTTTTTTTTCTTTATAGGATAAATTCAAAGTTTCCTTAAATCCAAATTCTTTAAATGCTAAAGAATCTTTGCATACACCCAACCTCGCACCTTACCCAAATTCAGCGTTAGGCAATATGGCCTTTTCTTTTTTCATTGTAAATTGCTGCCGTTGTTTTTAATATTTTTTTCCATTTTAAGTATTTTTTTTTTTTTGTGAAAGACTTCCCTTCCTTGTTTTTGGCCCCTCTACAAAAAACCGTTTTCAATTTTTGGCGCCAAAGTTATCGTACTCGTGCCAATTTGTTTTCGGTTTTAAGTCAATTTTTGAGAAAATATAAAAATAAAAAAAGAATTTTTGAGATGGAATATTTTTTTTTTGTCTTGACCTTATTCCACCCTAAGAATTTCTAAACTTGGAAAAATATTCATACCTTAAGTGAACCTCAAAGAGTCCATCTTCTAAATATCATCATTTAAACAAATTGAATTTTTAAAATCGGTTATCATTTGCTGACCTCATTTCACTTTAAAGTATAAAAGCTTAACTACATAGGCCTACTTTTGTACAAAAGTGAGAAATAAATATCTATTCTAAAGACACCTGCTTGCAAAAAAAAAATAATGGAAAATTGTGCGTGGTGGTTTGATTTATGTGTCAGAACAATTTTCGAATTTTTTTTTAGCGAGCATTTTAATTTCTCACTTTTGTTCTTTTGTACAAAAGTACGTCTATAAAGTTAAGGGTTAATCCTCAAAAAGGAGTTGTTTAGATTGAAATGCATATTTTATCTGACTATACACAATACACAAACATATGTACTACATACCTACAAAGCTAAATTTGTTTAGCTCTAGAATGGGCCTCTATATCTATCCCTGAGAATTTTTTTTTTCAAATCGGGTCTATTTTTTGTTTTTACCCCATTTCACCATATACATAAATAATTTCTGAAAATACTTTAATTGACTTTAAAAGTTCATCCGCTTACTCATCATTCAAAAAAAAAACGAAAATTCAGAATCGGAAATAATTGTTTCCCCCATTTTACCACATAAATTACATAACTAGATTTTTAAAATATAGATCCCTTAAGTAATGCGCGAAGACCATTCTCTAAATACATATGTACTGTGATTATATTGTTTTGTGTTTATCCTAAATTCACCCAATAAAAAGCTTAATTTGACCGAAAGAATTTTTGAAATTATATTTTTTTTTTCTCTCCATTTCACCCTATATTATGTTTATCTAAATTTTCATGAAAAAAACTTCTTTTATTTTCATTTAAAAAAAATGTGTGAGTGGAGGGACTCAAGGGGAGGATATGTAAACAAGACATACCAATCTTCCAGTTGGTTGCCTAGTTTTCGAAGAAAAAAACTGCCTATAGCACACTACCGACCTGTACAACATTACCTTAATTTACTCTAATTCAATGGACGAACCATTGGCTTCCATGACTCAAAAATGTTCGGTAAACAAAATGGAGCGGAACGGATATGTAATGCTGTATCCTTGAATGTCCTACTTTCAATTTTACTCATACCGAGAGGGAGAGCTAATATGTTAACACATCAAAAAAAACTAACGATTTCGGTGATATAAATAATAAATATAAAATGCACCTTTGAGTCGCACGTACATACAAAATGTAATATTATGTGCAAGTGTGTAGTGCTGAAAATCAAAAAATCAATTATGGATTTATGGTGGATTTACATGTATCATCGTCCGACTTCTGCAAAAAAAAAGTGGATGCTAAATTAAAATGTACATTTTTTGGATAGAGAAGGAGAGGGTGAGCATAATGCTGGATTTACATGTATCTTCGTCTGCATAATGCAGAAAAGTAGAGCAGGACAGATGTATACAAAAAATCCGAGCGAGTGAAAGAGAACCATCAAGAAGATGAACATGTTCGTCTTCATTCCTTCATTATGGCACTTTCCTATAATGCAGAAATGAAGTTCTTCTGCATTTTGATCTTTTCTCTCTATCTAACAAATATACATTTTGTATTTGGCATCCCCTTTTTTGTGCAGAAACCAAATGCAGATACATGTAAATCCACCATAGCTCAAACACGAAGTGAAGATAAGAAAAATAACTCTTACGTTTTTCGACTTTGAATCAACTCAGAATCTATAGTTTTCGACTTGTGATATTGAACACTCTATATATACATATATGTGTAGTGTATAGGTATGTATATATTTTAAAACAATTAAATCTTTCATTATTTCTATATTGTTACCTGATGATCTCAACATAAGATTATAAAACATACAAAATCCCCAAATCTTTTTTTTTTAAGTAAAGCTTGATGAGTAAAAATAAATCAAGAATTGAAATTTATTAAAATCCCCCGAACTAAAAATATCATTACCTATCAGCCGTGAGTCCCCGCCTTATCAGCTTAAATTCTTTGTGTACATTTTTTTCACATGTTGATGCTAGAATTTTCAGTATAAAAATAGATTAAACGTTCTACAGAGAACATCAGTTATCAAGAATAAGTCTAGCAAACTCTTAGCACCTTAGCACGTTAATAATAATGCCTTCAAACTCAAAGCAAATTATTTGTTGTTTTGTTATCGTTGCTGTTTCCTGTATTATGGCCCAGCGAACGCTTGAATACAGGCCGGACAGGGATTCAGCAAGAACAAGAACCCTTGAATATCGACCAGATCGTGACCGTGCACGAGTAATTCAACCAACTTACCGTCCAAATAATAGCTACAATCAACAGAGATCATATCGCATGAGACGGCAGTCACCAGAAAATCTTGACACTTCAAACACACGCACCAACGAATATCATCCGGATTCTAGTATTCAACCACAGCCCTCGTATCCTGTTTATCGAACTCGTACGAATGAATATCACCTAGATGCTCCAAATCAACCAAGGCCGTTTTACCCAGTGTACAGGACGGATAAAATAGATGAAGGAAGAACTTATAATTTTTAGTTTTAATATACGAGAACGAGTACCTCAGGAAGTTTAAATTCAAAGTAATGAATTTAAAAAAAAAAACTATGTAAATTATTTAAAAAAGCCATAAATACAAAAATTTGTTTAAAAATTCAGTTTATTTGATCCATTTTAATGTAGCATGACAAAAATGTTGGGGACAAAAAATACTTTGGACTAGCAACTTTCACAGAAGGCGCGCGTGACGTATTCCTTGAAAAAGTACAGCTCTTCTGGTTTGCCCAAAAGAATACCGTAATGAGTTGATACGATTGAAAATACATGTATAACAAAAACAAATCAAGATTCAGCATTTTTGGAATCGGATTTTCAAATCCATTCTCACACACCCTTATAGGTAATACGTTTTCATTAGAGTCGAAATAAAGTGATTTCGGAATTTGGCAAAAAAGAGTTTTCATTATCAAATTTGCTAATTTCATTTCATATCTCATTTCATTTTGAATTTGGAATGGCAGTTAAACGTTTGTTTTTGTTGTTTTCTCTTTGTGTTTTGACATTTTCATGCAAGAGCTTTTGGAGTCGACTGCTGATGCATGGATTTACATTATTTCGAACCTCATTTCGTGCAAATTTAGTTGAAATTAGCTCATTTGAGAATGAGAATTTGTATGGGAAATAAGCTAATTTCGGATCTGATTTGGAAATTTGCAAGCAATTACCTTATTTGGCCCAGTGAAAACGTAGTATTAGAGTTTCTTTTTTAAAATTATTTTTACTTAACACACACCTTTAAGGCTTAACTACATAGACCTACTTTTTGCAAAAAGTACAAAAGCGAGAAATAAATATCTATGCTGAAGATACCTGCTTGCAAAAAATCAATTGAAAATTGTGTATGGTGGCTTAATTTATATGTCAGAACAATTTTCGATTGTTTTTTTGCAAGCAAGTAGGTCTATCTACTGAAGCCTTAACTCAATACTAATAAAGAACAGTTGTCCTGTTTAAATTGCAAACAAAAATATTAAGTTAAAAACTATGGGAACAGTTCACACAAAAAGTTAAACAAACGATAAACAAATTTTGACTTTGTGACTGACAGATTGACAGTTTGGGAGAAGTGACGTTTCATTGCGAAAGTTTTCGAACAATTTTTCGAAGAGAGCTCTCATAACTTAAGAGTTTAGAGTTGTCGGAACCCACTACCATAACTTTTGGGAGCGCTCGTAAAGGCTTAATAATACAGACCTATGTACATACTTTTGCCAAAAAGTACAAAAGTGTGAATAAATATCTTTGCTGAAGACATGTGCTTGCAGAAAAACCATTGAAAATTAAAATTGTGTATGGTGGCCTTATGGAGTGCTCGTTTACATTTCAAAAACTTAACCATCATAGGGTCGCGGTAATCTGAGCGGTAATTCAATTTTCAATATAGAGAGGGTTTTTACAACCACACCGTCCTTAATGCCCAGCTGTCAAAAACCCTCTCTATACTGAATCGCCCCCTCCCTATCACAGGGTCAAGTACTACAAAGAATTAGGGATAGGAACGAGCACTCCATATTATAAATATTCAAATATGGCGGCTTCGTTTATACGTCTTAAGCCATGTTCAATATTTTTTCTTGGTAAATAAGTTCATGAGGCTCTTAAATTATGAGCGTTCGGTATAAACCGGCCTTAGAGTGGAGTGTAGATGGTGTTCATATTGCCTGGTCCACGTTGGATTTTTAATGCTGGGTGTTAATATGTTCATTGTGTCCATACGATGAAGAGTAAATCCTCTCAGTTCAATCTACCCATCCCTATATCCTACCCTTTAAATCAACCTATCTTTCACTCACACAATAAAAAATCTATCATTTTGAATCCGAGAATATTCTTTGAAAGTGGCGCATCAGTGCATTTTGGGTGGAATCTACCCATCTCTATTTCACTCACATTCTACGTGTCTCACAGCATGCACCTAGCATTAAAAATCCAATGTGGACAGGCACTTAAAGTTGAAGGAATCACTTCAATATATGTATTCCACACAAAAGCAATCAATATTTAATGAACGTTAGTATCTACAACATACTAGAAAATAAATAATTTTACATACACATGTCGAAAAACACAGACGTCAACACATCTATCAAAACAATAAACCGTTCGACCCAGTGCTCGCCTCACTCGCCGACTCATCTCACTTCACTCGCAAAAGCGATTTAGCTATTTAAGTGAGATGGGTAACTTCGAATTTAGTTTCGAACACTTAAATGTCATAAGTGCCTGTCCACATTGGATTTTTAATGCTTGGTGTTAACATGTTCGTTGTTTCCATACGATGAAGAGTAAATCCTCTCAGTTCAATCTTCCTATCCCTATCTTCCACCCTTGAAATCTATCTATCTTTCACTCACACAATGAAAAATCTATCATGTTGAATCCGAGAATATTGTTTGAAAGTGGCGCATTGGTGCAATTTGGGTGGAATCTACCCATCTCTTTTTCACTCACATACTACTAAATTACATCATTTCGAAATGTGATTTTGTATGGGAAATGAGGTAATTTCGGATCTCATTTAGAAATTTGCAACGAAATTACCTCAAATGGCCCAGTGAAAACGGCATAATACTACGTTTTCATTACCCTGAGGCTACACGGGCAAGTAGTGGCAAGCAAGTTGGCTACATACATTAACTGTCAAATTCGTATACGTGAATATGCTGTGACGTAGGCAGCTAGCCAGTTGGCAAGCAAGTTGCCGGACAAGTTGCTTTCAAGTTTTCAAACAAAAATTGGGCTCATGCAGTTCTTGGCCAGCATGACAATGCTGTAAGATATAACTTTGCCTGGGCAATAAAATGGTGGAAGTCTACAGTTATTTATTCAAAAACGATTTCTAGAAGAACGAGCTCAAAATATTACTCTTACACGTATCCGAAGGCCTTAAATATAAACTTCCACTGACTTGGTGCAGATGGAAAGCAGTGAATATATTTTTGACAAAAATTACATCGAAGCCCAACTAACATTTCAGCTTCGGTTCGGCTTAATAGAATAGGCTTTAGAAGTTCCATAAGACATTTGTAAAGTTTACTTAAGCATAAAAAGGAGAATGTTATAGAAGCTAATAGCTTGTATACGTGATTTCGGAAAATCTCCTTATAAACTTATTCGCAAATCTTTTAAAAGTAGCATATTGTATAGAAGCCTAAAGAAGCCGATACGAAGTTTTAACGAGCGATATTGGAAATTTGAATGACACTTCAACTTGACAGATAGCTTCGGACATGGTTGTATAAAAGTAAAATACAAGTTTCATAGAAGTGCGAACTTTTTTAAGTATGGTTGTATAATACCTATTAGATGCTAAAAATACAAGTCTTATAGAAGTTGAACAAAAACAAATAAAAAAAAGAAAAAATAAATTTGTATTTTGAATTTTTAATGTTATTTTTACTGCATTTTATCTGAAATCAAGAACCAAATTCAATTATTTATTAATTATAGTATAGAAAACAATTATAAAACATAAATTATATTTTTACCTCACTAGGGACAGTCCATCACTCTAACTACTCAGCCATCTTAGATATAATTTGGAAGATGCAAGAACTTAATCAGCCTTTTTCTTCTTTAAAACTTTAAATTGTCCTTTAAATAAATCCGAGCTTCTATACAAAATTTCACACATGAACATGAAATGTAAACGATTTGTTTAGCAGTTCCCTTGCTCCATTTTCATTTCAATAGTCTTAAATTAATTTCAATAGTCTTAAAATAAACTAAGTAAAAATGAATATTTTTAATAATTTCAAGCCAAAAAATACACGGCCACTGAAGCACGATAAACAGAAACAATGTATGCTAATTAGGTGTGTGACGTCACCATCATCTGCTTATGTTCGGAGAAAAGAAAAATAATCTGACTTTATTTGATAGTTATTATAAATTTTTCTACTGCTTATTAATAATTTTAAAAAAAATTTATTTAAATAAATAAATTTGTAATTATGGTCTTCACTTTAAATTGAACAAAAACATAAAAGCTGGCCGTGACGGCACATAAATACCCAGAATATGAAAATTCGGAATGTTATGTTTTTCTAATAAGCAAAAACCTTGTTTCTGCTTATCGTGCATTGAAGCTTATGTCTTAAACCAACGAAAAGTAGCTTTCCGAATGCTCAAAACGACAAAAGTCAAGTGAAATGAATTTATCTTTCTCTCCACGAGTCCAATTTATTCAATATATATAAATGTCAATAGAGATTTTAAAAGAGCTTCTTTAAAATGACTTACAAATTCGAGCTTCTTTGTTATAGATTGACATAATGCCTTCGTTCGGGTACGTCGCCAATGGTATCTAGATTTGTTCGTGTTATTGTAATGCCATCGCCATCGCCATCGCCATCATCATCGCCATCGCCATCGCCATTGCCGTCGCCATCGCTATCGCCATCGCTATCGCCATCGCCGTCAACATCGCCGTCGCCATCGCCAATCGCCATCGCCACCGCCATCGCCATGGCCATCACCATCGCCATCGCCATCCAAACCAAACTTGTGAGGCATACTCAAGATGGGGTCGTACATTGCAATTGTATAAGGAGAGGGTGACATACGGATCGTTAAATTCCTTGCTTGCTTTTTTTACAATATAATTAATATGCTCTGTGAATTCTAGATTAGAACTAAAGTGAACACCAAGGTCTTTGAAACTGAGAACACGAAATAGTGAGTGCTGTGAAATGGAATAATCAAAAGCACTTGGTACTCGTTTTCTAGAAAAAGAAATAGTTTGACATTTAACTGGGTTAAGAGAAAGACTGTTTTTGTCACACCAAACATTAAAATTCTCAATATCTGCCTGCAAGAGAATGCGATCACTGTTAGATTTTACTGTTTTAAAAATCTTCATATCATCAGCATATATAAGAATATCACTATAGTGTATACATGATTTAACATCATTTATAGCCAGAATGAATAGAAGTCGGCCAAGATGACTTCTTTGAGGTATACCCGAGTGAACATTGAATGAATCTGAAAGACAGTTTCGAAATTTCACCTGGTAAGATCTATTTTCAAGGTATGACCTTATCCATCCTATAACAATATTCGGAAAACCAAAAGCTTGGAGTTTAAATATAATAATGTTGTGACTTAAGTTGATCGAATGCTTTTGAAAAATCAGTGTATATGCAATCCACATCACTTCCATTTTCCAATGCATTAGAACATTTGTGCAAGAAAGCAAGGAGATTTGTTACCACTAATTTCCTTCTCACAAAGCCATGCTGTTGTTCACATATTATATTCTTAGTATAAAATGCTAAACTTTCACAAACAACTTGCTCAAAGAGCTTTGGAATGCATGAAAGTTTCGATATAGGTCTATAATTCTTGAAATCAGTTTTGTCACCCTTTTTAAAAACTGGAGTAAGAAATGCATTTTTTCAAAAACAAGGATATTTTCCTGATTTAATAGAAAACTCAAACAAAAATTTAATGGGATCAACTAGTATATTTTTACATGTAGTATTGGAGAAATTCCATCTGGCCCAGATGAGTAATCATCATTTAACGATGAGAGAAGCTCTAAAATAGAACTTTGTTGCACCGGTATAATACTGAAACTTGTTTGGGCATAGATATGTAAATTTCTAAAATAAGTTTCATCAACAACAGATGTGTCGACAATTGAATTGCGAAAATTTTTCGCAAAAGCGTTGCAAATATCAATATTATAAAACTTTAGCACATTTTATTAACGTTAACCTGGCCCCCAAGATATATTAAGTTCTGTATGGGAAATCCCAGTATTTTTGTACATCCAGCATTAAAAATTCATAACTATAGTTATGATTGATAAAGAAAATTTAATTTTCGCACACAAGTATTAACTTTTGTAATGTTTAAAAAAAAGTCTTGAGGCCGGGTTAACGTTAATATAATGGGCTAAAATTTTACAGGATTTTTTTTGTATTTATTTAGAACAAATAAGGGGGGGTGCGTCATTCAAAATAAGACAATTCCCTTTATAAGCACCACCCTAAGGTATATAGTACTAAGTATTTGTTGTTGTTATTTTTCAGGCGAATATGAAATATATTATTTACTGAATTTCATTTGTTATAGCAGTAAGTATCAATATTCAACAGTAGTGATGATTTAAAATAGGATACAGAATTTTGAGCACTGCTTAGTATGCATGGGACCCATTGTGCGGCGACGGCGATGGCGATGGCGATGGGGACGGCAATGGCGATGGTGATGGCGATGGCGATGGCGATGGCGATGGCGATGGCGATGGTGATGGCGATGGCGATGGCGAGGCGATGGCGATGACGATGGCGATGGCGATGACGATGGCGATGGCGATGGCGATTGCGATAGCGATGGCGATGGCGATGGCGATGGCGATGGCGATGGCGATGGCGATGGCGATGGCGATGGCGATGGCGATGGCGATGGCGATGGCGATGGCGATGGCGATGGCGATGGCGATGGCGATGGCGATGGCGATGGCGATGGCGATGGCGATGGCGATGGCGATGGCGATGGCGATGGCGATGGCGATGGCGATGGCGATGGCGATGGCGGTGGCGATGGCGATGGCGATGGCGATGGCGATGGCGATGGCGATGGCGATGGCGATGGCGATGGCGATGGCGATGGCGATGGCGACGGCGATGGCGAGTTTTTCTTATATGCAAACAACGGATATAAGAAAGAAACTTACTTTTATAAGAAACACAGATATATAAGAAAGAAAGTTTCTTTTACAGGCATAAGAACAGAAACAAAACCACACAAAAATAAATTGTAAAAATATTCACTTGCTGCAATTATATAGGAAAGTGAGATGATATTATTTAAGATACAAAAAATTTCATGAATACAAACAAGTTTTGGTAAATGCGAATTAAAAATTGCTGAACTAGATTTCTTATATGCGTACTTTTTTGTTCTTGAAATTTATATTCGTACAAAGAAAAGTGTTTCTTATAACCGTGTTTTTCTTATATGCGAGTTTCTTATATACGTTTAATATTAAAGAGAAAGAGAATTTTTAGAATTTGCGTTTCTTATAAGCGAGTTTTTCTTATATGAGTGTTTCTTATATCCGTAAAATGCGTATTGGTCACTGTCTATGAACTGAATAGACCCCAAAATAAAGGAACTTTTACACCAATTGCCAATAATAGCGAATAATATCTCTAACAGTATACAAATTCTACTTTTTTTATTCGATTTAGTGAATTTAATGTATGGGAATGTTTGTACGTCAAGTGCCCACAAAAGAGATATACAACGATGGAAAGCTTAGTTCAAGAGCATCATTTTTGAATATAGAAACAGAGCTGTAAGGCAGTATATTACAAAATATAAAACAATTCGTGTTTATTTATTCGAATTTGCAGTGTTTTTCTTATTTTGTTGGTCGGTTATTTAAGCCAACTCCCATTGTTTAGGGAAAACAAAAACACTCGTACGTTGGTACACTCCATAGTACCTAATCATTTCCATAGGTCTCGTTTCTGGGCATTAGGTAGACCAGGTCCCATATATTTTTGCCAATTATCCTTTCTTCAGCTTCATAATGAAACTGTAATGTACTTAATAAATAACCAAAAATGATTTTTCTAATAAATTATAATTACAATTTTTATTTTCTCAAAAACTAAAAAAAAAACGCTGTAGGCGTTTGGTTTTCGATTACGATGTTGTTTGTGATAGGGCTGAATATTATAAATTAAAAATAGGCCCATGCATTGGGATTTTCTCATGCGGGGCACAGAACGTTTTACAATTTAATGAAAGCAGTTAAAATCAAAACTGCACCACTAGCCCACCAACGAGTAATATACCATTGGTTTTAGCTTCCATTTGCATATGAACTTTGAATGGATTGACCGATCATCGTAATACTTTTTCACCTAAATAGCACGTACCCCAGTCGTGAACTTTTTTGTTTAAATGTTGATCTAATTTGAAGAACACAAACTTATCTACTTGTTACAGTACTACTTTATCTAAAACGATCCAGTTAATATTGACTTTGCTGTGTCTGAAATTTGTATAAAATTATTATTCTGCTTAAATTCTTAAATCGTTTTAACGTGTTGTCAAATTTGATTTTTTTTTTTTAAGTTTAATAAAATGGTTCTCTCAACGAAAAGAAAAATTAAGCTGATAGCTAGAATTGAAATCGTTAAACAGTTACAAAAGATAAAAGAAGACAAAGATAAGCAGAAAATCATAAGAAAGTGTTGGGTGAAACCTCTATTAATGAAAAGGTTTTGATACTTTATCAAAATTTAAACTAAATAATATAACATTTCTCCACAATAGATCGGAGCACGATTTAGAGGCACAGTTGCTTTAGGATCTAGTTTGGGAACAAGACGAACATGATTTCCGAAATTTCACGCGTCTCAACATTGTTCAGTTCGAGGAAGTTTTGACCTTGGTATGTGATAGTCCTAATTTTGTTCATTATTGTCGTTTTCGATTGGATTTCGAAACAGTACTACTCCTTTTTGATTCCAATCGAATTATTTTCTAATGTTCCGAGACTAATTTGTGAAATATTTATGTGAGTGTTCGTAAATTGTCTGATATTTATGTATATTTTGCACGTTCAGTCGAGTAAAATTAATTTGACAAATAATCTGATGAAAGGGTTTATATGTATATGTTCCGGGTCTACTCCTTTATTAATTCCGGAACAGAAAAATACTCCTAAAACATTACTCGGAACAGCCAATCGAATTATTTTAGAGTAAGCGGAGTCAAAAAGGAGTAACTCCGAACCTCCAACCGAAAACGACATATAATTCTGTGCTCAAAATACTTAGCAGTTTACTAATATGTACATTTAAGGTTAGACCGCACACAGCTGCAGCGGAACTACACTTCACGACGCGGCAAATCATTATTTATATGAAATTTCATAAGCTATATCGCACTAAGCGGCAACTGAACTTCATAAAATTTCATACAAATAATTGTGAATCGCAGTTCCGCTGCAGTGCAGTTCCGCCTAGTGCGGTCTAACCTTTATATCAATAATTAATAGGTTTACAACAATCTAAAAGAAAGCGATACGGTAATGAGAAATGCCATAACACCCCGAATGAAACTATGCGTGACGTTGAGGTATCTGGCGACGGGAGATTCATACAAATCATTGGAATTTCTGTCCAGAATTTCTTGGAGTACAATTGGTGTTTTCATTCCCATTGTCTTGGAAGCAATATACGACAGCCTTCGTAAAGAACACTTAAAAGTAAATGTGTATTTCATTTTATTTATTTCTTTTTTTTTATTATATCACATACAAGTTACAGAATTCAAACACATAGATTAAATAGATAAAATAAAGAATAGAACAAGTTTTTATATTCGCGTTCAAAAACCTGAGAGAAAGAATTATGTAACTAATTTTATAAAATTATTGGTTAAATGCATACAAATAACGAAAAGTTAGAACAGTTAGTATTCAGAAAAATATGTACATACTTTATGTACAGGTACATCAATAATACAGAATTAAGGCTTGCAGATGATTTTATTGGTCGATATCGAATTGTAAGTATTCTTCCTCGAAATCTTCAGTGTGAGCATCAGCGTTTGGTTTAGGGTATTCAGTGCGTGCTTTCAAAAGGATCTGTACTTTCCTTTGCGACATCGTTGACTGGAGATCTGCCATCAGAATGTATGCTTCAATCTCTGGAAATTCACCGTTTCACCGTTACACCGTTAAACGGTCGCAGTGAACTACTTTAAGCTTACCCCTTACTCCTCTCTGAATGCGGTAAACCACATAATTGATTCGCTCCACAACGGTATATGGGCCTTCCCAGTTTTATTGAAGTTTTGGTGACAGTCCCTTTTACCGGTGAGGATTGTAAAACCACACCAGGTCTCCTTCTTGGAATCCCATCGTTGTTGCATGGGTGTCGTACCGTATTTTCATCCTATCACTGGCGGTTTTTATGTCCGTTGATGAATGTCAATGAGTATTTCTTTGAGGCTATCCACATAATTATCTGACCTTTCCGGTTCCATGGTATGGCATCCAAATTTGACTTCACTCGGCAGCCGTTTTGTTGTGCCAAACAGGATCTCCGATGGTGTATGTCCTGTTGAACTATGAACCACACTTCGATAGGCCATCAAGAACAATGGAATATGGCGGTCCCAGTCTCGTTGGTAGTCACCTACAACCTTGGACAGATGTTCTTTAAGAGTCCTGTTGAATCGTTCTACCATCCCATCAGACTGTGGATGAAGCGGTGTTGTCCTCGTCTTCTTGATGCCAAGGAAAGAGCAAACCTCCTGAAAGATGTTAGATTCGAAGTTCCTTCCTTGGTCAGAATGCAGTTCCAAAGGTACGCCGAACCTGCTCACCCAATTGAAGATAATCTAATCAACAACTGTTTTAGCTTCTTGATTTGGGATGGCAGGCCACTTGCTGAAATAATCCATGACTACAAGGATGTATCGGTTTCCGCTGTTGGAAATCTACTGCTATTATTTCGAAAGGCGTGCCCACATTGTACTGTTGCATGTTACTTTGAAGCTTTCTACCTGGTCCCTTGGTAGCAGCACAAGTATCACATTTTCGGCACCACTTTTTGACATCATCTCTTGCATGTAGCCAGTAGAACCGTTGTCGTATCTTCTCCAGCGTTTTATTATAATCCCGAATGACCTCCAGATGCTCCATCATGCATCTCTCGAAGAACGTCATTAACTTTTGACCTAGGCACTATCAACTGCATCAGATAAGACTTGCCATCTGCAGATTCCCATTTGCGCCTTAGTACTCCTTCTTGCAATTGAAGTGAGTCCCACTGTACCCAATATGCTTTGAGAACTGGACTTCTATCGCAGATGTCACCCTATTCTGGTTTTTCTTCGTGTTCCTTCCATGCAAGAATGGGTTCTATATCCGAGTCTTCTTGTTGGGCAGTCCTCAGTTCTTCATTGTTCCAACCGCAACCGCTTCCTTTTCTTCTTGACGCGTGCAATGCTTACAGTCCTATTTACACGGTCGTCGAGACAATGCATCTGCGTTTGAGTGCAGCTTTCCTCTTCGATGTTGAATTTCGTAGTCGTATGTCTGCAGTCTCTCGATCCATCTTGCTACTTGACCTTCTGGAATTTTGAAGTTCAGAAGCCAATTAAGCGCACCATGATCTGTTCGAAGGAGGAATTTCTGTCCATAGATGTACTTTTGGAAGTGCTTTGTTGCCAAAATCAAAGCTAGAAGTTCCCTTCTGGTCACGCAATAATTGCGCTCTGGCCTCAAGAGTACCTTACTGTAGTAGGCGACGAATTTTTCTTCTCCTTCATGGACTTGCGACAGAACAGCTCCAATTCCGACGTTACTGGCATCGGCATCGATGATGAAAGGTTTTCCAGGAGTCGGATAGGTCAGCACAGGAGCATTACACAAACGTAGCTTGAGTTCCTGAAAACTTTTCTCGCACTCACCTGACCATTTGAACGGCTTCCCCTTTTCAGTAAGTTGATGCAAGCTCTTAGCGATTCCAGTAAAGTCCTTCACAAAGCGCCGATAATATGTGGCTAGACCAAGAAAGCTACGGAGCTGTTGTTTATCCTGTGGTGTTGGCCAATTCTTCACAGTGTCAACTTTTTCCGGATCAGTCTTTTCTCCTTGGGATGAGATATGTCCCAGGTATTTAACTTCGGTCTTGAAAAGCGCACATTTATCTGGATTTAATTTTAAGTGTGCTTCTCGAAGCCTTTGGAATACAGCCTTAAGGTTTTCACAATGTTCGTCAAAAGTTTTTCCATAAACGATGACATCGTCCAAATATACAAGGCAGGATTTCCAAGTAAGTCCTTCAAGAACACACTCCATCAGACGCTCAAATGTTGCCGGAGCGTTGCACAGTCCAAATGTCATCACTTTAAACTGCCACAGACCATTTCCAGTTGAGAAAGCTGTCTTCTCTCGATCTTCTGGATGGATTTTGACCTGCCAGTAGCCACTCTTCAAGTTTAACGTCGAGAACCATTGAGCTCCTTCCATTGCATCCAATGTATCGCTGATTCTGGGCAGAGGGTACCTGTCTTTCTTTGTTACATCGTTCAGCCTACGGTAGTCCACACAAAATCGGGTGCTTCCATCTTTCTTTTTGACAAGAACCAATGGTGACGCCCAAGGGCTTTTGGAATTTTCGATTAGCCCATCTTTCTTCATTGTCGATATCATTTCTTCAACTTCGGCTTGTTTGGCTAATGGGAGACGTCTTGCTGGTTGTCGAATCGGTCTCGCATCACCTGTGTCGATTCGATGCTGTAATAGTGGTGTTCGACCATACTGCCCACTCGGTGAAGAAAATATATCAGCGTACTTCATGAAGAAGGCTTCCAGCAACACTAAGCTGATGTTGACTTAGATTGGATGGCTTGAAAATTTTGGCTTTCATGGAGCTGAATTTTCCGGGGTCCATTGGTTCTTCTGCGTCCATTTCTGTGATTTTAGTTATTGCGGTCACAGATTCGCATTTTCCACTTACTTCTCCTTTCTTGAGCTTGACCTCGTACGGTTTGATGTTCAGAATCCGCACGGGTACCATGTTGTTCTTTGGTTCCACAAGAGTCTTCCCTAAGATGATGTTTTGGGAAGATTGCTCAGACTCTGGTTCCACCATGAGGTATCGATGGCTACCTAAATCGCCCTCTATTTTCGTCCAAACAAACACTTCTGAGAAGGCAGGCAAGCATATGTCTTCTTTGATGACAGTTCTTAGAGTTGATGAGTTTTCGTATCCGTGCTCTTTCATAAAGTCGATTCCAATTATGCACTCATCACATATATCTGCTTCCAAAAATAGATGTGAAAACTCTAATTCTGCCAAACGGATTTTAAGACGAACTTCTCCATATACTCTTGCTGCCTCACCGGTCGCAGTTTTAAGACGGTAGCTATTGGTGTTATGTAGCCACGTCATCTTGACCAAGTCTCTCCGCACAATGGAGGCTGTTGCACCGGTTTCAATTGTAGCCACGTGTTTCTTGCCATTTAATGTTGCGTCCACTGTCAGACTGTTATTGTTTCGTTTAATATGCGAGACTTGGATTGTGTTTACCTGTTCGCGGGTATTATTCCTGATTCCACAATGTTGACAGGTGACTCTTCTTGGTGGCAATCTGCACTGGCGCTGGAGATGTCCGGTTTATTTGCAATTCCAGCATCTACCAGGTCCTTCTCGCTGACTTCTATGGAATTCAGCTCTCTGGCAAGAACATTCCTCAACTTGAAGTTCTCTTACCCAATGAACTCCTAAGGAAGCCTGTTCTGATGCTTCCATAGTCATATATAGTCATAGTCAGAGGGAACGCCAATGCTTCAGAAAGTGTGCGTTTTCCAGCAGTTCGAATTGCTCGCTGGAGGTTAATATGTCGGAAACTGCACGGACAAAAGCCCGCGTTGCTAGCTGATTTGTAATTTCATATCCTGCAGTCAGGTGTGCCAACCGTTCAATGTCTGCTTGGAGTTGTTGCAGACTTTCACCTCTTTTCTGTACTCTGGTATTGAGCTGGACGCGGAAGACTTCTTGCATATGGCTATCGCCGAAGCGTTTGTCAATGACCTGAACAAGAGCACTGAAGTTGCCGTTCTGGTCTGCTCAGTGGCGTACGCAGGGGGGAGCTTAGGGGCTTGAGCCCCCCCCCCCAGCAATATAATCTACTGTGCTAATATTTCATATATCATCGAAGAAACTTTTTTATTAATTTTTAGTTCAAATTTTATTTTTGTTAATTTTAAACTTTAGCAGTATTTTCAATTGTAATTTAAAAAAAAATATAGACATGGATGCCGTATTGGAATCATTAGTTCATACTACACGTACCTAATCTAGATTTTGTTAGACATTTCAAACGTATCTCAGTATTATTTATAGAAACCCAAACAAAATTCCTTTGCAATCAGTCAAAATTCGCAAAATGATTTCACACATTTAATTTGTTCCTTCTATTCTCATTAAAAAAAAAAAAAAAACCCGAATGAAATAACGAATGAAGTGCGCTTATTAACATAATACATTCTCTTAGTATCTTCTCTTTTTTTATTGCTTTTTAGTGTGGTCAAATGCTTTGGTTATGCTCTAACCAGTGTCTTCGCGCTCAGTGAACGTATCAAATATTCAAAAAATATTTTTAAATATCTGTACACTGCATACTTTTTTTTGCCGAATGTTATTTCTAATGCAACGACATAAGGCATTAAGATGACATTTCGAAAAACTGCCTTTAACTTGTATCAGAGGTAGACAATCTTCTCAAAAATGTTTAGTCAATGCACTATTTTTGACGTTCAATAATTTAATAAACTTCTATTTTGATAAGCTAAACCAATATGAAAACGCCCCATTAATAATTTGAATTATGAGAATTCCATTGAAAAATGTTTTTTCATTGTTATAGCTACTGTTCCTTCACTCTGAATTTCTGTGATTGTCTGTGCATTTTGTTCCCAAGTTCTGTCAATTTCATTTCTTTTATATGAACTTGACAGGACTTTGGACTAAAAATCACAGAAACACACGGGAAACACAAACAAAATTTTCTATAATAATTTGTTTTGTTATTGTTTTGCGTGTAAACATTTTGCTGAGTTGCTATTCACTCTCTCAAAAACCACGGATATATAACAATAGTTATGAGCTTATTTAAAAAAACGGAAATTTTATTTATTAAAATGGGAATACACTTTTCACCTACCCATATTTCCATTAACGTTGTTTAAATCGAGTCCATAAAGTGGATTTTTGTCAAAGTGGATTTTTACAAAAAATATTTGTTTACAAAGAAAGTTAAAATCCATTTCATAACTAGGGAGTTTTTCCTTTTGTTTTTTCTATTGAAATTAAACTTCTGGTGGTTGATTATACGAAAGGCCTCATTTTTGTTTCCTATTTTGTGATACCTTAAAAAAATTTCACCAAAATTGAGACTGAGACTGAAACCAAATTAATGTGATTTTATATTTTTTTAAGAAATTAACAGCCTTATTCTGGCAACCTCACTGATGCCTCACAAGTCTTAATAACTTCAAAATTATGATCTGCTCCTTGGCAGATCACAACTCACGTTGTTCTTGTGAGGTGTATTATAAGGGCTTCCACAGAATCCGAAATTGTGACCGCCTTATACAAAAACAGACTCACAAAAAATTGTGACCTGTGACCCTCACAACGGCATTATTAAAGTTTATCTCTATAGAACAAATGTGATTTTTTTATTTTAAGGACTTATGAAATTGCAATAATTCCAGCCAAATACAATGGTGGTAGCCCACTCAAGTGGTTGTTGAACAATCAAACATTCATATAACAGTTTTGTTTGACTCCAATTGAAGATGACAAGTACGCGCCAAGTCAACTATTTGACGTCTTCTAGTCGCAAATAAAAATTATTGGCCTCGTTCACTTACCAATGGCCGCGTTCGAATACGTAAACAAAGGTATTTGGATTTGTACTTGTTGTTCTAATGCCTAATACTCCGTTTTCACTGGGCCAAATGAGGTAATTTCGTTGCAAATTTCCAAATCAGATCCGAAATTATCTCATTTCCCATACAAATTCTCGTTCTCAAATGAGCTTATTTCAACAAAACGAAGATATTTACAATAACACGAAAAAATCTAGATACCTTTGGCGACGTACCCGAACGCGGCCATTGTGTAGGCTTATGTTCATTTGACAGCAGGTAGCTAGGGATGAGCTTTGTTCATCGATGTTGGGAAAACATCGATGTTAGGCGAAAAAACATCGATGTTGTTAAACATGTGAAACATCACAACATCGATGTTTAGATTGAGCACATAGACTTTAAAACAGCTAACAAATTGCAAAATAATTCATAATTATACTTTTTTTTGCCTTTAAGCACTTGTTACATTTAAAATCTTTTGTCTATGACCTCATGCTTATAAAAAAGAAAAACCTTACAACCGCTCAAAAAAAGGGATGCCAAATACAAAATGTATATTTGTTAGATAGAGAGAAAAGATCAAAATGCAGAAGAACTTCGTTTCTGCATTGTAAGAAAGTGCCATAATGCTGAAATGAAGACGATCATGTTCATATTCTTGATGCTTCTCTTTCATTCGCTCGGATTTTTTGTATACATCTGTCGTGCTCTACTTTTCTGCATTTTGCAGATGAAGATACATGTAAATCCACCATTAATCAAATTTGCTTGATGCCGTTTTCACTGGGCCAAATGAGGTAATTTCGTTGCAAATTTCCAAATGAGATCCGAAATTACCTAATTTCCCATACAAAATCACATTTCGAAATGAGTATTATCCTACGTTTTCATTAAAGTCGAAATGAGGTAATTTCGAAATTTACCAAAAAAGTGTTTTCATTATCAAATTTGCTTATTTCATTTGACATCCCATTTCATTTTGAATTTAGAATGGCAGTTAGCCATTTATTTTTGTTGTTTTCACTTTCTGTTTTATAGTATGTTGAGTATAGTGTATTGATATTTTCATGCAAAAGCTTTTAAGAGCTTTTGAAACTGATTCCCGCTGGATGCATTCACCTGATTTCCAACCTAATTTCGTGCAAATGAGGTTGAAATTACCTCATTTCGAAATGTGATTTTGTATGGAAAATTAGGTAATTTCGGATCTCAATTGGAAATTTGCAACGAAATTACCTCATTTGACCCAGTGAAAACGGCATATAATTTCGTGCAAATGAGATTGAAAATACCTCATTTCAAAATGTGATTTTGTATGTCAAATTTGATAATTTCGGTAATATCAACCTCATTTGCACGAAATTAGGTTGGAAAATAGGTGAATGCACCCAGCGGGAATCAGTTTCAAAAGCTCTTAAAAGCTTTTGCATGAAAATATCAATACACTATATACCCACAACAACATAAAACAGAAAGAGAAAACAACAAAAATAAACGGCTAACTGTCATTCCAAATTCAAAATGAAATGAGATGTCAAATGAAATTAGCAAATTTGATAATGAAAACACTTTTTTGCCAAATTTCGAAATAACTTCATTTCGGCTCTAATGAAACCGTATTATTAGACCTCTTTCACACAAGGAAACTGAGTTGCCAGAAACTAGCTAGTTTGTAGGCTGGAAGTTTGTGAGGGGAGAAAAGTGAAAATTGCTGGCAACTCAGTTTCCTTTTGTGAAAGGGGACTTATACCACGTTTTCGAGCCGAAATGAGGTAATTTCGAAATTAGCTCATTTGGAACGTCAAATTTTGTATGGGGAATGACGTTCCAAATGAGCTAATTTCGAAAGTACCTCATTTCGGCGCCAATGAAAACATAGTATTAGAAACATGCCAAGCGAGCTTGAAGCTCTCATAATGTTTTCTGTCTAAGCCCCTTCAACTCTATACCACTGTGTATACACATTTCAAAAAAAGTAAGAAAAAAAAATCATGTATGTATGTTTTACCGCATATTGATTTCAACCCAGTTGTACTTACAGACTTTCCATCAAGAGAACTCTGGAAGGAAAACCGGGTCACTAACGAAGATCATATCTCGGTATTCAGTGACGGGTCCAAATCGATTAAACTACCAAACTCCTGTAGCGTCTTTCAAGCAGAGGTCCTTGCAGTTTGTGAAGCTGCAAAGCATCTCTCCACGCTTGAATTGACGGGAAAGAACATTGATTTCTTCATAGATAGTCAGGCTGCAATCAAAGCCATATCATCAATCGTCACTAAATCCAAACTGATTGATTGCTGTCGCAGCGAACTAAAATCGTTGGGCGCAGCAAACACAGTTACCCTTCGTTGGGTCCCAGGACATCGTGACATTTTTGGTAATGAAAGGACAGACGAACTGGCCAAAAACGGTGCAACACTTGAACCGAGCCAAAGTCATACCCTGGGTACTTATGCCTCTTGAACAAGAAAAATGTAGAATTCACCATAGTTTGTTAAAAGTTACTAACGACTGGTGGTCAACACTGGAGTCCTGTCGAGTTTCAAGGACTTTGTGGCCATTGTGGAACAATCAGACTATTTACTAAAGCTAAGCAGGTCCCAATTATGCCTTTTAGTTGGTATACTCACGGGTCACAACTCCATGGGAACCCACTTGAGCAGAATGGGCATCAGCTCATCTGACCTATGTAGAGGGTGTCAAGACGAGGAGGCGGTGGAGGCCTCATACCACTTCCTTTGCGAATGCCCCAGCCTAAACAGAAGAGCAACTCTCGGAGAATACTTCTTCGACGACTTAGATAGCGTCTCTATTTTGCCACCTGCAAACATCATGAAATTTATTCAGATTTCAGGATGGTTCAGGGAGGCTCCTTCCACAATAAGCCCTACCTGATACCCACCATGTCCTCTCCTCACCCATCTTTTCTCCTACCCAAGTCAACTCCCGGGGAGCACAATCGATCCACTGAGATCCGAGTGAGATGATTCGGCTTGCCTTTTCATCACCACTTTTAACCTAACCTATGTTATATCCCATATTTTACCAAATTGTTTTGAGGTTAAGGCAATGTATAAATACAAGCAAGCCTGGAAGCGAATTATGAAAAGTCATTTCTTTCTCACAAATTTGTCAGTCGCATGGAATATTTCCCATCACTTTCAATTTAACATATTCTGTTAATGTGGAGGGGATGTAGGGTCCAGTTTTTCAATGTTAACTTAACAGCATTATTCTTGCCACCTCACTGATGCCTCACAAGTCACAATAACCTCATAACTCCTGGTTAACTGGCCTCGTAAAAACTTATTATGATCTTAAAAATTATCGTTGGCAGCCCAACTAACAAACTTGCTTCCGATTTCAGAAATTAAAGTGCCATTCGTTTCTTTAGTGACCCATAAATCCTTCTGATGGGAGACCAAATCGGTATAGGAGTCAAGGGTGATAAAACTGATCCATTAGACTTTCAATTAGCAATAACATCAGCGGCACATTGCGATGAACTGATGTTTCTTTAATCATATCCAATAGTGATCCAAAGAAATATTAATGCAATCCTTAGTTAAGTTAGTATCTTGCTCGGGTTGCTATAATGTTTATATAAGCAAATATGGAAAGTCTTATATTGCAAACGCAATGACTCCATTTTGCCACCTTTTGCAATTCAAGTAAAACGTGTTATGTGAAAATCTTTATTATTTGCATAAATAATTATGTGCAATGAAAATATTGGGCTCTTATATTAATTCACGTACGGCAGGCGAAAACGCTTTCATTTCAATAAATTTTTTGTTAGCGAGCTCGACAAGTAGTGCGAGGCATCCAGAGTTCGATCCTTAGGCTTACCTACTTGATTTTTTTTTATTTTTCTTCACACTCTATACTTTACTCATTTAGCACTTCTTTCGAACTCTCTTAGAATGTTCTTCATAGCAACTGAATTTCCTTCTTTAAGGTGCTAAAGGAGTTAAGAAGTTCTCCTTTTTAACTCTATGGAGTACTAAAGAGAGATTAAATGAGTGCAGTAAACGATTATAAATAGCTTCTATGGATGAATATAGGAGTAAAATTGTAAGTTGGGAGATCACTTCACAACTCACGTTGTTCTTGTAGGTATCTTATGAGGACTTCCACAAAGCACGAATTGGTAACCGCCTTATACAAAAACAGACAAAAATTGTGACCTGTGAACCTCATTACAGCAGAATAGAGCTGTAAATCAGAGTAGTTAACTCCGGAAATATATTTGTTTTTTCTACGTCAAGAAGGAGTTTTTAAGTGGAGGATGAATGCAGAAGGCCTTACAAAATACAGGAGATAAAATATTAAAAGAATTTATTGAGTTAATCCAGTGTTAACTCACCAAATTTGGTAAACAAAAATAAAAAATCACTTTGAAAACGTAAATGATTTGTTTACTGTTTTGTTTATTGACTTTAATATTAATGTAAAATGGCCCATAATGATATGGCCTCGAAATAATAACAGCGGTCTACAGTGATTTGTTGTTCTAGATATAAGATTGATTTTGGATATATTAATGCTCACAATTCATGAAACTATCAATGATTTTGTAAGATTTGCTCTCACCCTCCCACTCACTTCCACTGGTAGACTGTCCCGATTTCTATGAATTTGGCAACATCATTGTTTCTGAGGGCATGCAAATTACTTTTAAAATATGAATAGGCCGAGAGAGTGAGGATCACGTGATGATTGTATGCGCGAAAAAGTTGCGCAGAGGCCTAATCATGACTGGGAAAATAAATTTTATTACTAACAAGCCGATAATTGCTCAAAATATAAGATATATAAAAATCATAAAAACAAGAGCACATTCAGTGCTTTCATCAATACATTCGTAATTTGGAAACTTGAAAACATAAAAATGTGCAAATATATCCAGGGCAACACAGTTTTTTTTTTTGTGTAGAGCTGTGTAAACCTTTCGTGGTATTTCTTAAATATTTTAGTGGAATCTATATAATGAATTTTATATATTGTATGGAATCTAAAATATGAAACATACCATGTATGGTTTATTATAGACAGTCCATTACATTATGGTCTCTTTTACTTGAATATTTAAGTCGTCACTAAATCTGATTATTGATAAGGCCCATTTTTTATCAACAAAAAATTGACCCCAAGCGCATTTCAATCCACTGGGGGCTTGGCTTAAAATAGAAAACATGTAGTCGTACCTTTACTAGCATTACCGGCCTTCTTTCCGATCTTAGCGCCACTAGATTCTTTTCGCAAAACAGCTGTGTAGTTCAATCGGCCGCCGAAAGAAAAATCGGCTCGACTGCAGCGGTCTTTTTCGCAGTTTTTCGTTGCGTTTGGTTGGAGTTTGTTGCAATTTGGTTGAATTGACGGATTTTTGCGAGAAAAAAATAATTACCACCCAGAATATTAAAAAAAGAAAAACCCAGTAATTCCTTTGAAATAAATAGGATTTTCTTGTTCGTTTCGTGTTATATACGATCTTTACAAATGCTTAACATGGAAAATGCAGAAGAAGTTATGCAAATCCTGGAGAGATTCACTCGCCTTAAGCAAAAAGAAATTCCAAAGGAACTCGACGATTATATGCATTATGTAGCAAAAACCGGTGATACGGTATTCAAGTGGTCCAGCTTAAAATATCTTTTCCGCGAGAAGCTCTTAAATGTGATCAAGAATTTCCACGACACATCACCACGAGTAGACGGTAAGTTTTTTCGTATCATTTTTTTTCTTTTCGATTTCTCCCCCATCCAGTTCCCTGAAGTCGTTGCAGACATGTTTAAAAATTAATAGCAGCCGGCCGGCCATTTTCGGCGAAGCGACGACGGGTGGGTACATAAAACTTGTTTCAACACGAAATTACTGCTTGGAGTTGGTTCGAAAAAAGGGGTTGCACAGCCGACGGCCACCAGACAAAGAGGAAAGGCATGATGGAGATAAAGATTAGCTAAAACCGTTCCAAATTTTCAATTTTGCATCCTTTCTGGTGGTTTTTAAAGTTATTTTTTTGTTCAAATTGTTTTTTTCAGATCTCCCCCAGTATCCCAATGTGGATCCCTTCAACTATGAAAGTATGAAGTCATCTCTTTTAGAGCGTCTGGAGCTATTTAACGCTGCTCCATTTACCGTTCAAAGACTATGCGAGCTTCTGACCGAACCTCGTAAGCAATATAGTCGCATAGATAAGTTTATGCGGGCTCTGGAGAAAAACATTCTGGGTAAGTAAACTTTTCATTATGCTCCTCTATAATATAATTAAATTTCGCAAAAAAGGCACACAGTTAAAAACATAGTTATCCTTGCCAAAATGGAGGAGAAAGGAGCTAAGGTGATATTTGGCTTTTAAAACTTAATAGTGTTGTGCTGAGTAAAAAGAGGACAGCAAAATGTCATCATGTGCATGGTGTAGTGAAGTGATGAACAGCTGAAGCGAAATTTCTGCAGGTTCAGTTTCAGTATTGAGATGCAAAAGCAAACCATTTTGTTTTCGGTTTCTACCTCTTATTTTATTTTAATCGCCTTGGCTGCTGGTTTTTCTTTTCATGCGAATCTTTAATCTTCACCAATGTTGTGCCCTTTTCATTGCTTTTCGCACAACTCTCAAACGTGCATCAAGTTTGAATTTGGAGTCTCTCCTGTGCTCTGCATCTGCAACACCTTAGCGACTAAAAATCTTTATTTTTTTTTTGTTTGCTACCATGTATGTATGTACCTGGTACCTACATAGGCAGCATCGTATCTCAGTCGACAAGGAAACAATGAAAATGGCGAAAGATCTCTGTTGAAGTTCTTTGCCCTATTTAAATATGTATAAACGTTTTAGTTGTCGCATGCTATCTTTAACGCACTTCTTTTGTTATCAATTTTGGTAACAAACTAGTTTTTAATCTTCAAGTTTTTGCGACAATTGCGTGGGTATGTGATTTACGATTTATGAAGGCACATATGCATAGATGTCCCAGTGCATGAAAAATAAATAGTGGGATACCTATATTTTTATCTCAACGTGGTTCTGCTGTTGTGAGACTCAGGTCACAATTTTTTGTGAATCTGTTTTTCTATAAGGCAATCACAATTTCAAGTTCTGTGGATGTCCTCATAAGAAACCACACAATTTCAACGTGAGTTGTGATCTGCCAAGGAGCAGATTATAATTTTTAAGTTTTTATGAGGCGAGTTCACCACGAGTTACTTATGATGTCATTGTGATGCTGATGACTTGTGAGGAATCAGTGAGGTTGCCACAATAAAAGCTGTATATATTTGAGGACAATCATTGGTTTATAAAATAAAAAAGACGAGCCTAAGTTTCAAAAACAAACAAAAAAAAACAAAATTTCCACAACTGTTTATTAAACTAATCTTGCACCAGAGTGTTCTACGAACTCTGTCTTTGGCTATGTGTTCCATAAAATTGTCCAGTTTAGCACAACATTTTGTGCCACCTTTTGAGGTACTTTAAAGTGTGACAGAAGAAATAAGCATCAGCTTATGTGTTTGTCTGTCATGATGTACCAAAGACAATCAGCCTTATCGCCAATTCAATGGGAGATATCTTCCTCGGATTTTGATTTTCACAGGAGTCAAAAACCCTTTTTCGGCTTAATAAAAGTGATTTTTTTTTTCAATAAAATGTCATAAATTTCACCCTGACCCCGAGAAATAGCATTTGCTTTTTCGAAAATGGTTAACAATTGGTAAATATCACACCTGGGAAAAAATACGAGGGACATTTTTTTCCCAATAAGGCTGAACATATGAACTAAACAAATATAAGTAATGAAAGAAATATAAACTCATATCAAATTATCGTTCCAAAACAATAACACAATCATTTTTTAATTTGACATTTCCCAGCTGTTTTTGGTAGAGTTACAAATTAGTTTTTCGTTTGTTTTTCCAGTTTACCAATTAGTTTTTCGTTTGTTTGAATTTACATATTTTGATTATGAAAACTATGTTCAAAATGTAAAGGAAATTATTTCTTATATAAAATGGAATCAGTTTTAAATGAATTCCTTAATTCACAAGCTCATTTTGCTCCTCTGAGTGCATCAAATGATGAAGAGTTTTTTTTTTTTTAAGTTATAAAACAGACAGAATATCAGGAATACAATAGGTTTGTTGCCAAAATTTTTTGCCAGAAATTGTTAGTCTGTAAAATTTTTGAAGAGTGGGCATGAAATTCTTTCAGAGAGAGGAAAGCGGCCAAAAAAGTCTGGAACGGTTTGTTGGCAAAAATTTGTCTAATAATTAAATAGCAGTTAATTTACGTACCACAACCTGACATTTTACAGATCAAAATTGAATTTCTGAGGCTGAATTTGTCATGAGGGGAAACTGTTTTACTATCTCGTGAGCGATCTCTACTGCCCAAAACTAGCAAACTTGTAAAGTCTGCAACAGAATTTTGTCAACAATATTGTTGACAAATGTCATTTTTTGTCACGAAAAAAATCTATTTTAGATTGAAAACTGAATTAACCAATCATTGAAAACACCATTAAACACGGAGCTTCTTTCTTTGTATGTTGTCTTATAAACTTAATTTTTAATTTGGCTGCTCTGTTAAATTCTGATCTAGTTCTTTAAAATCAACGCGTACAAATTCATGTGTCAGTAGTTGTATCCTTTTCATACTGTTCTCAGTGCGGACAAATCTTCTTTAGTTCGTTAGCTCCTTAAATAAATAAAAAAAAAATTAGTGCTCGACTGCTCGAGTTAACTCACAAATTTCAAAGAGTTAACTTGAGTTTAAACTCTTTCCCCTATATTAATAAACGAAGCTATCTTTAACTCGTGGATTAGGAGTAAAATTTCTGCCACTTACGAACTAGTTAAACCACCAAGGAAGGTATATTTATTTGTCATAGTTAATTCTTCCTTGGTGGTTTAGCTAGCTCGTAAGTGGCAGAAATCTTACTCCTAAACCGCGAGTTAAAGATAACTCGCCGCTGGCTTCGTTTATTAATATGGGGGTTTAATTATTTTTTTTTTTTCGATCAGGAATTTCTGATCGACTTTTGTATTATTTTTTTTTAAACCTATAATAAGAATGTATTTTAGTGGAAAAGAATATCTTCTGGTACAATATGAACTTTCATATCGTCATCCATGTTTGGTGTCATTCGTTCAAAACGCTCAATCATCTTAACATGCGCTGTACCATATATATATATATATATATATATAAGTTATTTCATTATATTTGTTTTCAAAAATGCAAGACCTTATTTGTGTTATCAAAACGTATAGTAATTATTTTAAAAATTTTTACAAATAAAAGGCACATAAATGGAGATAGAACAAATTCCATACAACTGCATTCCCCCCCCCCCCTTCAAAATAAAAAAAACATGGACTTAAGGGCACTATCGACGATCAATGTGTATTGTCAATATGCGCTGAAAATGTCATTTTTCGCTGGGTATTTATCGTTTGTATGCTCTTCAATGTCATTGTCAATGAACATTGACCACATTGATGAGAAACAAAATCGATTTGGGTTTCATCAATGTAAGTGTCAATGTCAGGATGGGTTCTAAGCAGCATCAAGGTATTTATCGATGTTTGGGTTGTTTTATGTGGTTCGAGGCAAACAAAAACATATAAAAATGAAATTTGTGATTTTCGACTCGCGAAATTAAAAGACAATTTGTAGAATTATTGTCAATATTCATTGATACGTGTGGTTGCAAAATATCACAAATTATTTTTGACAGAAAACATCTTCAATAATTATTGTCAATAAAAATTGATCGTGGCCCCTTTTGATTAGGCCCCTTTAGAACAAAAAATGATAGTTAGACCAATTGAGGACTACTTTGTTGAAAATAATATATATGACTCATCTCCTTTAAAATCTTCTATGTCCAATTTTATATATATTTTTATATCAGTAATACCAGAAAAAAACTAGACTTAACATTTACTCTGTTTACGAGAATTGAATCAGACTTGAATTCGAATTCAATTCCATGTAGACCAGCATCGGATTCAAACAGAATTTCTCGATCCGAATTTGCGAGCTGAATGAACAAATGCAAGTAGACGTGGATTGAAAAGTTAAAGAATCGATTTTAAAGTGTATTTAAATTTGGTTTGTTTTTTTTTTTCTCGTGAAATGGCTCCCCGCAATATTTGGAAAAAATGAAGAAACCTTAATTATGCTTGTGGTTATGGAGGACCTAACGTTTCAAAATATTTTGATTTCAAAAGGAGAATCGGCATTTTGGTCTACCTATTGCCCACAAATGAGATATATATCGTTGGAAAGCTTAGCCCTAGTACATCATTTTTTGTATGGACACAAAGCTGTAAACCATGTGGTTAAGGCAGTATACGGCAACAAAGATTGCAATAAGAGCAAAAATGCATTGCAATAGTGTTCCATAGAAATGACAGTATTGGTCACTTTCGATGAACTGAATAGACCCAAAAATTAAGGAACTTTTATACCAATGGCCAATAATAGCGAATAATATCATGGTTTGCGGATACTTCGCTCAACAGTATGAAAACTATACTTTTTTTGTATCCGATTTTTCAATAGTCAGTTAAAGAGTCAGTTATTTACTGGAAGAATAAAGTTATTTGGTTCTTTAACAATTGGATAGCAACATTGAATTTTTCAATTGAGAAAAAATAATCTACAGAATATTACTATTTTAATGCCACTTTAATTTATGTTTTTGTATACCGAACATTTCTAAAGTAATTTTAATTTTATTTAACGTTTATCTCAAAGCAATGTTGACAAACAGTACTGTTTGACTTTGAAAATATTTATTCCTATGAATAACTTTATCTGAGTTCTCAATGAGCGGATAAAATTACTGTTCCTATTCCTAGGAATAAGTTATATCTGCCCATTGAAAAATAGATTTTGGCTCTATCTGGGGATTAAATACTAACTGACTGCTTATCTGACTATTGAAAAATTGGCTCTTAGGGAATTTATTGAATGGGAATAATTGTGCTTCTAGTGCCCACAGTTGAGATATACACCGTTCGAAATCTTAGTTCAAGAGCATCATTTTTGAATAAGGACACATAGCTGTAAACCATGGGGTTTAGGCAGTATATGACAAAATATAAAACAATTCGTCTATGTTTATTTGAATTTGCAAAGTGTTTTTCTTAATTTTTTGGTCGCTTATTTTAGCCAACTCCCATTGTTTAAGACAAAGAAAAATACTCGTACGTTGGTACACTTCATAGTACCTAATCATTTTAATAAGTCTCGTTTCTGGGCACTAGGTAGACCAGGTCTCATAAATTTTTGCCCATTCTCCTTTAATTCCGCCCGAACACAGTAAAATTTAAAGTGTCACTTCAAGTGTACTTTGATTCTATTTGAATTCTTTCCAGTGAGGTCGTATACCTATATCGAAATAAAAATGTAGTCATTCAAAATCAAAAACAAAAAAATGTTCTACTTTATTAAAGGATTTTATAAAATTAGACGTCTTCGACAGACACATAATTGAACATCGACTCTATACGTACATTATATCCTATTTCTTTTCTTTGGAAATTAAACATCCGATAGAAGTTTTGAGCACTTTTGGCAACGTATTTGTTTTTTTTAAATAACGAAATGGAATTTATAACTGTTGCAAAAGTGCTTTTGCATCTCCATGATTTTGAGGTTCTGCTTAAGACTGAAATAGGATTTATTTTTAAAATGTCGGTCTATTACGTTGTGGACTACATCAACTTCATAAATTCTGGAATGTCCCGAAGAAAATAACAATTTGCGTAATAATTTCGATTTTCTGATGCGTTTCCACGAATTTAACAATTTTTTTTGAGGCGTACATAAATCTGACCAGAGAATAATAGTGGTTACTGTCAGTAGTCTTACAGCACTGCATTTAAATTCTTTATTAAATTACTCGCAATATAATTATCACTCCTTCAGCTATGGGTCTCCTAACATTAAGAGCAATATGTTATCTTGTTTAAATTACACAAACCAGTGAGATTGTACATACTAAATCTTCTTTTATAATAAAAGTTTGAAATATTAGCAGCTGGCATGGAAAACAAACTTTGAAGGTCATAGAATATCAACGAAACCTTTCATCATAAACACCCTTAATACAATTGTCAATTATCAACCAGTTTACGATTGCTAAAACTTATCAATCAATTGAAATTTCTGTATTGTATAAAGGTTCTCCCAAACCAATGCGGAACATTCGTTGCGGTGAAGAAACATTCGCATTTCAAAATGTATTTACATGGTGATATATGAGAGTGCCCACACCAACGCGGCGGAGAAACATATGAAATAATTTTGAGTGACGAATGTTTTTTCGCCGCAACGAATGTTTCGCATTGGTTTGGGAGAGCCTTAACTCAGTTCAGTTGACTTAGGCAAGAAGTCTTGGGCTTCCGAAGTGTAAGCGAGCGCCTGGTCACAATCCGCATCAAAGGCAAATTTAAGAACATTTCGCTGATTTGTGTTCACGCCCCCCATGAAAGGAGAGAAGACTCAACCAAAGAAGCATTCTACGATCTCTTGGAGACAACGTATGATATGTGCCCGAAGTACGACGTGAAGATCATTCTTGGTGACTTCAACGCAAGATTCGGAAAGGAGGGCATCTTTGGTTCGATAGTCGGAGGACACAGCCTACACGACGAAACTTCCGGCAACGGACACAGGCTGGCAGACTTTGCGGCGGGGCGAAATGTCATCATCTCAAACACCTACTTCCCACACCTCAATATACACAAGGGGACTTGGCGGTCGCGTGATCAAGTAACCGTCAACCAAATCGACCACGTTGCGATAGACGCGAGACATGCTTCCAGTATCTTGGACGTCCGAACGTTCCGAGGGGCCAACATTGACTCGGATCACTACCTGGTGGTAGCTAGACTACGTATGCGGATATCCATGACGCGACAACGCAGAGCAGATGCTGTGAAAAGATTCGATGTCGAGAAGCTTAAATCGCAAGAGACTGCCAGAACTTTTGCAGACCACGTAACTCTTAATCTCTCAGGAGGTCCGCTACCAGCATCAAGTGCAGAGGACCAGTGGGAACACTGTCAACAAGCCATTAGAAGTGCCGCCTCTGATGTGCTGCGTTTCACTAGGCGAATACAACGAAACCCCTGGTTCGATGAGGAGTGCCGGCTAGCGCATGCAGCTAAGGACGAGGCCTACCAGGCAATGCTGCAGACTCGAACAAGAGCTGCTGAGAGAGTGGCCCGGGAGCTCTACGGGCTGAAACGAAAAGAGGAACGCCGACTTCTCAGGAGGAAAAAGAGAGAGCACGAGAAGCGGGCGGTAGAGTCTATTGAGGGTTGTAGCGGTAGGGGAGATGTTCGAAAATTTTATCAGAGGGTGAAGCGATCCACCCAAGGATTCAAGGCTAGAACGGAAGCCTGCCGAGATGAGAGTGGGAATATGGTAGTAGACACACAGTCAGTGCTGAGGATCTGGAAAGAACACTTCTCTAGACTGCTTAATGGCGAAGACAGCCAAGATGCCGCTAATAGGCAGAACGCTCCATTCAACTTGGACGATGATGGCCAAGAGTTCCGTCCACCCGACCTAACCGAAGTTCGGCTGGCGATATCCAAACTTAAGTCGTACAAGGCTGCAGGTGCGGATGGCTTACAAGCCGAACTATTTAAATCAGCGGGAGATGAATTGGCTAGGAGCATACACCAGCTCATCTGCAAAATTTGGTCGGAGGAAAGTATGCCCGATGAATGGAACCTCGGTATAGTGTGCCCCATCCATAAAAAGGGAGATGTTCTGAAATGTACCAACTACAGAGGAATTAGTCTCCTAAACGTCGCTTATAAAATCTTGTCGGCCATCCTGTGTGACCGCTTAAAACCTTTTGTCAACGATCTGATCGGCCCTTATCAGTGCGGTTTTAGGCCAGGCAAGTCAACCGTCGATCAAATGTTCACACTCCGACAGATTTTAGAAAAATCCCGGGAATTCCAGATCGATACACACCACCTTTTTATCGATTTTAAAGTCGCGTATGATAGCGTGAAAAGGGACGAATTATACAGAGCCATGTCGAGTCTCGGCATCCCTGCCAAACTCGTCCGCTTGTGCAGGATGACGATGGAGAAATCTCGCTGCTCCGTCAAAATTGGTAAGAACACCACCGATTCCTTTGATGTTGAGAAAGGATTGAGGCAAGGCGACGCGTTATCATGCAACCTATTCAACATCGTTCTTGAAGCCATTGTACGCAACGCACATGTCAACACCAGCGGTACAATCTATCAAAAGTCCGTTCAATTGCTTGCATATGCGGATGACATAGACATTGTCGGCAGAACGAAGCGAGCTGTGGCAGGGGCATTTGCGAGCATTGAATCGGAGGCGGCTAGAATGGGATTGGCGGTTAATGAGGACAAGACGAAGTATATGCTGTCATCGAGAGAGGAATCTCAACATCGTCGACTCGGGCAAAATATCACGATGGACAGATATAACTTCGAAGTTGTCAAGGACTTTGTCTACCTGGGCTCCACTATTACATCGCAGAATGACATCAGTGCAGAGATCAAGCGAAGAATTACTCTTGCCAACCGCTGTTTCTTCGGTCTAAGAAGGCATTTAAGTAGTAAGGCCCTCTCTCAGAGAACCAAGGAGACTTTATACAAAACCCTAATCATCCCGGTCCTGCTTTATGGGTCAGAAGCATGGACACTGAAAGATTCGGATAAAAATCTGCTAGGGTGCTTTGAGAGGAAGATTCTTCGTGTGAATTTCGGTCCGGTGTGTATCGAAGGAGTATGGAGGAGAAGATTCAACGACGAGCTATACGGGCTATACAGCGACGTTGACCTGGTCAAAAAGCTGAAAATACAGCGGCTTAGATGGCTGGGGCACGTGGAGCGTATGGACAGCAACGCACCTGCCCGACGAGTCTTCGAATCCAACCCCGATGGGGTACGCAGCAGAGGATGAACCCGTAACAGGTGGCGCAATCAAGTGAATGACGACATCAAAGCACTAGGTGTGCGCAACTGGAAGCGGCTAGCTAGGGACAGAGCTGGCTGGAGGGGCTTGTTAGTTGAGGCCGAAGCCCATCCTGGGCTGTGAGCGTAAAGTAAGTAAGTAAGTAACTCAGTTGATAAAAGTTTTTATCATTGCGAATTGTATTGACCGATGTGAATTGATCACAATTTATTTGACGTTAGGAGGTTTTTTCTATCAAATAAATGATTGAATGTGATTTTTGTTTATTTATCAAAATAATTATTTGTCAAAATAAAAACAAATGTTCATGAGCTCAATCATTTTACTAACTTCTAAACACCTTGATTTTGATAATCCGACTAGTAGAACTCAAGATTTTTAAGCGAACCTTATTTTGTTTTTTTGTTTGAGATTTTTAAAATGCAAACAAATCAACAAAACAAAGTCTCCAAAAAAAGTAGATTATGGTTCGTTTAAAAAGCTTATAACTTGAGTTCTACTAGTCGGATCATCAAAATCAAGGTGTTTAGAAGTAAGGAAAATGACAGAGCATCATGATATATTTTCAAAAAATTCATTGAAGTGATAATACCCCGGATAAAAAATTAAGAAGACCTCCATTTTCAACCCCTCGACCCACCCCTTCGTAAAGGGTATGGGTAGGCAGACAAGGTAATCCTGGTTTTACCCTTCCAAAGCTATGTATTGGCATGGGTATTGGCTCTCGGTCTATAAGTGGAATTGTGGTTTAACGTTGTGATTTTGTGGTTAAATAGCAAGAACAAGAAGGGATAGACTAAGAGCACGCAGCAGATTTTGGGTGGCAGCGATAGCAAAAATGCCTCTTGTTTAAAGATACATACATTTATGTACATAGGTTCGTACAATTCATATGCTAATAAGAAAGTCTGGCATGTCGGGCATGTAGAAACTTCAAAATCATATTTAATAAAAGACCTGAGTTCCCACCTAGAGACATTTGGCTATGGAGTCTAAAATAGTTTTGAAAGAGCCAAATGGCTGCAAGATGCACTCGAAGCTTCAATCTTTGAGTGCGTCTTGCAGACATATTCATATCGAGGGCGCTCAGCTCTTTAATTAATACAATTTTGAAGTCCCTACCTGGGATTTAAGAAAAAAAATGCATTTTCAATACAGCATAACGTACAAAGGCCCCAACCCCAACATGCCCGACTTTAATATTTGCATATGAATAGTATGAGCAAATTTACTCTCAGTCGACTTAATTTTTTTCAATTGAAAGAAAAATTGGGAAATATCAATAAAGTTGATAGAAATTGACACTGACAATACGGATTTTTTTATTCACAATGAAGAATTGATACAAATTAACAATTTATCAACTATTCATTGAAGGTTGACAAACACAATGCCGAATTAAGAAATTGCTTGATAAATAACAACTATCAATTAATGATTGACAATCGCAATAAGGGTGAAAGTCTCCGATCTGTTTGGCGCGGGAGTTGTCGAATGCTAACATATTCTTCCCAATAGAAATAGAAACAAACTTTTTTTTTTACTATCAGAGCGTGTAGCGCTTTGATAAATTTATAAATTCACCTTTTGGTTTTATATTCTATAAGAGGGATCTATTGCGAATAAAGCTGCAGTTACAGAATAATTCAGGAAAATACCATTAGGTTATTTTTTACCACTTTTCTAATTACATCATTTAAAACACTTTCGCCTTTTGAATAGAAACATTATCTTGAATAAGGAAACAAATTGAAAAAATACAGTAAAAGATGGTAGTTTTTTATTTGTAATCACATTTTAATAATGTGTGCTGCCACCTTTATTTGAAATAACTTTAAAAACCCTGTTGGAGACTGAATCATGAAGTTATTTTATATAATTTAAAGAAATTGCACTACATGCTTCTTTGATTGCAGCAGTAAGTGATTCTTTGTCCTCACATTGTCGGTCAGAATCGTAAACTCTACAAAGCATCAATCCCCATACGTTTTCAATTATATTATGGTCCGGAGAATACGGTGGCCATTGAAGTAAGGTAAAATTTTTTCGGATATCCAACTGTTTATGATCCTTGCTTTGAGGAATGGCGCCTTGTCTTGTTAAAACGTCCATGGTATTTATTCAAAGACATCGGTAAACTCAGGGAAAGTTCTTGCAATATTTCCTTGTAGGAGTTCTCCGTCATTTTCAATGTGGGAAACTCCAGATCAATTGTTCCAGACCAGAAAATCGGACCCCACGCCATTACACCGCCTTTTCGGCTATGGTGGCTCTACAGAAACTTGGGTTCTTTCCTCATAACATGATAATAGTAATTATATCCGTCCGGGCCATCTAAATTGATTTTTTTTGGTCAGAAAATACCACTTTTGCCTTCTCTTCCTTCCACGCCATATTCTTCCTGCAAAATTTGTGTACTCGTATTTATGGGTGGTTTTTTCTTCAATGTAAGGCGCTTTAAATGTTGTGATCCACGAATAACACGTCTAATAGTGTTAAGACTCGCTGTAAAACCACTCTTCGCCTTGATTTTCATAGCAGAGTCGCTTGAATTTAAAGCAATTATCTTCCTTCGGTCCAGCCAGCATTTATTTTATGAATTTCAGACTTGAAACCGTCCAATACAACTTGTATTGATCGGTCCGAAAGGTAATTTCTAATCCAACAAAGAAGAGATTCATCAATACTAAATGCGTGCATTTTCGATAAGAGAGCTTGGTGCCAAACTCTATCAAACGCTTTAGAAATATCAAGCGCAATAATCTTACTTTCTCCAAAACGATGTAAAGATTTGTTCCACTGTTCGGTGAGATATACCATCAGATCGCCAGTGGACCTATTGCTACGAAATGCGTACTGCCGGTCATTAAGAAGCTTTCGTTCTTCAAGATATTTCTTGAGCTGAAAATTAATCGGCGTTTCCATGACCCTGGAAAGAAGGGACGTTAATGCAATTGGCCGATAGTTTGAGGGTGAAGAAGATACACCTTTTTTAGGGACAGGCTGGACAAATGCTGTTTTCCATCCACTCGGAAAGAGACCAGTAGAATAGGACAAATGGAAAAGCTTACGCAGTGGTTTTGCCAGCATTGAAGAACACCTCTTCAGAACAATGGGAGGGATACTATCCGGGCCAGCGGATTTGTGTATGTCGAGGTCTTTTAGAACTCTAGCAACTGCACGAGTGCGAAAGAAGATTTGTCCCATAGAATCGTTTACGCTCTCAAGTACAGGCGGAGTTCTATCACTTGTTGGCAGCGTCGAATTAACAGCAAACTGTGCTGCAAGCAAATTGGCTTTATCTTCCGAGCTGACAGCAGGTGTGTCGTTGAAGACGAGCGTTGGAACCGAAGACGAAGTAGTGTTTCGAATATTTTTTGTAGTATTTTTTGCCTTAATTTTTGGTCATGCAAAAATTTGGTTCGTTGAATATGAGCGTTACAGGTCTTCCTGGCTTGTTGAAACTTCTTCCGGTTTTCCTCAGTAGGGTTGGCTTTGTAACTACGGAAACTTACTTCTCTGACCCTAATAACCTCTTTACAGCTCGAATCAAACCATGAGTTTTCTTTGGGTTTGATTTATTTTACCCTATTCGGGATAAAATTTCTCATTCCACAATGAATTAAGTTTGTTATCATATCTGCACTGGCATCTACGTCACTATCGAGGAAGCACAGTGACCAGTTAAAGTTACTGAAGAAACCGTTGAGACCGTCCCAGTTGGCTTTCTCGTATTGCCAAACGGTTCTCGTTGGTACTTTCTCTTTAACTAAGTTTTGTTGGCACGAGAAAATAGCAGATATGACACACTGGTCTGATGTGCCTAGAGGCGATAATACACTAACAGTGTATTTATCAGGCTCAGAGGTAAAAAACAAGTCAAGTGTGTTGGCGGATTGACCTGCAACATCAGGGATTCGAGTTGGCTCGTCAACAAGCTGAGTCAGGTGGTTTAACTCAGCAAAGAGCTCAACATGCCTTCCTTCGGGTGTCTGGCCATTCTGGCCAGACAAAGCGAAGCCAACTAGAATTGTGTACATTGAAATCGCCCGCAATGACGATTTCAGTGTGAGGATAATGGGCAACAAATCTTTGAATCGAGTCGGACAGAGCATCAAACTCGTTAGAAGTTGAATTTCTGTCCAAATTACAAACGAAACAAGTGGGAATGATGTGCTTTTTTACCGAAAATTTTAACCACATAAAATTGAAGTTTTTCGTTAGAACACAAACCATATTGTGGTTGAAGTTGGTACGCAACATCATTTCTTATGTATACGGCAAGACCATGATGGGGAAAGAATAATGGCACTTAATTATACCCAAATAAATTAAATTCCGAATGATCGGAATTTTCACCTATCTGAGTTTCACTCAGTGCCAAAACAGCTGGCCTGTTTTGTACAGTATAGACATACGCAGCATAGAAATTTTTCATAAGCCCACGAATGTTGCTATAATCAACCCTAAATTTACCCGCCATTAAAAAATTCAAAACTAACTAAAAACCAACTCAGGCAATTACCTAAATTGTACGTCCCATCTAAATTCCAATTTGAACTTTTCAATGACAATTTATCACTAGTGTTATGCCTTAGTGACAAATTGCATTGAACCGCCCCTTGTTATTTAGATAAGACAAACAACTATCTATCTGAGATCATGTTAACTTAATACGACGATAAAGCTTACTCAACTGCGAGAGACGATGGGAAGGAAAGGGAAGGATTAAACCACTCGCTGTGCCTAGGTGTTGTTATTGTTTTTTTTTTCTTTCTCTTTTAGTGATTAAGATGGCACATGCACTTACACTGATGTATTCTGCGCGACATGGAGTTCTTTTTTTTTTATTTATTTTTTTTTTTTTGTGGGTAGGTAGGTAAATATGTATGTATAGTGACACTTTATAGGTGGTATATAACTATTTTTCATAGTTCGATACTAAAAAGATAAAATAGCCAGTTGGTGATGTTAACTTCAGTACAATGTTAGGGGATAGTACGATGCTAAACTCATTTTAAAATTAGCAAAACACAATTTTTAACCTAGTATCATACTAAAAATGATTTAACATCGTACTAAATCGTCTAAAATTTTGCACCAGTGTATTTAATAAAGTAATTAGAAAAGTGGTACAAAATAACCTAATGGTATTTTCTTGAATTATTCTGTTCCTGCAGTTTTATTCGCAATAGATCCCACTCTTAGGAACTAAAACCAAAAGGTGTATTTATAAATTAACCAAAGCGCTACATGCTCTCATAGTAAAATGTTTTTTCTATTCAAGTGGAGCGGAGTGTATCTAAGTTTTGTATCAACAAAGGGCTCTTATTCCGTTAAGTGTGAACTGTGTAACTGGCTGTTAGTCTCTATAAAAAGTTGATTTTAATATGAATTGTGCCGTTCGGCTTCCCATGGTGATCGCTCTCTCTGTACCCCACAAACTAACTTAAATAAGTTGTGTCTCCCGTCTGCCCATTCTAATAAAAATTTAAAACCAGTGGCCTGATTAGGGAATACGTAGCGAGTCCTTTTCAATTCGATATCTCCTTTTCGACTCGTTTCGTATTGATAAATTATCGAATTCGAAGCGAGTCGTAAATTATACTTCCAAGATTTCCAGATAATTGACAGCTGGTTTCCAGGAAATATTTTTTTATTGCAGCCATGCATCGTAAGATTTCAACTTGTTTTGTTGTCTTTAGCTTTGAAATTAAATGTATAATATATAAATGCAAAATTAAATTCGAAATAGTGTATTTTAATTCTTTGCATAAAACGCTAAGTTAAGGAAATATAAAAATTCTCGAATCTGTGAGTTAAAAGAAAATTCTGGAACTTCCTAGTCTTTTTTTGTTTACTTTGTTGATCAATTCATTCACTTAAGTTCTTTGGGATATCTTTTATTTTACAAACAAAAAAACTGATGCATTTTGTGTAGGAGACTCGTGACCATATAAAACTGCAGTGATATTTTCCCAAAGTTGCTATGTGTGGGCGCATTGAGTGCTCCTTGGGGCTATCCCTATTCATTCTCTCCTGTAAATTCAACGACCGTGGAAAATTGTTGCTGGTTTGTGTTTGGCTGACTTTGGTTCCTGCAAGTTTATCTTGAAAAATATTATTGTTTATTTCTTTACTTTGTTTAAAAAAAAAAAAAAATAGTAAAACTCGCATTCTTGTTTATTTTAATGAAAACAACAAAATACCACTTTCGCCACCAAAAAACAATTCGCTTCGTATTCCCTAATCAGGCCACTGCCTATAACTATCACAGTCAATTAAATTTACAAACATATTTACTTAATTTATATATTTATATTTATTAACTTTTCAAAGTATTTAATAAACAAAATTTCACTTATTTTTTTTTTTAACTAAAGTGCTCAAAACAAACAATACTAAATCCATGATCCATTTGTCTCTCCTTTTTTCCTGTTTAGTAGTGAGCACCATTGAACCCGGCCGTAAACAAACTGAAAGCGAAAATGGCGATTCTCTTGATTCCGTAGTTAACGGTGATGTTTCGTTGGACGTCAATGTAGACATTGAAATGGAAAACGAAACAATTTTCAACGCTGCTGATGCCCCAAGCAATGCAACGCCATCTGAAACAACACCTGCACAACCCTCATCCAACCTTATCCACAAATCTGACGATGATATACTGCCACATCCTAAAAAAGCAAAGTTGGACCTCGATGAGAACAACGATGCCGAAACCGAAGCAGCCACAAAAAGTATTACCACCAGCAAACCCGAACCCACAATTCCTTCTGTTGAAGTTGCTATGGCAGAAGAGACAACTGAGAAAAAACAAAACGAAGAGCCTGTTTCTGAAGATAAACCAGCCGCAGTTAAAAATGTGGTAGAACCGACTAAAAAAGACAGTAAAGATGCCGAAATTGAAAAAATGGAAGAAGACTTACCTGCATCAGTCCCAATTACCGAGACTAAGCTTGAAGTAAAGTCTGACTTAAAAGAGTCAGAGAAAAAACCCGAAGAGAAAGATGTTACCCCCATTCCTGCTTCAACAGCTCTAGTAGCAAAAGAAGATCCAGAGCAACCTAAAACTGCTGAAGAAACAGTTGACAGCACTGAAAAACATGTTAAGAAACCTGAGAAAGAATCAGCTGATAAGAAGGAAGACAGCTCTCAAGAGGAAATAATCGAAAAGACAAAAGAGGTGACAGAAAAGGAGCATACTAATAACGGAGAGGTACAGAACGGCGACGTTAAATCAAGCGAGCTTAAGACTGAAACTAACATCACTACTATTAAAGCAACTAACGACAAGCAGTCTGAAATGGCTGTAGAAGAAACCGTAGCTGCGGCTAGCGAGAACAAAACTGAAGATATCGTGAAAAATGAGAATAAAGAACCCGCCGAAGCTCCTGTCACCATTTCTGCTGTCGAAAAGGAGGTTGAGGCTGAAACTGCGGCCCCACCTGCAGCACAAAAAGAAGCAAAGGCCGTTGATGTAAAATTGGTAGATGAAGCAATGGCTGTCTCCGAAGAAGATTCAAAACCCGTTGAGGAAACAAAGGCACCAGTTGTTGAAAAGTCAATGGTGAAAGAAGCCGATACTGACGTAAAGGTTAATACTGCAACAGAATCTCCACAAAACGAAACCGTCGCAAAAGAAGACGAAGTTAAATCTACAGAGGTAAAAGAGAAGGAGACTGATAAGCCTGAAGTTGCTGATACACCAGCAGTGGAGGCACCGACAGCTGTAACACCAGCTGTTGCCAAACCGACAGTAGACAAAGTAGTTGAAACAGCATCCGTTGAAGCAACCCCAGCTGAAGCAACGCAAGAAGCCGAAAAAGCTGCAGTTGAAAAAGCGATAGCTGAAAAACCGGCTGTCGAAAAAGCGATAGTCGAAAAGGCGGCAGTCGAAAAAGTTGCAGTTGAAGAAGCGGCAGTTGAATCAGATGTCGAAAAAGCGGAACCCGAAAAGGAAGCAGCTGAAAAACCAGCAGCTGAGAAACCAGAAGTTGTTATGGCAGAAATTGTTACACCGACCATTGTTGATAAACCAGCTGTTATTCCACCTTCAGATGAATCGCCTGCAACTGCCGAATCTAAAGACACAAAACCGAATGATGCTACGCCAGCGCCAGTGACTACGCCAGCAGAAGTGGCCTCAACTGAAATTCCAGCAGTTGCAGTGGAGCCCGTTATCACTGCTGACCAGCCCATGGAAGAACATCCCGAATCCATTGCCGAAGCTGAGCCTGTCGTTCCAGCAATTGTTAACGAAGCTGCCGCCACCGTCGAAGAGGTTCTTATGGGCGATAGTGTTGCAATGGCAACGGACGCCATAGAGCCAGCCAAGGACGAACCAGCTGGTATGGAAGTAGATGACACCAGTCAAGAGGCAATGGACCAATAAACATCAACAAAATGATTTCCTTAGAAGAAGAACGGCATCGAATTTGAAAGCAGCTAAAGTCAGGGGTATAACTATTTCCTAATTCTTTTCCGTTCTCTTTTTATTTTTATTCAAAACATTCTCTTCGGTATACGTCCCAAATTGACTTTGAATCGGATGCTCGGGCGATAATTCTCACATACATATTTATAACGTATTTAACTTATATTCGAAACATTAACGAACATACATATATTAAACTATTCTAGTATTAATCAGTACGTAGATATTTTTTTTTATGATTTTGATTTTATTATAATTTTTTTTACACAATTGGATGAATGTTATCTGTTTTTCTTTTCAATTTCGTTTTTCGTTCCGTTTGAAACATTATCTGTGAATTTTTCGTACACATAAAAAAAATTAATTAAAAATAAACATACATGTATTTGTAAATCCTTATGTATGAAGTTTGTTATTTTGATTGGATTGATAGAAACATTGGAATTAAAAGATTTTTGTATATCAAGGAAAATGGAATTTGAAGTTGGTTTGTAAAATATCTGCAATGATTCTAAACACTAATTTCTAATACATGACTTCAATAAATATATTTAAAAACAACATTCGTCGACAATTTTAAACTTAACTAAAGAGATGATATAACATGGTGTCCGCTAAACTGGAAAGTCAGGGAACAAAATTTGGTCAGGGAATCCGGAAAGCGGCAGGGAATTTTTTCTATATCAATTTTTAAAAAATTCGCTGAACTTCTTCACTTTGTTGCTCCTTCGTTTAAAACCTTCCAAAGTATAAATATTGTACCAAGAAAAGATGAGTTAATTCAACTCAAAACTCAAAAGGCCAATTTCTTGGGCAACGTTACAAATTTTATTTTCTGGATAAAAATCATAATTTATCATTTCGTTAATGAAAATACAAATAATAATAACTTACAAATTCGTTTTTAGGTATATCGTAAATTACGAAAGATCAACGTGAACAAATATTAAAATATTAGACTTGGAATACAACATTAATCGTTAGATACAAATTAGAAAGTGAAAAAATTATGAAAAGAATTTAGAATCAAAACAAACAAAAATCAAAGACTCTAAGATTCAAAAAAAATATTCAAAGTGTTTTTGAATTCAAGTGGTTTTTAAAATATTTGAAGGCTTGATGACATTCCAGTGTGAAGACTCCAAATCTAAAACAGCAAGCCTTCCAACTGATCTTTTTAATTTAATCGTTCCGCTTAAAATTTGGATGTCTGCAGTTTGAACTACTTCATCTGGACCAGGGTAAACTTTTATAACACGTCCAAGCTGCCATGCATGCCGTATTTCATTAGGGTCAATGAGAAAAACTAGGTTACCAACTTCTAAGGCCTTTGTTTCATGATGCCATTTTGAACGTCTTGTAATAACCGGAAGATACTCAGCATAACAACGTTTTGCGATTTCACTCATGTTGAGAACGACGGCTGTACAGTCTACTAAACATATCTCTGGAGCTGTTACGTCTCTGTCGTCGTCGCCGAAAATTACTGAATTAGGGGTGAGAGGTCTAGGGTCCTCAGGATCAACAGGAATGTGGGTGAGTGGGCGACGGTTTATCTGTCCTTGAGCTTACATTAACGCGTTCCGCAAAACATCTTCATGAGGAATCATTCCTCTGAGAACAAAGTTGATGCTTTTTTTAATCGACTAAATGAGTCGCTCCCACGCTCCTCTTATAAGCAGGAATGAAACCCCAACTAATTCTTTCAAACTAATATGCATATTCACTAAAAGCAATCTCCATATTTTTGAAGTCCTTGTCCATTTTGTTCTTTGCTCCGACAAAGTTAAGACCATTATCACTATATAGGAAACGAGTGACTACACGAATTAGAATGAAACGACGCACATAAGAGTTTTTGCACTAAAAATCTGGCCAAAAGTCGATTTTCTGAAAAGTAAAATTGACAACTAAAAGCTTGGTATAGCGGGTGCTAAATACACATGGTTCAATGTGCTGTATTTGTTTTTTTTTTTTTTTGTTGATCGTGTGTTGTGATAAAATGAGTTCAAAGTTAACAGTTGCATCTACTGCACTTTTATTTTAAAGCGTACTACCTTGGTAAGTGTGATTCAATAAGTGATATCGAAGTGTTGTGATAAGAAGCTAAAAAAATATAATAAATCGGGTGGCACAACGGCTCATGAAGAACCAGGGCCTAGTGACTAACAACTCGCAACCATTCCTGCGTGCGCCTTTCGACAGGAATGGAAGGGTCCTACAATTTTATGCCGAATCCGAACGGCTAGACGAGAATCACTTATTCGTGACAAGTGATACTCTTGGAGGATTTGTCAATTCCTCGCAAGAGGCAGTAGCCCTGAAAAAAAAACTTTTTAGATTTTTTTTTTAGGTGGCCGAGGCTGGGAAGCGATCCCAGACCTCCAGCGTGGCAGTCGAACCCACTTACCATTACGCTACGGGCTACTACTCTGCTTCAGGTATGTATTTACAATTTCAATTGAATTTTGAAAACTTAGTCGTTGTTTTTTTGTTTCAACTCGGGCTTAGAACTAATGTATAAAAAGATAATATTTTGTTTGTTATTTTTCAAGTTTTTAATGATTTTGCTTTAGTATACCCCGTTATTCTGCAATGAATCGAAGTTTAAAAGTTTGTTTGAATATTCCTCAAGTTAATGAAACAAAAATTGGTTGCTCCTACGCGCCATCTACAGTACAGTGGGTCAATGAGTTTTTCACTTTCGTGTAAAAAGCACTCATACGTTATGCAAGGTTTTTTTAAAATGGATCTTACTTGTGTTTTTTGTTTATTTTTTTTTTGTGTGATCTAAATTTAATTTGGGATGAAAAGAAAAAAAAATACTGAGAACTTATACTTATTAGGAACGTAGAAAAAAGTGAGCAATTAGATGTTGACAGGTGGAAATAAGTCATTAAACTAATTTAAAGACAATGTGCTGTGCCATGAATGTTTATGTTAAAAATGTATGTATGTATTTATATGTATGTATGTTATATGTATGCAGCATGTTAATACATAGCACATTTTCCTTTTAGGATCATCAGTTTCAAGAGTTGTGATGAAACAATTTTTATTTGATATGATGGAAGAAAATTGCCAGGGGAATATTAATGAAAAAATTAATTACTTAAAACATTTTTTACTAAGTACTACTTCATCTTGTTCAAAAGAACAACTTGCAATTTTTAAGCCAAAAGTAGTAAAATTTTTGTGTGATTAGGTTCATTTAATTAGAAAAAAAAACATCAAGTACCCTAATATGTTTACCATAACAGATTTGTTGGCATTTATTTTCATCAAAACATATATGTAAAATAAAAAATTCAACTGTATATTGTATTTTGTGTTATAAATGTTAATTTTAAATAGAAATGATAACAAAAATAACGAAAAATAATTTTGGCCAGGTTTTTGAAGCAAATACTCTTCTGTGCGACGGCAAGCCAATGTGCATTGATCTAAACTCAGGTCATTTAACAGTTCTATATGCACTGCTCTAAATGTGAGACAGGTAAATATCATCCCATAACGCTTCACCGTTCGTCTTCCAAACTTAACGAGTAACGGCCCAAAGCAATCAACCCCAACATGGTGAATGGTTTTAAGTTGAAAGCCAAACGGGATTCGGGCAGCTGCCCCATGATCGGCATTATTGGTTTCGTTTTAAGCCGCTTACACATAAAGCATTTTGACCTAACTCTCTCAACTGCACTTCGAATGTTGATTACCCAAGCTATTTCTCTGATGTCTGAAATAGTTAAAGCTGTTCCCATATGGTTATTTCTACAGTGGTGATGATCAATTAGTAAGTTTACTAGAGAATGACTTTTTGGTAAAATTGCTGGGTTCCGAGCTGCATAAGAAATCATTGCTTTTTGTGCTCTAGAACTCATCCGAATAGTATTTTCCTCATCAAGAAATGGAGATAGACTGAATATAGAGCTTGAAGATTTCACTTTTCCGTTTGTACTCAAAGATTCAAAATCAGCTGGGAAAGGATCGATTTGAATTTTTCTAAACATCCAATTCTCCGCTCGCTGATATTCAAAAGGTGTTACAAAAGGCTCTTTTTCAGCAATCCTTTTGCGAATTATATCACAAAACCGCAAAATAAAAGCCATGGCTCTTACAGAAGAAGTCCATCTCGCGCGAAATCTTGGCTTTAATTCTTCGTAAGTGCTAAATTTGATTATTGAATTCTTGTTATGCAACAACAAATTATTTGCTCCAACAACATCAAAATTATCTTGTTCAACAACGCTTTTCCCTGGTTGAATCGGCCAACATTGTATTGAAGTTTGAAGGAAATCAGGTCCCACAAACCATCTTGTATTTGAGTCGACTTTTTATGGATCATTCCATTTCGTAGCATCATCTGCCACATTGTCGTTAGATCTTATATGGAACCACTGTCGGGGTAAGGTCGTGTCAAGGATTTCTACTACTCGTACAGCGACAAAAGTTGGAAATTTGAATTTTGTTGAGTGTATCCAAGACAAAACAGTATTTGAGTCCGTCAGGAAAATAGTTTCATCAAAATTGATTGAATGGGATTTTTTGATTGTAAATGCTAAGCGTGTAATGTTATACATGGCATCACTGATTATATGTTAAATATGGCAACACTGATTCATATGTAAGTTGAGTTGTGAATCATTCTTTGATTTGTAAAGACGCAATTATCCATCTAAATAAAGAATTAACATTATTAATCTTAAGTAATAAAAGTTTGTTTTATTAATATTTTGCTAAATATTATAAAGCGTGTTCCAAGTACATCTGCTTGTAATTCTAATCTTGGAACTGACAGTTTTTTGACCGGAACAACTTTAGCTTTTGCCATTTCTTGAGCAACTTCAACTATCCCATCCTTCTCAAACCGCAAGTAGGCAACCGCGGCAAAAGCTTTCTCAGAAGCATCGACGACAATGATCAAACTCAGCTTCGAATCGTCAGGATTCCATGACATGTATCTTCTAGGTATTCTGATGTTTTCAATGTTTTTCAATTCTTTAAGAAATTCCAACCAAGAAAACTTTAAGTCCACTGAAACTTCTTCATCCCAATCGAATCCTTCACGCAAAACTTCCTGTAAAACGATTCGCTCACGGATGATGAAAAAGGAAATTAAACCAAGATGAGCGATAATTCTCATAACCGTCCTAAGCATAATTCGCTTGGTGATTTTGGTCTTTAGCATCAGCATACATTCTATGGAATCGTCAATAGCTAGTTTATAGGTGAAGTTATCAGAAGAGGGATGCCAGTACATCCCCAAAACCTTAGCAATTTCGCGTTATCATGAGATTCTAGAATCTGTTGAATTAATTCTCGGCTGTTAGACTGAACGTTAATTAAATCGAAGTTCATAGATTTGCAAATGCTGATAGCATCTTGAGTCACCGATATTGCTTTTTCTATACAATCATGACTATTGAAGTAATCATCCACGTATGTTCCCTTTGTCAAACCATCGACTGCTTCAGGATGTCTATTTTAAAAAAATTCTGCATGGTGATTTTTAACAAACTGTTAACATGTCGGAGAACACCTTGGGCCAAACATCATGACTTGCATTATATAAACTGGGGGCTTTTGTGCTATCACCATCTCTCCACAAAATGCGTTGGCATTGCTGATCTTCTTCCTTAATGAGAACCTGGTGAAACATTTCCTTTACATCAGTGTTAACAGCTATTATGGCACGTTCACGAAACTTAAAAAGCCGTGCGTGCGGAACAAGGTTTTCTGGCCCTTTAAGCAAATAAGTACTCAACGAAACCCCATTCACTTTAGCTGCAACATCTGCTACGTCTCTTGGTTTGGGAGGAAATTTATTTGGGTTAACGACAATAAAAGTGGGAGCATACCAAACTCTGGGCCATTGCTTTTTTAATTCTTCTTCAGTTGCTATTTTAGCATAGCCTTTCGACAACAATTCACTCATGTTTGTTTTTCCACTCAAGTAGCTCAGGATTCTTCTTCAAAGACTTCTCCTTATCAAACGTTTTAAAGCCATCGGATAACTATCCGGAAGTCTCACCTCATCAGACGTCCATAATAATCCTATTTCATAACGCTAGGCTTTCGTCTTTTCCGATTAAGTCGCCCTTTGGTGCCATTACGCCGAAATTTTCTGTTGTACAATGCCATCTGACTAAATCATGCAATTCTTCTTTAGGCTTGATTGCATCATGAAACATGGAATGCATTGAAGGCTTTGCTACTTGATGGAGACAAGCAACAAGCAAGTAATGGAGCTGAATTACCATAAATTGTCCAACCCAATAACGTCTTAATGGTACACGGCTCATCATCTTTTCCGTGACGCTGCCCACGACCCCATAAGAACTAAGCTTGGTCCAAGCCAACAAGTAATTTTGGCTTAGCGTTAACCAAATCTATCAGCGGAAGTCCTCTCAAGTTGGGGTATGATTTCTGTAATTCCGAAACGTTAACAGACTGGCCGGGTAATTCCAAATTATTAACGGTGTAGACGTCCTTCAGCATGATACGTTTGTGGCTACTCACAGCAGATACAGGCAAAGTAGTACGCATGGATTCTTCTTGACGTGAAACCCCCTTTGTCCACTGAAGAGAAAGTTGTTCTGCTTTACCTTCAAGACCAAGCTCATCAAAAATATCCTTTTCGACCATTGATAAAGACGAACCATCATCGAGGAATGCGAAAGTGTCCACAAACTTACTATCTCTTCCGTGGATCCGGACTGGTACAATTTTAAACATTATTGACGATTTGGAATTTACGTGAGACGAGTGAACATGCGATGGAGGTGTGAAAGGAACCGCGGCTGAGTTAAGGTCTGAACTTCTTCCAACTAAGCTCAAATTTAGAAGGGGATGATGTCGCCGACCACAACCATCAATTCCACAAACAGATCTGTTTTAGCATGACCTCCAGTCGTGCTTAGATGGCTCTAGGCAAGAAAAACAAACCTCTCTTTGGCAAACTCTCCTCAATTGATAATGCTTTAAAACTTGAACATTGATCTAATGCATGTTGCCTGCGACCACATTTCTCACAATTTGCCACTAAAACTTCTTGCGAAACCGGTTGATGAGTCAAAACTCGACGTGGAGCTTTAGGGAATTTTATCGTCTTCCTTTGTCCACAGATTGCAATTGACTTGAAAGAACAGGAGGCAGATCAATTACTTTTTCAGTTAAAACTCGGCAAAATCTTGAATGCTCGCCTTAGGTATACCAATTTTCGTTTTTGTCCACTCTTGGTAGAGACCAGAACCTAATTTGCATGCAAGAGATGTTAGAACGAAACCATTTTTCAAATCATCTTCCCTCTTCATGGATTTAATGTCAGCCACAAAACCATTTATTTTAACTGCCCACAAACGAAGCTTAGGATCGCACTTAGATGTAAGAGTAGGAAGGCCTAACAAATTTGCAGTTAAATCATGGACTAGAACATCATATCTTCCAAATATAACTCGAGTCCATGATAGCGTCAGCATCAGAAGAATATTTTAAACGGTCACTTACCAACTGATAGGCCTCCCCTTTCAGAGCCTTCCGAAGTTTGCATTATAGTGACCTGCTGTTGTGGAACATACCTTATGAATACTTGATGGCAATGCTTTATTTTAAAAATAAACGACCTAAGCGCATCTTACTTCACTTGAGTCACATCCATGAAATGATACGCGTCTTTTATTACACAAAAAACTAAATATTATTTTTACAGAAAAAGACATAAATTAACATGGTGGCAGCGGAAAACTAAAAAGAAAATAAAAAAAAAAAAAGCAAAGGTGTAACC